>OY811975.1:8236634-8853233 GCA_963681505.1 Eunapius fragilis | reverse complement strand
CCTCGTCATCAGCCCGCTGCCTACATGAACCCCTTTTGAGTAAATTTTGCACATCTTTAGCCGTACAAAATGTCTCCAACGTAATTTGTACAAGAATTCACATTGAAGCATATGCGATCCGCCCTCTAGATCCGCCCCTACAAAGTATGTGCCGTATATAAATTTCTCCGATAATTAGAGTAATGACAATAATAGTGACATTACGCGGGGGTTAATAATGACGCTGGAGGAGGACGGGAAACTATACTCACATTTGGAATGGCCTTAAGTTTAATGGATATTGTAGTAGGTGTATGAGGGGATAAGTATGATGCGATGATTTCAAATTTTTAATACATATGGGACTTTTAATGACAAAACCAGGTTTGTGTAACTTAAAATAAAACCACTATAAATTTCAAACGACATATCTTCCGAACTAAACTACGCACCTCCTTCATATTTTCAGCACTTATTCCCACATCTGTTCGGTATTTTATACACTATGAACGCTTTACACTCGTCCATACCAAAGTTCGGTAACCTTCAGGGTTAACACGTAAAACTGATAGCGTCAAAATTGCGTCAAAATTGCAACCTTCCCGAAGGAATCCTGTTGCTATCAGAATCTGCAGATCATTGATTTTTACTCAATCTATAATCAAGAACAATTTTCCATGCAGGTCGTTTCGCGCCATTCTATATTTTAGAAGAAACCCAATGAATGGAACCTCTTCTGAAACATAGAATGGCGGGAATTGACCGGGAAATTTGCTCGGACTTTGATCATCAATATCTTGATTATGGATTTGCATAGCAACAGAACTCCTTTGGGGACCTTCCAATTTTGACGCTGGAGAAAGGCTACTTCTTTTCATTTTACCTGTTTTTAACCCTGAAGATTACCGTGCTTTGGTATAGACGAGTATAACGGGCTCATAGTGGAATAATATACGGAATAGATGTGGCAATAAAGAGCTGAAAATATGAAGGACGCGGGTCGTTCAGCTCGGAAGATATATGTGTTTGAAATTGGTGCTCTTCCATTGTGGTTTCATTGAAAATACCGCAAGCCTGGATTTGTCTGTCCCATTTCATAATGTAAAACAACATTTTAAATCTCTATTATTGTGATAATGGTTCACACAATATTGGTGCACAATACCGTTTTTTAATTTGGTTCTGTTATAATCACACACATGATGAGCAAGTCTCAATAGTCCAAAATTATCACATACTATAAGGCTACTACTATAACTCGGTAAAATCAACTGTAAGAACACCTGAATGACCTACATAATGGGCTAAAAAATTGGCAAGCCTATTCGGGGGAATAAAAATTTGTTTATAAATGTATTCTGATTATCAGATCTAAATTAACCTGAATAATCGATTAATGTTCTTTTGGAGCACGATTTGTGCGTCGCACAGTTCAGACAGGTGATATAGCGGTTAATGTCTCCAGGCACAGAAAATTGTCCCCCGGATAATATCCGCGATAGCGGACTCTGTCCCCCTAGGACAACTACCGCTTACCTCTAGAGGATAAAGTCCATCGCGAAATATTTTCCCCCGCCTCCCTCCACCTTCCCCATTCGCTATAGCGGATTCTCTCCCCCACTTCGCGAGGTATGTCTCCCTCTCGATTCAAACTCTCACACTCATATAAGCGTGTATGCACGTGTGTGTTTATGAGTGTGTGAGAGTTTGAATCGAGAGGGATACCTTATAATAACTTATACTTCCTTGGAGGAGTGACATGATTGAAGTATTCTCTCCTTTTCGTCTGTTCCTGTATGGCGCCTATTAGACGGAACGGCACATAATTGCCTCCCTTCTTTTAGGCTTTTGTAGTACCATAAACCGCATAGTCTATGAATTTCGCCGCAAAGGGCGTTTGTGGTTCTTTGTGTGTCCGTCAGGGTACTATCCATTCTCCAAATGCTAGAGTGGAACCACGTATAAATGACCCAGTAATTGCACAGTGTTTCTATGCAACCTATGCTTTTTATATATGATTATTTACATGCATAGCTTTGTAGTGAAATAAAGGGGATAATAAGAGACTTTATTTGAAAAAAATTTTTATTTGATTTTTTATTTTGTATTATTTCAAGTTTATAATTGAAATTATAACACAACGTTACAAAACATTACAAAACTATCACTACATGTCTCCAAGATCAAATTTGTCATGATCTTCTCCATCATCGTCATCTACTTGGCCACTTTCAGCTTCAGGTTGTGTGTAAAGCCTTCTGCGATTAGTCCTCTCCATATATGCAGCTTTCCTAGCTGCATCGTGGTTGGCCACAGGCTGTGTCCCTAACAGAGACCACCTCCCTGCACAGGGTCTTGATCCTCCCCTTGTATCAGAGGCTCGGTATGTGAGTTTTACTTTTACAGCCCGGCATAGTGTTGATGTCATCGATGTTGTTGGAGTATGATCTGATTGTGTAGTTGGGGGGGGGGGGGGGGGGGGGGGGGGGGAGGGGCTGCTGATGGTAGATCTTGTGCAGATCCCTGTTGTTTGACCTTTGCCTAGTACCTAGAACGTAGCTCTCATCTGGGTCCTCTACTGTCAATCTTTTGCTTTTCGAATGTCCTACTGGGTTGTTGGTCAGATGGAAGTACCACTTTCCCCTGTCCCTACGTAAACGGATCGTCTCATCCACACTTTTAACGGATGTACAAGGAATCTGTCCTTATAAGAGCTTTTCCCACTCTCTCTCATGCACAGGTTTAGGTTTCTTTCCACCAAGGCTTGCCATAGGGTAGGGTTGAGCCAAAACGCAGCGCGCGCGCACCGCCCGTTAACAAAAATAAGAGGAGTTCATTTTTAATAACTGTTTAATAAACCCAATTTGTGTGAAAACGATGGCAGCTCTCTAAGCTATCGTCGTTTTTGAATTATTTTGAACAAACGGTAAGTGGTGCATTGCTATTTAAAGTATGTATAGGTATAGGAATCACTGAAGTTTGATCGAACTACACAGCGAGACCCATTGCTATATCTTAGAAAGTGCAGTGAACGCGTGAGCGTGGTCGAGTAAAGTTGGGTGACGCGGAATTAAAATAACTGAAGGTTTAAATGGACCAAAAACACCCTGGTGATTTAGTTTGGGTCTCCCGCTACTTAAAAATGTGTTTGCCTTCATTGCACCACTTAAAATGGCCGAGATATTTTTCAAACCACACCAAAATTCCTTATACGAAGTTACACTCTAAATATAGAGTATTCCCTTTCTGCAGCACAGCTTCCACATGACTGCACTATAGTAATCTTGGGGTGTATAAAAATTGCGCATTTAATATCAGATTCTGTGCCATATTATTATAAGGGTGCTACATGGTATTAGTGCTGCACGACTGTGTAGGCTGTTCAGCTGTTGGATGCATGCTTTGACATACACATGTGCGTTCTGAAGGTTATATGCTACAGATGGACTTGCCCCGATGCCGCCGGCATATAGGGCTGGTGTTCATGGAATAAAAATGCATGCAAGATCTTTATATACCATTCCGTTGGCCTGCCAGTCGGACCACATTCTATCCATAAAGCCGTGATGGAGAAAGAAAATGGGATCGTTTTCGGAATCGGTTGTGCCACATCGTGCCTCCGGTCAAATGTCACAATACATGGAGGTTACCTTTAAATGTGCTGTCCATGTCTGGAGCTGATTGACAGTCTCTACTGGCCATGGCCAATGCCGCACAGTCCGGAAGGACTTTGTTGAAGCTGCGGGAGAGAGGGGCACCGTTCGATCGTGTCCACGTCTGCGACAAAACGGTCTCGTCGCAATGTGATCATTACACTGTTTATAAAAAAAGGCCCGAGGGGTGTTACAGCCCAGAGAGTGTTATGGTAACACACAAGGGTGTTCAGCTGACATTATGGGTTATGCTATACACCTACACCCTCGTGTGCCCACGTGACATGAACGACGAACATTACTATTATTCCCCCTTGAAGCTGTCTCGTTTCATCAATCGATCCTACCCGAATATGTCGGAGGAGGCGTTCAAACTATTCCATACCACCTGCGATGGCATAGCAATGGTGAAGCGCTTTGCTAACCTATAACGAACGGCTACGGGAAGCTAAACTCAGTGCTGAGCGATAACGGTACACTAACGATCTGCTGAAATCCTCGCAGACATCTACCGGGTTTCGTACATGTACATTGGATGAGGCATAATTACGTCCGTAAGATAAAAATTGTTTCTACCTTTATTTCATTGGATGAAGTGAATTGCTTCTAAAGATAAATTCCGGATACGTTTGCAACATTGTAATGAATTCACTTGTTATTACTCTGTACGTAACAGGTATCTGAAACATTTAGTCGATCCCAACAGCAATAACAGATGATATTCTGTATGATCTCTTCATCAATGCACACACATTATACATGTATGCGTACATATCACGGACCGAAAGGAGAGGTTGACACATTTGCTATACTTCGATTAGTCCGTGCGCATGCAACTGGCAATAGGTATTGATGACATGGTAGATCCACTTATTTCATACCTTTCAAGCTTGAACTCAAGTATAACTGTGGTCTAAAAATTGTCAGATGGGTGTTGAGGTACATCAACTACACTGTCCTCCGCTGGGACAGGAACAGGTGGTCTTCTGGCTGGGGCTCCTCAGTTGGCATGACATCATGGATCTCATGGTGGACTTGAGGTGCTTTCCAATGTAGAAGACCAACTGGTTTTCTTCTGGAAGAGCATCATCCGCAGGGAGCAGCATAGCTGGGTGGAGGCAATGGCTTATCATATTTATAAGTATAACCCTTCTTAGTGAAATTTAAACATTCATCGGTGACTTGCATGCTGCCGCTTCCCCATGTAGCGTGCGTCCAGATGGTCCACTTTGGAGGTTCGCTCCTGTGAGTGTTGGTTGCCTCTGTCCCTCTGCTGCTTCAGCCATGTACTGCAAACACTCACAGGAGCGAACCTTCAAAGTGGACCAACTGCTGAGAAGCTAGACCCACACTGGGAAAGCCATGTGAGCAGTAATATAATTAATAATATAGCATCTAACCAGTGCTGCACCGATACAAGGTGAAGCTCAGTTAAGCAGATGTGTCAGAAAGAAGACCCGAAGGTTTCTAACGAGGGAACAATGACGCTTCGTTTCAACCCTCAGATATGCAGACGTTGAATCTCTGCAACCCAGCATCATGCCTTATGTTTACGACTGGTGTATCTCTGCGTATGGTTTCTGTGTGGTTCTGTTCTTCTGTGTCTGCAATCGGAGAACGGTCGAAGCCATATTTCTTGGATTATCTTTTGACAACAGAAGGAGCCATATGATTCCTGTAACAACACCCGCGCGCATGTGATGACAGAATGCTTCTTTGTCCCGTCTAACCGTACTGTATGCAGCCGGACTGCCAGAGGGCATTAAATGCGGCGCATGTTTTCAATTGCAACACATTGCCCATTCGTTCTGCATGAATCACCACCACATGGAGCAATGCAACCAGTGGTAATTATTGTATTACCATGTAACAGCTTACAGCTGGATATAATATTATTACAATGGTTGTATAGGGTATTTCTATTCTAATAGCTGTTATATACCTTGAATTTCAAAGTAATTTGCAAACGGCG
The DNA here is from genome assembly GCA_963681505.1 of Eunapius fragilis. NCBI lineage: Eukaryota > Metazoa > Porifera > Demospongiae > Spongillida > Spongillidae > Eunapius > Eunapius fragilis. Next base: position 8,847,629 of record OY811975.1, on the reverse strand, counting down.
ATCGGTATTTTTTTTAAAACAATTCCTTTGTTTTGATTGCACGGGGTTGGAGGCCGACGGGTCACCGCGGAGGGTTCATGCTGCAGGAGATTTTGTGGTGTGGAAGGCATGCGTTTAAATGAAATAGCACGCGCGCTGACGCTTTTCCACATTCAGCGAGAGCATGCATTTCATTTTAGTCGAAGCACTTAGCATCGTTGTACAAATACATCATTTATAAAAATCAGTACAGTTATTGTGATATGTAATAAGCATTAATTTAATCCTAGCTACTATAACTTCATTGCATCAAATACTTGCTATACGATCCTACGAACATATATGTATATACGGATATGTGAGTACGCAATATTTGTATGTGCGTGTGTGTGTGTGTGTGTGTGTGTGTGTGTGTGTGTGTGTGTGTGTGTGTGTGTGTGTGTGTGTGTGTGTGTGTGTGTGTGTGTGTGTGTGTGTGTGTCGTCTGGCATCTTTAGTACATTTGTACCGGTTCGCATCATGTTTGTTGCCATACATGAACATGCATGGGTTAAATTATACTGTGAGTTATGCAATGTTGTTTTTGAGAGTTTGTTTTTGAACGCACCTCAGCGCCGGAAGTGAGCTAACAATAAGCCCTCTTGTCTTTGATAAGGGTTCGTTGTGTGTATAGTCTCTACTGCATCCTTATACAATGACATTATAGACTATATATTGAGAGGGGCATGTTAGACATTTAATGCATTAAGCATTTCCAACTGAAATGTTGAACAAACTTCAGAATCTGCTCTTACTTTTGCTTTTGCAACTACTTTCAACCGAAGGTATTAGAGTGATCGGAATACAATTAATTGACTTTACAATTTTTCTGTTATACAGCCCATTTCCACCCGTTTGATTCCTATGCTCCTCACGACCCCAACAATGGATACCCCCAACACTTCTGCGACCTGAACGATGACGAGTTTGGACGTCCGTACCTCGGCCCCTTTGACCAGCACGTTGATTCGTCGGCACGCAACCCGTTTCCTAAAGTTCCGCCTCCGGATAAATGGGATACCGCTGATAAGCAGGATGAACCGACTCAGCGCCCTTCAAAGTACCAAACCCTGCCTCCGGTGCTCAAAGACCTACTAGGTGGCGGAAATATTGGACTACCCAACGGAAAGAAGCGCGATGGGGGTCATGAGTTCATGAAGCGACAAAATCCTCCTCTCCCCGGGTGTACGGCACTAAACGAATGCTCGGCGCCTCGACGTAAGTTGCCATTTTGCACTCTGATCCAACTATTACGTCCGTTTCTACAGAGAGATGCAGAGGATCCGGTACGCAGTACGACACGTGCGGAAGGAGGTGCACATGTGCGGGTGGATTTCTGACCAACTGCTGTCGAGTGCGCAAAGATTGGCGCTCGATGACACAGGCGGAGCGATGCCGATACATCAATGCGGTAGTGACAGCCAGCACTCAGCCACAATGGAAACCGTGCTACGACAGCCTTGTGAACCTCCACACTGACTTTTTCGGTTCAGGAATTCACGGCATGACCTACTTCTTCCCATGGCACCGTTGGTACCTGCTTCAGCTGGAGAATTTGCTGAGGAAAATCGACTGCAGAATCACCATGCCATACTGGGACTGGAGCTTGGAGTCACAAGGATGGCAAAACTCCATCATCTGGAACGCACAGTGTGGTTTTGGAGGTAATGGCGACCAAAGCACTAATGGCCTCCTCGTCGCGACGGGGCCGTTTCGGTCGCAGACGTGGACACAACCGAACGGTGACCTTCTCTCCCGCAGCTTCAATAACGTCCTTCCGGACTGTGCGGCAGTGGCTATGGCCCAGAGAATGACTGTGAATCAGTTCCAGACGTGGCACAGTACTGTTCAAGGTAACCTTCATGACGTCGTCCATTGTAACATCGGAGGCACCATGTGTACAACCGCGTCCGCTAACGACCCCATCTTCTTCCTCCATCACGGCTTTATCGATAGAATGTGGTCCGACTGGCAAGCCAACGGAATGGCATATAAAAATCTTGCATTTTTTTCGATGAACACCAATCCTATGCCGGGTGCATCCGGGGCAACGCCCTCTGTAGTATACGATCTTCAGAACCAGCCTGGGTGTGTCAAGGTCTGCATCCAACAGCCTACTATGGCCTGCTGCACCAACACCACTTATGCTCCCGTGTGCCCACGTGACATGAACGACAGACACTATTCCCCCTTGAAGCTCTCTCGTCTCATCCATCGACCCTACCCGAATATGTCGGAGGAGGCGTTCAAACTATTCCATGCCACCTACGAAGACATAGTAATGACAAAGCGCTTTGCCAAACTAATGAACGACTACGAGAAGTTAAATTCTTTACTGAGCGAAAACGGGTACACCAACGATATGCTGAAATCATCGCAGACGTCTACCGGGTTCGTGGACTTCGAAAGATACCTATACCGTCCACAGAGTTTCGAAAACAAGATGCACGCGTCTGATATGCCAAAAACATGTCTTCCTTACTTGTACGGACAAGCAATCTAAGTCTGCCAATGTGACTGCGTATGAGTAACTATGTGTTAACTTATATGAACTCACCACACATCATTCGATGTAATTATGTATTAGAACATGCGATGTTATCGGAAGTTTCGTTAGAAACTTCCATATAGGATTTGACCCCGACTATGAATGTCATTAAAAAAACGCGACCCGTCTGTAACAACACTCCCGACGATCGGATCGTGTAGCTTGTTTTAGCAATCGATCTAGAAGTCAAAAATGAGTTGTTTCGTTTTTGTTTCATGTCGCTGAACCGCGTGGTTGTTGAGAACAAGAGTGTACTGCCCGTCCTCGTACCCAGTCTCGGAACAAGGGGCGGGTCGTCTTCTTCTTCTTGGCAACGCATAACTCAGGACAGGAACATTTCTAAGCGATGAAAATTTCACCAATAGCTTCAGAATCGGCTGGAGGACTCGCTTTTATATAATATAATACTTTGATAAACAATCGACTATCAGCCTCCTATGTCTTGTTAGTCTCGTACCCAGACCGTCTATGACGTAAGCGATTATCGCTGTAAACACTACGTCCATACGTATGGACGTAGTGATTATACTGTTTACAGCGATAATCGCTTACGTCATAGACGGTCTGGGTACGAGACTAATGTCTTGTACAATTAAATGGGTATGAAAAAAAATAAAGAAAACAAGTAAATAAAAACATTCTCTACGAGAAAGTTGGTGGGATATAGGATTTGATTATGACATTGGTGGTGCAAAAAGCAAGGAAACAAGGTCTTATCAGAAGGGAAAATGTCATAGTCCTATATTTAGCACACAAACAACACATGCCCTAGAAATGTGCTAAATATAGGACTATGACATTTTCCCTTCTGATAAGACCTTGTTTCCTTGCTTTTTACACCACCAATGTCATAATCAAATCCTATATCCCACCAACTTTCTCGTAGAGAATGTTTTTATTTACTTGTTATAATAAGACCTTTATTGTGAAGAGAATATTACGGCTATAGCATAACACTCCCCGAAAACGTACGAGTAGCCAGTACCATTTATCTGAATGATCCCTTTCTTTATTTTCGTAAGCAATTTAAAACGATTCAGTTTTGTACCAAAATTAAACCTGTGGAATGATTTCACATTTCATCTTTGTGTGCATAACCATATCATTCTTTGTATATCCCAACACATGCGTTTATGAGAGGTGAACTCCCATGCAAATTTTTTTCCACACAAATTTTAACCATGGGACCAAAAGTTCTGTGACAAGGTTCGCTGTAATATCACACACACACACACACACACACACACACACACACACACACACACACACACACACACACACACACACACACAAGTACAATACATATATAGGGCATGTAGAACATTCTAGAAGAGTACAAACCAGTAAGGTCATTAAATAATAGTTCATGTGCCCATCGATCACGTTACATATGCCCCCTTCCAATAAGAACACGTCTTGTGTTCACCATCTGTACAAGCCTGTCTTGTGGACTGGTTGGAGGTGGAAGTGGGATCTGGGGTTTTTCTTCATTGAGAATTCCAGTGAGGTACCCACAGGAGGTGATTCATCTGGCTCTGATGATGGTACTGATGGGGTTTTTCTAGCAGGCAGACGTACGTTGTTAGGGCAACGTTTGAGCCTGTTGAAGTGCACCACCTTCAGCTTGTGATTACCAGTGTGTTGTATCTGGTAGGTAACCTCTGACATTTTTCGTCGTTTTCTGTATGGCCCACTCCATGGCTTATGCAGTGTCTGAGATTGCCCTTTGTGGATGGCCGGGTTGAACAGCCAAACCATATCACCATCTACAAGTGGTTGGCCGTGAACTTTCTTATTGTAAAGTTCCTTTTGGAAACTGTATTTCTGACCCGTGTTTTCCTGCACTTGTCTAAATGTATCTGTTAATAAGGCATGCTGACTTTTGACATATGTAGCATATGGTTGCTGCTCTGTCCCATCAGGTGGAGCGGTGTCATAAATGATGTCCATAGGAAGGCGAGCATCACGTCCAAACATCAAGAAGTATGGTGAGTACCCTGTGGTGCTTTGGACACTGGAGTTGTACGCCATACACAGTTTGCTCAGATATTGGTCCCACTCAATTGGATGGTCCTCCAACCACGTGGCCAGCATACTCAAGAGAGTTCGGTTGAATTTCTCGATGAGACCATCAGACTGAGGATGGTAAGGTGTAGTGCGCGTCTATTCAATTCCAAGAAGTCGACAAAGCCATGTTACCACTTCTCCCTCAAACTGTCTGCCTTGGTCAGAGTGTAACTTTTCTGGTAGAGAGAATCGGCAGAACATCTCATCTAGTAGCTTCTTTGCCACAGTTACTGCTTTCTGATTGGGAATCGCGTATGCCTCCATCCATTTAGTAAAGTAGTCCCTGCCACCAGAACATTTTCATTTCCAGATGATGTTGATGTTGCTCGGAGTGGCCCCAGGATATCAACAGCCATAAATTGCATTGGTGACCCCATGGCAACACCTTGGAGGGGTTCTCTGTTGTTAATGTGCTGGTGTTTTACGTTGACAGCAGGGGGAACAGGTTCGACACCACTCCCAGACAGACTGCCAGTGCCCAGGCCAGTAAAACCGTTCCTTCTGTTTTGAAGGGCTTTCTCCTCTCCTAAGTGTCCACCCATTGCACCTTCATGAACTTCTTTGAGGACATTGTCTCGCATGCATTGTGGAACCACGAGTTGGCAGCGGGTACCTGATGGCTGTGAGGTGTCCAGGAAAAGCCGATACAACACTCCATTGGAAACTGTGGGCTGGTCCCAAATTTGCAACAGCCGACGCAGTTCAAGGCTTTGTGCTGCTTCTTGTGCTGGAGTAATACGCTCATTAGACTGCTTTGCAGTGATGATAAGCTGCAGCGTCTGGTCCTCCATCTGTTTGTCTTTGATATTCGCAGAGACATATGATGATAGCTGTAAGGTGGCAATGGTTGCAGACTCATTGTTCTTATCATCTTCCCCAGTGCAGCCACATTGCCTGCATGGTAATCTGGAAAGGGCATCCCATTCTGATGTCTCTGACCTGGCCAGTGAATGATCTTGAAATCCAACTCCTGCAGTTGTTCTAGCCATCTTGCTACTTGACCTTCAGGTTCTTTAACACCATATGGCCAGGTCAGTGGGGCGTGGTCAGTCCGCAACATGAAGCGATGTCCCAAAAGGTAGGGTCGAAAGTGTGCAGTTAATGACACCACAGAAAGGAGCTCCTTCCTAGTCACACAGTTGTTCCTTTCTGCCTTGCTCAGTAACCTACTGGCATATGCCAACATGCGTTCATTACCCTGCTCATCCAGTTAGGACAACACAGCTCCAATAGCTAGCATTCGTGTCCAGAAGGAAGGGCAGCTTAAAGTTAGGGTAACTCAGGACGGGAGGGAAGGAGAGTTGGTTACAGAGGTGCTCAAATGACTGTTCACACTCGTTTGTCCAATTAAAGAAGTAGTGTGTTTGGTCAGTTTGTGTAGCGGTTTAGCAATGTGAGCAAAGTTTCGTATAAACCGTCGGTAGTAATTGGCCAGTCTAAGGAATTGTTGCACTTCCTTGGCAGATGCTGGAATGGGCCAATATTGCACTTTTGCAGTTTTCTCTGGGTCAGCTGCAATGCCATCCTTTGACACGATGTGGACTAGGTAGCGGACTTCTTCTAGGGAACACTTTTCTGGTTTTAACTTCAATCCTTCATCCCTTATGCATGAGAACACCAGATCCAGATTTTTCAAATGCTCCTCAAATGTCTTACCCATGACAATGATGCCATCGAGATACACCAGGCAGCTTGTCCACTGCAGGTCGCTGAGAACCAAGCTCATGAGTCTTTGAAAGGTGGCTGGAGCATTGCAAAGGCCAAAGGGCATGACTTTGAACTCATAAAGCCCTTTGGCTGGGCAAATAGCTGTTTTTTGTCAGTCTTCACTTCCATGTTCCACCTGCCAATAACCACTTGCAAGGTCCAGGGTCGAGAACAGTTTTGATTCTGCCAATGTTTCTAGTGTCTGGCAGTGGATATGCATCCTTCCGTGTCACTTCATTCAGTTTACGGAAGTCCACACAGAAACATGGAGATCCATCTTTCTTTGTTACCAATACAATCGGTGATGCCCAAGGGCTTCTGAATGGCTGAATGACATCATCTTGCAGCATGTCATCAAGAAGTCTCTTGACCACCTCTCTTTGTGCTGGGGGCACTCGTCGTACATGCTGGCGAATAGGGTGAACTAACCCTGTGTCAATGCTGTGATGAAGCTTTGACGGGCGGCCTAGGGGCTCCTCCGGAGTGGGAAAGATGTCAGAGTAATTTGACAGGAGTGAAGTGAGGGCTTCCTTCTGGCTGGCTGTAAGGCGTTCTGAAGCAGAGTGCACTAAACCTTGCAAAAGCCTGTTCTTGCCCAAAGAGGCCAATGAAGAGCTCTGTCTTGTTGTACCATCAGACTGCTCCTACTTGTCTCTCCTCCACCTCTTCCATCATGCATGCCCATCTTTGTTGTTCTGTACATTGTGACAGTAGGGTTACACAGCCGGATGGGTATTTTTGATCCACTGGATTCAAGTAGGGATCTAGCAACAAGGACCTGTGACTTCTGTGGCGAACCTTCCAGCAACCATAGCCTTTTATGGCAACCAGGTATCGGGATTGACGATTCCCCTGCGATCTCGAGTTCTGATCTCGGTGGTATCTTGACCGTTTGTACCAATCCGACTGGATAACAAGAACTACTGCAATCAGATCCTTGTAATGGGACCTTAATCCCTTGATGAGCAAGTAGCAAGCAGTCACCGGGGATATCAATGGTGCACCGGTGTTGCCTAAGAAAGTCCATCCCGAGTATTCCTTCTGTTATCAGTGCGTCGACAACCACTACCGACGTCGAGATAGTTGCTGTTCCAATTACAAGTGGATGTCGTGCTTGGCCTACCACACGTAATTGCGAATCATCAACACCAACAAGGCGAGCACCAAGCCATGGTTCCAGCCTTAGTGAGGCTTTAGCACTGAGTTTATGCCACACGGTGCTGTTGAGCAATGACACAGCAGCCCCGGTATCAACGAGGAAGCGCACGTCCGCCCCATGTACATGCCCATACACAAAAAATGTTTCATGTGGTAACGTCGAAATTACAATGTCATTGACTAGTAGAGCCGGGTTATCTTGGCTCTCGACAGGTCGGCTCAATCCATCGAGGGTTTCCCGTTTACCTGACGCTGAGGAGTAGTACGGCACGAACGGGCAGTATGGCCTCGCTTTCCGCAGTTCCAACACGTAAGAGGAGTACGCGGGTGCGGTCGAGCGCCGTGATGTAGGTCGGTCTATTCTGGCCTCGAGTTTCTCTAGCCTGTCCATCACCTGTTTCATCATATCTGGTACAGATATCATCGCATTAACGCCGATCGATTTCGGATCTTCGACTGCGTCAACTGCGTCGCTTGCGTCAACTTTGCAGACGGTTTTCAGATCCAGATACGACTCCATCTCGAGCGCTGCACTGACTGCCTCGTCAACAGTTTTAGGGTTCTCGATCTGGGAAAGGAAGTGGTTCAGCGCGAGCTGCTCCTTAGCTTTATCTTCAAGCTCCGGATAGGCTTTATCCACCGGATTTCTAAGCCCGTCCGCAAGGTCGGCCCAGCCCTCGTCCTTTTTCTTCCGCCTTGCTTGAAACTGTGCTTGGTAGCGCTCTCTACGACATGATGGTTCGAACCTTTCTTGCATGGAGTGCTTTTTTCGCGGATTTGTAATCCGCAATGGTCGGTTTGCCATCTTTCCAACTACGCCAATGTGACAAGGTTCGGTATTAATATATCACACACACACACACACACACGCACGCACACACACACACACACACACACACCCACACACGCACACACACACACACACACACACACACACACACACACACAGGTCCAACACATTTATAGGGCATGTAGAACATTCTAGAAGAGTACAAACCAGTAAGGTCATTGATTAACAGTTTTATTATGTGTCTATCGATCACGTTACAGTTCTGAGCCTCTTTTACCAGGGATAATAAATCTCAGAAACCTATTGTCCTACTCTGAAACGTTTTGTCCCAGTGAATTATAGATCTGAAAACTCTATTCCAGAGTCAAATAAATCACTTTGTGCAGAAATTCCATTAAACACCCGCCACTGTATGATAACTTTACTTATGGACATAGGGTAAGATCACCAATTACACGATGAGACATTTAATGACCAGTTAGCGTTAGTTAATCCACCAAAGCATCCTTTCTAACCATTCATAACCGTGATTTTGAGTAATTAATCACAAATCTGATTCATATCCCTTTATTTTCGTGCACATCCTTCAGGTTGCCCTTACCCCCAAACCTTGATTCTCACCACAGTTTTTGTGAAACCACAATGGCCTGAAGTGACATCAATGTGACAAGCTTGTGCCACTCATATAATTTCAGATCGGTTCTGTAAATACCTCACAATTACTCCTACCCAAAAATCCAATCTAAATAAGCTGCGCGCAAAGCGTCCGACTCCTCTGCAGTCATGGAGTCTAAGCGACAACGAGGAGGTTGTTCTATTTATTCGACTGTTTGAAAAATTACCTGCAGAAAAATATAAAATACAGAAAGTGGGGTCGAGGCAGCGATAAGGAACCTAGCGTATACTGTAAAAATTTTCCAGGAAGGTGCTTCAAAATCGACGTGTGCAATTAAAAGATTCGTGCATTTAACAATTCAGGCCACCATGATGGACAAACTAAATTCCTGTGCGAAAGAAAAAAGTTGTAGAGGATATAGGTGTCTCTTTGAGTATGAAATAATTTGAAACTTGAAAAAATATTCGCTAGGTCCCTTTTCGCTGTCTCGATCCCACTGTTTATCTCATACCCATTATAATATATGAGTTCGTGGTAGCGAAAAGGGACAAGGCGCATATTCCAGGTAGGAGCATCAAAGTTGACGCATGCAATTAAAATGCACTCGTATTTAAAAATTCAGGCCTCTGTAACTACAGTCTAATTTCCAGTGCGCAAGAATGAAGTTGTAGAGGGCATAAGTTTCTCTTGGAATATGAAATAATGATAACGTGAAAAGTATTCGCTGTGTCTGTTTTCCCCGCCACAATCCAATATATGGGATCGATGCATCAAATGATTTCATATCCGAAGAGCCACCTATCTCCTCTACAACTTCTTTGTAATGCAATTAAACTAATCGCATAAGAAAATGGGAAAAGGGACCTATATTATAGGTGTCTCTTTGAATATGGAACAATTAAAATTAGCTCCTCTACAACTTCTTTTTTTTTCGCACTGGAATCTACTTTGTCCATCATGGTGGCCTGACTTATTAATTGCACGAACATTTTAATTGCACACTTCCACTCTGATGCACCTTCCTGGAAATATACGCTATGTCCCATTTTCTGTATTATATCCTTTTAACGCATGTTTTCAAATGATTTCATATCCTAAGAGACACGTAAGTCCTCTACAACTTCTTTCTTATGGAATAAAATGTTTGTTCTACTGTACAATAGCTGTGAGAACTCAGTGTATTCCAAATCACTTTGTACATAAATTCCATTAGACACCTTTCACTTTACGATAACGATATAGGCAATAAAATGATAAGAACATTTAGCGTTGATTAATCCACGAAAAAATGATATACCCTAGGTCCCTTTTCACTGCCTGGACCCAATGTATGTTGCACGTAATTTTAACAGTCCAATTATTAGAACAGCCCGTCCATCTCGGGTGGATCGTAGCTAAAGGAATTAACGTCATAAAAACGGAGGGCAGTTCATGCGGGAGAGGGCATAACCACTGCTAAGGGGTACGGGGAGCGCTGCAAATTCAATAATTATTTATCTTCAAGCACCATAAGGTTTGATCAGATTTCATCTAAGACCTGTAAACGAAAACCTGTGGGATGTTATTGGATTTCAATAAAATACTAATGTAGCATATACACATAGTAATATCATTTCCACTACAGTTCAGTTGCATTGTTCAGTATGAAAATGCATTATTGCTGCATGTGTTCGACTTGCAGAAATGTACCAAAAATAGTTTCTATGTGCTTGAAACTTTCACAAATTTATTTTCTATCTACATGAAACTGTTGATCAGTAAGTGGTTGATGCTGCAGAACCATAAATATTTATCAGCCTTGTCCGTATTACAGTAGACCTCATATGTTTACAAACATCTCGTAGCACTGAAGGTCCTCACCTACTGCATACGAAAGTTTCAAGGCTAGTAACCAACATTTGTTCTACATCATATTCCTCTCATTTAGCAGCTTTAACTTTCAAGAAGCTCGAATACAGTTTGTACTCTGGTTGTGCAGAGTGTAGCATGATTCCTGCTATGATATATCAAATGTTTCATAGTAAGTATGTCTACAGAGATTCTCTGTATAGTCAGAAATATATCATATCAATCTTCAGTCATACATTTTCGTAACCAGGGAAGTTCTCTTTCATTTATATTGAGGTCACTTCAGACGTAATGATTTCCCAACACATGTGCAATAGTAAAGTTAGCAATTATAAGCTCTTCTGTTGCTGATGTACCAGATGCTTGAAGGGTTAAATTTGCTTAGATTAAAACTGCAGCTTTGCATGTTAGTGATAGATAATTCATAGTTAAAATTAAATGATATCATGAAACCTGATACGCCGTGGGTTCGACTACTTGTCTCTGTGTCTCTCCCAACATCAAAGGACTCTTTCCAACTCCTCAAGAGATTCTAATTTTGTGTCCACCCCCATCGAATACAGACAACCAGTTGTTCTTTGTTTAAGACATCAGTTGTCCAATCATCCATAATGATACAAGAAAGTGCTATATAATTACGTGTTGATCTAGTATGATGCAATGCCAATCATTCAAGTTGAATGAATTAACAGTTGCATGCCAGAGGATAGTCCTGGTATATTTGTACTCTGTCCCATCAAAATGGACAGTTAAAGCACAGGCATTCTTGCTAACTATGAAATGCTACAAGTGCTATACAATGAGAGAATTATAATATGTTTTTAATTATGGGGGTTTATTAATCTCAGAGTTGCGTAACAAAGATGGCTAAAATGCACCGTTCGTATTTATTACATTTATTTATTGACATTAAGCTAAGGGGTAAAATTATCCCGTTTCGCTTGTACATTTATCTCTCTACCAGAAGGAGCTGAACAGAAGGTGGCAACTATTTTTTTGTCATGCATGCGGAATTATACTAGTGAAGCATTACGGGAACCATTGCAGGATGCAGGTGCTGGATGTGTGGCGGACTGAACTGTTAATTGCATGTACATGTCTACATTTATGTATTGGAGAATCGAGCGGGCAGATAGCGAGGCGCTTGGCCGACGTATTTTGGGTATTTGTCTGCCTACACATGCAGAAATTCGGCCGTCCGCACGCGGGTGCCTGTGTCGCAGTATATATTGTCCCCCCGGACAACCTATCCTACGACACGTTGTCCCCCGGACATCGTATCCTAGGATGTGTTGTCCCCCCCCTGGACATTATATCCTACGATCAATTGCTCCCCTACCGGTAGTTCACTATATATACTTATTCACTCACCCTCTCTCTCTCTCTCTCTCTCTCTCTCTCTCTCTCTCTCTCTCTCTCTCTCTCTCTCTCTCTCTCTCTCTCTCTCTCTCTCTCTCTCTCTCTCTCTCTCTCTCTCTCTCTCTCTCTCTCTCTCTCTCTCTCTCTCTCTCTCTCTCTCTCTCTCTCTCTCTCTCTCTCTCTCTCTCTCTCTCTCTCTCTCTCTCTCTCTCTCTCTCTCTCTCTCTCTCTCTCTCTCTCTCTCTAGCTCTCTCTCTCTCTCTCTCTCTCTCTCTCTCTCTCTCTCCCTCCCTCCCTCTCTCTCTCTCTCTCTCTCTCTCTCTCTCCTCTCTCTCTCTCTCTCTCTCTCTCTCTCTCTCTCTCTCTCTCTCTCTCTCTCTCTCTCTCTCTCTCTCTCTCTCTCTCTCTCTCTCTCTCTCTCTCTCTCTCTCTCTCTCTCTCTCTCTCTCTCTCTCTCTCTCTCTCTCTCCTCCCTCCCTCTCTCCTTTGCAAAAAAAAACACTCCGTGCACAGCCACGAAGCATACAACACCGAGAATCTTCTCACACGTGTCATGAAACCATTCACCACATTGGTCGCACTCAGCTATCCGCTTCGCTCCTTGTGGTAGCCTGCAATTTCAGAATACATCATTTTTTACTTCAGAAGTAGGACGTCTTAATTACTGTCGCTGTGTACAAGGGAAGATTATTCATTAAACAATCCAGCAAATGATTTCGCATAAATTGTCGATTGTAAAAAACTGTACAGGGAGATGCTCCACTACATAATGTAGTAGCAAAAGCCAAAGGAAAAAAACAACACTCATTGGAGCCTCTTTGTCTTTGAGCAGTTTGAAACTTCAGAACAATCTGTTTCTGAGAAGTACACAGCAATGATGCAATCTGCATGTAGATCATTCCCATGCATGCATTGCACACAGCGGCGGATCCAGGTTTTAGGGGGAGGCACGGATGGTGGTGTGGCTGGTGTGGGGTGGGGGGGGGGGGGTGCTGTCGGCTTCTGGCCCGATACGAAAAGCGGGGGAGGAGGGGGGGGTGCTGGAGTTCATGCGTACGGGTATCAATAGGCAGCGCAAGCGTGCAGCTATTATTATAAAATGCGGCCCGAAAAGTTATGAATTTATAAATTGAAGGGGGGAGGGGGGGGGGCACGTGCCCCGAGTCCCCCCCCCCCCCCCTCCCCCTAGATTCGCCGCTGGCACGGCAGTAGATCTGTGCAATAGGCAAACAAGACACCATCCAGAAACATGTCGCAATTATTTGGCTTCTCACTGAAACGCTTTATCAGTGACCTCTGAATGGTCTGTTTATATCACTCAACTAAACCATTGCACTAAGGGTGATAAGTTGAAGCTATCTTGTTTCTGGTATACCAGTAAGGATGAATAGTCTTTTGCATACACTATTAATTAACAAACTCCCTATATCCTGATCACCGATTATTGATCCTGGAGTATCAAACCTACAGCATGTACATATATGCATGTAATACATGTAGATGTAATACCATATTAAGTACCGTACTCATCAAGCTCAATTTTTGGTGTTAGTAGGATGCAAATTCATTTTAAAGGTGCAATGCAGATATTTGTTCTGTAACTGCATGCCTGTGTAACGCGGCCAAGTTTGATAGTAGCAGAGTTCAGTACAACCACAAGCACAGAATACAATACAGACACTCAATATACAAAAATACGACAATATATAGTTTCCCATGAATAGAGGGGTCAAAGGACTCCAAGATGCGCGTCTCTACATGTCTGGAGATGCGCGACTGTTTACGTCATCATTACACTAGTGTTGGTCAGAACAGTAAAAAATAGTGCATGTAAGGAATGGTTTTTACTTTTTAATTTTTGCACATGAAATGCATGGGAGGAATAATATAATAAATGCCACAAGCCTGAGCTCTAAATGCTTTGAGATTGTAACAACTGAGGGGATTATATATGTACCACATGTTGCATAGGAAAGGATCCTGACAACATATCATCAGAGCTGGTGTGATTAACAACATAGCAGCACAATATTAATACATTAACAACTTTGAAGTATAAAACAGTGGAATAGTATATGTAAATCAAGTAGTAATATTAATATGACTGATCCTATGAAATAAATAATAATCAGTTTATTTAGTTTTACAAATACAGTACAGCAGGATATTCATACACAGGTTCATGCGCTGTTGGAACACATCCATACATGCGCGACTAGTATATATATGTATATCGATCCGATTGTACTCTTCAATATACATGTCACATGTATAGTCAGAAATCAGAACTCCGATCATGCTATGCCGCCACGTTCATTTATGCTGCAGATCATCGCGACCTGAGCCTGTTTCTATTTTTGTAGTTGGGCTCAAAGGACTCGGATTTAAGCGAAGTATAAATTTGAACGTGCTTTATTACTTGAATTGGGTATGGCCAGTCGAATCACTGGTGACTCAGGAATGATATAGACTGGGTTATTAACTTTACAAGCTGTATATGTTGTCATGCCTCGTTGTTATGATGCCACGCCCTCTTCACTTACAACACAAGGTTGGATACAGACCCACTTGTGATTTAGCCCGATTCAGTGAAGGAAGAACATCAGAGTAGTTTTTTCGCATTCAGCGAGCCGTGAAGCAACGGCAGTTTAAAGACTAAGAGGGTATGGCAAATTAATGCCTCCAAGCGTGCCCGTCGTAATTGATAATATTGTTCGTATACCTTTAATTTGTGTGAAAGAAACTAGCTGAGTCAACATAGAGCCCTGCATGTCTGAATAATAATGTGGTGAAGCAAATATTTCTATACATAGATCTATACTGTTTGTTTACAATATGACAATTTTGTCTCGAACATGTCATATACGGTACAGTGTGCGTGTGTGTGACTCATGTGCTCGTAACAGACCCTGGGCCTTTCAATTTTACTGTCTATGTATACAAATTTATGATTTTGGCGCGCAAAAATGGCTGGTGACTCTCCTTGCATGGCTGGTCCGAGACCTGAACAGGACTCGGTAACTTATCTCGATCATTTTTCTGCTTTGTTCCTTTGCGAGGTATGACCTCTACCAACACGGTAATGTACTATTCGAATGTCCTCTTCGTATTCTTATTTGCGTGCGTAAATTATGTGATCTAGCTAGGTTATGTGACACATTCAGATTTACTTCTACGAGCTTTGAGTCACATGCTTCTACTTGTGATGCCTCGAGTGCTGAAAAAGGTATGCCGCAAATCAATCGTTGGACGTTGCTCTGTTTGCTTATGTTTCTTAACCTGTTTCACGCGCAAAAGGAAAGAAGTAACTTGCTGTGTCACTCGGTAGAACAAAAGGTGGCAACCCAACGGTTAGCATGTTTTTTTTTGTATTTGTTGCGCATGTGAGTTATGCCTGTTGCATTAATCAGAGAAGGGGTACATGCACCTCGTTGGAATGCCATATGAAACATCTGATCCATGCATCGCGTAAGTGGTCGTTTGAACCGTCATATTAAAACTTTGCTTTTGCTCTTATACATATCCATGGAAATCGGCAATGATTTCGACATAGTCTCCTAGCAGCTGCGTCCTCCGCGTGATCATGCAAGCTGCAGCGCAGGGAACTACAAGTACGTTTTTATATTTACTCGCCTGCCAAAGTTTGTTTTACTTTACTGCAGCTTTGGGAAAGCCACTCAACATACTCATCAGAGGCTGAATAAGCAACGCGTGTTCTGGGTTCTCCGATCGCCGCCTACGCCTTGTGCGCTTCTGAGAACATTTCACTCTTTTTTGTTTGGCAATGTGTATTGTATATTGTAATTAAAATCCTGAAGAATGCGAGTCAAGTGAACAAAAAAAGGCGGGCTGAATACACGAGAATAAGTGGGTTGAAGAAAGCGGTATGTGTAGCATGTAATGTCCGGACAGTGTAAACACGTATCTGCGGAATCGGTTGAAACAACAAATGTAACCACAATAGAATACTCCTAGTTATACACCGGGTACACATGTTATACATACACCATACTCATGTTATACATACGTTATACTGCATGTGTATTCTATTGTTATACAAAATGCAGCGTATATAGTATCCATGCACCTTGCGTGTATAACATGCGTACACGAGTGTATTGCGCGTGTATAACAAAAGAATTCATGCGTTATACGGTACTCGATTTTCCACAGTGCGAGCGGTACGTGAAGGCCTATATCAAGGCCGGATACAGAAATTCTACAAGGAGGGGGGGGGGGGGGGGGGGGGTGCTTTTGGGTTTTCTGTACTTGGCGGCACTAATCTTTGTGCTAGTACTACAACGGTTTCCCGTTCGCTCTCCATCGCTATACATTATTAAAACTCGAAATTGCTCTAGATCTCCTACTAGATGCCCCAAGCGTATGACGATACGCGCGACTTGTTCAAATAACAATACAACTTTTTTCATATCACGTGCCCATTATTAACGGAAAATGACGCAACTACTAAACAAAAAATTATTCACGCATTTGTAATTAGTTTTTTGTCTTGATTTTAGTAACGCAATACCAAACTGTAGTGTAACCAGAATAAAGGGTCAACTTTACACTAATTTTTAGCATACATTAAGTATGTCTAATATTCAATTTGAAATAAAATTTGAAATGACCGCGTATGTATGGGCAATTTCTTGACCCCGTTGAAGTTAGCCGCACATTCAGCCTCACATTCTTCGGCCGCACATTCCAAGCAATTATCACTTACAATTAGGCCGTACGGCTAATGACAATCATTTCGTTTTGAATATTCATTGTTGTGCCATGCATAGGTTTGTATTTGCAGTTATTATGGCAATGTGTGGGTAAAGACATGCGAAATAGCCGCTTCTCGGGTTGTATCAAACTTCGTCGTTATAAGAGCGGTGATAGTCTGAAAAGGGAATAACCGAATGAGTACTAGCACTGAAGAATGTAGCTTACTTCAGGCCAAACGATGAATTAATTTGTAATTCTGAAACTGCCGCGGTAGCGTTAACATCGCTTTCTACATCTATTATGAAAAGGGTGATTTCTGATACCTGTATATTAAATCACACTGTTCTATATTGTAAGACCATTATTCTAATATACACATACCATATCCAGGCACCTCTGTAATGGCCATGCAGTCTCTATCAACTCTGTTGAGTTATTGGAGAGCTCGTGCATGATGCATGTGTACGATATTCAGATTGAGTTTGTCCCATCAGTAAATTTCTTATCCTTGGCTACAATATGATGCTCAAGGCATAGAACTGACATCACATATATATTTACCTCCATGTATGCATGCCCTACACAACTTTCCTTATGAAGTTTCTACTGAAAGGGCATTCGCTGTTCACTATATATTTCAAGGATTACTAATGAAAACTGTAGGTGATCTTACGTGTGAGGAGCTCAAGGTCTTCTCAATGAGGGAAAGAACTTAACATATAATGATGTAAACCCCACTTCAGAGCACATATATCATCCACATCTGGCTTGTTGTAGTAAGATGGGATCAGGAATTTCTCCACATTCTTAGAACCAAAACAGCCTCTTTCACTACTATGAATGTTGTCATTACTGCTATCATTGTGGTCAGGGGTACTTTGATTCGAAAATGTGACACTTTTATTGTCATTACAATGCACTGGAGCTGGGGAAAAAACGTAAAATATACGCATCACCATTTATTTCACATGTAGCATACCCTACTGTCTTCAGGTATAATAACAGCTTTACAATGAGCATTGATGGGCAATGAAGTAGTGTTTCCTATCCAAGTAAACAAGAAAGGATAATAAGTTAATGTCACTACGAAAGCCATACCTTATCCACAGCATTCTCTTATGACGTTTTTAAAAAAGACAGTAACGCATGCTTTTCATCCTGAATAATTATTGACCTGTTGATATCTTCATAGGGAACAAATCACTAACTGAGAGCTCATACAACATTTGGAGACGAAACCTTTCCACCATATCCTGAAAGTGAAATTCTTTTGAAAGGCCTGCTGGATACATTAGCAGTGTACTTGGGTGTAGTCAATTGTAACATTTTCCAACAGCCTGATGTGCGATATTATTGCAATGTGCATAAAAAATGATGTACAATAAACTTACTAGACATGCATACATACCGCAGTCACTTGTGTTTCCCTGACAGGGAAATTTGCTGTTCTGAAATGCGATAAGTGGAATATGATACATTTGATATCAATATGACAGTTATCTGTTCCCACAGGGTAGGTGTGCACATGTCAGGATGGGGGTCCCAACACCACACTTAGCTCCCCAATGCCTGACTGACTAGTTAGTGATCCCCAAATGAAATTATTCACATATCATCTTCACTAAAGATGGATGCCACCTATGAAAGCAGATCCAGACATTCTGATGACAGTTCCCTGTTCCCACAGGGTAGGTGTGTACATGTGAGGATGGGGAACCCAACGCCATGCGTAATTCCCTAATGCTTGACCAACGTGTAGCCTCCAAATGAAATTATTCACACATCAACTTCACTGAAGATGGATGCCACCTCTGTAAGTTCTAAAGCAGATCCAGACATTCTGATGACAGTTCCCTGTTCCCACAGGGTAGATGTGTACATGTGAGGATGGGGAACCCAACGCCACATGTAGTTCCCCAATGCCTGACCAACTTGTGAGGGACCCCGAAATGAAATTATTCCCATCTCATCTTCACAGAAGATGGATGCCACCTCTGTAAGTTTTATAGCAGATCCACACATTCTGATGACAGTTCCCTGTTCCCACAGGGTAGGTGTGTACATGTGAGGATGGGGAACCCAACGCCATGCGTAATTCCCTAATGCTTGACCAACGTGTAGCCTCCAAATGAAATTATTCACACATCAACTTCACTGAAGATGGATGCCACCTCTGTAAGTTCTAAAGCAGATCCAGACATTCTGATGACAGTTCCCTGTTCCCACAGGGTAGATGTGTACATGTGAGGATGGGGAACCCAACGCCACATGTAGTTCCCCAATGCCTGACCAACTTGTGAGGGACCCCGAAATGAAATTATTCCCATCTCATCTTCACAGAAGATGGATGCCACCTCTGTAAGTTTTATAGCAGATCCACACATTCTGATGACAGTTCCCTGTTCCCACAGGGTAGGTGTTCACATGTGAGGATGGGAAACACTATGCCATGGCTAGTTCCTGGATGCTGTCTGTTTCCTGGGACCAACTTTTTCAATGGCCTACTTGACAACGCTTTTAAGGATAACCAAGTAATCTGAATGGTGCTGCAAGACCAATGTATTATAATTTGGAATATGCAAAACAATGATACATTTCTGTACATGTTTATGGATTCATGTTGGTGTGGAGCATGTGTTAGTTGAAAGGTTTGGTGTGCAGGTATTAATAGATGAAATCTGAGGCCAGTTGCTAAAGTGCTGTCATTAATTTTATAATTCGAACAGAATGTATGGATCTGCTTTAGAAATTACAGAGGTGGCGTCCATCTTCAGTGAAGTTGATGTGTGAATAATTTCATGTGAGGTTCCTAACAAGTTGGCCCGGCATTAGGGAACTATGCTTGGCGTTGGGTTCCCCATCCTCACATGTACTCACCTACCCTGTGGGAACAGGGAACTGTCATCAGAATGTCTGGATCCACTTTAGAACTTACAGAGGTGGCATCCATCTTCAGTTAAGATGATATATGAATAATTTCATTTGGGGGTCCACTCACAAGTTGGCCAGGCATTGGGGAACTACGCGTGACGTTGGGTTCCCCATCCTCACATGTACACATCTACCCTGTGGGAACATGGAACTGTCACCAAAATGTCTGGATCTGCTTTAGAACTTATAGAGGTGGCACCCAATCTCAGTTATAATGATACGTAAATAATTTCATTTGGGTATCACTCACAAGTTGGCCTGGCATTGGGGAACTACGCGTGGCGTTGGGTTCCCCATCCTCACATGCACACACCTACCCTGTGGGAACATGGAACTGTCACTGCTTTAGAACTTACAGAGGTGGCATCCATCTTCAGTTAAGATGATATGTGAATAATTTCATTTGGGGGTCACTCACAAGTTGGCCAGGCATTGGGGAACTACGGGTGACGTTGGGTTCCCCATCCTCACATGTACACATCTACCCTGTGGGAACAGGGATTTGTCATAAGAATGTCTGGATCTGCTTTAGAACTTACAGAGATGGCATCCATCTTCAGTTAAGATGATAGTGAATAATTTCATTTGGGGGTCACTCACAAGTTGGCCAGGCATTGGGGAACTACGCGTGGCGTTGGGTTCCCCATCCTCACATGTACACATCTACCCTGTGGGAACAGGGATTTGTCATAAGAATGTCTGGATCTGCTTTAGAACTTACAGAGATGGCATCCATCTTCAGTTAAGATGACAGTGAATAATTTCATTTGGGGGTCACTCACAAGTTGGCCTGGCATTGGGGAACTACGCGTGGCGTTGGGTTCCCCATCCTCACATGTACACATCTACCCTGTGGGAACATGGAACTGTCACCAGAATGTCTGGATCTGCTTTAGAACTTACAGAGGTGGCATCCATCTTCAGTTAAGATGATATGTGAATAATTTCATTTGGGGATCACTCACAAGTTGGCCTGGCATTGGGGAACTACGCGTGGTGTTGGGTTCCCCCCATCCTCACATGCACACATCTACCCTGTGGGAACATGAAATTGTCATCAGAATGTCTGGATCTGCTTTAGAACTTACAGAGGTGGCATCCACCTTCAGTTAAGATGATATGTGAATAATTTCATTTGGAGATCACTCACAAGTTGGCCGAGCATTGGGAAACTACGCGTGGCGTTGGGTTCCCCATCCTCACATGTACACACCTACCCTGTGGGAACAGGGATTTGTCATCAGAATGTCTGGATCTGCTTTAGAACTTACAGAGGTGGCATCCATCTTCAGTTAAGATGATAGTGACTAATTTCATTTGGGGGTCACTCACAAGTTGGTCCGGCATTGGGAAACTACGCGTGGCGTTGGGTTCCCCATCCTCACATGTACACATCTACCCTGTGGGAACAGGGATTTGTCATCAGAATGTCCGGATCTGGTTTAGAACTTACAGAGGTGGCATCCATCTTCAGTTTAGATGATATGTGAATAATTTCATTTGGGGATCACTCACAAGTTGGCCTGGCATTGGGAAACTACGCGTGGCGTTGGGTTCCCCATCCTCACATGTACACACCTACCCTGTGGGAACAGGGATTTGTCATCAGAATGTCTGGATCTGCTTTAGAACTTACAGAGGTGGCATCCATCTTCAGTTAAGATGATAGTGAATAATTTCATTTGGGGGTCACTCACAAGTTGGTCTGGCATTGGAGAACTACGCGTGGCGTTGGGTTCCCCATCCTCACATGTACTGACCTCCCCTGTGGGAACATGGAACTGTCACCAGAATGTCTGGATCTGCTTTAGAACTTACAGAGGTGGCATCCATCTTCAGTTTAGATGATATGTGAATAATTTCATTTGGGGGTCACTCACTAGTTGGCCGGGCATAGGGAAACTACGCGTGGCGTTGGGTTCCCCATCCTCACATGTACACACCTACCCTGTGGGAACAGGGATTTGTCATCAGAATGTCTGGATCTGCTTTAGAACTTACAGAGGTGGCATCCATCTTCAGTTAAGATGATAGTGAATTATTTCCTTTGGGGGTCACTCACAAGTTGGCCGAGCATTGGGAAACTACGCGTGGCGTTGGGTTCCCCATCCTCACATGTACACACCTACCCTGTGGGAACAGGGATTTGTCATCAGAATGTCTGGATCTGCTTTAGAACTTACAGAGGTGGCATCCATCTTCAGTTAAGATGATATTGAATAATTTCATTTGGGGGTCACTCACAAGTTGGCCAGGCATTGGGAAACTACGCGTGGCGTTGGGTTCCCCATCCTCACATGTACACACCTACCCTGTGGGAGCAGGAAATTGTCATCAGAATGTCTAGATCTGCTTTAGAACTTACAGAGGTGGCATCCATCTTCAGTTAAGATGATATGTGAATAATTTCATTTGGGGATCACTCACAAGTTGGCCAGGCATTGGGGAACTACGCGTGGCGTTGGGTTCCCCATCCTCACATGTACACAACTACCCTGTGGGAACATGGAACTGTCACCAGAATGTCTGGATCTGCTTTAGAACTTACACAGGTGGCATCCATCTTCAGTTAAGATAATAGTGAATAATTTCATTTGGGGGTCACTCACAAGTTGGCCAGGCATTGGGGAACTACGCGTGGCGTTGGGTTCCCCATCCTCACATGTACACAACTACCCTGTGGGAACATGGAACTGTCACCAGAATGTCTGGATCTACTTTAGAACTTACAGAGGTGGCATCCATCTTCAGTTAAGATAATAGTGAATAATTTCATTTGGGGGTCACTCACAAGTTGGCCAGGCATTGGGGAACTACGCATGGCGTTGGGTTCCCCATCCTTACATGTACACAACTACCCTGTGGGAACATCGAACTGTCACCAGAATGTCTGGATCTGCTTTAGAACTTACAGAGGTGGCATCCATCTTCAGTTAAGATGATATGTGAATAATTTCATTTGGGGATCACTCACAAGTTGGCCGGGCATTGGGAAACTACGCGTGGCGTTGGGTTCCCCATCCTCACATCTACACACCTACCCTGTGGGAACAGGGATTTGTCATCAGAATGTCTGGATCTGCTTTAGAACTTACAGAGGTGGCATCCATCTTCAGTTAAGATGATATGTGAGTAATTTCATTTGGGGATCACTCACAAGTTGGCCTGGCATTGGGAAACTACGCGTGGCGTTGGGTTCCCCATCCTCACATGTACACACCTACCCTGTGGGAACAGGGATTTGTCATCAGAATGTCTGGATCTGCTTTAGAACTTACAGAGGTGGCATCCATCTTCAGTTAAGATGATAGTGAATAATTTCATTTGGGGGTCACTCACAAGTTGGTCTGGCATTGGAGAACTACGCGTGGCGTTGGGTTCCCCATCCTCACATGTACTGACCTCCCCTGTGGGAACATGGAACTGTCACCAGAATGTCTGGATCTGCTTTAGAACTTACAGAGGTGGCATCCATCTTCAGTTAAGATGATATGTGAATAATTTCATTTGGGGATCACTCACAAGTTGGCCGGGCATAGGGAAACTACGCGTGGCATTGGGTTCCCCATCCTCACATGTACACATCTACCCTGTGGGAACAGGGATTTGTCATCAGATCGTCCGGATCTGCTTTAGAACTTACAGAGGTGGCATCCATCTTCAGTTAAGATGATAGTGAATAATTTCATTTGGAGGTCACTCACAAGTTGGCCGAGCATTGGGAAACTACGCGTGGCGTTGGGTTCCCCATCCTCACATGTACACACCTACCCTGTGGGAGCAGGAAATTGTCATCATAATGTCTGGATCTGCTTTAGAACTTACAGAGGTGGCATCCATCTTCAGTTTAGATGATATGTGAATAATTTCATTTGGGGGTCACTCACTAGTTGGCCGGGCATAGGGAAACTACGCGTGGCGTTGGGTTCCCCATCCTCACATGTACACACCTACCCTGTGGGAACAGGGATTTGTCATCAGAATGTCTGGATCTGCTTTAGAACTTACAGAGGTGGCATCCATCTTCAGTTAAGATGATAGTGAATAATTTCCTTTGGGGGTCACTCACAAGTTGGCCGAGCATTGGGAAACTATGCGTGGCGTTGGGTTCCCCATCCTCACATGTACACACCTACCCTGTGGGAACAGGGATTTGTCATCAGAATGTCTGGATCTGCTTTAGAACTTACAGAGGTGGCATCGATCTTCAGTTAAGATGATAGTGAATTATTTTCATTTGGGGGTCACTCACAAGTTGGTCTGGCATTGGGGAACTACGCGTGGCGTTGGGTTCCCCATCCTCACATGTACTGACCTCCCCTGTGGGAACATGGAACTGTCACCTGAATGTCTGGATCTGCTTTAGAACTTACAGAGGTGGCATCCATCTTCAGTTAAGATGATATGTGAATAATTTCATTTGGGGGTCACTCACAAGTTGGCCAGGCATTGGGGAACTACGCGTGGCGTTGGGTTCCCCATCCTCACATGTACACAGCTACCCTGTGGGAACAGGAAATTGTCATCAGAATGTCTGGATCTGCTTTGGAACTTACAGAGGTGGCATCCATCCCCAGTGAAGAATAATGTATTGCTTCAATATGTTTGAACTGATCTGCACACATGCAGGCTACGTCTATATGTACATGACAGAACAAAGGATTGTGTCATAACAACTATAGCACTGCATGAATTCAGTTCAATGCACTATTTCATAAGATGAATGGTGGTTCAGAGCATGGTGCAACTCAGTCCCTCAATGTTGGAAACCAGTGGTGCATGCACTTTTCATATACATGTATGCTGGATACATGTTACCCAATCATGAAATTGATTTGGTTGACAACCTGAGCTATGAATAACTGATAAATTGGTTTGGACCCGTTGTGAACCGTCGCATACAATAGCCCAACACTAAGGATGTTTGCTACATTTTTTAAGCATCTAGGAACTGTGAGCATAGCGTATGAGTTGCATGTTGTGTCATTTTTGATTCAATTCGTGTATAGACATGGGCGTTTTTTATTATATTCTCTGAGTTTTGTGAGAGGTGAGACTTAGATGCGTTGCGTACCTACCATGTCCTAAGCATCGCCGTTAGAATGGTCATATCGACAACCGTGGACCAACCTCTTACAGACATCAAGCGCACGCATCCGCCGCCCGCCGCTAGTGGAATGTTAACTTATTCATTGTAAAATGTGCGGCTGAGGAATGTGCGGCTAACTTCAACGGGGTAATTTCTTGATATGTAGTAAATTGTTTTGAGAGTCGGTTGATGATGCCGTTCCCAGGCAAGCTGGAACCCAACATTCTGAAAGAAGACATAGCTAGAAAAGAAGTTATCACGGTCTAGTGATGTGGATGATATTTATGATCTGCATTAACTTATTCCTATTTCAACATTGCGTGTTGTTTTCATTATGCAAGTTTTGAAAGTGCGCATGTCATTGAAGTTACGCGAT
Source organism: Eunapius fragilis (assembly GCA_963681505.1). Taxonomy (NCBI): domain Eukaryota; kingdom Metazoa; phylum Porifera; class Demospongiae; order Spongillida; family Spongillidae; genus Eunapius; species Eunapius fragilis. The sequence continues at coordinate 8,822,406 of OY811975.1, read as the reverse complement.
TTCGAAATTGTGCCTAGCAATTTCGAAATTGGGTGACAATTTTAAAATTGGAGGACAATTTCGAAATCGGTACGCAATTATGAAATTGTCAAATTGCGCAACGCAATTTCGAAATTGCGCAAATTTACAAATCGCGATACATCCTTGAGAGTTGTCTTTGCAACAAACCTTTTAATTTCCCCCTCTAAGGTTTTCGGACTGTGCGTTGGTGGTAGTGTTCACTGTTATGTTCAATGTTCTAGGTGTGCTGATGTGTAGAGCTATTGGTATGTGTGTGTGTGTGTGTGTGTATGTGTGTGTGTGTGTATGTGTGTGTGTGTGTGTGTGTGTGTGTGTGTGTGTGTGTGTAAACTGATGTAGGTCTAATGATGTGTCGGTTAGGTGGGTTGGCCAGCTATACTGCGTCAGTGGGGTAACAAGACAAAATAAAAGGATATTCAAACATTAAATAATATGAGCCTCATCATAGCTCGGTATTAGGCCTATACGTATCTAACTTTTATACGGCTATATGTGCAGTGGTACGAACAGGTTGATCAAACGATGAGGTCATGATTGTGGCGGGGGAGGGGAGGGAGAGCAAATTGATTGGCTGGAAGGAGTACAGTATGGGATCGCAGTCCCCGACCCACCATCGGTGTCAGCGCGCGCGTTAATTAAGTTTAATTGAACGCATCATGTTGCTTTATGTAAGCGCGTACTGATGCATATCCGCCACTGCATTAACAATATGCCATTTAGTAACTATCACAACAAACTGTGTTATTACATTGTCACATCCGGTTCAACACTTATTGAGCATCATCACACCTATTGGATACAGTATTGTATAAACCACTTTCACGCCCAATTATAGTGGACACGAGTATGTATCACATCTCAATTAGTTGGGTGTGGCCCGACTTCCGCGTTCGGTCGGGTTGTCGGGTGACAATCCTATACCAAGATTTCTGGTGAAACGTGCAGCGTTCAAATGGGTTCATTATTATACCCACTTATAGATAGGCCTCGCCACACTCTCGATATCATATAATTATTATAATGGATAGCACAACAAGGTCACAAAGACATTACATAACATCTTGTTACAAGTATAGGCTTGTTACCCGATTACCCACCGGCCGCTCGTCGGGCCCCGCCCAACTGGTCTCAGATGTCAATGCTTAATAATGTTGTCTCATGCGCACCAATATTAATATGCAGCCCTTGCCCTTCTGAGTACCGATGATCTATTCATGGGAAAACCGTTCAGATGATTGTGGGCCGTTGAGTTTCCTATTTCGTCTTGAGTGTATTATAAGTACATTCTTTTCTGGACTGAGGCGATCGTATATGAGACATCGTATTCCTCGTTGTGGAGATGGTGAAGACGAGACCTCCATGTCATGTGGGCAGTGACAACAGGAGTCGCTCAAGGTCACTATAATATTAAAGTTATACAGAAGGAGCCTGGCCGGCCACTGTAATTATCGTTAGGGGCCGGGCTATAGATGCTCGATAATCCCTTCAATGCATGGTGGTTTGAAAAATATGCTGAATCGATGTGAGGATTCAGGGCAATGTACATGTAGATCCATTTGTGACTTATATCGAGATAGTCTACTACATGTAGGAAGGATTTCCCTGATACATCACGCACAGCGATTCGATTGCCCTGCCGCGGGCCCGTAACGTCACGTAAATTCATTTGTAACCCTGACGTTACGGATTACGTTGTCATCAGGCTTACGTACCCGCGTTCGGACCGATTACTCGTGGGAATAGGATTACGGTCGTAATCTTCATCCGTGTGTTTGCGCGTGAGTACGTGAGCAACATCCGCAAGACTACGTAATTACACCGTGATTTCATCCCCGTCCTCACGATATCATAATGACTCGTTCCCAATAGTAACATGCATTAATAAATTACCCAGCAATTTCTTTCAAATAAAATTTAATAACCTTTTACATATGCATGTACAGAGGGGAATATAGCCATGTTACAAATAGAGCCAATTGAAGAGATCATGGCAGAAGCCTCTTCCACCAAGGCTACATATGCCTAGCCAAATAGAGCTCTAATAAAACACACGCATGCTGAACGATCTGCTCTACCTGGTATAATGAATACTCCTTCATGATGTGCTTGATCCCGCCGCCTGCATCCACGCAGCTAGAGAGGCCTTAACTTTTGTATACGTAGGGATCGCTTGGCACGCCTAGCTGAATCGTCACCTATTAGGGTCGATACAGGGTTAAATTTTAAAATTCACCAACAGCACTTCCTCTTATACAAACCTCCTCTTTATCGATGTTCTTCTAGAGGGGCGCTGTAAAAATCTGCCTGTGAAGAAGCCGCTAACCTTCACGGATCAGTGTAGTTTTCCTCAACTGGGGTGACACAACTGTAGGCATCCGAATGACCTGCAAGGCATATGACACGCGGGGTAAAACAAAAAACCTCATCGTGTTGGTGTCATACCTTGTTTGACTTGTTTGTTTCAGAGCCTTACTAGAAAACACATACCTATGTCGAGCGCAATATTTAACAGTACGCAGCGCAACATGCACCCTTTAAACGAAGTGTGCCACTTACTAGTACGTCGTAGAATGAATGGCTACCAGCAGCAAACGTACGTGTGTAAAACGTGCCCCTCCTGAGGGCTGCAAAAAATGTAAAAAGGCAGAATACGTACGATGGGCCGGTTTTCTATCTCACCATACTTTTGTATAGAACACGGGATTAACGAAACATGTCTCGAAACAGTCATTTTGCCAAAAAACGTCCTCTACTGGCGGAAATCACCAAGGCACTTTGTGAGCATTTAGAACAATTAGAGGATATTGAATGGGCGTTACGTACGTTTGAGTCTGAGTACGCGGCCCAATTTGGTTTGTAAACATTCGTTACGTGAACTCCCCGTTGGTCGCATAAAATACGTGATACGTAGTCATACGCAATCAGACGCCTGAATTGCTGTGACGTGAGTCGCTACTGAAGTACTGTACAAGACTCGGAACCCTTCCCATGGAAGTGTTACCCGCTAATTAATGCGGTGAAATTGTTATCATTTATAGCACCTCATCATTAGTGGTCTGTGCCTAGCTTAGCCGCTTAAACGTCATATCCTTAACTATTAGTAGTACATATGCACCATGAAACTCCCAGGGCTGTCAAACCTAACACCCCTTGGCCATTTTATTGTACTCACGCGAAAATTGGACCGGGCGGATCCCTTTTCGCTGCCAAAAGTAGTCCGGGGAAGGACCAGTTTTGGCAGCGAAATGTGGTCCGGGTTGCCATAAGTGGTCCGGGTGTAGAACAGATCATTGCCTTGTGTATTGTATGGAAGTAAATGACAATAAGACATATCGCAAGTTTGGTCTACCCTGGAGTAGGGCCCGGACGACTTTTGGTAGGCAAAAGTGGTCTGGTGTAGGAGGAAAGGAAGACTATAGCGGCAGGAGGCACTACATAGTGCTTCCTGCCTGCAGGCACGAAGCATTATACAGTGCTTTGTACCTACGCATGCGACGCCAACGTCAGGTATGATACATTATTTGTAAACTTTAATTTAGTCATAGAAGGGGTATATACACAACTGGTAATGCGCAGCTTTTTCTTATAAGTGATAAAGGGAAGCAGTGGAAACTCCCATTATCATGCATTAAATCAGTTTAACTGTTAATATAACAAGCACGCTCTTATCAGATCAGATTGTAAGAAACGGTGATGCTGGTTGAGACAATCAAAATGGCATTTGTGAAAAGAATGCGTTCTTGAACCTGGAGATATTGAATATCATCTTGCTAGTATTAAGTCCATTCAAAACGATTAAGGCAACTAAAAACATTGTAAAGGCACAAGCTACTGATTATGAAAGGCGACACGAGAAGCAACTTCCGTTTAATTAAAATTGGTCACAAGGTGCTCCTACTAGACAATTTAAAAAGGGCTGAGAGAAAAAGTGACAAAGGTGAGTTCCCGTTTAGCGGTCCATATACCGTGATTGAGGTGTACTATAAAGGACTTAGGGTTTGGCTACAAAATAAGGAAGGGAGGCACAGTGATGCAAACATGCATCAAATCTAGTTCTTCAATCTTATACAGAAACCCCAGGGTCAAGAAGTTGCTGGTCAGAAATTTATTAGTAGAAATGCACGGACCCTCTTAGTAACAAAATTTCCATGGTCATATTGAAGAGCCTATAGCTGAAATCTGCATCATTTTGAAGAAGATCCTGATAGTCAGTCAGCTTTGCAACACCAATTTTAAAAAATTATAAATGCAGTGCTGAACATTGTTGATGAAGCTGAAACTATTAACCTGTCACCTGGTGAAAATGAAGGAGTTACAATACTTGACTCCTGTGATTCTATTTGCAATTTCGCTTGTCAATTCCTTACCCATTAGTTCCATCTCCTATACAATACAAGGCTATGAGCATGCACGTCGATCGGACCACTTTTAGCAAACAAATATGTTCCAGGGTCGGACCAAATTGGCTCGACTTGTGCATCCCATACAATACACGACCTTTACAAGGCAATAAGCGGTTTCTACACCCGGACAAGTTTTGGCAACCTTGGCTGCCAAAACTGATCCGACCCACTTTTGGTAGCGAAAAGTAGTCCAGGCCAATTTTCGCCCGGACCAATCTTAGCGTGACGTCATACATCTTGTACATGTATAGATGAAATGCAGAGTTGGGCTATAAAGTCTACAAATCTTATTTCAGATAGCGGCTAGTTAAGTATCTGCATGATGTTACGCTAGATTGGAAGACATTTTCATCCTATGCATGAGAGGTTAGTACAAGTACAGGTGCAGGAGGCGGATGATTGCTCGGCTGCATTTCAAATCCAGAACCGGTTTGTTTTGTTCGTTTATTATATTATTATTATTATTATTATTATTATTATTATTTGGGAGGGGGGGGTGGGGGGAGTGGGAGGATGGAGGGGGTGTACCATAAATATTAACTACCACCTCCACTAATTGAGCGGACGTCCCTTGGTTTTAAACCGAATTAAGGGTGCAATCACCATTTAAATTAATTATAATGATTCTCTCAACAATGCACGCTCCGCGCCGGAAGTGATCTTAACTATAAGCCGTACAAAAACACGCACACATAGTAGCTATATATGCCGAGGGACAGAATAGAGTAAGTATTTCCAACATGGAGAAGAAGCTACTGGTCTATGTTTTGTGCGTGCAAATACTTACATCCGAAGGTATTGGTGTGATCGGTATACAATTGATTTTACAATTTTTCTTTTGTACAGCCCATTTCCATCCGTTTGATCCTTATGCTCCACACGACCCCAACAATGGATACCCCCAACACTTCTGCGACCTGAACGATGACGAATTCGGACGCCCGTACCTCGGTCCCTTCGACCAGCACGTTGACTCGTCGGCTCGCAACCCGTTTCCGAAGATTCCACCTCCGGACAATAACAAACCTACTGCAGCTACTAGTGCTACGCTCGAAGAACCGACTCGGCGAATTTCGCATTACCAAAATTTGCATCCGATGATTAAAGACCAGTTCGGTGAGGAGAATGTTGGACCCCATAGCGGCAAGAAGCGGGAGGCCGAGAGCCACGAATTCATGAAGCGGCAAAGCTCTCCCCTTCCCAGGTGTACGGTGCTAAACGAATGCTCTGCGCCTCCACGTAAGTCGGCATTTTGCACTCTGCTGTCTAACGTTGAATGTTATTTTCTACAGAGAAATGCACGGGATCTGGTACGCAGTACGATACGTGTCAAAGGCGGTGCACGTGCATCGGTGGGCGCCTGACCAACTGCTGCCGTGTGCGCAAAGAGTGGCGCTCGATGGAACAGGCGGAGCGATGCCGATACATCAATGCGGTAGTGACAGCCAGCACTCAGCCACAATGGAAACCATGCTACGACAGCCTTGTGAACCTCCACACTAACTTTTTCGGTTCGGGAATTCACGGCACGACGTTCTTCTTCCCATGGCACCGTTGGTACCTGCTTCAGCTGGAGAATTTGCTGAGGAAAATCGACTGCAGAATCACCATGCCATACTGGGACTGGAGCTTGGAGTCACAAGGATGGCAAAACTCCATCATCTGGAACGCAGAGTGTGGCTTTGGAGGTAATGGCGACCAAAGCACAAATGACCTCCTCGTCGCGACGGGACCGTTTCGGTCGCAGACGTGGACACAACCGAACGGTGACCTTCTCTCCCGCAGCTTCAACAATGTCCTTCCGGACTGTGCGGCAGTGGCTATGGCCCAGAGAATGACTGTGAATCAGTTCCAGACGTGGCACAGTACTGTTCAAGGTAACCTTCATGACGTCGTCCATTGTGACATTGGAGGCACCATGTGTACAGCCGCGTCCGCAAACGACCCCATCTTCTTCCTCCATCACGGCTTTATCGATAGAATGTGGTCCGACTGGCAAGCCAACGGAATGGCATATAAAAATCTTGCTTTTTATTCAATGAACACCAGTCCTATGCCGGGTGCATTCGGGGCAACGCCTTCTAAAGTATACGACCTTCAGAACCAGCCTGGGTGTGTCAAGGTCTGCATCCAACAGCCTACAATGGCCTGCTGCACCAACACTACCTATGCTCCCGTGTGCCCACGTGACATGAACGACAAACACTATTCCGCCTTGAAGCTGTCTCGTCTCATCCATCGACCCTACCCGAATGTGTCAGAGGAGGCGTTCAAACTATTCCACGCTAGCTACGAACAGATAGTAATGGCGAAGCGCTTTGCCAATCTAATGAACGACTACGAGAAGTTAAACTCTTTACTGAGCGATAACGGGTACACCAACGATATGCTGAAATCATCGCAAACGTCTACCGGGTTTGTGGACTTTGAAAGATACCTATACAGGCCACAGAGCTTCGAAAGCAACATGGACGCGTCCGATATGCCAAAAACGTGTCTACCTTACATGTATGGACAAGCATAATATGCACGCTAGCATATGCATGTGTATGTTATTGTACACTTGTATTTTCATTAGATATATAATTATAAATTAAAAATAAAATAAAATGAAAAACATAATCATAATAAAGAAATATCACCGTAACAGCAACGCCTTAAATGCATAGCTATACACTAAAGATAAATCACGTACACATACATAATATAAATACTCTAACCTGCAAACTACTACCTAACACTAAAGACACATAATAATGAATAATAATTGATGTGGCCTTACAATCAAGTTAACCTAGACAGGATGGCTCTGCAATTGGCTCTTACTAAGGCCAACCCTAGGCGGCTGTACAATCTAAAGATGGTCTTGGACTTCGGTTCGTTTAGCTTGGTGGAAAAGCGACCTGCAAGCTTAGAAAAGGCCGCCACTGCCGCCACCCCAACATCCATAACTTAAGCAGGGTTGCCGAAGGGGGACACACCCCTTATAGACGCATGGAATTTGATTAATTGCTATGGCAAGCAAATTACATGATTATACAATCATTCACACGATTATACATGCATTGCGCAGAAGTGAGACATAACTAAATTACCCAGAGGTCTGGATTTGTAGGAGACACAAGGGAGGTATCTAATTCTGGAGGGGAGCTGCCTGATGCTGTATTCATGCATGATGGCTTCGAATTTGCGCGGTTAACGAATTAATAATCGTAATCTCCTAATAATTGTAGCCAATTAATGATTATGTAACTTGAAATTAATAATTGTAGTTTAACGGGTCGACCTTTCAGGTCACAGGCCGGGGCCTGGCCTGACTTTCGGCAACCCTGCCCATAAGTCTCTACCACAAGATTATGTATGCTTTTAAACGTTATAATTATATTTACTAACCATGGTACCAATGGAATAAATATGGCGTTGCATTGCAAATCATGTATGTGTATTATATCATGATAGCACCATGCGGTAGAGAGTAATCGGAAAACATGTCGAAATACAAACTAACGAATTATGCTCTGTATAAAAATTATGAGGCGCCTATCATTGTTACGTGGGAAACCCCCTCCCCTGGGACGAACCTGACCTTCATTAAATCAATTAGCTGGAGTGATATTTATAACCGGCGCGGTCAAATACATGCTTCGGCGAGCACGTGGTAAATGTCAAATAATGCTCCAACAATGGCAAAACCTGTCAGGATGAGTCAAATGGCAGAACCATTAAACACCGAACCCCTGAATCCGTCACTCTATCGCTATAATGAAGAATAACATGCTCTATGAGAAATTTCATGGCATACAGGATTGAAAGACATACATTTATGGTGTAAAAAACACGGGGAAAATGAAGCACGCTTATGTATATAAACACAACTGCATGATCAAGACGAGGAGCAAATGAATAACCATGCTTCTCCAACCTACAGCTCACCTTTTGCCTAGGATGAATTTGTGCCCTTTAACCAGCTCTGTTAAGTTCTCTTGATCCATTGATCCCCTAGGTACCAGGTCATCTTCTGCAAGCATAATAGTCCCGCAACAGAAAAAAATTTCATGCTTCAAATCCTCACCCGACTTCGCCACCCTAGTACTGCCAAGAGGAGGGGGGGGGGGGGGGGAGGTTTTACTTCATCAGAGCTCGCTTTGTGGCCTACCACCTTTATATGCAGGCCAATATCTGCAAGACAGACCAATACAGCAGATTAAATCTACACCTGGTGAGAACCAATGCTACTAACATTCATTATTCTTCTACTAACATTATTCATCATTACCTTACCTTAGGCAGATCTGTTGTTTGTTTTGTGTAATAGTAAAAGGGATTTTACAAATTGGGTTCCGCTGCATGTAGTGAGTTACAAAAACATTATTTCAGTTGTTGGTGGTAATGGTGCATTGCATCAAATTCACAGCACAATACAGCTATACTTACTAGAGGAATAGCAGGTACATATATATGTAGCTATACATTATCAAAATATCAACAATAACTTAAGTTCTTCTCTCTGCCATGAAATCTTATGGTCATCAGTGAGCTAAGTAAAAGGAGCAGGGCGTGTCTAGCTATCAAACCATGTTATTTCAAGTCAAACAAAGAAATTTGGTGTTATTAGTTTAGGTTGCAAGCTCTAATGCAGATGGCCTCGAGGCTAGGAGAGTTGATTAGTCCACGCATAGCTTGTTCCGCTGGCCAAATCGGCGTGAGTTGTGGCTGTTGTGCATGACAACATCCGTCGCACAACAATCGAAGTAATTAGATGATGTGGCTATGGTCGAATTAATAGCCGCGGGGTCACTTGAGGCACATGGTTGTAACATACCTACAAGCTACGTGTTCGTGCAAAGTAGGAATGATAAAAGCATGTACAGGAAGAAAAAAAAAGCCACGAATTGGCAATTATCGTCCGGTCGCACTAACCAGTGTCTCTTGTAAAGTTATGCAGTCTATTATTTCTGAACCAATGATATCCTTTCTGAATTCGCATAAGCGAAACTTGTCTCTAACGATCAATTTGGCTTTCTTGCTACTTGTACTCACTGACATACAGTTACTATCGTACACTTAATGAACGTATTTTCTTTGCTGATATTCAGTCTAAAAGAGATTCTGTATATACAGATTTTGCTGAGGCCTGATGTTTTAACTAATGTGGTATATATGTATACATAACCGAGATTGAGGAACTTTCTCAACCACTCTTTGTCATGTGACGAAACGTCATTAGCGTATGACATTAATTATTCATCGATTGGCTTAAATAAGGCCTATACTATCTATGTTTATACGTAGAGGGATCCTGTACCGATTGGTTTGTACTGTTCGTTAATTTTTACTTGATCCGTTACGGAGATACAGCTGTGCAAACTAATTGCACATTTCTCATTCGCCATCAACCTGGTTCCCGCTACTCCGAGACATGAGTATACAATAACCTCCCGCGTACATGCCACTGTATTTATTAAAATGTACAACTGAAGTACCACCGTGTTTCCGCTTCTTAAAAACGTCAGTGGTTTTCTTCTATAAAGAACAAGATTCGTCAGTTAAGCGATTGAAATGCGTGGATCCAGCTACCTTCATCATGCATAACAACTACCAGTACCGATACGCGCGCACAACATCATGCATGTAGAAATCGTATCCTTGTCGATAACGCTTTGGGTGCCATTCATTGCATGGCCATTTATAGGCTCGCAACCTATATCAGTACGTCAGTGCAATGAGATATAGTATACGGTGTATCAGCTAGGCTAGGCGAGAGGCGTGGTCGAGTGAAAGCCACATGCAGCGCAGCTACGATAGCAACCATGGACAACTACCCCATCATGAGCAAAAGTTAGTGGCAGACATTTTTCAGTCTTGTCAACCTGATATTGTAATCCATTACATTGATATCCAAAAACAAGCTAATGTACAAGTGATTGCGGCTTGTTCTCAATAGCATTTGCAACTGCTCTAACTTTTGGTCAAGATCCTGCCATGATATATTTTGATCAGGAAAAAATGAGGCAGCACGTTATCAACTGCTTTGAAATTGGACACATGTCATCGTTCCCAACCCATGGTCACCGAAACCCACAGCAACACACCACAGAAACCATTTCTATTTATTGTATTTGCCTTCTCATCGCTGAAGGCACCATGACACAATGTTTCTCCTGTTAAGAATGGTTTCATAAGCCCTGTGTGTCTGTTCCCTCAAAATTCATTCATAACAACAAAAAAAACTTGTCTGGAACTGTCAGCCGTGTGCTGGTAATTGTTAGGATATACCACTGATGATAGCATTCTTAGTGTTGTATTTGTTTCAGGTCTTCAGTTATGCATTGACACTCATGAATTATATCGCATGGGCAGGGATGTGAGGGGGTGTAGTTTTTGTTTCCATATGGTTGCCTCAATATGCAACTTATACACAAATATTCACCCATTATTGAACAACCGGGTATAAGTCCTGTTGAACAGCCGGGTAAGTCGCGTTCAACAAGCGGGTAAGTCCCGTTGAACAGCCGTGTAAACTATACTGTCCCGTTAGACAACCAGATAACCCATTGAAAAATCGGGTTAATCCCGTTGAACAGTCGGGTGTAGTGCCGTTAGACAACTGGATAACCCATTGAAAAACCGGGTAAGTTCCGTTGAACAACCGGGTAAGCTATATTGTCCCGTTAAACAACCGGAGATTGTAACGCAACCAGGTACCCGGTTGATTAACCGGCGTCCCGTTGATCAACGGGACAAATTGATCATCGGTACGGAACATATGTATGTTACGGCCCGATTTAAAACTTTTGACCCATTTTAAAATGGGTCGACCCAATTTAAAGCGGGTTAACCCATTTCCAAGCCGTTCGACCGGCTTTAAAACGGGTTAATTATTTTTTTAAGAACACGTGGTTTACAATTTCAAAGTGTGCGTTTCTCTGTTCAGTTGCATTTTTTTTTGGCATTTGGCTATGAAATGAATATGTACGATCGAGAGAAGGAGTTTGGAGCCTTCTTGCCGAGAAGTTTTCCTCCAATGATAGAGGAACTAGCGGTGTAGTTTACAAAGACTTAGGAGACAAAATTAAAACCGCCATAAAAGACCCATCGTCTGTTGACAAGAACTTGCGCTTCTTTGTTAAGAAGAAGGGATTCCAGATTCTGAACATCCCTAGTCTAGGAGCTCGCGATGTTCTTGTTGTTCCAGTAAAAGAACAGGTACTTCTCATTAAATTGTTTGTCAGTTGTAGACGACTATTGATGCGTGTTGTTGCCATTCATCGCACACTGACATGAGAAAGCATGTGTTGCATTGCTTGATGCAAAATCAAATGGAACCTTTTAATGGTGAGATGTTAAAAAGGAAGAAGATGGTAAAGGAGACACAGCTACTTGAAATCATCTGCACATGTCGGAGCATAGAGGATGGTAACATGGTGGAATGCGACGTTTGCAAGGAAGGGTTCCATCAAGGGTGTATAACTGTACCAGAAAATGTTTGGAACACCCCTTCAACACCATGGATGTGGCAAGGATAAATAACGGCCAGCAATTCACGAACCAAACATAGATAAATGTAATCCCTTTTTAGATCTCAAGGAGCTTGCCTTTTTAGATCTGTTTTTTGTGTGCGCTCGTCGTTATTTTAATTTGCTGCATGCTATTTATTTCATTAAAATTTCTGAATCTATACAGTTTTGCATATTGGTTTTAAAATCGGTCGACCCATTTTAGAACCGGTTGACCGGCTTTAAAACCGGTCGACCGGCTTTATAACGGGCGACCCGTTTTAAAATGGGTCAGGTCTTAAATTGGGCCGTAACATATATATACAGACTTAGAGTTCTATTAACTGTAAGTGTATGTACATGTAGTTCTACAAACTTGCCACTGCAACGAGATGAGGAACAACAGGCACTCTGGAAGCAACCGTATGATTCTGCATGATATATATGAATATATATTATATGGGACACTGTCCAGCAGAATCACCCTTTCGGCTAGTTTTTCAAGTTTTCAAATTTTTTGATTTTCCTTGATCACCCATGAGCTTCTGTCAAATGGTCCTTACGCATCCTAAATCGGACTATCCCTCAGAAAGTTATTAGGCGCTGAATTTATAATTAGCCATACATTTCAATGCGAGCGTTACTTTTCTTTTGCTTGTTCTGGAAATTTTGAAAAAGTACCGTAAGGGTGATTTAGCTGGAGACTGTCCCATATATCTGAATACACTTTAAAATATTGTACAGCGATCCATATGCATCAGGAAAAAATCAACATCATACCGCGAAAATCCGGTGTTTGATGCTGCCACGAACCTCTAAAATTCTTTGCTGCATGTGCATACCCCGAACCGGAATGCCTTCAGCTTCAACAGGCGGCTGGTCTGTTGTAACAATGGTAGTTACCCAATTACAATAAAATAGTCATTAAGTCAGACTTCAACTTTAATTGGCAATGCGGCGGACTCTCGTGCTGAATGATTACCTGTTTCCTTCGCTCGTTTTGAGAAAAACGTGAACATCGTTGCTGACCGGTTTGTCACCAGAAGTGGTATTATGAGAGGATTGATGCGGCTGATGATAGGGTTAATTTGAATTTATTCGCGTTAATTTATTCATGATTGGCTGGAAGTGGGGGATGGGGGTTGGCCACCCTGCCCCCCTCCCAACTGTATCCGCCTCTGACTATAAGATACTATTCTCATCGCCTTGCTGTTACCATTGTAAATTGTTATGTACATGATTATATTCACTCATAAGCTTTGTCCATTTTATTTTATTTCTTTGTCTTTGTTACAGGTACTTTTATTGGCTTACTATGCAACCTCTTTTTTAACTATGTTTATATTGAGATTCATTTTCTTTATGTTTGGTCCTACTTGTGCAAATAAACTCCTCATATTTCATTACCTTCTATTTCTTTAGTGGTCATAATCGTATCACTGTTATCAGCGCAAAAATGGTAGTATGTCTTTTCAGGACTCTCATGTCCCAATAATGCACTCATGCTCTCCACTGTATGCTCATCCCCCACACACACACATATACATGTAATATAATCACATTAGAGCAGTACAGTCAGACTGAATTACATAGCAATGTCTCACTTTAAATAGTTCCACCATACAATATAATTGGCTAGTTAGCAACTAAAATTAAATCATTACACACACACATACGCAAATTCCAGTGCTACTTAGAATTAGTGGTTCTGCATGATGAGGATGGCTGTCAGTTTGCTATGACAAATGCAAAGTCACCTATGGAAGTTACCCATGGAATATTGATTTATGTGAGGTGGTGACAAGCAGATAGGCCAGCTAATTGCTAATGCTTTTGTGTGTAGGACTCAGCAACGAAAGAGACATACGGTCACGTACACACTAGAGATCAGACCACTTGGTGTCATTTTAAGTGTGATTGTGAACTATAGTGGCCTGGCCATAGCAAACATGACAGTCATCCTCCCCTGACCAACTAATCCTAAGTAGCGCTGAAATTTTCATGTGTGTTTGTGTGTGTGTGTGTGTGTGTGTGTGTGTGTGTGTGTGTGTGTGTGTGTGTGTGTATTGTGAATGTGTGTATGTGCGTCTGTGTATGTGTGTGTACACGTGTTTGTGTGTGTGTACTGTGTATGCGTGTGCGTTTCCCTTTCATGGAGGATTTGCAATCTATTTGTTGTGATGGGTTGACAAGCTACTTGTAGATACATAGGCTCATCCAGATAAGGCTTTAACGGATCGGATCCGAATTCAGATATCCTATCCGAATGGCCAACGGATCGGATTCAGTTTCGTTACATTAACCATTCAGATTGATGTTCCAAAATCGGAACAGATTCGGATTATAGCCCACCCAATCCGATCGGCGGATGCTGACACGTATATCTGAATATCCGGTGGTCTGGGGCCGAGGAAGAGCAGCCATTGTTTCCCCCCCAAGGTCAACAGTCCGCGTGGCCGTTTCGTTTTGTATTTTTGGCAAAAGACGGTTGACGGCGTGTGAAATAAACGTAGGCTAGCTTTTATTCCCTTTTTTGTACTTAATTCTTTTTCTATTTCAATTTTTGCCACCGCCCTTTTCCGATTTGGGCATTTCCCCCATGCTGGCTTTATATTATATGGGGTGTGCGTATTTTTTTTTAGCATTGGTTTCATTTTTCACGTACGTTCAGTACTCAGTCTATGATGGATTTGACCATAGATTTGGCAGAAGCTCAAAGTGATAACGATTGTGACGAACCAGCACCGACGAAAGGGCAATTTAAAAGAGCACGCAGCTATTCATCAGAGCAACTGACCATTTGAATTGTAGATGGATCTTGATTCTCTTAATTCACTGTAAGCCTTAACAGTAATTAGCAATACTAGAAACTTTAATCCAACCAAGTTTGTTACATTTAGGGGTCGTCATAAAATATTGTGCAAGGATAGTAAAGTTACAAGTGAATAAAAATATAGGGTTGGTCTGGGTGGTGTAAAAACAAGACACTGGATTTGTTAAGACCACATGCAGCGAAAACGTTCCTACAATTTAGCAAAACGGTAAGCTTCATTGCATGCGCTTGATCGAAAACCACGCCCATGGAACCAGATATTCAGATATCCAATGGCCGTTACCTTCAGATTCAGATAATGTACTCTGGATCCGTCTGCTAATCAGATCAGATTCAGATACATGCCTTAACTACACAGATCAGATCAGATTAAAATGCCGAATCTGATCTGATCTGATCTGTCAAAGCCTTACATCCAGAGATGGAACCCTTCCAAATAAGTAATAAAGACTTATCTGAACATTTTGGTGGCATATAGGATTGGAAGGCAATAGTGGTGTAAAAAAATGGAAACAAGGTCTAATAATAAGGGGAAATGTAATATGCACATAGTTGATCAGCATAATATCCTACAAATGTGCTAAATCACACCACAAAAAAGAAAGGTACCAATGTCACACACACTCACATATACACACGCACACGCACACACACACATGCAGATGTGCACACAATGGTGGTCTTGAAGAAGCTCAGTAAGTTGTGCTCATTGGATCTCCACCAGTGGACACCCTGCTACTAGCTCCATCAAGTCTCCTTCATGTTGGGACACCCACACCACTACAAGGCCACCAGGGGATGCTACTTGTAACTCCACATCAGGGCTTCCATCTCCACCAATAGATGCCTCTTCCACATGGGATTCCCCACCCACTTGACCAACAGATGCCCCTTGCTCCTCCACATCAAGGCATTCCCCTCTTCCATAGATGTCACTCCTCCCTCCTTTTCTATTCCATCCAGGAGACACCCCCCCCCCCTCGTCCACACAGTACACCCCTCTTAACTGTATAACACCACTAATGTTCCTACACTACTTTTGCCTTCCAATCCTATATGCCACCCATTTTCTCATAGAGAATCTTAACTTTTTATTACTTGTTTCATCTGTTTTCTTTTTTCGTCGTGAGATAGAACATAGTTAATTTAGACTATTTTGACGTAAGACGCTATAACTATAACTTATCAGCACTTGCCAGTATCGCAAATATCGCAAAAATCATCGAAAAATAAAAATAAAAAATAGAGGAAACAAGTAAAGAAGAACGTTCTCTAACGAGAAAGTTGGTGGAATATAGGAATTGGAGGAAACAGTGGTGTAAAAAGGAAGGGAACAAGGTTTTGAGAAAAGGCTAATGAGATAAAAATCCTATATTGAGCACATGTAAATGTAAAGGGGGAAACGTTTTGAGAAAAGGAAAATGAGACAACTGATTCTATCTCTAGCACGTGTAAATGTAACGAACCAATTAGAAGTGCTAAGTATAGAATTTTTGTCTCATTATCCTTATCCCAAAACCTTGTTCCCCTCCTTTTTACACCACTTTTGCCTCCAATCCCTATATCCCACCACTATTCTTGTTAGAGAACGTTTTTCTTTACTTGTACAATTAGAGTACTGTTGCCGCGGTCAGCCCTGACTGTTCGGCAGCCGTCCGCCAAAGGACATGCATTGTTCATGCAGTCTGTGACTAATCCGACGGCCAACCGTGACAGCTAACCGTAAAGAAACCATTCCGGTTTTAAACGGTCATTATTGCAGTTCTTAATCTCTGCCGGGGACCTCTTAACCATTGGTCTGGTCCTCAATGTATGTAACAATGACGCAAGCAATAGCCTCGTCCCCAGGCCGTCAATTAAAATTAAGGAAAAAAGACGGCCTGGTACCTATTGCCACTATATTAGTGCGCATGCGCTGACCATTACCTGCAGTGGATAGAATGAAGCATGCATGTCATTCTCTTCGTACGTTTACACCCCCGCAATCATTAATTGCCACGTCATGTTCATATTTTGTTATTTGGTCACCGTGCGCAATCTGATGCAGGCATCAAAATAAAGTTTAAAAGCATGCATGTGGGACGTGATGCTAGAACCCCAATTGATGGTATCATTCATTTTCTGTCTTGTTGTGTGTTGCACTCAGAACTGCATTTTTTGTGTGTGCACATCTTTGTTTCCACTTCCAACTCGAAGGGGACTCCCTGGGCTACATGTACACGTAAGAGTTGCAGACATCTTTTGGAGCCTTGCTTTCTTACTTGTTGCAATTGATTATGTACCTGCCTCTGGAGGCAAGCAACAGTTGATACATTGCATTGTGCAGCACGTAATATGCCCCCCCCCCTCCACTGCATGTATATCAATTCCTTCTTCTTCAGATTCATCCATCATCCAATATTTAATTGTTAGTATTGGTCCCCTCTATCCCCACATACTGCCCTCCTATATCCTCACACATTGCTGCCCACGTACTGTCCCCTCTATTCTATCCCCACCACATTGACAAAAAAGGTTGGGAGCCATAACACCACATTAGTTTCTGGAAGGAAGTTTGAACATTCTGTGTCAGCAATTGATGCTGAAGATGACTCTATTAACTTATTGCATCAGGCATGGTACCTTGATGATGTGGTTTTAGCTGGGTCTAGGTCATCATGTGCAAGAAGAATCTTCAAACTAGTATGGACCAACAGAAATGCATATCAACATCACATAAATGCATACACATCAGTCAAATGGGCAGCAAGGAGCTCACTGGCCAGAATAGGTCTGGTGATAAAAACCAACCATAAATCTCGGCTACAGATATTACATATCTTCCCCTCACAATACGTGTTTGCGGCGTAAGTAGGAAGTACACTGATTCATCACTGCAAATAGTGAGATCGTCATTTCCACCATGAGCCCGGTGATGTGTCCCGGCCTAGCCAAAGCATCTAAAATTATTCCATACGCGCGCGCGCGCACACACACACAAACACACACACACACACACACACACACACACACACACACACACACACACACACACACACACACACACACACACACACACACACACACACACACACACACACACACATACTCACACACACTCACACACAACACTCACACACACACACATGCACGCACGCACGCACGCACTCACACGCACACACACATGCATGCCCACATAGATATACTGACATGCAAATAACTACACTCCTCCAGCGGGTCACATTCTATGGCCATTGTGTGGAGGGGCCGGGGCCAGATGAACACTATTCTGACCCAACCGAATACAGTAGAATTAGCCTGCAGTGGATAGAATGAAGCATGCATGTCATTCTCTTCGTACGTTTACACCCCCGCAATCATTAATTGCCACGTCATGTTCATATTTTGTTATTTGGTAACCGTGCGCAATCTGATACAGGCATGAAAATAAAATTTAAAACGCATGCATGCATAAAACCATTCCACTCAGTGAGTAGTTCATGTGTCACTGTATCAATACAAAAGGATCGGACGAATATTAAATGGCCTCATCGGGTAAAATTGTGATGGCTATAGGGATCTTGATGATGCTGTCTTGCTGCAGCAGTGAAGGCAACATAGCTCAAATATCAGCGATTATTGCGTAGCACTTGCTACCTTGAAAGGCCTAATCAGTTACCCGTGCCGTCAGGCCCTCGTCGACGCAACAGCAACTAATAACACTGCAGCATTGACAGCAGCCGTCTGTAGTTCGCTTTGTGATTCCCTACACAAGGTCGTAGTGGACTGTTATGGAGCGGCAGAGGCGCAAAAAGCCTACAAGACTGACTGTGCAAATGGATATAACGGAGCGGCTGTTCAGGCGACGTTCAATTACAGTATCGTACTAGTATCGGCAATAATTGTACTCGCCATGTTCCTCGTGGAATAATAATACTGCGACTTGATGCTTCTTCTTACCTGAAACGTAATTTTCCAGTACTCTCTAGCAATAATGGCATTGGTTGGTGTGTGAACATAGAAACCATTTTCATGCATTTGTATAATTATAATAAATTTAAACAATTATAAGGGACAGTTCACGAGATAATGTCGTAGCGTTATAAATAAAAATGCTCTCCGTTTGAATCGCTATATAATCTGAACGAATAACGCTACCGACTTACTACACTGTTAAAATAAAACGAGGGGTGTTAGGTTTGATGGGTGTTACTGCCCAGAGAGTGTTATGGTAACACAAAAGGGTGTTTAGCCAGAGTTATATGATCTCTGGTTCAGCTGACATCTATGGGAGTTGGCAGTCTATGCTAGGGTGTTAGCAGCATACCCCCACCACCGTTAAGGTCCTGTTTAGGGTAGCGTTTAAGGGCAAGGCTACGGTGGCCGGTATGTCGCGGGCATGAGCAGCGGTTTGAGAGCAAAAAAGCGTACGAGCAACTGTCTGAGAGCAAAATTGCGCACGGTTCGAGAGCAAAATTGCGTATGGTCCGAGAGCAAATTTGCGTACGGTCCGAGAGCAAAATTGCGTACGGTCCGAGAGCAAAATTGCGTACGGTCCGAGAGCAAAATTGCGTACGGTCCGAGAGCAAAATTGCGTACGGTCCGAGAGCAAAATTGCGTACGGTCCGAGAGCAAAATTGCGTACGGTCCGAGAGCAAAATTGCGTACGGTCCGAGAGCAAAAACGCGCAGGAGCTGAGAGCAAAAATGCGTATGAGCTGAGAGCAGTTGTTTACATGGATTTAGGCATTACGCCATTTGTTTTTTTCTTCTTTAAAGAAATGGCTTTCAGATGCATCGCTAGCGTCATCCGTTTATAACTTTTCCAAGGGCTGTTAACTTGGCCAAGGCTAGGGCTGTTAACATCCTGAGGCAGCGCAAGGCAGCTATTCTCGATCCCTGATTGCGCACCGGTGTGTAACTGTGTGTGGGCATGCGTGTCTTGTGTGTATGTGCGTTTGTGTGTGTGTGTGTGTGTGTGTGTGTGTGTGTGTGTGTGTGTGTGTGTGTGCGCGCGCGCGTGCGTGTGTGTGCGCGTGTGTGTGTGTGTGTGTGTGTGTACATGTGTGTGTGCGCGCGCGCACGCGCGTGTGCGCACGCGTGTGTGTGTGTGTGTGTGTGTGTGTGTGTGTGTGTGTGTGTGTGCGATTTCTTTTAATTACATCGTGATGTGTATCTCATTATTTGTCATACACTGTACACTGGTACAGTGAAGAGCAGTCTGGAAGATTGACCAAAAGCACGGTGACTTATGTTTAAATTTAGAGCTTATTACGCATATAGAAAGCTGTGATCTCAATTTATTTACCTTGCAATAAGTTGGCTGATTGAAGTGTGTGTGTGTGTGTGTGTGTGTGTGTGTGTGTGTGTGTGTGTGTGTGTGTGCACGTGTGTATGTGTGTGATTCCTTTTTTCTGCATCATTCGTGTGTGTCTACTTATTTTTCATACTCTGTTACAGTTCCTTAAGTTAAGAGTGAGTGTGTACAGTCGTCTTAGGAGAACAACCAGAAGTTTTGTTTCTAAAGCTCTAATTTATCTTATTACGCATATAGAAAGCTTGTGCTTATATACCTTGCAATAAGTCGGCTGATTGAAGTGTATGTGTACTTGTGTACTTGGGTGCATGTGTGTGTATTTCGATGTGATTATAGTTTTGTCTACATCATGCATGTGTATGTACTAAGCTCATTTCAGCTCAGTTTTTCAGACACTGTTGCAGCTCCCTTAAGTTAAAAGTTCCTATAGTCATGGGAGAACTACCAAAATCACATTAAATTAGGTTTTTCTAAAGCCCTATGTAATCGAGGTATGTAGAAATCTGATAATTTTTTACCTTGCAAGCAATAAGCTTGCTCGTTAATGAAGGGTCCACATTTTACTTTTAAATATTTACAGAAAAATGTCTGCCTACTTTATTTAACCACATTTTTGATAGGGCAGAGGATCTTGTAACACTCAAGATTGGGGTAATCAGCAACCACATCTAATTGGAGCTCTAAGTTGCTGACAGAAATCAATTTTTGAGATACATGTCATCTTTATGCATCCAATGTTGTAAATGTATACTTGTATACTATCATAATCAAATACTTTGTCAAATCTTTATGTGTATACTGGTTTATGTATAATTGATAAGGAGGAAAACACTGAATAAGGAAAGTCAATATAAAAACAAATTGCCATGATGTCATAAAGTAATTAACCAGTTGAGGCGCTGATGGTCTTTTAGAAGGGTCGTATGTGCAGTCCTTGCATATTTGTTTGTGTTCTTCTGATACATTCTGTATGGTTGGTGATTCCGGCTGTGCTTTGAAGTTCCCAAGCACCTTGCCCATAATCTGGTACCCATCCAGGTCACCCCATACTCTTTCATTTTGGTACATCTCAATTATAACACACCCAAATGAATGTATATCAACGGGTGTTGACCGTTTAAAATCAACAAACATTTCAGGAGCCTTATAGGCCAGAGTGCCAGCACCAGAACCTTTGGATGTTGCAATTACTGACATCTTGTTGTGATGCTTGGCTAGTCCCAAGTCACAGATATATACATGCATGTCCCTCTGTGAAACCTGCAATAGCGAGGAAATTACCACATTTACAAACTACAAATAATTATTACCCTAACATTTGCTGTTTATGTCATGATGTATGACTTCAGGATCCCGGCCATGCATGTATGCCAAGGCCTTAGCCATCTGGTAACAGATGTTTTTTTATCTGCTTAGTCAAGCTGAGTACATATGAGCATGGAAAGGTATAGTTATACTACAACAATTTTAATAACACTCATTTTCTTACTGATGAAGGAGAACTGAAGATTAATTGCTCTAGATTTAGTCCATCCACAAGGTTAGTCACAATGAGGAGTTGGTTAACCTCAATGCACATTGCCATTAATGTGACTATATATTTGGGTGCCTAAGGTCTCTGATAATTTGGTAAAATTTGATAATGCATAGGTATTTTCACATGCTCACTTCAGTATTTGAACTTCCTTCAAAGCAGAATCTTTAACGGTTTCTTCAGGGATGGTTACCATTTTTATGGCCACTTTGGTGCCCATATAACTTCCTTGGAACACACAACCATGTGTCCCAGCTCCAATTTTGGAACCAATCTGTACATTTGAAGCAGGGACTAGCAACCCACCCTATTTATGTGAGAAAGATTACAGCATATAATACTATTAATAACATACAACTTGCTTTCTTTCAGAACTCTTGTTGTACATCCAAATACTAAAATATGACATAGATCAATTAATTTGCTATAGATGCATACAGCTTACCCATTTTCTCTTTGGCTGGAGGGTTTGCTTGTAAATCTGATTTACAAAACAGACAAGTAATGACTTTCAACATTTCATAAATTAAAGTATGTATTGAAATTATAAAAACCTGTGTTTATTTCTGGATCCTTCTTAGTAAGATCAATTGGCTTCATTGAACTGGCACCTTGTTTCATCTTACTGCCTATATAAAATTAATGAATAACGAAAATGGATAAAATAATAAAATAATCTGTGATGTTATACATTTATATAATTGCATGTGTGCTAAAATAACCTGCATATTCACTTGAATGTTCCTCAACTTCATCCCTCTCTCCACTTGCCACAGCCATAGGAACACTGTGTCTTTCAGCATCAATTGCGCAGATCTTCTTATTCTTCCTCCTTGGGGCACCTTCGTTGATTTTACTACCTGGATTACAAAAACAGCACGGCTAGATGAACTAGACCATTTAAATACATGTGTGCTAAAAACAACCTGCGTATTCACTTGAGTTGTCATCCCTGTCTCCACTTGCCACTGCCATAGGAACACTGTATCTTGAAGGTATTTCAGCATCAATTGCACATTTAAAAAACATTTTAAAAAACAACCTGCGTATTCACTTGAGTTGTCATCCCTGTCTCCACTTGCCACTGCCATAGGAACACTGTATCTTGAAGGTATTTCAGCATCAATTGCACATTTAAAAAACATTTAAAAAACAAGGCTGGAGGAACTAGAACATTTAAAGTACATTAAATACAGTTATGCAAAATGGAAATGAATGAATATGTGATGTTATCATTGCATGTGTACTAAAATAACCTGTGTGTTCACTTGAGTGTTCCTCAACTTCATCCCTCTCTCCACTTGCTACAACCATAGGAACACTGTGTCTTGAAGGTGCTTCAGCATCAATTGTGCAAGTCTCCCTATTTCTTCTTCATGAAGCACCTTTTTTGCCTGGACATAAATAACAACATGGTTGGAGCTTTTTTGCATGAAAATTGATTATATATTATGGAAAACCGCGCGCAATAACATGCACGCGAAATAATTATTTCAGCTAGACTGTTAGTGTTCTTAACCAAACCTCTGGGTCCCACACAACGTGTTCTTTGTGCCCACAAATTTAAATTCAACCCAATGAATTCTCAACGCATTGGTAATGGCGTAAAGCGTTGCATTGCAATATGCATGTGGACGCAATGAACGCGTTATATCGGATAGCGGTAGCAACATAGAGGTTTGGCTAATAACACCAATAGTTAATACCTTTCCTCCTATTTGAAAAATTGTTTTTCGTTATACGCGTGGGCCGCTACTGTAGCGCATGTGTACTAAAATAACCTGTGCATTCACTTGGGAATTGCTCAACTTCAGCCCCCTCTTCAACCTCCTCTCGTCTCGCCAATGATGCACTGTGTCTTGAAGGTGTTACATCATCTTCAGTTGTGCAAGTCTCTTCATCATCTGCATTCTTCAAATGAAACAGATATCGGAAGTTTCGTTAGAAACTTCCATATAGGATTTGACCCCGACTATGAATGTCATTAAAAAAACGCGACCCGTCTGTAACAACACTCCCGACGATCGGATCGTGTAGCTTGTTTAGCAATCGATCTAGAAGTCAAAAATGAGTAGTTTCGTTTTTGTTTCATGTCGCTGAACCGCGTGGTTGTTGAGAACAAGAGTGTACTCGTACCCAGTCTCGGAACAAGGGGCGGGTCGTCTTCTTATTCTTCTTCTTCTCCTTCTCCTCCTTCTTCTTGGCAACGCATAACTCAGGACAGGAACATTTCTAAGCGATGAAAATTTCACCAATAGCTTCAGAATCGGCTGGAGGACTCGCTTTTATATAATATATGAAAAAAAAATTAAGAAAACAAGTAAATAAAAACATTCTCTACGAGAAAGTTGGTGGGATATAGGATTTGATTATGACATTGGTGGTGTAAAAAGCAAGGAAACAAGGTCTTATCAGAAGGGAAAATGTCATAGTCCTATATTTAGCACACAAACAACACATGCCCTAGAAATGTGCTATATCCCACCAACTTTCTCGTAGAGAATGTTTTTATTTACTTGTAATTTATATGAAAGCGTCGCACCCACCGCAAAGATTTATTGAGCTAACATGATTTGGAATGTAGACACCTATTATGCGTATTTTGGATCCACCAAGCTCACGTAGGTATCCAAATCTTACATGCATAGGCTTATTCGTACAAATAAGCCTATGCATGTAAGTTTTAAAACTTACATGCCTAGGCTTATATGTACGAATTAGGGCCTACTCTCAACAACAGGATCTTGGCGAAGCATGTTCGGGATATTATAAATGGTACCGCCTTAGTCTATGAATTTAATTGTAGCTACCCGGCAAACGAAACGATGTGGAACTTTTGTAATCGTCAAGATCAGTTCTTAAGCTATGCGCTAATGCTAGTCGATCGGCGGTACAATCTATGGAAGGTTACTAGCATGATCAATATTCCAATGAGAGGCATCGGCTGGCGCGCGGACGCTGTGAGGCTGGTATGTGGAAGCTGAGGAAGATGTTCTATTGCAAAGTAAGTATTGAGAGTGGTAATAAGCACGAGACAATATATCTGTACACGGGGATCCTTTGGAAGACTGACTGCCTTGTTCAAGCCCTGTCGTTGTGATAGGGTTAATTCTTTTGGCCACTACATTTCCTACGACACTGTGTTTTGTACTAGTATTGTGTTAGGCAAACAGGGGTGGCATGGTTTGCAAGGTGTGTGTGTGTGTGGGAGGGGGGGGGGTGTGCATGAGGGTTAGCATGTTTATGGCATGTGGGGCGTCGTGGTTATAGTAGAAAGCCAGTAGATGTAGTGGCCCATGGGGGAAAGCTAGTGGCACCTAGGAGAGGTAGTTGGGGATAAAAAGTTATAGTTGTGTGTGGGGGACGCAAGTTAATGTTTGTAGGCGGAAGCAAGCTAGTGGTCCATGGGGGAAGCACTAGCTTGCTTCCCCCATGGACCACTAGCTTGCTGCAATCCCCCATGGACAACCCCATGGACCACTAGCTTGCTTCCCCCATGGACCACTAGCAGGCTAGTGGTCCATGGGGGAAGCTAGTTAGTGGTCCATGGGGGAAGCTAGTTAGTGATCCATGGGGGAAGCAAGCCAGTGGTCATAGGTGGATCAAGCTAGTTGCACATTGGGGAAGCAAACTAGCTAGTTGACCTTGCTAGCAGCAAACTAATTACATTTGCTACTCACATGCATGTATATCTGGTATACAGTCTTTGTGAATAAAGATGCTATGGTGTCAGAAATGAACATGGGATGTATTGTATCCTATGGTAGAAGTAAGCATATGTATATGCAAGTAATGTGTGTTACACTTCAAAGTCCTAGTGTTACATGGATAATATAGCAGTAGTTGTAGCACATGAGGGGCCACCAGTATCTCCAATATCTGATATGGTCTAGTGCCTCAACTCAAGCTAACCTTTTGGCCTAACCATATCTACATGTACCACCAACCAACTGTGTCATATGTCAGCATGCAAGCATGCAGTTAACCATTCCATTTGTACACCAGCATTGGTCAGACAGTCTATGTAAAAGGTCGGTACTCTGTTAGCAATAACATACAAATTACAAATGTCCATGTGCATTTTAACACATTGCTCCTCCCTCTGTTCAAAATGACTTTCTATAAAGTGATTGCCAATGCAAATTACATAACCACAAGCACACGTACACATCACACACATACACACCACACACATACACACCACACACATACACACAGAGTGTATGTAATCAGCACCCTTGTGTTTTTTTAAGTAAGCATAATTGCAGTAAACTATGCCTGACTGCTTTCTAGGCTCTGTATTGTGTTGCCAACAACTATCCACTGCCTATACCTACACTATACTACACTAAATGCAGGCAGCACTAGGGAAAGTAGCCATGAAAATATCCTGTACATGTGATAAGTAGCAGATTATAATGACAAGATCCAGCAAAATGTTTGCGTTTCATACCTTGTAGTCCACCGTCTATTATCAGATAACCACAGTACAAATTGAAGTATGCTTCTGCAAACAGGAGGTGTGTTGTTCACCCACCATGCACACACACACACACGCACACACACACACACACACACACGCACACAATGCGCGCGCACACACACACACACACACACACACAATTCAATCTTAAAACACAGTTTACATGTATGTTGCACTGAATTTACATGTATGTTACACTGCGCCACAACCATGTGGTATGTTTTGACCACAGTTATCTGTGCAATGCACATTGTATATGGTCTGTTGCATTTGTCAGGATAGAAATGAATATTATGACCACCTTGCCATCCCTGTCCCTCATGAAGTTACTGACATCAACAGCTGACCGAATAAGACACTGACTTATGTACCTTTGGTTTATGTTTCTTATTATTTGCAATATTATAATTATTATAATACATATATGACAGTGTATTAAGAGTACAGCCTACTATACACTAGGGCACAATTAAAGTTGAATACCTCATCCCGTAGTCGACTATGTCGTATGACCATATCTGCTCCATTGCCTGCAGGTCATAGCATGGTGACCAAAAGGGTTGAGAGCAGTATTGGGGTAGAATGGGCCCATAGACTGATCGGAAGTATCCAACTCAAGCCACCACCAATGGCCATCTGGTACTCATTGGAATCCAGGTACAAACCCATCCCAGGGGAAGTGACCACCGGTAGCCAAGAGGAAGCATGAGGAGCTAACTACTACAGACAGAAGGTTAGCTCTATTGGCTGGGGAGGAAGATTCCAACAAGATGTGGAAATGTTGAGCTTATATCATTATCATTCCTGACAAGACCCTCTGGGGAATGGGAGAGGGAGACCTTGGTGTTGAACACTGCCGTCGTCTACTGTTAACAGCACTGCCCAAGCCTGAGAATGACAGGGAGGCAATCAAAGCTGCAACAACGCAATGAGTAAGGGAGGGACAACATCTCAGCAACTTAGAGAGCTCTGGGTTGAAGCTGATTATCACAATCTTGAGTGTTACATGATCCTCAGCCCAATCAATAGTGGGACGAAACAAGTATGCTTGATTTAAAAGTAAAATTTCCCTTCTTTAACGCCTAGAACATACTCATGCATGATGCAGACAAACCACACACACATACACATGCACACACACACACACACACACACACACACACACACACACACACACACACACACTTCAGTCAGCCGACTTTAAAAAGTTGAGACCACAGCTTTCTATATGCATAATAAGTAAATCTAAAACTTAATTTAGAAAACATCACTCACCGTGCTTTTGGTAAATCTCCCAAGACTGCTCTTCACTGTACCGGTGTATGACAAATAGATACACATCACGATGTACAAGGAATCACACACACACACACACACACACACACACACACACACACACACACACACACACACACACACACACACACACACACACACACACACACACACACACACACACAAACGCACATACACACAAGACACGCATGCATGCCCACACACAGTTACACACCGGTGCGCAATCAGGGATCGAGAATAGCTGCCTTGCGCTGCCTCAGGATGTTAACAGCCCTAGCCTTGGACAAGTTAACAGCCCTTGGAAAAGTTATAACGGATGACGCTAGCGATGCAACTGGAAGCCATTTTTTTAAAGAAGAAAAAAAAACAAATGGCGTAATGCCTAATTCCATGTAAACAGCTGCTCTCAGCTCATACGCATTTTTGCTCTCAGCTCCTGCGCGCTTTTCCTCTCGGACCATACGCAATTTTGCTCTCGGACCGTACGCAATTTTGCTCTCGGACCGTACGCAATTTTGCTCTCGGACCGCACGCAATTTTGCTCTCGGACCGCACGCAATTTTGCTCTCGGACCGCACGCAATTTTGCTCTCGGACCGTACGCAATTTTGCTCTCGAACCCTACGCAATTTTGCTCTCGAACCGTACGCAATTTTGCTCTCGAACCGTACGCAATTTTGCTCTCGAACCGTACGCAATTTTGCTATCGAACCGTACGCAATTTTGCTCTCAGACCGTTGCTCGTACGCATTTTTGCTCTCAAACCGCTGCTCGCACCCGCGACCTACCGGGCCACCGTACCTTTCTCTATCTCTCTCTCCGGACGCGCACAAGTATCAATTGTGCGAATGAGATTAGTAATTACTTCTAAATATTCCGAATGAGGAGTCGTTACAATTTCCACCATAAAGAAAGATGCCCCAAATGTTTGCATTTAGGAAAGGGATCGTGCAATCGAAGTACCTATATATAAAATTACTTCCTCTGCGACAATCAAGAATGCACTTCGTCCACCTGGACAATTACATTAATGATATGGTTCCCAGCACCTCGCCGAGTTTATGTTCCAAAAAGAAAATTAAGCTCACGATCAATTCCAATGTTTATGCGCTGGTCGTTGTAGCATCCCCATTAGGGGCCGATGTCACCGCTAATTGGATTGTAGTTTTTTCGCTTGACTATAGACTGGCATTGACTCCGGAAGAGGCGGATGCACAAAAGAAATGGCTGCGTAGGCACATTAACAGTGTATATGATTTGCGTGTGCGCGTCCGCGCCAGTTAGTGAGATAGAGGAAGGGCGGGACAAGAGAGGGAGGCACTGAACAGATACAGAAACACGCGTGGTGGACGGGCAATTCGACCGATCATTAATCCCTAACCGTGGGGCTTTTGATTAAATGAAGGTCAAATCCCGACATTGGCCCCTATGGGGGGGTACCCTATTACAATGACAGGAACAATTTTTTATGCAAAGGTTTTTAATCCTTACGCCCCCTCGAATCAAAAGACTTCTTTATCTGCATGCTATCGTAGCCATCAAAACGAGAAAAAGAGGAAATATGACCAACGTATCCGTGAAGTCGAGCATCCTCTTTCATTCCACTTATTCTCTCTTGCACTGGTGGCCTTGGGCCTCAAGGCACAACAAGCTATAAGCGTCTGGCCTCTCTGCTCTCTGCTACATGGAACCAGGCCTATAGCTTAACCATCATGTGGTTGAGATGCCGCCTTGCCTACTCGTTACTGCGAAGTTCAGTTATGTGCATTCGAGGGGCACGCTCACCTTGGCCATTATATACAACCACTCCTTGACCTGGTATCGAGAGAAGCTCTTCTACTTGCAGAATAGATTCTCATATTTTGTTTCCTTTCTAAATTAAATTTATTTACAATAAACGTGAATATATATGGCATTGTAAAATTAAAAAAATTTCATACATATATAAAAATTGCAATATAAATTCGACCCTATGTAAACTGCCTTCATGTTTAAACGCTGGTAGTAGCCTAGAATATAATGCATGGATTTATAAGAAAAGCCACTGTGCAATTCTTCTTGAAATTAAATTAGTAAAAAAATTTGGTGTCTGTGGGCAGGGGGCATTTAAGTTTAGGCAGTATGTGGAGCATTAGGGTCGGATTCAATTGCCTGGAGTTGCATTAGTCGCAACAAAAGCTACGACTCAATTCTGCCTGCATGGAACTGAATAAAGCCTTTGTTTTTTTTAGCAAGTTGTGCCTTCAGTATAGCAACAAACAAAAAAAAAGAAAAAGAAAAGATTCTAATGCAGGCAAAATTGCGCTGTGGCTTTTTTTATTAGGATGGCTGCTGTTAGGAGATTTTATCAAATTGCAATTCAACCTAGTCATCCGTATACTGCTATCCATACTGTCTAAACTTAAACGGTAGCCTTGTTGCATACTTGCAAAAATTAATATTTTTTAATGCAGGCAAAAATTGTGCTGTTGCTTTTGTTATCAAGTTAGGAGTGCATGGTTATCCAATTGAAATCCAACCTATATTCGACCCTCCACCCCGCCCCGTTTATGTGAAGGCCGAACTTACAAAATAGAACAAACGAAGGCCTTATTCTGGACATGGAATGAGAACCAGAAGTATCCAGGGTACAGCTGCATGCATGTGGGACGGAGTACCGCATCGCAGATACAATTTAAATTGCATTTCTTCCCCTCAGATCACAGTACGCGTGTTTGCGGCTTAAGTAATCATTATGACGGAAGTATACCGATTCATCACAGCTAATAGTGAGATCGTCCATGGTTCACCAATTATTAATCGACGTCATTTCCACCATGAGCCTTGTGATGTGTCCTGGCCCAGCCAAAACATCTAAAATTATTACAAACGCGCGCGCCCACACACAAACACACACACACACACACACACACACACACACACACACACACACACACACACACACACACACACACACATGTACACACACACACACACTCACATACACCCAACACACACAGCACACACGCACACTCACATACACACACAAAACACACACACACACAACACACACACGCGCGCGCACACCCGCATGCACACACACGTACACACATGCATGCCCACATAGGTATAGTACGTACTGCAAATTATACATGCAAATAACTACACTCCTCCAAAGGGTCACATGCTATGGCCATACCTACCTTGATGATGGGGTTATAGCTGGGTCTAGGTCATCATGTGCATGTATCATAGAAGAATCTTCTAGCACGTATGGACCAACAGAAATGCATATCAACATCATATAAATGCATACATATCAGTCAAATGGGCAGCAAGGAGCTCACCAGCCGGAATAGCTCTGGTAATAAAAGCCAACCATAAATCTCGGCTACAGATATTATATTTCTTCCCCTCACAGTACGTTGCGGCATGGTTCACTAATTATAAATGTACGTCATTTCCACCAGGAGCCCGGTGATGTGTCCTGGCCTAGCCAAAACATCTAAAATTATTACATACGCGCGCGCCCACATACATACACACACATACACACACACACACACACACACACACACACACACACACATACACACACATACACACATACACACTCATGCTCATACACACACACACACACTCACACACACAACACACTCTCCCCCCACACACACGCACGCACGCACTCACACACACACATGCATGCCCACATGGGTACTGCAACATATAATGCAAATAAAAGGAGCTCACTGGCCGGAATAGCTCTAGTAATAAAAACCAACCATAATTCTCGGCTACAGATATTACATTTCTTCCCCTCACAGTACGTTGCGGCATGGTTCACTAATTATAAATGTACGTCATTTCCACCATGAGCCCGGTGATGTGTCCTGGCCTAGCCAAAACATCTAAAATTATTACATACGTGCGCCCACACACACACACACACACACACACACACACACACACACACACACACACACACACACACACACGCACGCACACACACATACACACATACTCATACTCACACACATCCACTCACACACACACAACACACTCTCCCCCCACACACACGCACGCACTCACACACACACACATGCATGCCCACATAGTACTGCAACATATACATGCAAATAACTACACTCCTCCAGCGGGTCACATTCTATGGCCATTATGCGGAAGGGGCCGGGGCCAGATGAACACTATTCTGGCCCAACCGAATACAGTAGAATTAGCCTGCAGTGGATAGAATGAAGCATGCATGTCATTCTCTTCGTACGTTTACACCCCCGCAATTATTAATTGCCACGTCATGTTCATATTTGTTATTTGGCAACCGTGCGCAATCTGATACAGGCATGAAAATAAAAATAAAACGCATGCATGTATAAAACCATTCCACTCAGTGAGTAGTTCATGTGTCACTGTATCAATACAAAAGGAGCGGACGGATATTAAATGGCCTCATCGGGTAAAATTGTGATGGCTATAGGGATCGGCTTGATGATGCTGTCTTGCTGCAGCAGTGAAAGCAACATAGCTCAAATATCACAAATGGTCACGAAGAGGCAGTCTGTCGGCGATTATTGCGTAGCACTTGCTACCTCGAAAGGCCTAATCAGTTACCCGTGCCGTCAGGCCCTCGTCGACGCAGCAAAAACCAATAACACTGTAGCATTGACAGCAGCCGTCTGTAGTTCGCTTTGTGATTCCCTATACAAGGTCTTTGTGGACTGTTATGGAGCGGCAGAGGCGCAAAAAGCCTACAAGATTGACTGTGCAAATGGATATAACGGAGCGGCTGTTCAGGCGACGTTCAATTACAGTATCGTACTCGTATCGGCAATCATTGTTCTCGCCATGTTCCTCGTGGAATAATAATACTGCGACTTGATGCTTCTTCTTACCTGAAACGTAATTTTCCAGTACTCTCTAGCAATAATGGCATTGGTTGGTGTGTGAACATAGAAACCATTTTCATGCATTGTATAATTATAATAAATTTAAACAATTATAAGGGACAGTTCACGAGAAAATGTCGTAGCGTTATAAATAAAAATGCTCTCCGTTTGAATCGCTATATAATCTGAACGAATAACGCTACCGACTTACTACACTGTTAAAATAAAACGACGGGTGTTAGGTTTGATGGGTGTTACTGCCCAGAGAGTTTTATGGTAACACAAAAGGGTGTTCAGCCAGAGTTATATAATCTCTGGTTTAGCTGACATCTATGTAGTTGGCAGACTATGCTAGGGTGTTAGCAGCATACCCCCACCACCGTTTAAGGGCAAGGCCGTACGGCCGCGTAATGAATAATTAATGACCACAATTGTTTTTACAGACTTCATTATTCATTTGCGATTGCCATACTTACACAGTTGCTGTTTCAGCATCTAATGCCTCCACCATTTTATTGACGTGTTTCGGTATCTGTTCAGTGCCTCCCACTCTTGTCCTGCCCTTTCTCTATCTCTCTCTCCGGACGCGCACAAGTATCAATTGTGCGAATGAGATTAGTAACTACTTCTAAATAATTCCGAATGAGGAGTCGATACAATTTTCTCCATAAAGACAGATGCCCCAAATGTTTGCATTTAGGAAAGGGATCGTGCAATCGACGTACCTATATATAAAATTACTTCCTCTGCGACAATCAAGAATGCACATCGTCCACCTGGACAATTACATTAATGATATGGTTCCCACCCCGCCGAGTTTATGTTCCAAAAAGAAAATTAAGCTCACGATCAATTCCAATGCTTATGCGCTTGTCGTTGTAGCATCCCCATTAGGGGCCGATGTCACCGCTAATTGGATTGTAGTTTTTTCGCTTGACTATAGACTGGCATTGACTCCGGAAGAGGCGGATGCACAAAAGAAATGGCAGCGTAGGCACATTAACAGTGTATATGATTTGCGTGTGCGCGTCCGGTTAGTGAGATAGAGGAAGGGCGGGACAAGAGAGGGAGGCACTGAACAGATACAGAAACACGCGTGGTGGACGGGCAATCCGACCGATCATTAATCCCTAACCGTGGAGCATTTGATTAAATGAAGGTCAAATCCCGACATTGGCCCCTATGGGGGGGTACCCTATTACAATGACAGGAACAATTTTTTATGCAAAGGTTTTTAATCCTTACGCCCCCTCGAATCAAAAGACTTCTTTATCTGCATGCTATCGTAGCCATCAAAACGAGAAAAAGAGGAAATATGACCAACGTATCCGTGAAGTCGAGCATCCTCTTTCATTCCACTTATTCTCTCTTGCACTGGTGGCCTTGGGCCTCAAGGCACAACAAGCTATAAGCGTCTGGCCTCTCTGCTCTCTGCTACATGGAACCAGGCCTATGGCTTAACCATCATGCATGGCTGAGATGCCACCTTGCCTACTCGTTACTGAGAAGTTCAGTTATGTGCATTCGAGGGGCACGCTCTCACCTTGGCCATTATAAACAACCTCCTCTTGACCTGGTATCGAGAGAAGCCCTTCTACTTGCAGAATAGATTCTCATATTTTGTTTCCTTTCTAAATTTAATTTATTTACAATGAACGTGAATATATATGGCATTGTAAAATTAAAAAAATTTAATACATATATAAAAATTGCAATATAAATTCGACCCTATGTAAACTGCCTTCATGTTTAAACGCTGGTAGTAGCCTAGAATATAATGCATGGATTTATAAGAAAAGCCACTGTGCAATTCTTCCTGAAATTAAATTAGTAAAATATTTTGGTGCCTGTGGGCAGGGGGCATTTAAGTTTAGGCAGTATGGGGAGCATTAGGGTCGGATTCAATTGCCTGGAGTTGCATTAGTCGCAACAAAAGCTACGACTCAATTCTGCCTGCATGGAACTGAATAAAGCCTGTGTTTTCTTTAGCAAGTTGTGCCTTCAGTATAGCAACAAAAAAAAAGAAAAGATTCTAATGCAGGCAAAATTGCGCTGTGGCTTTTGTTATTAGGATGGCTGCTGTTAGGAGTTTTTATCAAATTGCAATTCAACCTTGTCATCCGTATACTGCTATCCATACTGTCTAAACTTAAACGGTAGCTTTGGTGCATACTTGCAAAAATTAATATTTTTTAATGCAGGCAAAAATTGTGCTGTTGCATTTGTTATCAAGTTAGGAGTGCATGGTTATCCAATTGAAATCCAACCTATATTCGACCCTCCACCCCGCCCTGTTTATGTGAAGGCCGAACTTACAAAATAGAACAAACGAAGGCCTTATTCTGGACATGGAAAGTGAACCAGAAATATCCAGGATACAGCTGCATGCATGTGGGACGGAGTACCGCATCGCAGATATAATTTTAATTGATTTCACTACAGATATTACATTTCTTTCCCCTCAGATCATAGTACGTGTTTGCGGCTTAAGTAATCATTGTGACCGAAGTATACTGATTCCTCACAGCAAATAGGGAGATCGTCCACGGTTCACTAATTACAAATCTACGTCATTTCCACCATGAGCCCTGTGATGTGTCCTGGCCCAGCCAAAACACCAAAACATCTAAAATTATTACAAACGCGCGCGCCCACACACACACACACACACACACACACACACACACACACACACACACACACACACATACACACACACACACACGCACACACGCACGCACGCACACACTCACATACACACAACACACACACTCACACACAACACACACACGCACACTCACATACACACACAACACACTCACACACACAACACACACACGCGCGCGCACACCCGCACGCACGCACTCACACACACATGCATGCCCACATAGGTACTGCAAATTATACATGCAAATAACTACACTCCTCCAGGGTCACATGCTATGGCCATACCTACCTTGATGATGGGGTTTTAGCTGGGTCAAGGTCATCATGTGCAAGTATGATAGAAGAATCTTCTAGCACGTATGGACCAACAGAAATGCATATCAACATCATATAAATGCATACACACCAGTCAAATGGGCAGCAAGGAGCTCTCAAATGGGCAGCAAGGAGCTCACTGGCCGGAATAGCTCTGGTAATAGAAACCAACCATAATTCTCGGCTACAGATATTACATTTCTTCCCCTCACAGTACGTTGCGGCATGGTTCACTAATTATAAATGTACGTCATTTCCACCATGAGCCCGGTGATGTGTCCTGGCCTAGCCAAAACATCTAAAATTATTACATACGTGCGCCCACACCACACACACACACACACACACACACACACACACACACACACACACACACACACACGCACGCACGCACACACACATACACACATACTCATACTCACACACACACACACACTCACGCACACACAACACACTCTCCCCCCACACACACGCACGCACTCACACACACACACACATGCATGCCCACATAGGTATACTGACATGCAAATAACTACACTCCTCCAGCGGGTCACATTCTATGGCCATTATGCGGAAGGGGCCGGGGCCAGATGAACACGATTCTGACCCAACCGAATACAGTAGAATTAGCCTGCAGTGGATAGAATGAAGCATGCATGTCATTCTCTTCGTACGTTTACACCCCCGCAATGATTAATTGCCACGTCATGTTCATATTTTGTTATTTGGTAACCGTGCGCAATCTGATACAGGCATGAAAATAAAATTTAAAACGCATGCATGTATAAAACCATTCCACTCAGTGAGTAGTTCATGTGTCACTGTATCAATACAAAAGGAGCGGACGAATATTAAATGGCCTCATCGGGTAAAATTGTGATGGCTATAGGGATCGGCTTGATGATGCTGTCTTGCTGCAGCAGTGAAAGCAACATAGCTCAAATATCACAAATGGTCACGAAGAGGCAGTCTGTCGGCGATAATTGCGTAGCACTTGCTACCTCGAAAGGCCTAATCAGTTACCCGTGCCGTCAGGCCCTCGTCGACGCAGCAAAAACCAATAACAATGTAGCATTGACAGCAGCCGTCTGTAGTTCGCTTTGTGATTCCCTATACAAGGTCGTAGTGGACTGTTATGGAGCGGCAGAGGCGCAAAAAGCCTACAAGACTGACTGTGCAAATGGATATAACGGAGCGGCTGTGCAGGCGACGTTCAATTACAGTATCGTACTCGTATCGGCAATCATTGTTCTCGCCATGTTCCTCGTGGGATAATAATACTGCGACTTGATGCTTCTTCTTACCTGAAACGTAATTTTCCAGTACTCTCTAGCAATAATGGCATTGGTTGGTGTGTGAACATAGAAACCATTTTCATGCATTGTATAATTATAATAAATTTAAACAATTATAAGGGACAGTTCACGAGAAAATGTCGTAGCGTTATAAATAAAAATGCTCTCCGTTTGAATCGCTGTATAATCTGAACGAATAACGCTACCGACTTACTACACTGTTAAAATAAAACGAGGGGTGTTAGGTTTGATGGGTGTTACTGCCCAGAGAGTGTTATGGTAACACAAAAGGCTGTTCAGCCAGAGTTATATAATCTCTGGTTTAGCTGACATCTATGGTAGTTGGCAGACTATGCTAGGGTGTTAGCAGCATACCCCCACCACCGTTAAGGATAGCGTTTAAGGGCAAGGCCGTACGGCCGCGTAATGAATAATTAATGACCACAATTGTTTTTACAGACTTCATTATTCATTTGCGATTGCCATACTTACACAGTAGCTGTTTCAGCATCTAATGCCTCCACCATTTTATTGACGTGTTTCGGTATCTGTTCAGTGCCTCCCACTCTTGTCCTGCCCTTTCTCTATCTCTTTCTCCTGACGCGCACAAGCTCAATTGTGCGAATGAGATTAGTAATTACTTCTAAAAAATTCCGAATGAGGAGTCGTTACAATTTTCACCATAAAGACAGATGCCCCAAATGTTTGCACTTAGGAAAGGGATCGTGCAATCGACGTACCTATATATAAAATTACTTCCTCTGCGACAATCAAGAATGCACATCGTCCACCTGGACAATTACATTAATGATATGGTTCCCACCCCGCCGAGTTTATGTTCCAAAAAGAAAATTAAGCTAACGATCAATTCCAATGCTTATGCGCTTGTCGTTGTAGCATCCCCATTAGGGGCCGATGTCACCGCTAATTGGATTGTAGTTTTGTCGCTTGACTATAGACTGGCATTGACTCCGGAAGAGGCGGATGCACAAAAGAAATGGCAGCGTAGGCACATTAACAGTGTATATGATTTGCGTGTGCGCGTCCGGTTAGTGAGATAGAGGAAGGGCGGGACAAGAGAGGGAGGCTCTGAACAGATACAGAAACACGCGTGGTGGACGGGCAATTCGACCGATCATTAATCCCTAACCGTGGGGCTTTTGATTAAATGAAGGTCAAATCCCGACATTGGCCCCTATGGGGGGGTACCCTATTACAATGACAGGAACAATTTTTTATGCAAAGGTTTTTAATCCTTACGCCCCCTCGAATCAAAAGACTTCTTTATCTGCATGCTATCGTAGCCATCAAAACGAGAAAAAGAGGAAATATGACCAACGTATCCGTGAAGTCGAGCATCCTCTTTCATTCCACTTATTCTCTCTTGCACTGGTGGCCTTGGGCCTCAAGGCACAACAAGCTATAAGCGTCTGGCCTCTCTGCTCTCTGCTACATGGAACCAGGCCTATAGCCTAACCATCATGTGGTTGAGATGCCGCCTTGCCTACTCATTACAGCGAAGTTCAGTTATGTGCATTCGAGGGGCACGCTCTCACCTTGGCCATTTTATACAACCTCCTCTTGACCTGGTATCGAGAGAAGCCTTTCTACTTGCAGAATAGATTCTCATATTTTGTTTCCTTTCTAAGTTTAATTTATTTACAATGAACGTGAATATATATGGCATTGTAAAATTAAAAAAATTTCATACATATATAAAAATTGCAATATAAATTCGACCCTATGTAAACTGCCTTCATGTTTAAACGCTGGTAGTAGCCTAGAATATAATGCATGGATTTATAAGAAAAGCCACTGTGCAATTCTTCCTGAAATTAAACTAGTAAAATATTTTGGTGCCTGTGGGCAGGGGGCATTTAAGTTTAGGCAGTATGTGGAGCATTAGGGTCGGATTCAATTGCCTGGAGTTGCATTAGTCGCAACATAAGCTACGACTCAATTCTGCCTGCATGGAACTGAATAAAGCCTGTGTTTTCTTTAGCAAGTTGTGCCTTCAGTATAGCTACAAAAAAACAAAAAGAAAAGATTCTAATGCAGGCAAAATTGCGCTGTGGCTTTTGTTATTAGGATGGCTGCTGTTAGGAGTTTTTATCAAATTGCAATTCAACCTAGTCATCCGTATACTGCTATCCATACTGTCTAAACTTAAACGGTAGCCTTGGTGCATACTTGCAAAAATTAATATTTTTTAATGCAGGCAAAAATTGTGCTGTTGCTTTTGTTATCAAGTTAGGAGTGCATGGTTATCCAATTGAAATCCAACCTATATTCGACCCTCCACCCCGCCCTGTTTATGTGAAGGCCGAACTTACAAAATAGAACAAACGAAGGCCTTATTCTGGACATGGAATGTGAACCAGAAATATCCAGGATACAGCTGCATGCATGTGGGACGGAGTACCGCATCGCAGATATAATTTTAATTGATTTCACTACAGATATTACATTTCTTTCCCCTCAGATCATAGTACGTGTTTGTGGCTTAAGTAATCATTATGACCGAAGTATACTGATTCCTCACAGCAAATAGTGAGATCGTCCACGGTTCACTAATTATAAATCTACGTCATTTCCACCATGAGCCCTGTGATGTGTCCTGGCCCAGCCAAAACACCAAAACATCTAAAATTATTACAAACGCGCGCGCCCACACACACACACACACACACACACACACACACACACACACACACACACACACACACACACACACATACACACACACACACGCACACACGCACGCACGCACACACTCACATACACACAACACACACACTCACACACAACACACACACGCACACTCACACACACAACACACTCACACACTCAACACACACACACACGCGCGCGCGCGCACACCCGCATGCACGCACACACGTACACACATGCATGCCCACATAGGTACTGCAATGTATACATGCAAATAACTACACTCCTCCAGAGGGTCACATGCTATGGCCATACCTACCTTGATGATGGGGTTTGAGCTGGGTCTAGGTCATCATGTGCATGTATGATAGAAGAATCATCTAGCACGTATGGACCAACAGAAATGCATATCAACCAACATCATATAAATGCATACACATCAGTCAAATGGGCAGCAAGGAGCTCTCAAATGGGCAGCAAGGAGCTCACTGGCCGGAATAGCTCTAGAAATAATAACCAACCATAAATCTTGGCTACAGATACTACATTTCTTCCCCTCACAGTCCGTTGCGGCATGGTTCACTAATTATAAATGTACGTCATTTCCACCATGAGCCCTGTGATGTGTCCTGGCCTAGCCAAAACATTACATATGTGCGCCCACACCACACACACACACACACACACGCACACACACACACACACACGCACGCACACACACATACACACACATACTCATACTCACACA
Source organism: Eunapius fragilis (assembly GCA_963681505.1). NCBI lineage: Eukaryota > Metazoa > Porifera > Demospongiae > Spongillida > Spongillidae > Eunapius > Eunapius fragilis. The sequence continues at coordinate 8,782,468 of OY811975.1, read as the reverse complement.
CACACACACTCACACACACAACACACTCTCCCCACACACACACGCACGCACTCACACACACATGCATGCCCACATAACTACTGCAACATATACATGCAAATAACTACACTCCTCCCGCGGGTCACATTCTATGGCCATTATGCGGAAGGGGCCGGGGCCAGATGAACACTATTCTGACCCAACCGAATACGGTAGAATTAGCCTGCAGTGGATAGAATGAAGCATGCATGTCATTCTCTTCGTACGTTTACACCCCCGCAATTATTAATTGCCACGTCATGTTCATATTTGTTATTTGGTAACCGTGCGCAATCTGATACAGGCATGAAAATAAAATTTAAACGCATGCATGTATAAAACCATTCCACTCAGTGAGTAGTTCATGTGTCACTGTATCAATACAAAAGGAGCGGACGGATATTAAATGGCCTCATCGGGTAAAATTGTGATGGCTATAGGGATCGGCTTGATGATGCTGTCTTGCTGCAGCAGTGAAAGCAACATAGCTCAAATATCACAAATGGTCACGAAGAGGCAGTCTGTCGGCGATAATTGCGTAGCACTTGCTACCTCGAAAGGCCTAATCAGTTACCCGTGCCGTCAGGCCCTCGTCGACGCAGCAAAAACCTAATAACACTGTAGCATTGACAGCAGCCGTCTGTAGTTCGCTTTGTTAGGTACTGGGGAATCTATGATTTTAGACCGTAAAATCCTAGACGTGAAATGAAAAAATTTCTGTTCGCAAATTTAAACTTTTCTGTTGACACCATTTGGTAAAAACGATCTGGTAGCTTCATTCAGCTTAATTATGGCTTATCATGCATTCAGAACGACTGCTGAGTGCGTCAGCAATAGGCCAGACTAGTTTTTAAGCTTTAAAACACGCATCGTATTTCGTAAGTGTTGCTCAAATCGAATACAATTTTCTACCCACGATTTTCGACTCTTAAACGCTGTGTCCCCTCCAAGGTAAGCATTCTCCCCTCTAGATACTTCATCCATCTATCCTATTACGAAATTTTGTATTGATGAGTCCTAGCGCCGCGGTCCTTGTACGATGCGCCAGTTACTGAACATCATTGAACCAATACATCAAATGGTACTTTACATTAGGATCTTAAAAAACATCATGGTTAATATCTTAAACCATACCTTTTGAGTTATCATCACTAAAAATATCAGAATTCCAATTTGTAACAGAACTTTCAGGGTCAAAACATTAATGCATCATCAGGATTAGGTTTTTGGCTTACAACTCAACAAATAGTTCGACTTAAGAGCTCATTTTTTAATGCATAGATAACTCATTATAAGAGCTATATATATGGAATGCTTGAACTCTTAAGTCCAGTTCATTGTGAAGATAGGCTTGTTTTTATAAGGATTTTGATATGACCGCTGCTTAGCATCACTATGGCCGATTTAATTCGACTTAAGAGATGAAAATTATGTCACACTACTCAGAGGTCCCTAAAGTAGCCATATAATTTTTTATAATTTATTGGACACTTGCTAACATTAATACAAATTGCAACGAAAGCAAAAAATTTAAGAATTGTACTCAATGTTTGGATTCTTCAGTAAATGTATACGATACACGCGTGACGTCAGTGTTGGTGTGCGTGCTAGAGATAGCTATGTACGGCGAGTTTTTCGTTTCGAACGCCACGGGTTCTTTTCAGAACCATTGCAGCGTGGCATCCCAAATGAACCCTTTCGCTGATGAACCAAGCTCTAGTGGAACAGGAGCCAAGAGACCGATCCGCAAGCGCGATATGACGGCTTTATTAGCGGAAGTTGCTTTGCCATCGCCAATGAACTCGAGATCTGAAATTCTCTGCTAGGTATATACTTAAATCGCAGGTGGCATGAGAATTTCACCAATGCATTATACAATGGACATGTTGTTGTAAAAATAAGCCATAAAGCAAAGTTACCAAAACTAACAATTACATACTGGACTATAGATGAATCAGAAGAAGAAGGAATTGATAACACAATTACAGTTATTGAAATGCTCGACGTTTTGCTCGTGGACTATTTAAATGGTGATTTAGTGTTTGTTGAGGATGGAAATGATGTACCTCAATATTGAATAATAACATTATTGTGCTTGATTTTGTGCGTGTTTCATTGTTTGTCAATTTTTATGTTAACAATTTGAAATGATAAAAGTGAGGAAACTAAATGATGAGACTTTAAAAAGTCTTCCCTATATCAGAATCACTTATGATTAACCGCTGTGCTAAAAAAGTTGTCACTTTGAGGATATGTATCTCTGGTATCGAATATGCTATGGTGACGCAAGAAGTACTGTTAAACTCATCTTGTTTTGCTCTTTCTAATGATGGTAATATTATTATCCTCTGAGCATTTAAAAAAAAATTCCCCAGTACCTAGCTTTGTGATTCCCTATACAAGGTCTTTGTGGACTGTTATGGAGCGGCAGAGGCGCAAAAAGCCTACAAGACTGACTGTGCAAATGGATATAACGGAGCGGCTGTTCGGGCGACGTTCAATTACAGTATCGTACTCGTATCGGCAATCATTGTTCTCGCCATGTTCCTCGTGGGATAATAATACTGCGACTTGATGCTTCTTCTTACCTGAAACGTAATTTTCCAGTACTCTCTAGCAATAATGGCATTGGTTGGTGTGTGAACATAGAAACCATTTTCATGCATTGTATAATTATAATAAATTTAAACAATTATAAGGGACAGTTAACGAGAAAATGTCGTAGCGTTATAAATAAAAATGCTCTCCGTTTGAATCGCTATATAATCTGAACGAATAACGCTACCGACTTACTATACTGTTAAAATAAAACGAGCTAGGGGTGTTAGGTTTGATGGGTGTTACTGCCCAGAGAGTTTTATGGTAACACAAAAGGGTGTTTAGCCAGAGTTATATAATCTCTGGTTTAGCTGACATCTATGGTAGTTGGCAGACTATGCTAGGGTGTTAGCAGCATACCCCCACCACCGTTAAGGGTAGCGTTTAAGGGCAAGGCCGTACGGCCGCGTAATGAATAATTAATGAACCACAATTGATTTTACAGACTTAATTATTCATTTGCGATTGCCATACTTACACAGTAGCTGTTTCCCTGAATCCGTCGTGTAATGCGGTTAATCAGTGTTATGACAACATACCTTTAAAATTTGAATGCTAGCTGAGTTTAGTTCACAATTAAAACTAAACAGAAGAATGCATGCCCAAGCACCAACCTATGCATGGCAGCCAAACCAGCAGTAACTCCCACTTCGGATAAAATACTGGAATTTAGTAGGGACTTACCATGACATCAAATGCCGTTGAACCATTAATGCCCCAGGTAGTCACCAGGACAGGGCCCGCGGAGGGTATTATAAAGTGGGGGGCCAGATTTTTGTACCCCTCTATGTTAGCAATTAAGCTGCAACACAACCTTCGCAGTTATTCATAGTTATAACGCGCGCATAGCACAATAATACCTCATAATCGATCTATACAGGGTGATTTGAAAGTCGAGCAAAATGGGATAACTACAGAATTGAACATTTTAATAAACTAAGCAGTAACTTTGATTCATGCTTGAACGAAGCCAAGTTTTCAAGCTACGAGCGGTCGAAAAAGATCTTTCACTAACTGCCTTAGCCTGGATTGACCAAGATCAGTTTAAATATAGTAAAGTCTGTCAGTAACAATCTCCGTAACAAGGCACTTTTCACATTGCAAGTATATGGCTATCCTCGGGTGCAGGTATTGTCTGGTAAAGTATACACGGTCATCATCGTCGTTTGGCACATCTGCAGTACCACGTGCTTCAATACTCAAATTATAATATTCTGCCGATATCTTTAAGCATGGTTGGATTACTAGGAAGAACGTAGCTATGCTATAGAGCTCTTTCATGGTCACATGACGCGCGGGCTTTAATCGCTTTATTATCCGCCATATTGGTGCTCGGAAATATATGGGGTTTTGGTACTTTTGATATTCATAACTCGCGCTCCGAGGGCACAAGTAAAAATCATATTTTTACAAATGTTAGTCATGCGTTAGACCACAATAATGTATATTTAAACGACACTCTGAAGTAATCCAAAACTACCCATTCATCAGGGGTGACCTGCAAGTGACCAGCAAGTCTCAAGGTCCACGGACGTTCCTAACAAACATCAGGTTACAAACTACACAACAAATTTAAAATACTCACCCACAACTGCACTTCACATGATGTAACCACACCCACTTTGACACACACCCTATGAGAGGGGTGACCTGCAAGTCTCAAGGTCCAGGGATATTCCTAACAAACACCAGGTTAAAAACTACACAACAAATTTAAAATACTCACCCACAACTGCAACTAACATGACATAACCACACCCATTTTGACACCCCCCCCCTCCCCTATGAGAGAGGTGACCTGCAAGTGACCTGCAAGTCTCAAGGTCCACGGACATTCCTAACAAACACCAGGTTACAAACTACACAACAAATTAAAAATATTATACTCACCCACAACTGCACTTCACATGACGTAACCACACCCACTTTGACACACACCCTATGAGAGGGGTGACCTGCAAGTGACCAGCAAGTCTCAAGGTCCACGGACATTCCTAACAAACACCTGGTTACAAACTACACAACAAATTTAAAATACTCACCCACAACTGCACTTCACATGACGTAACCACACCCACTTTGACACACACCCTATGAGAGGGGTGACCTGCAAGTGACCTGCAAGTCTCAAGGTCCACGGACATTCCTAACAAACACCTGGTTACAAACTACACAACAAATTTAAAATACTCACCCACAACTGCACGTCACATGACGTAACCACACTCACTTTGACACACACTCTATGAGAGGGGTGACCTGCAGGTGATGTGCAAGTCTCAAGGTCTATTCCTACAAAACACCGGAATGGTTCAAATACAACATCTAACCACACTCATTTAACCATGTCACACCCCCTGCACGTTGGAAGCCCCCCACGCACACACACACAAACGCGCGCACACACACAAACGCGCACACACCCGCACACACATATGGGCACCCTAACATGCACTATCACGCGTGCGCACAGCCACCTGCACACATGCTGCTTACTTCAGCCCTGGTGACTTACAGGAGATCAGTAATTTTGCTAATATACTAGTTTAAATTAGATATACTCCATTGTGTATAACAGTGGCAGGAGGTATATGCCTGTAGTATTACAATAGTATACACAAGAATAGTATAACAGTGCGTATCCTTGTTATACACATAACATACGCAACTGCATACGTTCTGTATACAGGCCCGTGTATAACAACTACTATTATACACCCCTTGGATAACAATGCATTTGCCACAGTGAATTGTGTATACGCACATACCTTCATTGAATACATCATGTGTGCAGTGGGACCTGTGTCGCGGTGACAGTACTTATAGACTCTGCGTATTCATAAACGCTTGGAGAGGGTTAAATGTGCGTTTAATTAGATTCCCGTACAGGTTGGACGGTGAAGTTTTAAAAATAATGGGACTACGTTAACCGTGAGTGAACGCTTTGTGATATGCACGGAACATGTCTGAACGCGTAATCACCCGCGTGCGGACGGCCGAATTGCTGTGATATGACATGTAAGGATAACGTGCCGGTGAATTTCGAAGCGATTGGTACTATTCCCGTCCTTCTAAACCGTTCCTGGCTCGAGTTATACCTTCCTAAGAAGAAGAAGACGACGACGATGGAGAATTATTTTAGGACTGGGCACGAGAAACAGGAAATTGTTTGTTTCTCTATAACCACACCGTTTTATGACATGGAACCAACGTAGAACTGTAGATCGTTGTGCTCTCATTCCATCGCGATAAAGAGATAAGCGATCCGTTTCTCCGTTGTCCCTCCAGACGCTAGTGAAGTTTTATTAATGACATTCATCAACCCTCAATCAATCCTATATTGAACCTGCTGCCGCAGGTTCAGATAATGTATTATCTAACCTTTCAGTGTATATGGCTCCTCCAACCAATCCTCTGTTCATATGGAATGTGATGTCAGTTAGTGTAACACTGCCTATTTGTCCACCCAACAATCCAGCACCACCACCACCACCAGCACTGTTGCTCTGAAATGTGCAGTCTGTGATACTAACATCGCCTGTTGATCCATACAACATCACACCACCACCACCACCAGCACTGTTCTTCTGAAATATGCAGTCTGTGATACAAAAATCACCTGTTGAAATATGCAATATCACAGCACCACCACCAAAACCAGCACTGTTGTTCTGAAATGTGCACCCTGTGATACTAACATCGACTGTTGATCCATCCAACACCACAGCACCACCACCACCAGCACTGTTGTTCTGAAATGTGCTGCATGTGATGGTAACATTGCCTGTTAATTCAAGCAGCATCACAGCACCAACATAAGCACTGTTGTTCTGAAATATAAATGTGCAGTCTGTGATGCTAACATTGCTAGTTGATCTAATTCACTTCACAGCACCACCACCACCAGCACTGTTGTTCTGAAATTTGCAGTTTGTGATACTAACATTGCATGTTGATCCATACTATATCACAGCACCACCACCACCACCAGCACTGTTGTTCTTAAATGCGCAGTCTGTGATACTAACATCGCCTGTTGATCCATACATCACAGCACCACCATTACCAGCACTGTTGCTCAGAAATGTACAGTCTGTGATACTAACATCACCTGTTCATCCATACATCACAGCACCACCACCAGCACTGTTGTTCTGAAATGTGCACCCTGTGATGCTAACATTACCTGTTGATCCATTCAATATCGTAGTACCAAAAATAGTATCAAAACTAGTATTGATAAGTACATTTGTGCTTTACGATATAGCTCCACTTGTACTGTCCTGAAATGTGCAGTTCACGATTAAAGTATTTTCGATTGATACAAGTTGTATAACACAGTTAATGAACATAATTTGTTCCATGGTCAACATTTGTACTGAAAAGTTAGCAAATACGGCACTCGTTTTCGATTCGCAACGGACAATTGTCCTTTTCGTTGAATCGAGAGACCCCGTCATCGTTACGCTGCCTTCAGTGGATATATTGCACGTCGGTTGTGAAGCTATGCGATGTTCTTCATCTTCCAACACAACAGTCGTATTAGACTGGAGTGGTCGCTGCATAGGTAGTCCTGCAGAGCAGAGCCTGGTGGAATGGTAACGGTGGTATTGACCTGATCGGACCTAGTTACATAGCTCCCGAGAGGGGATAAGGCAATCAACAGGTCGATTATCATCATCACCATGAATTCAGGATCATGCTTCAGTTCTTGAGCGTTCTAATAATACTTAGACCTGTAACCAGCGATCTGAAAGTAGCTCATCGAATCAGAGGTTATACATATTATCTCTCAGTTTGATTGGATAAACTACAACATCCTCCCACACACATATATGTACTGGTTTCACAGAATTCAATACTGCATGAGCTGGATACTGACTCCAGGGGATACCACACACACACACACACACACACACACACATACACACACACACACAAACACACACACATAAACATGCAAATGCACACACATGCACACACACACACACACACACACACCACATCACACAGTTATGCAGCCCACACTTCGTACTGATGAGGCTTACCAAGTAGTTTCCACCACCTCACACCCTGCACATTGGGCAATACTTTTGCAGTGGTTTTACCTGACCACCACCACTTCTGAACCCCAGTGGAGGTCTGGGCATTAATTATCGGGGAGGGGGGGGGGGGGGGGGGGGGATACTACACTTATATGGTGCCCCTGGAGAGTGAAATTGTGCTAGTAGGTATTTTGGTGCCCTGTTGCCGTTTTGGCTCCCGCCTTTTGGAGTCCGCTGGAGGGGGGGGGGGGGGGGGGCATTTGCCCCCTTACCAGACCGCCACTGCTGAACCAGCCCTGTTACCTGAAGCATGATTCTGCTCCATCTGGACAAAAACATGTTTACTTTATTAGAAGCCTACCCAGTGCACCAATCTCCACACTGAAGAACAGCTCCAGCACAACCATTGTGCAAGCATCAGAGTTGGCTTTTGCCAACTCTCCCGTTTCCATATACTGTATGAGTGCAGCAAGTTCTGGGTCTCTACAATGAATTGACCACTTCTGACCACATCCTCCATGAAAAGACACCTGTACTATTGTTGTCTACCTGCACCAATGCAACTCCAGCACCTGCTGCATTTTGCAGAGGTCTTCTTCACAATGCATCAGCTGCTAAGTTATCCTTGCCAGGCTGGTATACAATTTATACACACCTGATCCCTAAGCTAAATACCTTCGACCACTACCTCACATGTTTACCATTTGCACTTGGTGTCTGCAGGATTGCCTTAACCACTGGATGGTCGGTGTACACTTTCACATTATATAGTAGTAGAAGTGACTACTACTGCTAGCGTCTCCATGTCTGTTACCATAGTTCTTCTCCTCGATTGACAGGTTACAACTATCACAAGCCAACAGGTGTAGAGCTTGCCATCTTGCTCCTGAGGCGAACACCTTTGGCAATGTTTCAAGCACTGCTGAAGTCTGCCACGACTTTCAGCACACCACTCAGAGTGAGGATGAAAGTGTTAGGGACAATAGGAAAAGGCATTTAGGCTGGTATATGGTTGTGATGGAATGACAGTTGAGACTCATGATACATTGCTGTATGGAAGGTCTGAAGTATAGTCTCATGAGCAGACCAGCAGTATAAGGAGCAAAATCATACAAAGAATTATAATGAGAAGCATCTTGCATGCAGGACTAAAGAAGTGGGAGCAGTACGACACATGTACATCGGACATGATAAGTGGCTCTGTAGAAGGCAAAAGGCTAACCATATCATTTTCACCTTTCACATGGTGTACATGCATATGTTGGTTCACATACATGCACTCATTCCATGTACTGGTTGGTTGTGATCTATTATCAGTACTCATTCTACAAATAGATGAGGTATTAATTCAAGTATATGGAACACACAATGAAATCTGAGAATAATGAGAAGCATCTTGCAGGACTAAAGTATCGGGAGCAATACCAAACCTCTAAACCTGTTAATGAACTGACCCATCAAAGCAAGAAAACAAGTAGCACTACATTTAAGCCCCAAGGTCCCAGAGTAACCCCCCCCCCCCCCCCCCCCCCCCCCCCCCAATGCTCAACCCATGGGAGCTGTAGAGACAAGAAAGTGCTACTCATGTGACAGAATTGGCAACCTGTCCAGTCTGTGCAGGGCAAAGCCCACAGAAAGCAAAGTAGGCCACCTACATCATCTACCACCAATTGAGTGCAGACCTAGGAGGGAGATGGACATGATGATCACACAAGAGCTGTTGGAGAGTGACCTCAGTGATGACAGGGAACAAGTTCTCCATCTTACAGTAAGTGACAAAGGAACCCTACCATGCTGTGTTAAAATGGAAGTGCAGGGCATCCCTATGTATGGAATCATGGACAGTGGTGCTGATATCACTATCATGAGGGACCAGACGTTCAAGTAGGTGGCTACTGTGGCTAAACACAAGAGTTTGAAGAACTATGAGCAGAAACATTTGAGTTGTTTGGTAGGACTGCCATTACCTTATTACCTTGGTCCAGCCAACACTTCAATGTATGTATTTCTATCCATCCTGAATGTTCCATTCCTTAGTGCTTGACCACATAAGTGACCTGCCAGCCTATGTATGGAATCGTGGACAGCGATGCTGATATCGAGTCACCATTATAGGGGGCCAGACGTTCAACGTACTGTTAATAATTTGTATTGCTTTTTATATATGAACAGTTCTAATATGGTTTCTTCCTCTACCTAGTTCAATTTTTGGGCTGCTTTGTTATTATCAGCTTCAAGTCACACTGATGAGCTGCATGCTAGTACACATAGAATAGTAAATAAATTGTGTGCTCTAATTACAATTTATGCCTAGTACACATAGAATTTGACCAGCTAAAATTGAAAAATTCAACATCGATCCACTGTATAGAAGTCCATTACAAAAGCTCCACCATGAAATACAGTAAAAATGAAACGTGGGATAATTTACTTCTTAACGAAACTTTAAGGAAAATCTATGATGGTGATGTTATGCCATTTTAAAACATGACCCCCCTAATTATGTGTGACATCAGCGTAAAATGTCTTAAGTATAGCAACGTAGCTTTCTTGATTATGCCAGTTGTGATTGTTCTCTACGATTCTCTGCTTCACTGAAACCTAACTGCCTGTGCCCAATAGCATTGCAGGGCGACCTTTCCGCCATACAACACCCCCCTTATCCACCAAAGTGTTGTTGATAAAGTTCCAGGTTTTAAATTTACGTGAGGGGCACCATGCACGCATGGGTGCAGTACTCCAGGCCAGTCATAGCCTTGCCTGCGACCAGTTAATTCACCCACCCTCCAATCCCCTCTCTCCATTATGTACATGCCATTTTCATCGATGAGCCGCACCCACAGGCTTCTACCCTGAGACCTTCACCAAACCACGACTAACGTCTTGCGATCCAATGATGAGCAGCATCACCCATTGGGTCACCCATTGGTCCCTGTAGGCCCAGTGGTACGAAGCACAGCTGTTACATGGCTGGCTGGCTACCCACACTATGGGCCAAACACAACCATGAGCCGGGCGGGGGTACATTGCAATCTTTGCATGTTTAAGAAATGACGGCCGGGAAGTATTTCATCACTGTACAAATAGTGAGATCGTCTATTATGCTGCATGGTACACTAAATAAATCGATTTTTATTTCTAAAGAGAAATGTAAGCCGTGTGCCCGGTCGCACCCACACTAGACATGATTATGGGCTGAAAGGATACACTGGCGGATACAGAGGTGGTTCAGATGAAATTCGAAATCAATTTTTATACGGACTCCCCAAAACCAAAACTGATTGTGTATCAGTCTCAAATCCCACCCGCACCCTCCTGTATACGCCAGTGGTGGGATAAATTAATATCGTTCTTTCGACGCACACTTCCTGCTAACTGTAATTGATGGCTACTCGTGGTCATAAGAGCTAACGGCAGAGATAGTTAATGGTACAGAGTACAGAGAAGAATTTCTGATGCTATTTTTAATCATGTACAGCAAATAAATGCATGTACTGTACCTCCAGTAGGTGATTGTACCCACAATATTCATATTGTACAAACCCATGCATTATATTACCCCGGGGCATTGGGAGGGATTTGACCTTTATTAAAGCAAACTGCCCCTGGTTGGGGGTTAATAACCGGTCAAATGTCTATACTATGTGGTCTGATAAAAGGTCAAACGCGTGCCCGACTATGGTCTCCTAGTAATGATATTCACGCGTCAAATCCCCACCTAACCCCGATTTCGCCCCGGGGGGGGGGGTCTCACACGTAACAATGATAGGTGCATAATAGTTTGGTGGCTGTCCCAGGGTAGAAGCCCTGTGGGTATCACCCACCATGTGTTTGATGATAACGACATATCAAGTCCATGTACATAATGGAGAGAGGGGAAATGGAGGGCGGGTGGATTAACTGGTCCCAGACAAGGCTATGGCTGGAGTACTGTACCCAATGTAAAACCCTGTAACCGTATCGACAACACTCGCCATGAGTGATGAGTGATCCATAAACTAGCATGTGCGTAATTTCAAAATTATGTCTATGCAGTGTGTACACATAACGGTGCATGACATAAATAATTGGAACTACAAATCAATATTGCTCATAATTTGGTGATAGACTCACTATTTATTGTGGTGTCTATTACACCGCCATTACTAACATAACCACAGTGCCATATGCATGTGAAATAGACATGGTTCACTAATCGTAAATGTACGTCACTTCCACCATGAGCCCTGTGATGTGTCCTGGCCCAGCCAAAACATCTATATTTATTACAAACGCGCGCGCCCACACACACAGACACACACACACACACACACACACACACACACACACACACGCACACACACACATACACACACATACACACGCACACACACACACGCATGCACGCACTCACACTCACATACATACACACACGCACGCACACACACTCACACACATACGCACGCACGCACACACACACTCACATACCAGCGGCGACGGAAGGAATATAAAAGTGTAGCCGCCATTAGGATGAAATGATTAATAATTGCAAATAAGCAGTATGGCACATCGCAAAACCCTCATCGCCATAAATTTGAATACTTCGTTTTGAATCATGATGAATACTTATCTGCATGCTTTCTTCGTTTATCCATGACTTAATTCTCGAAACGTCTTCACCTCGAAGTTTTAGCAACTGAAAGAGATTGATTCTGTTTTGTAATCATGCCCTCTTAGCGGCTTCCCTTGTCTTGCCAACAATCTCATATTCAAAAGAACACTGCTACGTCTCTTTGCATTCTACTTTGTGTTGCAAGGAGAGGCTGGAAGCAACTGATGTATAGTTGATGGGAAAATAATGACCTTTAGACATGCTTCTTTATGACATATTGTAGCCTCGTATATCAGAAATTTCTTCGCAGCGTCTTTCCAATTGCTAAAACCTATTGATATGAACGCTGTATCAGCATTAGTAGACCATAAAAGCATCTTTTCGATTTGGCTATATAAGAGGCAACTGAATATGTCATTTTCTTCACAACAATGTTAATGAGGGCTGAAAGCTTCTTTTGGCTACATTGGTCAAAACCCTCTAGGTTGATATGGTTTCTCAGGAATACAACTTGCAATTACTGAACTTGAAGCCATTTTCTTATGAAATACAATATACATGAACTTGTTGCCATGTATTTTCTTATGAAACACAATATACATGAACTTGTTGCCATGTATTTTCTTATGAAACACAATATACATGAACTTGTTGCCATGTATTTTCTTATGAAACACAATATACATGAACTTGTTGCCATGTATTTTCTTATGAAACACAACGCTGAACTTGAACCCATTTTTTCTTATGAAACACAACACTGAACTTGAAGCCATTTTCTTATGAAACACATGCAACACTGAACTTGAAGCCATGCATTTCTTATGAAACATAAATCACTTGGAGAGAGCAGCAGGTGCAGTAGCAACTGTAAGCTATCACTCATGTGCTTACACCAGCGATTTAACTGATATAAGATCATGAATAACTAATCATCGGTACAAAAAGTGGCGCCGCCATGGCGGCTCCGGCGGCCACGATTCCGTCGCCGCTGCATACACAACACACACGCACACACTCACACACACACACAACACACTCACACACACTTACACACACCACACACACACACACGCACATACCCGCACGCACACACACGTATACGTACACACATGCATGCCCACATAGGTACTGCACCAATACATGCAAATTACTACAAAAAGGAAAAGGATGCGTTACGTTGGCACGTACAGGACACTAGAGCATGGAGGAATGTGACCTGATCCCCCAGGGAACACAAGTCAAGTGGGACCATTTACAACATTTACAACATTTACAACATGCATGTGGAGGTGGGCGCTGTGCTAAAAACCAGTGTGTGTGAACTACATGTAGTGGGGTTTCTGTGTTCACTGTTCACTGAGTATTATCAGAGCCTTCAAGAATGTGTTCTGATGCAACATGATCAGCAGAAGCTTTCTGACAGCACCACATCAGCACACATGCACACAGGAACACACACACAGGCCCATGCACACAAGCACACACACACACACACACAAGAACACATATCACACACACAACCACACACAACCGCAGGCACATACATGCACACACATAAACACAGGCACATACATACACACACAAACACAAACACACACACACACACACACACACACACACACACACACACACACACACACACACACACACACGGCCATCTCACCAGCCCATCTTGGTTCATAAACTACTATAGCACCTTTGGAGGCCCATGCACAGGTGACCACACCTACCCAACGGTGACCACACCCAACCCACCCATGCAAAGGCATACAGTGACTGCAATTTCTGTGTCCTTCTGGTCTAGAAGATAAGCCTTCGTTTCATTTACAGACTGGAGCATCTCGTCTTGATTAGCACTGAGAGAGGGGGGAGAGGGAGAGGGAAGAGAAGGAGAGCGGAGGAGGAGAGGGGAGGAGGAGGAGGAGAGGGAGGAGAAGGGCCCTCAGGAGGAGGGGGAGGAGGAAAGATACTACTATTGTCCAGATGAGAGAGACACTAATATTAGGTCATTGAGATTCCTCTGTATGTGTTCGAGGTCAGGTTCCATGCAGCATGGCGAGAAAGCCGTACGTGAGCGTCCAAACCGTTTCCTTTGAGAAAAGATTCAAAGGTTGTATCTTGGGAATCGCCACTGAAAACTATGACACCTGCATACAGGGCGATTATACGGTGTGTGTATGTGATATGTATGTGAGCGTGTGCATGTGCGTGTAGTGCAGATGTAAGGTATCTAACCTTCTCAAGACAGTGAAGAACGTTGAAGATGAGGCAGCAAAGGGAGTTAGAAGTTTGGAGAACACTGTTGAAGCCATATTATCAGACCTTCAGGTAAGTAGTGGATGTAGTATTGCATCTCCCTCCTGCCTATTCCCTCCCCTTCCCTCTACCACCCACTCCCACTCCTTTACTTGTACTTCAGTAGGAATTTGAGTAGTCCAGTGCTCCCAAGAGCCAAGCGACAGCTGAAGATCTCATTCGCAGCACCAAGGGCATCACCCTTGCTTCTGCTAAGGCCGTTTCTGTTGGTAACTTTTGTCGACAGGCCGACATCTCAGCGTTTGCACAAAAGGCCATCACAGAGCTGCTGGAGACTTGCAAGGCTGCAGCCTACAAGGCAGAGGACCCAACACTGAAGGCTAAGTAAGCACCTGGGAGCGTTAAACAGGGCTCACAGCCAGGTATTGACTTTCCTCTGTTGTCACCGTCTACCACAGGGTGCGAATATGCCACAGCTTTAATTTCAAGGCACTCCTGGAGCTGGTTCACCAGATTGTTCTCAAACCTACTTACGAGAAGAAGCAAAGCTTGCCAGCCTTCTCCAAGGAAGTAGCCAATTGGGTTGGTGACATTGTACAGGTTGCTCAGCTACTGAAAATTTAGGGTGGGCATTAATAAGAATGTCAGTAGTGATTGTTTGACATGGTAGGAACTGATTGTTTGACATGGTAGGAATCTTAGAGACCCCAATGTCATAGCTGAGAATGAACTGCTTCAGGCAGCTGCATCAATTGAAGCTGCTGCTAAAAAGCTATTAGAACTTACACCTCAAGGGGAAATGGTATGTCACCTCCTTTCTCTTCAAATGGTGTGAACAGCTGTTCTGGCATAGCAGCAATTGATTGCTTCTGCCATCTGCATGAGATGATTACCGTAAATTCACGGATATAACATACAACACACACACACACACACACACACACACACACACACACACACACACACACACACACACACACACACACACACACACACACACACACACACACACACACACACACACACACACACACACACACACACACACACACACCCTTAAACAAATTAAAATAGCGTGTCAAAGCTATAGGACCTTGCAGGTGACGAAGCATGTCAGTGCACATCCCAGCCATGAGTATGTTCAAGAAAGAAAGGGTACAGGCACTTCAGTTTGAAAACGAATAGCAGTAGCACGAGGGGTTGTAAAAATGCGCTCATTTCATGAAAGGCCAAGGGGGTGAAGGGGGGGGGGGGGGGGGGGGTTATATCCGGGACTTCACGGTAAATGCACCAACGACACCACACCACACAATTCTTACTACATCATTAAGTGCATGCACTTGTATCTCAACATAAACCCAGCGACGAACAGACGTAAGCACACTATGTTACACTTGTGCAAATGCAAGTAGGTCAAAAGAGCGAAGACGGCGGCATTGGAGCACACTATACCCTGTCCATCTGTACAGATGTATGTATGTATGTACACATTACCTTTCGGAATTTAAACCGTCCGAACTGTTTTTGTGAATACAAGTCTTAGTGTTCCTTTTATCTGTGTCAGTCTACGAACCACGATCGACGTTTCAAAAGCAGAATCAAGCTGCCGTATAATGGGCTATTCCATTATTGAATTATACACCCCTACAGATGACAATGAATGGTGTCCAGGGGGGAATAGGGAATATGTCTCGGGGGTGGTCATTTAAATGCCTGTTCCGGGGGGTTAGAAGGCATAATAGAAGCTTGTTCAGGGGGAAGGGGAACAACATAGAAGATTGTCCAGGGGGGTGGTACAAAACAGAAGCTTGTCCAGGGGGCATTTACAAGTCTGTCCCGGGGAGGGGGAGATATAATATAAGCTTGTGCAGGGGTGCTTTTATATATTGTCTAGGGGGGGGGGTACGTTTGCTATTATTGTCATCTGTGGGGGTGTAGGGTTAAATAATGGAATAGCCCAATTTTAGTGGTTATGAACGGTCACAATGAATATGACGCAGCTTACCTTTCAAAGTTGATAAGTTTGTCTACGAAACGCGTTCAGCGTTGCAAATGTAGAATCAAGCTAACGCATAATTCAGGCGTTATGAACGATCACTAATGAATAAGACGTAGCTTACCTTTGAGATAAGCTGTTAATTAGGACGTCGACAGTCGGCACACAAACACAAAAAGGACATCATAGATGGGCGTGCTTTGAAAAAAGTACAGGTGCCTATATATGTATGTTTTGCCGCGGTTGGACGGTATGTTCCTTTGGCGCTCATTGATTTGATTGGTGGAAGTGTCATTCATATGGAGCTCACTGGCCAGAATATAGTTCTGGTGATAAAAACCAACCACAAATCTCGGCTACAGATATTACATTTCTTTCCCTCACAAGACGTGTTTGCGGCATACGTAGGAAGTATACTGATTCATCGCTGCAAATAGTGAGATCGTCATTTCCATCATCGTGGTGATATGTCCAGGCCCCATCTAAAATTATTACATATGCGCGTGCGCCCACACACACACACACACACACACACACACACACACACACACACACACACACACACACACACACACACACACACACACACACACACACACACAACACATGCACTCACACACACTGACACACGCACGCACGCACTCACACGCACACAAACATGCATGCCCACATAGGTATACTGACATACAAATAACTACACTCCTCCAGCGCGGGTCACATTCTATGGCCATTGTGTGGAAGGGGCCGGGCCAGATGAACACTATTCTGACCCAACCGAATACAGTAGAATTAGCCTGCAGTGGATAGAATGAAGCATGCATGTCATTCTCTTCGTACGTTTACACCCCCGCAATCATTAATTGCCACGTCATGTTCATATTTTGTTATTTGGTAACCGTGCGCAATCTGATACAGGCATGAAAATAAAATTTAAACGCATGCATGTATAAAACCATTCCACTCAGTGAGTAGTTCATGTGCCACTGTATCAATACAAAAGGAGCGGACGAATATTAAATGGCCTCATCGGGTAAAATTGTGATGGCTATAGGGATCGGCTTGATGATGCTGTCTTGCTGCACCAGTGAAAGCAACATAGCTCAAATATCACAAATGGTCGCGAAGAGGCAGTCTGTCGGCGATAATTGCGTAGCACTTGCTACCTCGAAAGGCCTAATCAGTTACCCGTGCCGTCAGGCCCTCGTCGACGCAGCAAAAACTAATAACACTGTAGCATTGACAGCAGCCGTCTGTAGTTCGCTTTGTGATTCCCTATACAAGGTCTTTGTGGACTGTTATGGAGCGGCAGAGGCGCAAAAAGCCTACAAGACTGACTGTGCAAATGGATATAACGGAGCGGCTGTGCAGGCGACGTTCAATTACAGTATCGTACTCGTATCGGCAATTATTGTTCTCGCCATGTTCCTCGTGGAATAATAATACTGCGACTTGATGCTTCTTCTTAGAAACGTAATTCTCCAGTACTCTCTAGCAATAATGGCATTGGTTGGTGTGTGAACATAGAAACCATTTTCATGCATTTGTATAATTATATTAAATTTAAACAATAATAAGGGACAGTTAACGAGAAAATGTCGTAGCGTTATAAATAAAAATGCTCTCCGTTTGAATCGCTGTATAATCTGAACGAATAACGCTACCGACTTACTACACTGTTAAAATAAAACGAGCTAGGGGTGTTAGGTTTGATGGGTGTTACTGCCCAGAGAGTGTTATGGTAACACAAAAGGGTGTTTAGCCAGAGTTTTATAATCTCTGGTTTAGCTGACATCTATGGTAGTTGGCAGACTATGCTAGGGTGTTAGCAGCATACCCCCACCACCGTTAAGGGTAGCGTTTAAGGGCAAGGCCGTACGGCTGCGTAATGAATAATTAATGAACCACAATTGTTTTTACAGACTTAATTATTCATTTGCGATTGCCATACTTACACAGTAGTCAATTCGTCGTGTAATGCGGTTAATCAGTGTTATGACAACATACCTTTAAAATTTGAATGCTAGCTGAGTTTAGTTCACAATTAAAACTAAACAGAAGAATGCATGCCCAAGCACCAACCTATGCATGGCAGCCAAACCAGCAGTAACTCCCACTTCGGATAAAATACTGTAATTTAGTGGGGAACTTACCATGACATCAAATGCCGTTGAACCATTAATGCCCCAGGTAGTCACCAGGACAGGGCCCGCGGAGGGTATTATAAAGTTGGGGGCCAGATTTTTGTACCCCTCTATGTTAGCAATTAAGCTGCAACACAACCTTCGCAGTTATTCATAGTTATAACGCGCGCATAGCACAATAATACCTCATAATCGATCTATACAGGGTGATTTGAAAGTCGAGCAAAATGGGATAACTCCAGAATTGAACATTTTAATAAACTAAGCAGTAACTTTGATTCATGCTTGAACGAAGCCAAGTTTTCAAGCTATGAGCGGTCGAAAAAGATCTTTCACTAACTGCCTTAGCCTGGATTGACCAAGATCAGTTTAAATATAGTAAAGTCTGTCAGTAACAATCTCCGTAACAAGGCACTTTTCACATTGCAAGTATATGGCTATCCTCGGGTGCAGGTATTGTCTGGTAAAGTATACACGGTCATCATCGTCGTTTGGCACATCTGCAGTACCACGTGCTTCAATACTCGAATTATAATATTCTGCCGATATCTTTAAGCATGGTTGGATTACTAGGAAGAACGTAGCTATGCTATAGAGCTCTTTCATGGTCACATGACGCGTGGGCTTTAATCGCTTTATTATCCGCCATATTGGTGCTCTGAAATATATGGGGTTTTGGTACTTTTGATATTCATAACTCGCGCTCCGAGGGCACAAGTAAAAATCATATTTTTACAAATGTTAGTCATGCGTTAGACCACAATAATGTACATTTAAACGACACTCTGAAGTAATCCAAAACTACCCATTCATCTCCGAGCACCAATATGGCGGATTAGAATATGAATGCTATTAAGTCACAAAAAAGGGCTCTATATATTAAGGAGATTCGCCCATTGCGTATGTAGCGGACCGACCCGGCAATTAGAGTTCGAATCCAATCGGTTGGCAGGCTATCTAACACAAGCAAATATATTTCGGAGTTCCCTAGCCCTTCGTCAAGCAAACAATCAAATCACTGTGACTTGAGGTGGATACACTGCACAGTAACAAAAGTACAAAAGGCTGGTCACGCGGTGCGCCTGCATGCTTGTATGCACGTACATGTTTTACATGCATAATTATACTGCATCGTTACATTTTTAACATGCGGTACAATTCCCTTGTATAGATTGTTTCGTTAGAAGCTAAACTTGTTTAATAATACTTCAATCATTATTGATGAAATTGGAAAAGTAAAGAATCAGCAGGCATATACAATTGTCATATTGTAACCTTTAAAAGCCAGCTCATTATAGTTTCAACGATATACCTCAGCATTCAAGGTACAGTTCCGATATACACTATAGATTATACTTATATAAATGGATGCAAAAGCGAATGTTATAAGAAACAATTTTATACACCGAAAACCAATACAGTGGCATAAATAGTGCGATCGACCACAAATTGCATTAAAAAACAAAGCGCACCTGCATGGCGCAGCATGTTTGCGGATTTGTCCGACAATACGAGCCTGTATAAAACTCCATAGGGCAGTCGCAGATACGTACTGAGTTTTAAATAGGAAATACTGCAAGAATAATCATACAAATCACTAGGAGGGAATTATTCCCCAAAAATAATCAAGATTTCCCCGCGTCTGGCATAAACCGCGTGTTAAGATTAAAAATTAATCGGCCAAAAAAAGTGGGGGGGGGGGGGGGGGGGGGGGGGGGGCAACTGCCCCCCCCCCCCCACCCCACCGCTCCGCGGGCCCTGCAGGATATCAGCAGGATGAGTTTAGAGTCCATCAGACCCCTTGACAAATCCAGCTTCCAATGTGACAGATAGGGAGGTCAATGGCAAGCTCTGTGATCATTGCGAGAAATTTCAGACGCTCATTAGCAATGCCTGGCCTATTTTGCAAACGTTTGTCACTTTTCCCGCGCACGCGTAAATAGAAATGTATGGAATAAAGAATACCATAAATCAAGGAAAGCAGCTAGTTAAGGTTTAAAGAGGACCCATGATGGATTAACATCATAACTTATCACTCCGCTGGGCTGATGTAATTTTCAGCCCCTACTACTAGCTACTAGCAAGTTACCAATAGTTGACCAGTTAAAATTGAAAAATTCAACATTGATCCGCTGTACAGAAGTTCTTACGAAGCTCCATTGTGAAATACAGTAAAAATGAAACGTGTGATAACCCCCCTAATTATGTTTGACGTCAGCGTGAAAAGTTTAAATATATAGCCTTCTCACAGCTGGCTTCTCGGCTTGCCACTCTTACATGCAGGCCCAAGTCAGCTGTACTTAGAGACATCTATGGCAGACGCAGCCTCCATCTAGTGAGGGCCAATGCCACTACCATCCTCACCAGATGTATTTTGAATTAACATTAACTGTAGGCTATGTTTAAGATTGAACCCATGTGTATGTATTATTATTATTTTAGGACAAATGTAAAAATAAATAAATAATAATAATAATAATAAGCCCTCTTCCATCTCAACCTTCAACATTTTCAGCACCACGTCTCATCCCTCAAGATTTTGACTTCAAAGCAATATAGCATTCTTTTCCAAAGGGCACAGCTTGTGGTCCATCAAGACTTCTCATTCAGCATTTGATCGAGGTAGCTGGCACCCCAATGCAGTCTCAAATTTGTGCATGAGGGATAGAGTAAGTCTACTCCTCTCAGGTAAGGTTCCTGTTTCAGTGGCAAAGTTTGTGGCTGGCGGTAGTCTTGTGGCCTTGGTGAAGAACAAGCAAAATTTTCCCCTCGATGTTTGCCCAATTGCTGTTGGCGAAACATTAAGGCGACTGGCTAGCAAGTGTGTTTGTGCTGTTGTTAAGAACAAAGCTTCTGAATTCTGTTCCCCTTTCCAGCTCGGGGTGGCATGCCCTTCAGGAGCAGAAAAAATCATTCATGGCCTGAGAAGTTGTGTCGATGATCATTGGCTGATGGGGATTTTGCTGTTATGAAAATTGATTTAAGTAGCGCATTTAATCTGGTGTCCAGGCAGGCAGTGCTGAATGCTGTTAATCTCCATTTCCCAGAACTGTTGTCATGGTCTACCTGGTGTTATGAGCAATACCCTATACTATGGCACACTCTAGGTTCCATTACATCTGAGTCTGGTGTCCAGTAGGGAGATCCTTTGGACCCTCTGCTTTTCTGTCTGGTTTTGCATCAGGTAGTTTGCGCCACTGCTACTGACAGTGAGTGTGCCTCTCTGCTGTTTCATAGGTGGTATATAGATGATGGTATTGTGGCTGGTCCCATCTCTGCTGTTTTACGTGTGCTTTCTATCATAAAAGACTTAGGACCTCCTCTCAGTCTTCATATCAATTTGTCCAAATGTGAATTATTCAGCATCAATGACCTAAGTAGGTTCCCAGATGAAATAAAAAAATCCAATGTGCCTCATTTTGATATACTTAACTTGGGGCCCCAATAGGAGATTGTTTGTTTTATGCCAAGTTTATTGCTCAAAAGCGTACAGACACCTCCAAGTTGCTCCAGCAGTTAGCCCAGGTACAATGTAGGTACTTCAGATCCTCAGGCAGCCATGCTTCTACTCCATCAATGTGGAGGGTTTTGTAGGCTGATACATCTGGCCAGAACTATTCCACCCTCTTTCACTGGTGATGCCCTCAGTCTGTTTGATGATGAGTGCGGCAGTGTTTTGCAGAGTGTACTGCAGTAGATACTCCTGACTTCACGTGGCAGCAGGCACACTTAGTCTAAGTCGGAGTGGTCTAGGCTTGCGTCGTGTCTCCTACCTCTCTCCTGCTGCATATTTAGCCTCAGCTGTCAGTTCAGGCTTATCTTATGAGGTTTATAGGTACTTGCAGCACTCTATAGACCTTTATAACAACCTTGTTGATCCACCTGACTCACTTACTCCTGATGCTGTTGGCAACAGCTGTTCCACACTTACTCAGAAGTTCCTTTCAAACAAAATTGAGGATTATTAGTTCAGGAAACTATCTGATAAATCCACTCCAGTCGACAGGGCTCGTCTATAATCCATTTCATCACACCATGCCTCAGCTTGGCTATCAGTTACTCCATCCCCTAGCATAGGCCTTCATTTGGAGCCTTCTGAATTTCAGGTGGCAATAAAATGGTGGCTCGGTATCCCAGTTGCTCAAGGTCAAAGTTGCTCTCAATGTAATGCTGCCTTGGATGCTTATGGCCATCATGCACTGTGTTGCAAGTTGGGGGGTGATGTTGTCTCACTTCACAACAGGTTGGGAGACATCTTCAATGATTTTTGTCATCGTGCATGTCTTGCTCCACAACTAGAGATGGGTGGGTGGTCTAGGGAACATACTCGTCCAGCTGATGTTCTTGTTCCAAACTGGGTCCTGGGTAAGCTAGCAGCATTTGACCTGTCTGTCACATCAATGCTAAATGCACAAATTTTTCAAGAAGCGTGTGTGACAGCAGGTTCAGCTGCCTTGACTGCCCAGATCGGCAAGCATCGAGTAAATGACGAAAAGGGCAGGGAACTAGGCTGGGTATGTATCCCCCCTCTTGTGGTGGAGACATACAGATGTTGGGGTACTGAGGCTATCCAAGCACTATCGAGACTTGCAACCCGTTTGTCCACTAGGCAGGGATGTCCCAAGTCACTCATATGCAATGAAATCTTTGGACGATTCAGTTTGGCTCTTGTGAGAGCTAATTCCCTAGCCATCGTATCCCGCTCTCTGTAAACTGTTCATTTTAGATAAAGTGTGTATTATATGTACTGTAGGTTGTAGCATATCAATAATTATTATCCATTCGTGTATTCTCTTATATTCATGTTACATTGTATTTCTCTAAAAATAATAAAATGGAGGTAGGAAGTGTACTGGGGCATGCCAAATGACACACGATGTTCAAGTGCCACATTGGGATATGGGGGAATCTGCGGCTATTGATCTCACTGTTGCACCCTGCTTAATCAAAGCATCCTCATTGGAGGGTCTGTGACAGCTCTATCATCTGCCCGGGTTTCTGAACAAATGAAGCATGCCTCAAATGATGTGAAGTGCTCAGAGCAAGGTTGATCATGCATGCCATGGACTGCTGGGGAGCTGAAGCTCAGTTGCATCTTTATCGCCTTGCCTCTACCTGGCTACTCAACATTGAATGTAGACTCAACTTGGTTCATTTCAGAGCAAATGGACAGGCACCCTATCCCGAGCAGGTGGCATCAGCTCTGACATCGCCATCTTAACTATTAGATGGCAATTAGCATGCAGACTGGTCATGGTCAATGTGTATTATGTGTGCACTCATTTCTTAATGAGATGCATTATCTACTGTGGTGTGTACAATAATTTTCATGAAAAAATGAAGTATTCTGCTCTAGCTTCATTGCCAGAAAATGTTTCAGTCCCTCAGTACTTCAATCTCACCTAGAAGATATTGGATCTTCAGACCCTCACTTTTTTGCAAATCAATACACCTAGCTAGAGGCACACCTTCCTCATCGGCAGTTGAGGCTTTGAAGGACTTTGACCTTGCTGTCGCTAACTGCTTCACCAAATGCATGGCCTGGACATCTCAGTAGATGCTTGGATGCTTGGAAGCAAGCACAACTGAGCCCACGTAGAGGAGGCTTAGGATTGTGCCCCATCTCCTTCCACGCTCCGGCAGCCTATATCTCTTCACTATGCAGTTCTGACTCAGCCACCCCGTCCCACCCCCATCTTACTATCATTTTATTCAACAAACTGTGTTCCACTTCCTGAAGCTGTGTCAGCTCACTCTTGTCTGCCCAACCCACCTTCACAGCGACACTGTTCTGATGTGATAGAAGACTCACAGTTTGCTAGCCCTTGCAACTCCATGTCCTGTGCAAACAAAGCACGATTTCTCTCAGTGTCCTCACCTCATGCGTCTGCCTGGCTCCGTCCAATCTGAAGTCATGGGCCGGGACTTCACCTCAATCGCTGTGAGCTTAACACTGCAGTCAAATGGTGATTGGGTTTGAATCCCCATTCTGGGAATAATGCCATTCCTCAGATGAGCCCGCTATGCTGGACCCACTAGTGTCACAATAGTGTCACCTGCAAGCATGGGGGGGGGGGGGGGGATGTGAGCTATTCACCATAACCTGTTGCGCAATGCAGTCTATGAGGCATGCCACCAGGCATCCCTGTCAGTTCCCTTGGAAACAGTTGGTGGTTTAGAGGTAAGGACAAGCCTCTCACTCGTCCAGCTGATAAACTAGTCTCTAATCCCAGTGGTTCTGCTAGTGCTGCTTATGATGTCATTGTTACTTCACAGCTTAATCCCTCAATTATTTTGGAAGTGGGATTTTCAGCAGGTATGGCAGCCAAAGCAGGAGAGGTGTGTATACATTCCAAGTACGATATCAAGTGCTCTGAACTAGGGTGGCATTGTACTCCATTAGCCATTGAAACGTACAGAACACGGGGAGCTGAAGCATGCAACACATTTATTGCAGCTTCCAGAATTGCCATCACTACAAACAAAAATTAAGTCGATGATCCTGTCCAACTTGTATGTCAAGCTTGGTATCATCCTTGTCTGGTCCAATGTAAGAGCCATAATGATGAAATCCCCAATGCCAGCTGCTGGAGGTTGTTCCTGAGATAATAGTTATAATGTTATAAAAATGATAAAATTAATAATACATGGCCTGGGGGCATGTATTGAGGAGCATTAGGGTGAGGATGACTTTGCTGTGCTGAAGATTGACATGAGGAATGTGCAAAGTGTTTTCCACAGCTGCTACCCTGGGCAAGCTGGTGCTACAGCCAACAACGTTTTGTGTGGCATCTCCTATGGCATGTCAGAAGTTCAGCAAGGTGATCCCCATGGTCCCCCTCCTTTATTCCCTTGTGCTGAATGTTCTCATTACAGATTACAGCAATTGCCAAAGGTACTACTGCTCCATGCCTGGTAACTGGATGACAGTGCACTTGCTGCTCCATCATCTTTATGCCGAGTCCTGTATTTTATTAATGGGCTGGGTCCTCCATTAACATTAGCATCCACATTAACATCTCTATGTGTGAGGAATACTGCTGCTATGATTTAAACTCCTTTCTGCCTGGGATGAAACAGACAAGCGAGCCTAATTAGGATTTTTTGGGAGTTCTTATTGGCAATGCTGACTTATTCTTGGCACTCATGTTTAGAAAACATGTCACAGTGAAACAATTCCTTTCCAGTTGAGAAGAGGTTAGACGAGTTGACCCGCATGTTGCCTTTACCCTCCTTTGAGTATTTGCAGATGTTTTTGTAAACTTGTCCATCTGGCTCACACCTACTTTGCATACCAGGCTTTTGAGCTATTTGATGAGGATGTGCGTAGGTGCTTTGCACAATGTACTGCTGTGGACACATCTGATCATGCCTTGCTCCAGCTTAAGCTGAGCCTGCATGAGTAGAGGTGGCACGGGTCTGTGTTCCCTCGCCCAATACTCCATTGTAGCTTACATTGCCTCACTTCACCACTTATAGTCTCAGCCTGCATACACATTATATACTACATAAACTGTTACTGCTCCCCCGGGTGCAATATAGGCTAAGCACATTCATGGTGCGGTGGTATTATGGGGTGATATGATGGGGTGGTATGAAGGGGTGGTATGATGGAGTGGTATGATGACGGTGTGATATGATGGCGGTGGTATATGATGGGGTGGTATGATGAGGTGATATGATGGGGTGGTATGAAGGGGTGGTATGAAGGGTGGTATGATGGGGTGGTATGATGGGGTGGTATGATGGGGTGGTATGATGATGGTGTGATATGATGACGGTGGTATATGATGGGGTGGTATGATGAGGTGATATGATGGGGTGGTATTATGGGGTTCAGATATGGGGTAGTATGATGGGGTGGTAGTGGTGATATGATGGGGTGGTATGATAGGGTGGTATGTTTGGGTGATATAATGGGATGGTATGATGGGGTTTTATCATGGGGTGATATGATGGCGGTGGTATTATGGGGTGATATGATGGGGTGATATGATGAGGTGGTATGATGGAGGTGATATGATGGGGTGATATGACAAGGTGATATGATGGCGGTGGTATGATGGGGTGGTATGATGGAGGTGATATGTTGGGGTGATATGATGAGTATGATGGGGTAGTATTATGGGGTTGGTATGATGTGGGTGATATGATAAGGTGGTATGATGAGGTGGTATTATGGGGTTCAGATATGATGGGGTGGTATGATGGGGTGGTATGAAGGGGTGATATAATGGGGTGGCATGATTGGGTGGTGGTATAATGGGGTGGTATGATGGAGTGGTATGATGAGGGTGGTATGATGAGGTGATATGATGGGGTGGTATGATGAGAGTGGTATGATGAGGTGATATGATGGGGTGGTATGATGAGGGTGGTATGATGGGGTGGTATGATCCTCTCCCTAGTAGTGCTCTTGTTTTGGTTGCCCCCACTCTACCTGGATAATATTGTGTAAGGTCCCTTCTAACTGCAACAATCTCATACCTTCTCATGAAAACTGTCCCCAATTTGCTGCAAATGTCAAGTACAACTTACAGCATGTTTTGTTTTCACATTTCCTAAAGAAGCTTGTATCAACTCATGTAATGGATAGTCCACTTCAGCAAATGCATGACAAAAATTTTGTGCACGACATGATTTAAGTACGTCCTAAGGCATGACTATCTGTTTTATCTTATACCTGGTCATTGAATTATAGACAACACATTGTTAATCCTAGGTGCACAATCATGTCACGGGTGGGAGACTACTAGAGAGGAGCTAATTTGCTGGCTCAACACTTCCCCACACTTATTTATGTCATGCGTGCATATTTGTGTCGTGAGAATGTGTATTACAAATCAAAACAATTATAATACATATGCAATTATAATACAAATGTATTTTAAGGAGTAAGGATTTCCATCAGCCAGATATTCATAAAAATGAGGATGACTTATCAGCTCTCTTGAGCCCATGCGTATGTGTATGCCCACGGACACAAATAAACCCACATAGTCTCATAGCTTTGAATGGAAAACATGGGTCCTAATCTAGTACTGAACGGTACAGGGGCGTGGCCACAGGGCCCCATCCCCCAGAGAAAGGCGGTGATAGGCGAGCCACTAATAATTTGATCCACTTTTCTCACCACCACGCTTAAAGCAATCAAATTGCATGAGCCGAAGCAGGCATGGGAACTCTCTACCAGTATGTCATTATCTACATTTAGCTGTGTGTTTCTAGAGTAAGATAAGTACTCCTCCCCCTTTGCATGCCACCCTTCCTACGTTTGTAATTGTGTATTATACATAATCCCAGCGCTTACCCACGAGGTAAGGGACCAAGCCTATGTCTGTGGCTTGCACTGAACCACCCCATGGCCAGTGAACTTTACCATACTAGCTGCTGAGACATATTGGATGAACCAGAATAACTCACAGGGGATTTGCAATTGGCGGACGCCTCAAGACCATTAAATTTTGAAATATCATACCTCGTGCATGGGTGCGGAAGGAAACCCCCTCCTTCGAGATCAGAAATTAATTCTCATCTATATCATGTCGTATATTGTTTTGTGGCAAATCCTAAGCATATATAATTTTTGCTTGTGTTTTCCATACAAACGCTCGCGATCGTACTACCCCACGTGCGCGGTTAGTTGTACATATCACCACAAGTTAAGTCACGAAATGTTATACACTTTGCTTCCAGCATCGCGCTATAAATTCTGCTCAGATGAGGATGTTCATTCTTTTGACAATATGCCCAATTGTGCTGACCATCACACTGATCACAGTAAAGCCTCGATTGTTTTTTCATACCGGAGTACTATATTATTTGTGAAATACGATCTAGGTCGCAGGAACCTGTTCAGTAAAAATGTTCTATATAGTAAATTGTGATACATTCCACGATCATTTGTGGACTCAGGCCATGTCTTTTTAACGTTATTCATTGTACTGGACAATCCTATATGGAGGTAGTAGTATAGGTTCTATCGTAGGTGGAAAGCACGTGCACTGTCTTTAATGACATTCATTGCAACGCCAAACCGTAGGTTCAATGCAGCGCAAGTCCCGATTGTGTCTCCAATACAAGCTCATTGCTGGTCTATACGTGCAATAAGTCAACATGTCACCTCTCCCCCAACAGTTATAATAATGTGCTAGCCTACATATAGTGCACCTGGGGACTGTAACGTTAACAGTTTATGCAGTAAGGTATTTGTATAGTTTACACGCTGAGCGCTCTCCCTCTCTCCCCCCCCCCCCCCCCACCCCCTTCCCCCCCCCCCAACAAAAATTTTTCCTCACAATCATGAGGAAAAGATGGAGTCGGGCATACAGCCTAATTTAATCAATTTCCTTGAAGTTTTCTAAGATAGAATGTATACTACTGTATAGAGTTGAATACTGCAAGTATCAGGCTTTTGCATTTCTGCATGCAGCTACAACTGCATGCACGAAACTTAAATAAAGTTGACAATGCTGCGTGAGCCTACAATTTTCCTTGTATAAATTCAGTTCTATGCATAAACTTGTGCATCTTTGCAACACGACAAACTACACCTTGCCAGTCTCATATGCATGATGGGATAAAGTAATCTGCGTTTGCGCTCCACCTTGCATTCCGTTTTCAGTGCGGGTGGTAGAGGAAAGGTTTTTAGCTGATTGCAGATATGGTTTATGAGCTCTCTGACATATACGTCTAAGAGTATTGATCAAGTAAGCAAGGTAATGGTATTGCATGTTCGTGTTTACTCATTGATGTGTATCATTATGTTATAACCCCCATGCAAAACTTCTAGTCCCTTTGCCCCCAACGAAGAAAAAAATCCGTTAGATTAACAACTAATAACATATACCTAAGACCTGTACGGCTTTGACCTTCTACATAGGCCGATAACCGCCACGACCCTGTTTACGTTCATGCATGCAATATATATTTAAACGCAGGCGTAAATTCCAACCAGGCATATATGGTAATTGCGCTATATATATATAGATATATATGTAATTATATTTATATTGATTCCCACGGTGCAACATGATACGCTTTCCCACAGCTCTGACATTATTCGCCTTCATCGCGAAGGTCAGCAGAGGGCAGGGTGGGAGTGTTGCTGTATCTTCAGAAGGTGGACCTTCACTGGAGGAGTATCTCTGCAATGGGACCTTGAACTCGAACACTACTTTGGAGTTGAGCGCGGGGGAACATCACATACCACCAGGGAGGTCGTGCAGGATTTCGAACCTCACAAACATCGGTATTTCAGGTGAAGCCGCAGAGAATACGACCATTCAGTGTCATGGCGATGGCGGATTCGAATTCGCAGCGGTTACGAACCTCACCATCCAAAGGGTTACGTTTCTAGGTTGTGGTCAGATAAACCAAATCGAAATGGGCAGCATTTTCAGCATTTTTTTACAACAGCCATTCATCATTGAATTTCCTGTTGTCCTTCTTTTAAAGTCAGTGGTCAATTTCTCCTTAAAACAGGTGAGCGTAAAACAATTCACAGGAATTGGATTGTATGGGCACGAGCTAACAGACGCTTTTCTTAACAAAGTGGAGTTCTCGGGTTGCTATAGTAACTGTTCGGGTGCCATATTTAACCAAGCTCAAAGCCATACCTCAGGTGAATCTACTTTGCTTGTCGACTCGTGCAAATTCACAGATTTGGCATACAACCTGCAGACTTTGGCGTACATTAGCGCCGGTTTAACCCTGTGGAAACAACGCGCCATCGTCACAAACTCTTTATTCTCTAACAACTCAGCACAGCTCGGGTCAGCTCTAATAGCTACGGAGTCATATTGTCAATTGACGAACACAACAGTCGAAAATAACTTGAATAGTGGGATTGTGGATGTATACTCGAGCTTGATTGCATCTGCTGTGGCCGCATACTATACAAACTTGAATATTACAGAAAGCATTTTTCAAAACAATGAGGGCGGAGCCATATACATTAGAGCGTTGAGTTCTTTAGCAACCAATACGATTACAATTACAAACTCTAAATTCCACAACAACTCGGCTGAATCCGGAGGGGCAATACTAATGTATCCCGGCAGTCTTGCTACAATCCAGGGCTGTAATTTCAGCAGTAATAGTGCCAAATATTTTGGTGGAGCCATCAACGCTTATGGAGTGTCTTTTATAGTTGTTAGTCAATCGTTCTTTTACGACAACACAGCGGAGGCTGGTGCAGCCATCGGCGCCTTGAACGTGTATCAAATAGTTGTTACAAATCAGTCTTGGTTTTACAACAACAAGGCGGAGCTCGGCGGAGCCATCAGTGCATTCGGGGTGCATCATACAAGTATAAATCAATCGTGGTTTTACAGCAACACGGCGGAGGTCGGCGGAGCCATCGCTTTAGCTTTTACGAACGTCACTGAAATTAGGACCAGCAATTATTCGAGCAACAATGCGTCACAGTTCGGAGGAGCCATTTTTGTAAGCAACGCGAAGCATATCGACATCGTTGATTGTGAATTCAGTAACAACTCAGCTAACGCCAGCGGAGGAGGAGTAGTTGCATACGACTTCATTGATTCTACTCTGGTTATCAAAAACTGTGCATTCAACTCATGGCCAGAAATGGAGGACATGAATGAATATGTAAAGTTGTGATAGAGATTTGAGAATTCTGATTTCACCAATAAATTTGTCACATTTTTAAATGATTTATCATGTTTCAAGACAAGAAATTATTAATTCAAATCAATTAACAAAAATTAATTTTATCAAATTGAATTCCAAACACATTCAATATTCGCTAAAAATCGGTCTGATTATACTATATGTGTATCGTGAAACGAACATTAAGCATCCATTAACTAAAATCAAGAGAAATAAATTAATTACAACCAAGCATAACTAATTATATTCATAAGCGTATGTCATTATGTAATACCTTGCGTCATCTTTTAAATATTGATGTGTCGTCTGCTCACGAGACTTCTGCTCTTAAAATAGTACGATACATTGTGCCAAACCTCCGTTCTGCTAAAAATAAAAACGATAGAGCGACGGTACGCCCACGCTTATATGGATTGATGCAGCGCAAGTGCGCAAATTAAAATTTCTGCGTGCCAGACTAGTGTATAATAACAACAGGTCCTGACATGTTTTTGTTGTTGCCGAAACACTATCAAAACTATATCCTACATGCCATGCGCAAATTTAGTTGAGCGTTTTATTAGTTCCCAGATACCAAGTCATTTCGTGCATTTCTCACACGGCACAATAGTGGAACTAATTATGATAACCGATTGAGTATTTTAACACGAGGGATCGCTACATCAGGCGGGAATGAGAATGGTAGTGGTGTTTTACCGTTTCGTTCGAGTACGTAAGCCAAAGCTATCAAACAGCACGTGGTGAAATTTCTGTTGTATACATGCATAGCCCACTATTATTTCCCCATCTGTATCGTTTTTAATGTGCTGGTGCAATTTGATCATATCAGCAAAAATCCATAGTGGGTCTTAATAAACGTGGGATTCGGGATAAAAACACGAAGTTAAAGCAAGAATATACATTTTACCATACAGCAAATGTGTATTATATGATGCGTTGAAAATAGGAAGTCCATAGCAGTTGTGTAACATGTGTGATATTACAAGGAGATGCTCATTTATGATAAATATACAAAACAAATTTAGGAAAGCGTCATATCGTGCACACATACGAACAGCTACATGTAAAACCCTGAGATAACTGGTTGCTATAACATCAGGTTCACAAATCAGTGGCGTATCCAGGATTTCAGCGAGGGGGGTGCTTAAGGTCAGGCCCGATACGACCGATACGAAAAGCGGTGGGGGGGGGGGGGGGGGTGCTGTCGGTTTCTGGCCCAATACGAAAAGCGGGGGGGGGGGGGGGGGGGGGGTACTGTTGGTTTCTGATTCATTAAAACCGGGCAATTATGGGCCCGTGCCCGTAATTGCCCGGTTTTAATGACCCTAAAATATGCCTGGATCCGCCACTGTAGCGCGAAATTGTTTGGCAACCACGCCCATTCTTGTGGTCATCCTTGAGACGGAGACGGAGGGGGGTGCCCGAGCCCCCTAAGCCCCCCACCCCCCTAAATACGCCTCTGCAAAAGTACAGTGGAAAAGCCCGCTACATGTACATGATTATCTGTTGGAATGCACCATTTTATCACATTCATAGGCCAGTGGATGTTTTAAGGCAAACATTATGAACTCCTGCAGGCAACATCATGCATGCAGAGCTCATTCAAAACATCTATAGTACAGGAGTAACAAGAGAGACAATACATATAGGTCATAAGTGCAGACAACTTATAGACCTTATTCACAGCATGGTCTAGCCGCGGCCAGAGAATCAATCTCTGAACTGCTTTCACATTGAATTAAGCCAGGATGAGGTGGATACGTGCATGTGGTACACGTAGCCCACTACATGATTATATCTGTTGGAACGCACCATTATATCGCACCCATTTAAAGTTCATAGGCCCGTGTATGTTTGAAGGCAAGGATTATGAACTCCCGCAGGCAGCATCATGCAGAGCTCATTCGAAACATTGCAGCTCATTGGAAACAACATTGCAGTATATACATGTACATGTATTCATGGTAACTACACCTGGATCATCACACAGCTACGTGCCAGTATTTAGCACTGAACAACACAGTCAGTTCATTGCATATCACTCTATACTATCTATGCATGGATATGTGCTTAGGTACTTTTGCATTGCAGTTAATAGTTTCTTCTTTCCTGCTAATATATAGGAACACGGAACTTCTAATCCTTTTCCTGGTTGTGGTCTCCCTCTAGCGCCACCGTGATCGATGAATTTAACAAGAATTGCTGTTAATACACGTAGTACATGACCAACAATTACACCTGATGCAGACGGCACGGCGATCGTGTAAATTTTCAGGCTCCCTGCATACCTCTTGATATTCTCCGATCGTAGGAGCCCAAATAGCGCTGATGTCCTCGTATGACACTTTCCAAGTATAGTATTACATAGTATGCAAGAATGTATAGGGTGCGTAACTACAAGCGCCCATAAGCGCCCATATCACCACCACCACGACCATCCAGAGTTAGGACGCTATCCAGCTATCATTTGTAAAAAAAAACTGGCTTGCGGGTTATTTTCATGAGACGTGTTTGCGTGCATGGCATACTGGTCTGCGTACGCGAATAACTGCATATGTGTCCGCTAACAGCTATGTATACGTATGCAGGTATAGCATAGCTCTGTATACCCATGGGCGTACTCAGCCTTCAGGAAGAGGGTCGAATTTGGTTTACATGCATCATATATGGCAAGGGCGGACACAGGAGAGGGGTTTACGGTCAGACCCGCGATACGAAAAGCGGAGGGGGGGGGAGGGGGAGGGGGGGGGGTTGCTGTACGCTTCAGGCCCTTTATCCACCCCTGTACGGTATACTTACTCAATGGTGAAGGTGTCCTCGCTTTGGGGAGAGGATCCATCAACCCCCCACCTCCCCCCTCTGCGTAGGATACGGCACGTTGTCACGCAGTGTGGTACGTCCTGCTATTTTTGATAATGTGTGCGTACGGCCTTGCAGTTACAACGTTAAATAACTCCAAAGCCAGGCAGCTCTAGCTCTATGGCAGCTACTCATAATACACATTGTACATTGAAAACGTGACGTATTATTCATGAATAATTCATATACTGCCTCAGATTTTGAAGTAGGGTACACTAAAGTGACATTCTAATCTTGTGTGTAGGTCTCAAAAATATACGACTTGATCTGAAGGTTATCTCAATAGTTCAGCCTTCATATTCCATCCGGTAGACTTGAAGTTTCTGTCTGAGTAATCGGAAATAAATAGAACAAGCAAAGCAATGGCATGTTCCACGTACAAAGTATGTAATAAACACAAAACTGCGTTTCTAATTTGTACTGAACACATTTCAACGGGGATCAGAATGTGCAAAAGATAGTCTATTATTATTACTACCATAATCTGCCTGGTAGACTTAAGATTTTGCTTCCGTACAAGAACCGTGCGTGTTAGTAGACATTTCTCCATTCACTTCCCGTTCAATACATTTTATACGTGTGACGCGGGTATTCAATTATTCATGTCCGGGATTGCTGGACATGTATAACTCCGCTAATCTTGGTGGAGCTATTTTTAAATTCCAGCTGAACGCTTTAAGTTCTGAAAATGGGGTTACTATTGTTAAATCAAACTTTTCTAGCAATGACGCATTCGTCGGAGCGGCTATTTACGTCGGATCGTTTGACGATACCTATAGCCAGCGAACGTTCAGTTTTAACCTCTCTGGCGTGATGGTACGCCACAATCGTTGTGACAAGTGCAGCACAACTCCAGATAAGGATATTCAAGGTGCGGCTATATACACCAACCAAGTGAGCAACGTCGACGTTAGAGAGAGTAAGTTTTGTTTTAACAGTCCCAAAGGTGCCATTGAGATCCGCGGAGGGAAACTGCACTTTTACGGCACGATTATCTTTGAAGGTAACGAAGGTGACGCTGGTGGAGCTGTCTCTCTGTCGCAGAATTCCAAGCTTTACTTTCATGACAACTGTTACGTCAAGTTTATTAATAATACTGCAACTAGAGTGGGAGGAGCTATTTATATAGATGGCGACTCCGTAGTATCGAAACAGTCATACACTCTTTCAAACAGAATTTCGAATAATATACAGATTGCAAGCAATGTAAGTTACTCGTACTGCTCTATTCAGTTCATTGGTACAAATGCACACACCATTTTCAGAAATAACACAGCAAAGGAGGCGGGAAATTCTGTCTATGCCACTCCAATATATAAATGCTGGCAGATGCAGGAATACTCTCCGTCTTCATTAGATTATTACTTGCAACGCTTTGATATCCTTGAGCAAAACGAGATTGCATCATTTCCAGTCAACGTAACCGTCAACTGCGGGCAGGAAACCAATTGCAGCCGCGATGGTGAAAAATTGTCCATTACGTCATACCCAGGTAAAGTTATCCGACTTAGTGCTAGAACTATCGACCTAGCAAATACAACTTCTCCGAGTTTGGTGTACGCCACAGTGAATCCTGAGAAAGTCAAGCTAGGTAAGCAGGAATACGTAACTTGGGTTAACACAAATAACTTCACATTGGAATACAGTTTTTACGGACCCCAGAATACTACTTTCGAGCTATTGTTGTCGACATCACGTGGCAATGTACCAACAGTAGTAACCGTGACCTTACAACTATGTGGGCTAGGCTTCTCTTACATCGCTGCTAAAAATTCTTGTGAATGCTCGAAGCTTTACGAAAAAAAGAGTGTAAGCTGTAACATCTCAGATGGTAAGCTCAGTAGGAATAAACCATCATTATGGTTAGGGAAATATGACCTAAACTTTAAGACAGAGTTAGCGTTGGTGGAAGTGTGTCCTTTGATGTACTGCAATGATACGCTTCAAGTATTAACCAGTGAAGACCTACGATATGACACCATATGTGTCGGAAATCGTACGGGCATATTATGTGGTCAATGCAAGAAGAATTTGAGCCTTGGCTTCGGCTCTTCGAAATGTTGTCAATGCACTAACGCAGGGCCAGCCACCGTTTTATTATACGCCGTTATTGGACTGTTCATCGTGTTTATTATATTCGTCCTCAACCTAACCGTGACCCAGGGTACCCTCTACGGACTCATCTTTTACGCCAACGTCGTCATTGTCAATAGAGACGTTCTTCTATCAGATGAAATGCAACGAGCATGGGTATTTTTTTATATGATATCCCTTGACCTCGGATTCATTGGCGAGCCGCTCTGCTTCCTCGCAAACATGAACCAGGCCACTAAAACTGGCCTGCAGTTCGTCTTTCCTTTTTACCTTATTATCATCGTTATTTCAGTGTTTTTAATTTGCAAGTACTGCTGTAGTTACACGACTGGCATCGAACACGGCTCCATGAAGGGTCTTCTGAACAGCGTCGGTCAGTTTATTGGCGGAAGAGTGACCAGTGTCATAGCAACTCTGCTGTACCTGTCCTACTCCAGTCTCTGCAGAACGGTAATTGAAATCCTCTCTTTTGCGACAATAGAGATAGACGGCGGTGTAAAAGTAAAAGTATGGTTATATGACGGAAGTATCGACTACGGTAAAAATGAGCACGCTTGGCTATTAGTCGTAGCAGTGTTGGTTTCCCTTCTACTACTTCTATACACTGGAATTCTAATATTGATGCCGTTGGCCGATCTGTTTAGTGGACACTCCAAGACTCTGCTATGTATCAGCTCAGCATTTAACCGCCACCTGAAACCTTTCGCTGACGCTTACTATAGTCCATTTAAAAGCAAGTGGAGGGTGTGGCTTGGAATTCGTCTATGGGTTATTGTGATTCTCTACATCATAACGGCGTTCGCAGCTTCTGATAAACCCGCTCTCGTTTTCTGGCTACACAGCATCATCATGGCTGCTTTAATATCTCTGCAAGCTTTCATAAAGCCTCTGTGTAAGCCATGCACCAATGACGATAAAGGATGGGTCTACAATTACTTGGACCTATTTTATATGATCAACTACTTAATGATTGTTCTTTGTGCTTGGTACTACAATGGATTTCCATCTAACAACAAACCTGCAGGTGGACTTAAGTTAATAGATAAGGACATCCTAATAATTCTGCTACTCGTCCTTGCGATGGTAGCTTTAGTACTGACGGTTGTGTATCACGTAATGTTGAAGACGAACAGCAAGTTGGCGGTGTGTACACTGCGAAGAACTGGGTTGTTCGGCTCCAGAAAGAAACCGTCGGCTGCTACAGTAGAAGATTCTCAATCATTGGCCATTTTGAGGGAACCATTAATGGAGGAAGTATTTTAAAGTGACGTAAATTTAGATATGGAATACTGTCGCTAGTATAGTACAGGGTAGACTATAGCTATCAATTGTGTTTGTTTTTAATATGTGCATGCATGCATGGTTCTAATTATGTAGTTTGCATCTCGCATGCACATATTAATGCATATGTATTTATGCATTCCGTGCATTAAAAGAATGTTTAACAAGGCATGTGATAGGAATTTTACACCTTCCCTTCGTTTGTAAACAACTGGCTCATGCTAAACTTATACATATGATGATCATAACCAGTCGCGCATGAAAAGTCTTTATAGCCTTTGCACCTCAGCAGAATGTGCAATGGATTGGATAATCATGCGACATAATAATATGTGCAGGAGATCAAAATCCAGCTTTCCACATTTAAGGGAATTCGAATAATCCTGCACGTAACCCTCTTGTTGGAACTTAAAAATGATTGCATTGGTGCAATGATTTTGTAATCGTGTCATATGCATGCAATAAATTGTGTACCATTATTAGCACGCGTAGATAGAAGTGAGCATGGAAAGAATAAGGAACGCACCTGTTTATTATATGGCCGGTCTGTAGTAGTAGCACTTGAACAGTATTATATATATCGGGTTATGTGTAATAATGTGGGCACGTGACGGGGGTTGATTGATTTTTATTTGGAGACATTACACATGGTGGCAGCGGTAAAGCGGGATGGCTAGTTTTCAAGTTACGCCACCCGAACAGTTCAATTTTTGCCGGCCGGATGAATGGCCTAAATGGGTTAGAAGATTCGAACGCTTTCGAGAGACATCCGGACTCTCCGACAAGCCTCAATCTAACCAAGTAAATGCTCTATTATACTGTATGGGAGATGCGGCAGAGGACATTTTCCGCTCATTCAAACTGGATGAGACGAAAAAGGAACACGAAGACTATCAGCTGGTTAAGACGCGTTTTGAGAACCACTTTGTGAAGCGGCGAAATGTAATATTTGAAAGGGCGCGCTTTAATAAGAGAAGCCAGCAAGATGGTGAATATATCGGTTGAGTCCTTCGTGTTAGCTCTCTATAGTCTGGCAGAACATTGCAGTTATGGGTCGTTACACGACGAAATGATTCGAGATCGTCTAGTTGTAGGTCTGCTGGACAGCAAGGTGTCAGAAACACTTCAGTTGGACCCAGATTTAACGTTGGATAAAGCGGTAACTACTGCCAGGCAACGAGAAACGGTCAAACAACAACAAGAAGTGGTTAGAGGATCTAAGGAAGGTGAGGGACTAGCACTGGTTGATAGCATTGCACGGCAAAGCAGCTCACTGGTTAGAAGGGAAGCTAGGAGGGATATGCCACAAGTAGATAGTGGAGGAGGTGCTGGTAAGGGGAGATGTGGTTGGTGTGGTAGAACTTCATGTAGTTCACGTCAGCAATGCCCTGCTCGTAATGCAACCTGCTTCAAGTGTTCCAAAAAGGGTCATTTTGAGAGTGTTTGTAGGACTACGACCAAACCTGGAGAGGTGTTGGCAATTAGCACATTTAAGAGAGATTACTTTGTGGGAATGATCCGGCAACAGAAGTTAGGTAGCAAGACATGGTGTAGTTCCCTTTTTCTCAATGGAGTGCTAATAGAATTTAAACTAGACACAGGGGCTGATGTTACTGTAATTCCTGCACAGGATTACACAAGATACTTTAAGGGTCAACTTGTGAAGCCATCCAGGATATTGAGAGGTCCAACTCAACATTGCCTGAATGTTGTTGGTCAGTTTATTGGAACCTTAAGAACAGATGGGGGAGTAGAAGTGAAGCAGGAAGTGTATGTAGTTTGAGACCTGCACATGCCATTGATAGGTCGTCCTGCAATTGAAGCATTGGGTCTTTTGGTGAAAGTGGATGTAATTGATGCGGAGGCAAAAAGCCATTTCACTCAGTTGTTCCCTCAGTTGTTTCAAGGATTGGGGAAGTTACAGGGCCAGTATCACATCAAGCTAAAAGATAATGCACAACCATTTGCCCTGACAGTGCCACGAAGGGTAGCTATACCTTTGTTACCAAAGGTGAAAGAGGAACTTGAGCGCATGGAAGCAATGGGGGTGATTAGTAAGGTCGATGAGCCAACTGATTGGTGTGCGGGTTTAGTAGTAGTTCCTAAGAGCAATGGTCAGGTTCGTATTTGTGTAGATCTTACTAAATTGAATGAGAGCGTTTGTCGAGAAAGGCACTTGCTTCCTAGCGTGGAACAAATACTGGCACAGTTGGAGGGTGCCAAGGTGTTCTCTAAGCTGGATGCCAACTCAGGGTTTTGGCAAATAAAACTTGCACCAGAGTCAGCAAGACTGACAACATTCATTTCACCATTTGGCAAATTCTGTTTTAACCGTCTGCCATTTGGTATAACTTCAGCTCCAGAGCATTTTCAGAAGCGTATGTCATCTATTTTGGCGGGGTTGGATGGAGTTGTGTGCCTAATCGATGATATATTGGTGTTTGGACGGTCTCAAAGTGAGCATGATAATCGTTTGCAGTACACCCTAGAAAGAATTCAGAATTCAGGGGTTACATTGAACTATGAAAAATGTGTGTTCTCACAGAACTCAGTCAAGTTTCTTGGTCAAATAGTTGACCAGAATGGCATTAAGCCGGATCCAGAGAAAGTGAATGCCATTGCTTGCATGGCAGAGCCGACCAATGTTAGTGAGATTCGACGTTTTCTGGGCATGGTCAACCAGCATAGCAAGTTCTCACCTAAACTTGCAGAACTGACAAAGCCACTGCGGGACCTACTGAGCAAGAAGAATCAATGGATGTGGGGGCAAAAACAAAAAGATGCTTTTGACCAAGTGAAGAAGGAGCTTAGTAAGAGTCCAGTGTTAGCCTTGTACAGTCCATCATTAGACACAATGATTTCAGCTGATGCCTCCTCATATGGCCTAGGTGCTGTACTTTTACAGAAACATAGTGAAGAGTGGAAACCAGTTGCATTTGTTTCCAGAGCATTGACAGAGACAGAACAGCGGTATGCACAGATCGAAAAAGAGGCTCTTGCGGTCACCTGGGCATGTGAGCGCTTTGAGGACTACTTGCTGGGTATACCCTTTCTCATAGAGACTGACCATAAACCTTTAGTACCACTTCTTGGAAACAAAAGCTTGGACGACTTTCCACCAAGGATTCTGCACTTTCGTCTGAGGCTCATGAGGTATACCTACGTGATTATACATTCACCTGGTAGGAGTTTATTTACAGCCGATACACTCTCACGCGCACCAGTTTCTCAGCCCTTGACCATGGACAAGGAATTGCAGGATGTCACTGATGCATTTGTCAATATAGTGATGCAGAACCTCCCAATTAGTGAGAAACGTTTAGAGGAAATACAACAGCACCAAACAAGAGATCCTATTTGCACACAGCTTAAAGCCTATTGCAAAGATGGATGGCCTGCAAAGAACACACTTAAAGGACCTGTTAAACATTATTGGTGTGTTTCTGGAGAGCTCACTATTCAAGGAGATCTTCTAATGCGAGGAAGCCGACTTGTAATCCCAGCTACTCTGCGAGCAGGCATTCTACACAAGTTACATGAAGGGCACCTGGGAGTTACGAAATGCAGAGAGAGGGCTCGGCAGTCTGTGTGGTGGCCAGGTATGAGTAAACAGTTGGAAGATTTTGTACTGTCCTGTTCAGTGTATTGTAAGGAACGAACTCAGAGGGCAGAGCCGCTCATTCCTACACCATTTCCCAATCTTCCATGGCAGAGAGTTGGCACAGACCTTTTTGAATGGAAGTGATCATCATATCTTCTGGTTGTTGACTACTACTCGAGATATATTGAAGTTGCTAAGCTTTCAGCAACTACAGCAGATAGTGTTATTTTACACATGAAGTCCATATTTGCCAGACATGGCATCCCGGAGACAGTGGTCTCAGATAATGGACCCCAGTTTTCAGCAGCTTCATTCTCATCATTTTCTAAGGAATATGGATTTTCACATGTAACAAGTAGTCCAAGGTTTCCTCAAGCTAATGGTGAAGCTGAGCGGGCAATATCTACAGTGAAGAACTTGCTAAAGAAGTCAGTGGATCCTTATTTGGCATTGCTTGCGTATAGGACAAGCCCTTTGAAGAATGGATATAGCCCTTCAGAACTCTTAATGTGTAGGAAGCTCCGTTCTACACTTCCTATCCATCCTTCCCTGCTTTCTCAGAAAGTTCCAAATGTGGAAGAGCTCAAGCAAAAGGAGGAGTATCACAGACAGCAGTTGAAAGTGAATTTCGATTCCCATCATGGATCACGCTTATTGAGTCCATTACATACAGAAGATACTGTGTGGGTTACGGACCATAGGTCGACTGGCGTGGTAGTGAAGGAGGTAGCGCCACGATCATATGAAATTGCCGTTCAAGGTGGAACAATGAGACGTAACAGACGACACTTAGTTCGGTATCCTGGCAATGATGTACAGGACCTTACACCACAACCTGAGGGACCTTCTGACAATGGAGCATTACAGAGTGAGGTATCTCATAACATACCCGAAAAACTGGATGTCACAATACAGCCAGAAGCTCCAGTTCATGAGGAACAGGAAAGTGAAGATACTTCGATGGAGAGAGATGTTGAACGGGAAGCCAGTAACACTCTGAGCGAAAGAAATGTTGATCAAGAATCTGGAGTAGTACGCACTCGAAGTGGACGAATATCAAGACCTCCCGATCGATATTAGAAAGGGAGGTGTAGTAGTAGCACTTGAACAGTATTATATATATATATCGGGTTATGTGTAATAATGTGGGCACGTGACGGGGGTTGATTGATTTTTATTTGGAGACATTACACACGGTCCTTCGAGCCGGCTAAACAGGATAGCGCTACACGGAAACGGAGGTTTCGAGCAGGACAGAAATCATCTACTGAGGCTACTATTAATCTATTATCGCCCAGGCTATCGAAACCGTTGATTCCACGCAAAATTATTAATAGTCTCGCTACGTTTGAACGCTTCATTTCCACCCTTCGGGAGAAGCGAGAAATCGTAATTCAATTGGACGCAGAAATTCTCGATGTCACCTTAGAAGACATAAAGGAAATCGAAAAAGCGGACGTCTACCGAGAGAAGATCATTATTACAATCGAGCAGGCTGTATCCGACATTAAGGCAAACCACGTTGCCAACGATCGTCCAGGGGACAGAATTCGCCCTTCAAACGTTTCAGTTGCGAAATGTTGAGTTGGCTGATCAGCCGCAATCTGGGAACGTACTTCGCCCCAATCTCAAGGGCATTGTACCCTCTTGAGAACATCCTCTCCAGATGAAAGCTCACATTTGACCCTTCCCCCCGTGGCAACCCCTGTTCACCCCTATTCTGAACACATTGGGTCACGTGGACAAAAGGTTAAGCTTTCATTAAAGAAATTCAGCGGTGAGCCAACCAATTGGATAACATTTTGGGATGCCTTTGAATCCTCAATATGTAAAAACTCTGAGCAAAGTGACGTGGATCGCTTCAATCATTTACACTCTTTGCTTGACGACGCCACAGCTGATGCTATTTCAGGCCTCTCTCTAGTGAACAAACACATGGACCAGCTCTCAGCCCTAGACCCTATTAACTCGCTGCATGACTGTAAGGGACTCCAACGATTGTATGATAAGATCGAAGTTCAAGTTAGAAGCCTGAAAGGGCTTGAAGTTTCTTCTGAATCATACAGCAGCATGTTTCCTCAGTCCTGATTTAAAGTGATTGCCTCACAAGTTTTGTTTGTGATAGTCAGTAGACAGGTTTGGCGCTAAAACTGCACCTGTGCTTACCTTAGAGGGTTTCTATGTTGCGTCTTCATTGGCGTATGGTGCCATTGTCCATTTGCGTATTGAAACATCAAGGATATTGCTGTGCACTTTGTCATTGCGAAGACACGAGTTGCACCTCTGCACAACACAACCATTCCTCGACTTGAGCTGCTAGCAGCTCTGCTTCTTGCAAGGCTTATAACAGCAGTGTACTCCTACAGTACCTGAAATGTCGCTACAAGAATAAGGTGTTATTCTGACTCCATGGTGTCACTGTTTTGGATAAACTGCTCGACCCTGTTTTGGATGAACTGCTTCAAGTCATGAGTGGAAGCAGTTCATCCAAACAGGGTCAAGACAATCAGGGAGTTGGTGCCTGGAGATTCATGGAGCTACTGTCCTGGAGGCTGCAATCCTGCTGACATCCCTGCCAGAGGAACAAGTATACTTGAACTGAAAGAGTCATTGCTGTGGTTGAATGGACCCATACGGCTACATGGCAACATTAGCATTAGGCACGAGTATGATGATATCACCATTCTGAGAGTAACGTATCTTGTTATGCAATTCATTGACAGCCTCAAAATGAAGAGAGTTCCATCAGAACATGGAGAAGGAGGAGGTTGCATTATACCAAGTATTGTATTATGGTTTCACAAGGTGCACTACAGCAAAACAAGCATTTTACATTGTGGAAA
The DNA here is from genome assembly GCA_963681505.1 of Eunapius fragilis. Taxonomy (NCBI): domain Eukaryota; kingdom Metazoa; phylum Porifera; class Demospongiae; order Spongillida; family Spongillidae; genus Eunapius; species Eunapius fragilis. The sequence goes on along the minus strand of OY811975.1, from coordinate 8,738,509 downwards.
TTGCAGTTTTCCTTGTTTCTAACAAAGACGGAATTTGGAGATGTAAGGGAGGACTAGCAAATGCGAGTTTACCCACCTGCACAACATTCCCTATTCTATTGGATACCAGCAGCCATATCACACATCTGATTGTGATGGCATGTCATGAGCATATTGAAGATGTAAAGCGGGACACATTGACTGAACTTAGGTCTATGTATTGGGTAGTCAAGGAAGAAGTATTGTGAAGAAAGTACTCCGAGGATGCATTGTATGCTGCAGGTTTCAAGGAAAACCATTTCCGTCCCCGATGTCACCCTCATTCAGAGTACAGGAATTTCCACCCTTCTCTTACACTGAAATGGATTTTGCTGGACCACTCTTTGTGAAGTCAGATGAGAATAAGGTATGGATCTCTCTGTACACATGCTGTTCAAGCAGAGCAGTGCACTTTGTGGTAGTCCCAAATCTAACTGCAGAAGCATTCATTAGGTGTTTTAGAAGGCTCATAGCAAGGCGTGGAATTCCATGCAGAATCATTTCTGACAAAAGGAAAACGTTTATGGCAGCTAAGAAAGCTATCTCAAAGATAATTAAAGACAGCTGTTCAAGGATTTTTATTGGACTGTCGTGTGCAGTGGACATTAAACCTGGAAAGAGCTCCCTGGTGGGGAAGGCTCTTCGAAAGGATGGCGGGGTTGACAAAAAGATGTTTGAAGTAGTCCATGGGGCAAGCTAGGGTCACACTGGATGAATTGACAACAATTATTGCTGAGGTAGAAATCACACTCAACTCCCATCCACTTGTTTATGTCTATGCTGAAGAGTTAGAAGAACCACTCCCTCTCATCTCCTGCTAGGGCATCGGTTGTACAATTTGCCTGACTCCTCGTCTAGAATTGACAAAGACCATATGTATGGAAAGGAAGCATCACATGCAACTTTGACAAGAAGAATGGAGTACCTGGGCACCACAATGCAGCACTTTTGGCTGAGATGGAGAAGGGAGTGCTTGACTGAGTTGAGGGAGCATCACTGCTACGGAAGATTAGGAGTTTCAGCAAAAAACCATGACATTATCAGGGTCAGTGATATCGTTTCAGTGTATGATAAGAGCACACCAAGAGCATCCTGGAAGTTAGCAAGAGTGATGCAATTGATTCCAGCTAGAAGTGCACCATGAGCCTAGGGTTGAAGAGCTTGGATAGGATCCTGTCTCTTAAGGAGATAGATCAGTGATGGATAGGATTCGGCCCAGATATGCAGCATACAATGCAGCCAAACAAAGGATTCAATCATGCATTAAGCAATTGGAAGACAACACTAATTGTTGACTACATGAGTATAGTCAACGGTTGGGAACTCAATAATTAATACATTGATTTAATCGTATGATATAATAAATTGATTGGAACGTGTACCATAGCACATGTAGATAGAAGTCAGCGTTGAAAGAATTAGGAATGCGCCCGTTTATTATAGGAATCTCATGTAGCAAGCTGGCAATATGATTAATCATGCTGCTATATCATTAATTGGTTGCAAGGTTATCACTGATACCATTACCCTGTAGCTACTTATGAATATGACCTTACTCTGGTTACTGTTGCGGGTAAAAATAATAAAACAAATCTTAACGTTTTTAGTGTATGCATGTATACCTTGCCAAAAAGTACTCAGTTTTATTCCATATGCATTTACTGTTGTCAAAAGTGCAGGTGTTGCCTAGCTCATGCTGTACCCTAGCCCATGCTATGCCTTAGTCCATGCTTTGCCTTGACCCCTGCTGTGCCTTGACCCCTGCTTTGCCTTGACCCCTGCTTTGCCTTGACCCCTACTTTGCCCTGACCCTTGCTTTGCCTTGACCCCTGCTTTGCCCTGACCCCTGCTGTGCCTTGACCCCTGCTTTGCCTTGACCCCTGCTTTGCCCTGACCCTTGCTTTGCCTTGACCCCTGCTTTGCCTTGGTCCCTGCTTTGCCTTGACCCCTGCTTTGTGTACTGATTATGTGCTCGAGTGTATTTAAAACCTGTGAGGTGAAGTTGATTTGGGAACGATGAACATGCTACTACACAAAAGTCAGCACATGAGATGCTTCACCCATCAACTGTGCCAAAAAAGCTACCATACCACCAACAGTTCAGGGCATGGTGAAGGAAATGTTAGACCAGGGGTTGATTGAACAGGATACTATGGTTACGCAAGCTGGGAACCAAACACCTGTACTGTCCCACAATAGGGAACTGTTAACACTGATATAGCAATGCAACATTTTAAGGCTTACTTGTGGGCTATCCAATTTATTGTGGTTCACAGAGACCATAGTGCATTGCGTTGGTATTAATGTAGTATAATCTCATGATCAGAATACAGGTAGGTACAGGATCAAGTTGCATCATTTGCACTGGCTCCACTGCTATAAAGCCGCCTGGAATGTCAATTCCCAGTGTTTCTTCAATGGGGTTGGATACTTGTTTAAGTGCCTTTCGTAGGTGTTGACTATTTTGATGATACTTCTTGCAACGAGCAATTTTGGCAAAGTAAGATCTTGGGACAGTTACACATTTCTATTCTCTCACATGTATGCCCTATCTTCTTTTGCTAGTGGAGGAGGTTCCTTGCATGTTCCATAAACCTGTTAAGTGATTAATAGTTGCCAGATCATTTTGTGTGCATATAGGATGCCCCTTATACATCACCACATAGAAATATATAATTTTGATCAAAATTTCTTTTACAAGTTGACTTTTTCAGTTTTAGAAGTGGATGAATTACACAATGCCATTTCAGATTGTGATTGGCTCAGATGTGTTCACTCTGGAGCAAAGTTCCTTTAAAATCACTCAACTGGTGACAAAGGTAGTTCCTCCATCAACAGATGGGAACAATCGTTATATAGTTTGGTGCACTATACTGCTTGGAGTGGTCATGATCACTCTGATCATGGCCTGGGTACACCAAAAATACACCAGGACAATGAAGATACACTCTAAAGAAGACAAGCACTTCACATCAGAGAAAACCATTGGACAGCAGGTAAACCTGAACCAATGGTTTAGAAGGACGCTTGTCATGTTTAATCTCTGTCAGAAGTTCACCACAAAGGCAGACCAAAAACATGGTGACCATAGCAATGACACTGAGGTACAACACACCTTAATGCCCTCAAGGAAGCCAGACCTTATTTAACATCCCAGATTACATGTACGTTCTCATCCCCCCTCTCCTCTTCTCTTCCTTTCCTCTCCTCCCATCTCAGTTTGGGAGAACACTGAGAAGTAGAAGGAAGGGCTGCAGGTCAAAACCCTCTTTACCCACATCGCTTCATAGCAAGCTCTTTTGCCCCAATTTCTCTGCTTCATTGATTGACCACGTCCATTTTCCCAACATTGATGATTGTATTTAATCACAACGTTATTTAATATATGTTGAAGGCTGCTATCTTTGCCTGTAGCCACATTGATCAACAAGAAATAACCAGGGTGGTTGTGGCTATGGTTATTGACAGCTTCCACCTGGGCACCAAGATGAACACAATGTACGGTGTGTATCATACATGTGGTGTGCTATGCCACCCACACTTACAAGTGATGGCATGACATGCAAGAGGGTCATTGTCAGGACAGATCTCTGCATGGGGGAAATTGGACAACCAGTGCACACAGAGATCCCTGAGACGTGCCCATAATACCAAACCACCACTTTATGGTAACGTGATCAACTGGCAAACCAAGGTGCAGACCAAACCCTTGTGGTGGGACCAACTGATAGTCAAAGGAATGCACGAGCTGATGAAGCAGAAGTCAGTCATGCTTTATCAGCAGTACCAAAAACTATGTGTTAATAATATGTTCACATATGTTGCCCTGCTATATGTGGAGAAATGAAAACTTACAAAGCCTTGGAAAACGAAGCCATGGAAGCATTTTTGCAGCTGGCCTTATGGCTTGCTCCCCTTCGTGCAAGCTTATGTCAGCAGTACTCTCTGACAACAAACACTTCCATCTGGTGAGAGCCAATGCCTTAACCACCCTCACTAGGTGCATACAGTGATAGTTGCATGTTTTTCATATATAAAAATCAAGGGGCAATAAATGTTTGCATATGCTTGGTTATGGAAATTTGTCCTTAAAATCTGACCCAATATCTAAGTTTGTATTTTTTAAGCAAATAATGTACAAACATCATTTACTTGTACAGAATTTCTTTTTAATCAAATATTGCTTTGTCAGCAGCAGAAATGTTATAGATAAGCTGATGGAGCTTTGCAGCTTCCAAATTTGGATGAAGGAAGATGCAGTCAATTGGGTTTGTCTAAAACCACATCAATGGTCATTAGAAATTACATTAGCATTAAAAGCCTTTATTGTGTGTATTAGGTTGCTATTGGTGACCAAAGGGGGAGCCAGTGCTACTGACAGAGGCTATGTATGCAGCTGAGTAGTGATAGGAAGCCTACTCCACCATGTTAGTTGAGCTTGTTCTCTGACCTAGGGTGACATTACATTGGCAAGACACTCTGAGATGAAGTTCATAGCAGCTTGGTCACACACCCCAAGATAAATATGTTGCTATTGATGGAGGTGTGGTGTGAGGTATGTGAGATAGCTTGCTAAAGCCACCACACATACAGAGCAGCATTAGAGCTGCACGTGGATCTGGCAGAGCAACCTCTGATGGTAGGATATGTGCATTAGACAGGGCGATCAGTTCCATGCACAGGAAAATTCACTACAAATGTGGCACTGCCCCCTTTCAGTGGGAGATGCATGCAGACCAGGAATGCAAGGTACATGTAGGTGACTATGCATGTGCCCACATAAAATGAAGTATTGCTATATGCATACAGATGTGTGAGCACTTTCATGAAAAATGCAAAAGGTGTACTTGCAAGAGGAGTAGAAAAGCAGCACAATGTCAGTAAAGGGCACTTACCAGGAATAACCCCAAACATGATCATTTGGGATGTGTCAATAAGAGTGCCCCTCCCCCAGTCATCTCATCTGAGCATCCTTATCCTAGACCTCCATTAGCAAAGAATAATCTGTCTGTTCTGGACCAACTTGAGTGCCCAGTATATTTGGACATTCCAACACTGCCAATGGAACTTCCTTGTGTAAAAGCACTGTCTTGCACCCAGTGCATCATACATTGGGTAGCAACTACAGGCTCAGTACATTGTCCTTGCTGCTATTCATGAGGCAATGCTCATTAAGCCAGCATCAAACCTGGTGCTCCTGATGCTTAAGGATGTCCTGGTCCACTGCACAATCTGTACAAGAGATACATGTATAAGGTCTGGTATGTACGAGCATCATGAGTGCACCCCATCACTTACACATGAGGAACAACGATCGACTGCTAAACTCCAAACAGATCAGTTCTGAGAAAGGTGTATTTCAACTTTCTACAAGGGGAACACTTAAGCATATTTAATGTCAGCATGCACTGAAGCCATTTTATGTTCTCACTCATTATAGCCAATAACATTCATACATGCAACCAATGCCCACAATCCAACACTACCATATGTACCAAGTCGAGATGCTCCGTGTTGCAGGATATTTCAGTGGTATGGAGAGACATCTGCTCAGCTGAAAAGTGAAGTGCTCTCTCTTAGTGATGAATAAAAAGGGTCTTTGCTAAAGGAGCAGGCAACTCTGATCAAATAAAGATTGGACCAGCAGAGGTATTAGCCACAAAAGTTGGACTTGCCATTCCATGGAATAAGTTATGACTTCTTAGATGGTATGTAGAAGTCATTAACTGTCACGTACACCATGGTATCCCCAACACTTTGATGTCGATTTCAGGTGGCTAATTGCATCAAATGTGTCCCTGGCATGTCAAAAGAGAATGGGCCATGTCTCAAAACGGATAGTGGGTGACAACATGCAAGGCAAACTGGCAGCATTTTCATTTACACTTACCTCTGGTGGAGAAGAACTGCAGGCTGCCCCCCTTTTGTTCATACCAAATCTGATCTAGAAGGTCACTCAGCTTCTTGACAAGAATCACAGGTAACAGATATTCATCCACAACAAAATGGTGGACTGTTGCAGAACAGGCAGGTTGACATGGCACAATGGTGTGATACCTGAAAATGAGGTATGGTTAAAACTTGGAGGGGACAAAGGACGAGGGACATTTAAATCAAACTTTCAAATTGTGAAAATAACAGCTCCAAACACTGTACAAAACACCTGTGTGTTTTGTTGCTTTGCAGCAGGTGACAGTTTCATTCATTAACCTACACGTAGCACTAGATCGCTACAAGGAGCAGGCCAGACATTTACAAACTATGAAATGGAAGTATGGTTATCTACACAAATAGTGTATAAATTCAAATGAAATCATGTGTAGGCTGGCTATACACACTGAAGGTCTTTTTAAGTGGTGACTACAAATTTCTATCCAAATTGTATGTATTATTACAGAAGGAGCAAGTGGTATGTAGCTTGCAAATCATTTTTGGCCGTTTTGTTATATTTATATCATTAACTCTTTGAACGCCAAGTGCATATATATGCATACATGCTCACTAAGTGACAATAATCTGCCTCACCATTCATGCATGTGGTGTGGATTTGATTACCATTGTAGATGATCCAAGTGCAATACTGACCATTGTAAGTAACCTCATGCATAGTCATAAAAATATTTGAACATATTTGGGCCCAGTGTAAGCACATTTTGTGTGTCCAAATTGTAACTTGCTGGTACCTTTTGTTGCAACAACCCATTAGCAAAAGGTGGAGGAGTGACATACTACACTGATCTGGGATACACATTCTTGTTCTTTGAGTACATAAAGTGGTGCATTAGTGAAGTGAAGTGAGATCATCCGAATAATGGACTTCTTTAGGCAGTGTGAGAATTAAATACTTCGTAGATGGATTTATATAGTTACAAGTGCAGCAAGCATACGCATGCATCATCCAGTTGTGACTGATCAACACATTCCTGCAAGCAAGCTCTAAATCATGCATGAATGGTGTAACGTTTGTGTGTGCATGCATGCATAAACGAACTTGGCATACAACGAGTTAAATAGGAGCCCACCCATGCCCATTCTGTCGTATAGCCAATGCAGAGATGGCAACCCCTCTCAAGATGGCATTGAAGAGCAATACCTCTTTTACCTTGTATCGGGTTCTGTACGGAAACAGGCACAAAACTTTTACAATTGTAAAAAAATCTTTAACATTTCTCTTGAACAGATAAGCAAAACTGGTTTATTTACACAGTATTAATAATTATTTTAATATTTAGGTCTGCCCACCTGGCCATGGTCTGCACATCATGCTTGGTATTTTTACTAAGATCTATACATTACTGGAGAAATTATGCCATCAGTTGGATCTATTTCTACAACAGTGATGATGGACAATCCAGCTTTTGCTTATACAGCCAAGAACTGCAAAAACTCCAAATGTACATATAAAGCTGAAATACTAAACATTCACAACACAAATTTGGAGAAAGTGGCTACATACATGGTGTTGTCCCTTGGGGAGTCACACCTCATTACTATGCAATTCATGCAGCAATCATAAGAAAAGGGCAAATCCGTTCAGCAGCTGGTATGTTAAAGAAAAGAAAATAATTTAATTTTTATGACTTTTAACTTGTAGGAAGCAGAGATAGAAATAGAGCTGCAAAGAAAGGATTCTTGTTCAATGAAGGCCCTTTTGTAAAGGAGTTAGATAAGGCCATACAAGGATTTGGTGTCCATTATCAGCAGTACTTTGGAGGAGAACGAAAGGTAAGACAAAGCACAATACTGTCGGTGTGATATGCACTCTCTCACTATGCTGTGTTTAGGTTTCTAACATAAACAAATTGTGCACATCAATCATTTATGCTCCACGAAAAAAACTCCCTCACAAGGCAGAAATAGTGAAAAACGAGACACTGAAGTTTCTCAATGATATGTATTCATTTTGTTTGCAAACTGCCATGCAATATATGACAACACCTTTCATAGATGAGGCTAATGTCGAAAAGCTAGGTACACATATACCCTACATTCTCATCTGTGTACATGACTTACATATTAATCAACAGGACTATGCAATAAGGAATTCCTTAGTACTTCCATACTGTATTTCCAGGAGCAACAATCCCTAACAAAATGCACATGTTGGAGGATCACACTACTGAGTGGGCCAGACCCACACATGTTGGGTTCGGTCTCTTTGGGGAGCAGGGGGCTGAATCCATTCATGCAAAGTTCAACTCCCTTGGAAGTCTAGCATGCACTGCAATACCAGACAAGGTTCTAAAAAGGATGAAGTGTATCCTGAAGAAACATTAAGTCAGCATAGCTCCTGACATGGTAGCAGCTATGCCACCTCCCAAAAAGCGGAAGAAGTCACTTAATGATATCTAGACTATAGTTTGTACTAAATATAAACGCGACCACATTAATTTGGTTCAAAATGGCCGATTTTACACAACTTATTAAAAACCACTTTAGAAAATACGTGAAGCTTAGTTCTAGGCCAAAAATGGTAGCACAATCTATCAAGCCAACCAGGAAAGGTTTATTTCCGCCATTCTACGTTCCAAAAACTTAATTAAGCTAACGATTTGTTTTCGGTAGGTCCCCAACATTTCATCGGAGGTGCCTGCTTTCGAGGGGCAACAGCCACTTAGTAACACGTTAAGAACACGTGATTTAAACTTTTCTATTAAGTTCGAAGGCGTACCAAATCATATTAGAGCATTATCTGGCCGTAGGGACGATTTCAATGCGAGCGAAGAACGGACTATTAATTTCATTTAGTACTAGTCTGGGGACTTGGCTAATTTCAATGGCCGACTCCGCTTGGAAGGGCACCAACGTTCGTAAGCAAACTCTCGATGCTGAGCGGCTGATACTATTTAGTGACGGCATGTTTGCTGTCATTTTGACAGTTATGGTAAGGAAGATGGTTTTCACTAATATGTATCTCGTGGTGCATGTATAAGTGGAGCCATAGATTAAATACCATACGGAGATCCTTACGGAACGTAAGGTCATTAACCTACGGTGGAGCTAGCTGAGTGACTGGCCTTGGTCACCCACCCCCTAATGCACGTGGGTGCTACAACTAAATGTACTTGAGGCTTGTATAGTAATACGGGTGTGAAAATTTTATAGACGTTGGTTAAGCACAAAAGCCCGTTTTGTCGGAGCAGGTTAATTAATAGCCGTGTGCATGGAGGTGCACCGTTGATAGACGTTAGTTTTTGTTATAATAACATTGGACACCCTTATGATTTAGAATGGTATGGTACTCCATAATTTATAGATGTGAGACAACGGAGAGCCTCAAAAGGTATTCTGTCTAAAAAGTTGTCGTTAGCCTGTGCAACAAAGCACACTACTTCACAAATGCTCGTCGCGCACCATTGTGCAAGGAGTTACATCTCTTTTTCATTTATAGACCATACCATGTTTCAGTGTGTAGCTATAGCTATTTGTAGGCAGATGATATGCAGAGTATTTTCTAGGTGCAATATTTCAGTGTGATCATGTCTGAACTGGACACAAACACCAACCCTTTTAAATCATTCCATCACAGGTTTTGCCTCTCAAGTTATCTGAAAATGATATAACAGATGTAAGAACATGTGTGATATGTGAGGCCTGTGGATATCCATGCATCCGTGTATTTGCGTGCATTATTTTGTGTGCGTGGATTTGCTTACGTCCAGAGGTGTGCATTTTATAATGATGGAATTAATTACACGTAACCTATGTTGCAAGTAACTTACTTGCTGTTTTATATCAATAAAGACTTATTGTGAACCATACCTGAGGCAGCAATATGAATGTAGTGAGGTTCCTATCAACAGGATTTCCATTTGTCGGATTTCCTCTGGATACAGTGGAGTGAGTACCTTGTCTACATGTTCTGTTTTGTGACCACTACTAACCTATGGATGACTCACGTCAGGTTAGGGTCCTTGGGAGTGATTGACGGTGTGCCATCACATTGTTCCTCATTTAAGGTTATTTGCATTTCTGAGGAATGTTGACGATGTCATCATTTGGCTCAACCTGGTAAGGGTGTTTACTCTGCCTGATGTGTTTGTGTGTACGTAGCCATGTGCTACTAACAGATATAAACCTCCGTGTAGCCCACTGCCCATCGTTAGTCAACTGCCATTAATGCATGGGTTTGTTGCTTGTGCCATGAGTAGCTCTTAGTTAATGCGAGCGATCAACCTGGACTGTGAACAGTAAGAATGTATGGGACAGCGTAAAACAAAACCACCTTTCTGGGGAGTTCTGTTAACTGCAAAGTGCTTCTACGAAAATATGAATTCAATTTGTACTATCCATCATGACGTCATAATGCGTTGAATTTCACCGTTCATTTCAATGCACGCTTTAAAGTATCGATTTCAAATACTATCAGATCTTGCATACCAGAGAATGACTATGTATCAATCCCATTGGCAACACTATTAGATACATATACTGACACTTCTTACATTAACATTGTACATAAATTTATGTTACAAGTGTGTGTTGTCTTGGAATAACATTTGTCATCTCCCTCACCCCACCCCTGCAGTTTGCTTTGCTTTGTGCCACATTTCTACCCTATGCTGTAAGGACCCTGTGCAATAGCTGTGCTAGTTAATTGCAACTCACATTCAACATTGCTACTACTTGGATTTTTTTTTAATGCCAACTTCCATGCAGCTATCACTGATCAGTGTTTTTATGCGTACCATGCCTGATGGATTCCACCTTGCTATATCATTGGGGGCTGTCCCTGTATTTCTTCTAGGACTGACAAAGGTGAGGGGGAAGGAGGGGGGTCACTAATCTTCAAGCTCAGTAGTACTGAACATTGCAAGCTGCTTCCCTCTGCAAGGCTGGCATCATGTGGTATTCATTGCGGCATGGAGACCTACTATTGACACCAGATGTGTCTTCGACTCCCATGGTGAGGCTAGTGGTGTAATATATGGCAGCAGCAATGGCTGCACCTACATGTTATGACATCATTGGCCCATGTACTTGCAGAGGACAGTGAAGATGGCCCTGTACATCAGCTTCCTGTCCTCATCTGTCCTCGCGGTGATTGCCGTCATGGTCGGCTTTGCTGATAGTCTTCTGATCGTATCACGAATGTGTCTGTTTGCAACTACAGGAGTGTCAACCTTGACGAGGCTTAGCTTTTACATGTTTTTGAGTAAGCTCCCTGTGTCGTTTAATTGTTTAAGTTGTTGCACTCATTCGTGTGCGTGATGTACATGTCTGTGTTAATGCTGCCAATGCATGGTGTAAAAATGCATGCCAAAATGTATCTACGTGTTAAAATGTCAGTTGGTTTATGAACTCATGTGCAAACATTGCAAATAAACCCTGCCCCCACCACCTCCCCGACCACCCTCTGCCCCCCACCATCACCTTTGCCCCTCACCACCTCTGCCCCCACCACCTGTGTCCCCCACCATCACCCCTGCCCTCTCCACATCTGCTTCCACCATCACATTCGCCCCACCACCTCCCCCTAACACCTCTGCCCTCACCATCCCTGCCCCACCATCCCTTCCCCATCACCTCCCCCTACCACTTCTGCCCCCATCACCACCTCTGCCCCACCATCACCTCTGCCCCTCTCACCACCCCTGCCCTCCCTACCACCTCTGTCCCCACTACCTTTGCCCCCACCATCACCCCTGCCCCACCACCTCTGCCCCTACCACCTCTGCCCCCACACCCACCTCTGCCCACCACCTCTGCCCCCACACCCACCCCTGCCCTCCCACCACCTCTGCCCCCACACCCACCCCTGCCCTCCCACCACCTCTGCCCCACCACCTCTGCCCACCACCTCTGCCCCACCACCTCTGCCCACCACCTCTGCCCCACCCCCACCCCTGCCCTCCCACCACTTCTGCCCACCACCTCTGCCCCCACACCCACCCCTGCCCTCCCACCACCTCTGCCTACCACCTCTGCCCCCACACCCACCCTGCCCTCCCACCACCTCTGCCCCACCACCTCTGCCCACCACCTCTGCCCCCACACCCACCCTGCCCTCCCACCACCTCTGCCCCACCACCTCTGCCCCCACACCCACCCTGCCCTCCCACCACCTCTGCCCCACCACCTCTGCCCACCACCTCTGCCCACCACCTCTGCCCCCACCCCCACCCCTGCCCACCACCTCTGCCCCCACACCCACCCCTGCCCTCCCACCACCTCTGCCCCCACACCCACCCCTGCCCTCCCACCACCTCTGCCCCACCACCTCTGCCCACCACCTCTGCCCCACCACCTCTGCCCACCACCTCTGCCCCACCCCCACCCCTGCCCTCCCACCACTTCTGCCCACCACCTCTGCCCCCACACCCACCCCTGCCCTCCCACCACCTCTGCCTACCACCTCTGCCCCCACACCCACCCTGCCCTCCCACCACCTCTGCCCCACCACCTCTGCCCACCACCTCTGCCCCCACACCCACCCTGCCCTCCCACCACCTCTGCCCCACCACCTCTGCCTACCACCTCTGCCCCCACACCCACCCTGCCCTCCCACCACCTCTGCCCCACCACCTCTGCCTACCACCTCTGCCCCCACACCCACCCTGCCCTCCCACCACCTCTGCCCCACCACCTCTGCCCACCACCTCTGCCCCCACACCCACCCCTGCCCTCCCACCACCTCTGCCCACCACCTCTGCTCCCAAACCCACCCCTGCCCTCCCCACCACCTCTGCCCCTCCCTCCCCCACCACCTCTGCCCCCACACCCACCTCTGCCCCCACCACCTCTGCCCACCACCTCTGCGCACCACCTCTGCTCCCAAACCCACCCCTGCCCTCCCCCCACCTCTGTCTCCCCCCACCACTGCTCTGCCCCCCACCACCTCTGCCCCCTCACAACTTCTGCCCCTCCCTCCCCCACCACCGCTGCCCCCATTTTTTTAAAGGCTTGTGTGTTTATATCATCATATGTCTATAACTGCGAACATTTCGGGAAACCTTATTATTTCAGGAAATAAAATAATACCCCTGCATGACTTGTAAAAAATTGAACTGTTACAGAGATACACATGATAAACACAAGACATTAATTTTTTTATGTGGGGTTATTTACATGGTACAGTGCTGTACCTATATATCTACACATTACCAATTGTGTCTTCAGAATGCAAAGGTGATGAACAGTATAAGTTCCTTTCAGAGCCACCCAGCAGAGCACGTGTCGAAGGTTTGTATATTCACTACACTGGTTGTACAGTATGTTAAATTTGCTAAAATCTAAACTTGCAGCTCTAACTGATGGGGTGTTCTCCATTGCAGCCACATTGATGTTATTGGACTTCAGGTACAGTGCAAGGCTGTCGAGAAAGAGCTGGAGGGATGTAGGGGTAGGGGTGAACGGAGGTAGGGATGAGGGATGGTAATGGAGGGGAAATACATATGATAAAGGGAAAGGTGAGGTGGAAAGGATTCGGTAGGGTGAGGAGGGAGGGAGGGAGATACACAGCAAAAACGGATTGATGCATGTCACTAGAGATCGTGAATAGGGCACTCGATTTCTCAGAAATTGAGTGCCCTATTCTCGATTTCTAGTGACATGCATCAATCCTTTTTTGGTGTGTATGTGGGATGGAGAGAGGGAGATGGAGGGTGTGTATATGGATGTGGGTACTACTTTAAGACTAGAGTAGTACTGGGGCGAACCTGTGGTGTTAATCATATCTGTCCAACCTTTTTAGTACCCAAGGACTTCCAACTCTGGATAGTCTCAAAACAAATTACAATAACAGCCTGACTGTCGCTCTGAGTGAGGAGCGATATGTTTTCTTTTCATACATTGTCAGCTTTATTATCATTGGTAAGCATTCGATGTTTAGCCAAAGTGTTGTAATGTGTTAATGCTTGTACAGTACATTGATCCATGTTGCTCTGCTATGTACAGCTGATGTACTACTGTGTATTGCGCATAGACCACCTTGCTGCACTAGCTAACATGTCATCATCTCTAATTAGCCAACACATTAATTCGTTCAATTGATCAGTGCAACAAGCCTTTGTACACATTCGTGAAGCATAGTTTCAAATTAAGATATCTCTACATGTGTTTATCACATTTCAGGGTTGCTGTGGCTGGTGCAGTACAGCATGTTCCAGTTGATTAAAACAATAACTGCTCCGCTAGTCCTTATCAACCTTCTAGTAAGTGTACTTACATGCCATGTATGTGCAATTGTGTCTTTGAAATTAATGCATGCGTGTTACGTGCCATTATGCAGCAATCGAAAGGCATACATGTACCTATGTGTATCATGTTATTAGGTAGCTAGCAATTAACAAGGTCTTTGAGGTTTGAATTTGTCTTTTCCAATCAAGTGGTTAATATTTAATGTCCTATCTACTAAAGGGCATGTTTCTACACTGTGCAGGGTTCAGCGAACAAAGATGTTTGCATTCCGCCATTTAATAATTCTTGTTAATAATTCATCTGTTGTGCCTTGTTGTAGGTGTCCTTATCTTCTTGGGCCGCAGGTTTGAAGGCCGAATTCCTTCCTGCTTTTATAAGCAGCTTGTCACAGCAAAGGTACCTAGCATTTTTTTACGAACCAGGTACCTTAACTGTGATGAGCTGCTATGGTAGCGAGTTAGGCCTTCAACTACATGACGATGGCCTGTTTGTGCAGTGCATAATGCATGAATGAGAACCTGCATCCAGCACTGACAGCAATGGAGAATTGACCACCTAATATAGTTGACTGCTAGCACTGTCTGTCTAATATATACACATGCGTATTTAAGGATGATTTGAATGCTCAGTATGTATTCTCTCTGAATAATAAGTTTTATAGTTTGTCATTCCTGTAGAATGTGATGTTATTTGTCTTCTGCCTTTATAGATACTCAGTTTCGTTGGTGTTATCCCGTTTGCATCCGGACTGATTACTTTATTGTCGGATGCATCAAACAGCGACAATGAGGTGCTGGCTGTGCAGGTTACCTCTGTGGTCGTGTGCCTCGCTGGGCTAGGCCAGCTATTGTTCTGGGCTATTGCCCTCCTGCAGAAGTAAGTCATGTGTTCAGACAGCAACAATGAGTGTTTGTGTACAACATCGTTCACATTCAAATGTATAGACAATGTAAAATGTATCTGTAGGCATTGGGTATATAAGCTTCATCTGCTTATCAATTAATTTAATGCGGGGAGTAGAAGATGAGTGTACTTATTATAAATAAGCCAGTTCCTGTGGCTGAAGTTCCAGTTCTACATATGTGCTGTAGCTATTACCCAACTCAAATGACAGCATCACCCACTTGTTCATGATGTCCCATTTTATATCCCCTTTTCCTTGTAGATATGAATATATTAACTGTACTTTCCCTGTTCATGTAACTATAAGGCTTCTAAAGGTTATAAAGTTGTTTGTTCTTCTTAGCAATCTGCAGCCAACTCTAAAGTCTGAAACATTTATGTAGCATTGGTAATATTATATTATTACCATCAGCTTCATTGTTAGCGATTATTTGTACTGTTGTACTATTGCTTTTGAGAAAACAGTCGCGTAATCCCTTTTGTGATCCAAGAGTGAGGAAAGAATCATAACCACTTTGCCGTATCCTGGGTGTACATTTAAATGGATATGTTTGCCTTCGCCCTTTTACATCTGTACTCTATAAACTAATTTAATCAAGAGTTTGTGAGTAGGTAACAATTTTTTGAAATGAGGTTGCATTAATTTGGGGTCGTTGTATACCATTTCATCAAGCACATGGACACGCCCTTTACTTTGCTCAGCCATATTCTGCATTATCCAAGTTGTTTCTGTGTCAGCAACTTCATTCATCAGATGTAGATACTGTATAGCCTGAAATACTTCTTTAGTTGGTTTGAAATTACTGCAGAAAAATCTAAAAATTACAGACTTGCGTATCTGCATATTGAGTGAGAAAAAATTGCCATTGTAAAACTAGCTAGTTGTAATAATGCCTCAAGTGATTTTTAAGCCTTCAGTGTTTCCTGTGTGTCATGTACATGTATAAATGTCACCAAACTGTAAGTTTTGCCATTTAGGAACATTATTCATCCAGTCCTTATTCTCATCACACCAGAGTGAAGTACTACTGCTTGTATTAGTACCTAGCCTGTATGTCTATATCTGACCTCTAAAGGTACCATCAGGATGTATTCGGAAGTGATTCGTACATTTTTTTTTTCAAACTGTTCGTAACTCAAAATACATGTATTATATGCACTGAAGGGAAGATGACACAATGGGTGGTAGTCAGTGTATGAAATGGGCACAAGAATTTTTGTAGTATAAAAGCACAGGGTTTTGGTACTTGTAATAAATGTGAAACTGTTCATCTTAGTGATGCCATTCGGTAATAACAAAGAGGGTTTTTCGGTTGTCTCTTCACAATCATTGCATTAATCCTATATGGATCTGCTTCTGCAAGTTCCGAAATCCAAAATAAGAGCATCATTTAGAGATGCTTCGTGTTCACATTGGTAACCTTATATGGTTCCTTCCAAGTTTAATTTTTGCAGCAGCCTTAAGCTACATGAATTCTTGTGGCCACTTGCGTCGTATTGCAGATTGATCATATAACCATCTAAATTGAGCTAATTATACAGCACATCTATACATTGTTCAAGCCATCATGACACATGTTCCCCCCCCCCCCACCTGTCTTTGCCATTAATCTACCCTCCTTAATTTTATTCTACCTCCTATTTTCATATAATGTATGCCTGTATTATTTTCATTTGGTAATGGCTGTAGCCTTAGAATTGTAAACAGAGCTGTGAAGTAGTTCGATATATTTATTTCATGTCAGAAAATGAAACATGTTTAATATTATTATGGTGCTTGTTCACTGACAGCAATGTCATTGCAGTGGATAATTGTTGTGTGAAGTCGCATCAATTTTTTAAAGTTTTCATTCTTCCTGCTGTTTCGTGAGTCAGACCATGTATATGTGTATGTATGTATGTATACTATGTGTGTGTGTATTTGTATGCACATTGTGAATATGCTTGTATATGTGCACTTTTGCACACTGTATGACATGAATTCCATAACTTATTCAGGTTTACTGTATACTGGGCATCCCTGTCTTCAGACTACAAAGCCATATATCTACTCTACAGTGCTGTACGTTTTCATTGAGTGTATGTATCAATTTAAGGGAGTTTGCTGCGGTAATGCCAATTACATGTATGTCTTCTTCTCAGACATTAATCACAACTCCATTTCTGTTCATACTTTTGGACCTATTCATATATGCTGTAAGCAGACTACTCACTAGCTGTTTGTTAATATAATATCAGTTTGCATGCTATGTTAATCACCATTTTCTCTGGAATGCAAATTTATACATGTAGATAACGTGTTATGGGCAGGGACAGTGTATGTGTGTTTGTGTGGGGGGGGGGAACAAGTCCTCCAATGTTTGTATTACCCAGCTTTTTTACTTTTCAGTATAACTGTACATGTATGTGGAGATATACTTGTTTGTACCCCTCCCTCCATCCTAGCGACCCCACTGCTGCTTTCTATAGGGCTCTATTTTGATGCCGAAACTCTATGAGCACATGGTACTATTAAGAGAGGATATGGTGGGAAGTTATTTAGTTTGCATTGCCAGGGAAAATGGTTAAGCCATATCAGGGGCATTATCTATCTTAGAGGTCCATACTTCTGACTAGGATTAGACCATACAACAGTTTTGGTGGTGTTAATATAATTGCCTGTCATTCACCCAATACAGTGTCTTAGAAAGTGCAAGAGTGAAACAAATTGTAAGCCACACCACAGTTATATGTTTCATATGCACTGCAAGTTTGTTAAAATTATGTTATGGTTGTTTCCCCAAAATGAGTAGTACCTTTTTGTAGTGTGCGTATGTATTTGTGTGTGTATGTGTGTGTGTGTGCATGTGTGTCTGTGGTGTATATGTGTGTGTAGTTATTGTGGTGTGTGTGTGTGTGCACATGTGTGTGTGTTAACTGTTTTGGGGTACTGTTTAACATAACCATACCATGACAATATTCTGCATGTCCTTTTGCAGCTAGTGATTTGAGTAATCTCCAAGAAGGTGGATCCACCAGATTACTGTGAATTGCTGCAGGTGTGAACTAGTGGGTGATTAACCTGAACAGAAACATAAATGTGTCATTGTTATATGCAATTGAGAGAATTTAATGTTTGTTATACTGTGTGTAAAAGTTAACTGATGCTATGATTGAAGTTTATTAAGATCAGTGATGGTGAAAATGAGCTTAATTTAGTTTCTCCATCTCCCCTTATGTATACTTGCAAACATAAGGAGGTCAAATCCACAGCTAAGCACATCGGATCTTGCTGAATGACATAAGTTAATGTTGCATGCATTTGTAATCTCAAGATGATGTAACATTGTATTTGGAGTTATCCTTCCATTGAACACATGGCAGTTCAAAGATATTACCTTTTATCTGCTGCTTTCATCGTGTATTTGTTAATGAATGGACCTATATAAATCACCTGCATGTTGTGTTATTCTATGATCAAAAGGTTTTCGGTGTTGGCTATTATTCTCGCATGGTGTACTATTGGTGTCAAGACTGTCTGCCATTCAAAACGTCGCATGCCACTACACCAAAAGGATGATGAAGTTTATATAACTAGATTGTTAGAGGACATGCAAAAGTCGGCTATCGAAGCAGTAACAAATAAAAATTCATACACGTTGCCTTGCATCAATGACATGATGGACACACTAACGTGATCGGGCTACCGTCATGATTGTGGCACCGAAGCCGCCCAGTGAAGATAGTCGGATTGAAAGGGAGGGCCCTACCGGTGTAATTTGAGAGCGGATTCAGTTGCGGGGTGAACCTGAGTCAATTGCTTCCGGACATTTTAATCCTAATTCTTTCAATAGCCTCCCGAGGAAGAAAAGTTCTGGCCTGATTCATGCAACCAATCCGTACTCTACCCGTAATCTTTCATGTGTGATGCATTGCGACATTGCGTGATCATGCATGATTGTCCGAAAATTGTGCAAGATCCTTGCAAGAAGGCATGCATGATTTTTTTCCTTTGATCAAATCCTGGTAAATTAATATATCTAACACTTCAAAAAGGTGTTCAGTACCAAGGACCTATCTGGCTACTGGCAAGTGGTGATGTCTGAAGATGATAATCACAAAATTGCTCTTTTAATTTTCACAAGCTAAATTAAAGTCTCTACGAATTCAAGGTCATGTATTTCGGACTGTGATGCCCAGCAACTTTTCAACGTCTGATGAACTTGGTGTTGGCTGGATTGTTGTGGTCCCACTGTCTAGTAAACCTTGGTAAATGTCAACTTGATTATATGATTGTTCAGGAACGAATCATTAAAACAGTGTTTGACGACATCAGAAGAGCAGGCTTAAAATTGAGAACAGACAAGTGTGACTTCCGAAAACATGCAATGTTTGCGAAGCTGGGCAACAGGTTGATCTAGCAAAGGTTGAGTGAAGTGGCATCATGCCCTTACGAAAGTCAGCAAAGGAGACATATCAATTTTTGAATGGGATTGGCAAAACACTAATCCAGACATAGCCATGCAAACCCTAACTTACACCTGACTGGGAACATACAATTCACTTTTATAGTTATACATGCCACAAGTAGCTTTGTGATCAGGGCTGCCGCGATATATAGCGATATTTATTGGTCATATCGCGATACAAACTGCATGAAATAGACGATATCGGCAAAAGACCACTGATGATGCATATCGCAGGCAGCACTGTTTGCGATAAAGACTAGATAACAACGCCGCATACCAACGTAATACAAACCACTGCCTCTGTGAGCAGAAATATTTTCCCTACGATCATACTGGCCTATTGATTATTAAAATTCGCAATTTGCTATCTTATCTCCCCCCCCCCCCCCCCATCCCCCAGCCACCGCTGCTTTGTACAGATGCATGTCTAAACGTACATCGATGTTCGACTTGGCTGGGAATGAGGAACGTACGATGTACGACAGGCTAGCGAGACTATTTTGATATATGGGTGTTGTTGCATAACCCGATTTACGACAGTAAAGGGGGGGGGGGGGGTCATTGCAGAACCCTTGGCTTACAGAATAAAAACTATCCAATATCGTACCGGGCATATCATGTGTTGTAAGCTTAAAACTCATGACGGGGAATATGGGGACATCCCAGCAGAATGGCCCTACCATTCTGCTTCGTCAATGTGACACTAGGTTGGGCTCAGTGCATCGTTCTCAGACAGTGCTACTTGCATGGCAAGTTTCTTGCTTAATCTGGAGAAGCATTCTTGTGCTTCGCACCCCCAGCCACCAATATAGACTTCAATGACTAGAGGAATGCATGTCCCTCGAACACATAATTATGGTACTAGATAATCAAGTATTGTAAATTAATCTTTAATCTATTTCCATCCTTAATTTAGGATGGAAATCCTGAAATAAGGATGACTTTACGCCGCTCATATCAACTTCAATTCACATCGAATAGGATATTTGGGGGGATATTAAGCTTCTATAGGCTTTCGTCTCAACAGCGCTATCTAGTTAGTCGTTACATCTTTTTTTTTTCCAAAGCAAAACCACTGTTTAGGCTTTGTGTAACGTTCGTTCGTAATACTGCCCCTTAAAATCAAAGTCAGAGAAAAAGTAGAAGGAAATAACGACTAATTAGTTAGCGCTGTTTAGTTGAAAGCCTAATATCCCCCAAAACATCCTATATGATGTGAATTGAAGTTGATACGAGCGGCGTAAAATCATCCTTAATTTAGGATTTCCATCCTAAATTAAGGATGAAAATAGATTAAAGATTAATGCAACATTTAGCCGAGACACGGTGAAAACATATACCTCTTATTCGGACCGATTTTAAGACTAAAAACATGTTTAAAATCCAATTGAAATATATCTGAGATGGGCAAACAGGTGTATAGACACATGTTTGCCCATTCAGAGCATACGTTGCGACACATGTATTGCATGTACATGGTAATAAAAACGGCTCTCTCTCTATGTACACGTACAACACCACCTGACGCGTGAAAAATGTTCTTCATAAGAAATAGCATTCATCAGTGCGTCGTGCGTACACGCGAAGTTAATTTAGATATAGCTGAATATAAATAATTAATTGACATGTGACATTCTCTTCATTGGAAAATAGATTACTTCGCTAGCTCAGATCATCCATGGAATGTCGGCTCCGATAAGGTTCGCAGTTGTACAGTTTATACGTAGGTAGCAGTGTGCAAAGTTCATAGATGCAATCCGAATGTTGTGTGCTAATTAATGGCGAATCCAGCATGATGCTCGGTGCGAAGGGGGGGGGGGGGGGGGGGGGGGGGGGCGCCATATTTTGTAAAATGAACGTTTGTACGTACAGCGCTGTGTGCATTAAGGTTTGGTTGGGAGTTCGATCGCTGCACATGCTATCTGCATGCTTCAAGATATCTTTTTGCGCTATTAAGATTTCTCAGAAATGGTGACACTCACCTTCGATCACTAATTTGCCACAACCACCCTTAATTTACTTCATGCACCCTCGCCACCTTGACCACCCGTCCTAATTCCACTGATTAGTGTCATGTATCGTTGCCTGCTAAGTTTGATTCAAACTCAAAATTCAAAAGAGCTGACGAGGTAGAACAGTATAAGATTTAATTTTTGAATGACATACGCTTTGGCACCGTCAGGATCATCGTGAAGAAGTTAAAAAATGATTTTCCGTTCTATATTTTTTAAAATGTATTTTTATTCAACGGCGAATCATGAGCATGGGACAAATATACTTCATAAGTTGCCACCCATCCAGTAACTATGGCGAAATTAGTAGAGGTTTATGCTTTACAGGAGGGTGACAACGTATTGTAATTTAACTGGTATTGTAAAGCGACACAGTTGGACATCAGATTATAGCAATCTCGATCATCCTATAAGAGCCCTAATTGCTGCATGGAAAATGGCATATCACGCTCATGGAATAACCAGGACTATTCAACCATACTTATTATTATTGCTGCTAGTTCCTATGCAGGAAAAATTTAAACTGTGGGATATAGCGCTTAATTCAGTAGGAGTCCCTCGCGTACTTTTTTAAGCTAGTTTCCATGATCCCACCCAAAGTTAATCATCTTTTATGATCACATGCACTTTTTAGTTGCTATTTTTCTGTGCATGCTCTGTGTAAGTATGTGTTTGCTTGATGAACAAGCAATTCATTTAGCGACTCGTTCGTTGTTCTTTCAACTGATAAAACGCTATAGCGTATACTATCCATTGTTGCCTTGCAGGGTATTTTTGCATGGAGTTCTTTTAGAAAATCGGGGGTGCCTGTGTGCCGATTTGGCTAATATGCTTGCACATTTAAATGCCGTGAAAAATAGCTATTTATATATTTACATGTTCTCTCCATTTATGCTCTTGCATAGCACATGCAGTTTATCTATTAGCATTGTTTTGGCGCTAGCTTGGATTGCCCCTGGCAAAGCTGTCGCTCACGAAGTGTCAGCAGAAGAGTGGCTAATCTGGCACCAGAGACGTTACTCCTCGATGGAGGACGAAACGAAGCGTTACAAGATATGGTTGCACAATAAAAAGTTTATTGACGAACACAACAGCCAAGCCGATGCAATGGGATATCACGTAGCAATGAACCATTTTAGCGATTTGGTGAGCTGAACATTCATGACATACGCAGTATTTAATAAATGCCACAACTACATGTATATGGGACAGTGTCCAGCAAAATCACTCTAGACTTCTGGGTAGTTTTCCTATTTTCCTTGAACTCCAAAGAGCTTCTATCACATGGTCCGTATGCATTCCAAATTGAGCTATCCAACATAAATTTATTAAGCACTGAATTTATACGTTTCAATGTCGAACGTTACTTTTCTTTTGCTTGTGAGGCTGGAAAATTTGAAAAAGTATCACAAGAGTGATTTTGCTGGATACTGTTCCATATATATACATATATATCTAATCTGAACCTGCGGCAGCAGGTCTGAACCTGCGGCAGCAGGTTCAATATAGGATTGATTGAGGGTTGATGAATGTCATTAATAAAACTTCACTAGCGTCTGGAGGGACAACGGAGAAACGGATCGCTTATCTCTTTATTGCGATGGAATGAGAGCACAACGATCTACAGTTCTACGTTTGTTCCGTGTCATAAAACGGTGTGGTTATAGAGAAACAAACAATTTCCTGTTTCTCGTGCCCAGTCCTAAAATAATTCTCCATCGTCGTCGTCGTCGTCGTCGTCGTCTTCTTCTTCTTCTTCTTAGGAAGGTATAACTCGAGCTAGGAACGTTTTTGGAGGACGGGAATAGTACCAATCGCTTCGAAATTTACCGGCACGTTATCCTTACATGTCATATAGACATACATATATCAAGTTCTATTTAATAATAATTTTAGGCAGTTATAAATACTCTAACCTGCACTAAATTTATTTGGTTGGTGTTCCAGTTTAATATATTAGTTGTTACTTTGGCTAATAATAGTGAAGTTCTTTTTCTAAAAATGCAAAAGAAGAGATCTAAGCAACGAGCGGAATACCTCCAAAAGCAATACGAGAACAAAGCTAAAGCCCGAGCGCTCTACAAGGCCAATCCCCCCCAAAAAGAAGGCCTCTGTACGCGACAACTGCAAGGCCGATCCCGAAAAGAAGGCCTCTGTACGCGACAGCTACAAGGCCGATCCCGAAATGAAGAAGGCCTCTGTACGCGACAGCTACAAGGCCGATCCCGAAATGAAGAAGGCCTCTGTACGCGACAGCTACAAGGCCGATATTGAATCTAAGCGATCTGCTAAAAGGTGGCGATACGAAGAGGACCCCAAGGAGAACCGTGCTGCTCAAAGGCGGCGATGTGAAGAACCTCGAGGAGAACCGTGCTGCTCAAAGGCGGCGATATGAAAAACCTCGAGGAGAACCGTGCTGCTCAAAGGCGGCGATATGAAGAACCTCGAGGAGAACCGTGCTGCTAAAACTAAAGGCGGCGATATGAAGAGGACCTTGAGGAGAACCGTACTGCTAAAAGGCGGCGGAATGAAGAGGACCTCGAGGGAAATCGCGCTGCTAAAAGGGAGAAATATCAGCTACTATTAAGCATCTGAAAGGAGTCGGTATTAGAATGATCCCGCTGTCCGATTGGCTAAATGGGCTGCCGAGAGGACGCGGTACCGCAGGGGTCACAGAACTACCACTACCACCCAAAGGTATGTTATGGCATGTTGTATTAACATTAAAAAGCTGTGCATGCAACATTTGTACAGCATAGTCGGGCGGCCCTACTAACGCGTTTCGTCGGGTTTGTCACCCTACTACCTGTAGGTAGTATGGCCCGCCCGACTATGTACACCACGGATCTGCACAAAACCATTCACTTCACATGCATGGTGACTCAACTGTGTGTACAGTAGTGTCTATTGTTTTAATCTGATAAAGCTTCCTTATCTGAAGACTTCCTCGTCTAGCCATGTACTGTGAATGTTGCAACTGTATGAATATAGTTACAGTTGCAAGGGCTGAGAACTAAATAGCTGCAACTATATCCTTTTCCCATATAGCTACTCCTTGTATGAACCCAAATCTCATGCAACAATGGAGTATAATGGTGGTCTTGAAAAAGCTATTCCTAGGGGTAGTGATCTGCCTGTGCAGCAGTAAGTAAGATAAGCCACCATTAGGTACTTCTAGCAGCACACTCACATTTATGTAGTGAAATAAAAACAGACCTTCTGCCCACACTCATAAAGCTGCAGACCCTGTCCACAGATATTACCTCACATGAGAACATATCCTTATCGATCGATCTACATGCTGCCATGTAGTTCACTTCCTTAGTTCCCACACTACCCATCTATACAACTTAACTGCATGTAGGCTACACCTCCATGTTTAGATGGGACCATTTTTACTGGATCAAATTTGACCAATAGAATTTTAGCACAACTGACACGTATACACCCCTTCCCTCCCTGTCATTAATATGATGGAATTGGACTCACAGTCTGCACACGTGTTAAGGCTTTGCAGGTATAAAAGCCACTCATCCGCTGAATAGTGCACTTAGCAAAAAGAGGTAAAATTTTAATAATACTCTATGTGCATGTGTAAAGGCTTTGCACTTTGCTTTAAAAAATAAAGAAGTAAAAATTTAATCATACTCTCTGTTACGTATATGTAGATGGCTGACGACCTTTGCGGGTTTTTCACCAACGAGGGGTCGGAGGAGGAAGAGTACATTCATCCTTCAACTCCTCTCCCCTTCACCTCACCACCTCCAGAAGCCCCGCTTCTGCCACCACCACCAGCAGCACAGCCCACACCACTACCAGCAGCTACTCCCGCCGGCACCACCAGCGCTGCCCCCACCGGCGCTCCTGCCTGCACCATCAGCCCTGCCCCCACCATCAGCCCTGCCCCCACCACCAGCAGTACTATTAAAGTTATTTGTTCTTGCATTAAGAGATAAAGGGGATCATCCATCCTCTTCCTACATTTGATTATTCACTATGATACTGCTATGACACGGTGAAAAAAAACTTATGAAACAAGTAAATAAAAACATTCTCTAACGAGAGAGTTGTTGGTATATAGGATTGACCAATGGTGGTGTAAAAAGCATGGAAACAAGAGTGACAGAAATATTATTGGAAAATTGAAATAGGCCTATATTTAGCCCATTATTCAGGCATGTTTGTTGTATTGTGTGCTAAATATAGGCCTATTTCAATTTTCCAATAATATTTCTGTCACTCTTGTTTCCATGCTTTTTACACCACCATTGGTCAATCCTATATACCAACAACTCTCTCGTTAGAGAATGTTTTTATTTACTTGTTATATATATGGAACGTTCCATGGGAAAATGGGACTTACGGATTTAAATATATTTAGCATAAAAACAATTCGATATATCTTCCGAAATATTAACGCTATCGTATTCCTATTTTTAACACAATATACAACACCATTATGAGAAAGTTGATTAGGTGTCTTACTCATGCGGGGTATCGACGTTATAAGGTCCGATGTCCCATAGGGTTCAAAACGGCCACATCTTCAGTAGGAGCGTCCACATCGGTTCAAATATTCGGCACGTACGTCGAAGGGTCCTGTTGCTATTGATTGGGTCTGTTCTTTAATTTTTAGGTTATCCGTTACGGAGATATAGTTGTACAAAGTGCGTGTACGGTTTCCCGCTCGATTCGCGCCAGGGAATTAGGCATTAATGTATTGGAGGCGAATGCCTAAATCATTGCGAGCGGGAAACGGTGCGTGCACTTTGCACAGCTATATCTCCGTAACGGATAAACTAAAAAATTAACTAACAGAACAAATCAGTAGCGACAGGACCCTTCGACGTACGTGCCGAATTTGAACCTATTTGAACACTCCTACCTGAAGATGTGGCCGTTTTGAACCCTATGGGGTATTGGAACTTGTAACGTCGGTACCCCGCATGAGTACGACACCAAAATGGATCTTCACATACAGTTACTAGTAAAGGTGTGGTATGTTGTGTTAAAAATAGGAACCCGATGGCGTTAATATTTCATCAGGTATATCGACATATCGATTTGATTTTTATGCTATATAAATTAATACACAAGACCCATTTAGCGAGTCGCATCAGCTGATATGCACTCAATGAATGTAACACACCAAGCATGCGAATGATGCACATGCAAACGCAAAACTCATGCACACAACAAGCACGCACATGCATGTATAGTACACTCACTACACACTCGCATGCACGCATACCGCAAACATATACACACATAACGTACACGCGCGCACATGCACATACATACGCAGGGATGCACCACCTGCATGCACGCGCACACACACAGTCACACACACACACATACACACACATTTCACATGCACGAGATATTATACAAGAACATATCAACGATTATAATTTTTAAAAGAAGGTTGTTAGAATTACCTGTCTCAAATGTCGCCAGGAAATTGTGTCGCGGCGACAATCATGCTTCTTGCGGAATTTCCTAGCGACAGAATTTCACGGTCACTACGTTGAATCAAAGCGACAGATTTCCCTTGCATGGGAAATTTATTCGACAGAATTGCCATGCAGTGCACGACACCGCACGAGATTATTTTCCATATTATATAAGTATCCCCGATTAGGATAAGCGGCCCCGCAACAACGTAACCTCTCATTGAGCAGAGCGGAATATTCCGTGCCTTTATTCTTTGGTGCATTCGTGACGTTTGATTTGCATATCATTCTAATACCGTTCAGAGTTTGGACGAATTTTTGGAGAAATACATTGCAGGGCCGTCAAAGCCGCTGCTCATCAATACTACATCGCATCCGTATGTGAAAGCGTACACTCCACCATTGAATCTCACATACCCAGAAAAGCTTGACTGGCGAACGATGGGGGCAGTTACCGACGTCAAAAATCAAGTTAGCATTCTTCGGAAGTGGTTGCCAGTTTTGGTTTACACATACTAATATTATGAAGGTTCAGTGTGGAGCAAGTTATGCATTCGCAGCTACTGGAGTCCTGGAAGGGGTTAAGGCACTGACGAGTGATAAGCTAGTTTCACTCAGTGAACAAAACATCATCGATTGCTCAGGTTTCCCTAAATATCCCCCTTGTATGCTTGTCGCATGAGTATGATCTCAATAATACATGCAGGACATTATGGAAACCTTGGCTGTTCAGCTGGCGAAACTATCGATGCTTTAAAATACGTTGTAGATAATGGTGGAATCGATACGGCCAGCAGCTATCCATACCAAGAAAAGGTATGATCATTAGAACCATTGATTACATTGATATCCACTGTTCTGATTCGTCCCCTCCCTCTCTCACCTCCTCGCCACCTATCCTAAATTAATATTTAATAGCATGGTGCTTGCAAGTTTTCAAAGAAAAATATAGGTGCCACGGCTTCCTGGATCATTCTAATAAGTGGTGAAGATGACCTCAAGTCTGCTGTGACTACCATGGGACCTATTGCTGTTAAAATTGATGCAAGCACTAATGGATTCCGAGTAATTACGTAATGGGATCTTTTACCCTTCTGCTAAAGTAGGCATAATCTTGATTTTGCGGTTCAGCTTGATGAATTATTTACATGCTGACTGCATGACTGTGCTGGATTTTGTGTGAAATAGTAGGCAATTAGTTTCCTTGTTTGCATAAAATTTACATGTAGTTAAGGAACTATTTTTCACTTCATACACACGCCATTTACACAACTTGCAAATCCAGTTCTATTCTTATGGTGTGTGCAGTTCTCATACATGCTCCAGTACCTCTCTGAACCATGCCATGCTGGTTACTGGCTATGGGATCACCTCAGCAGGCAAGGAGTACTGGCTTACAAAGAACAGGTATACATGTGTCCGTGTCTATGTGAGTAATATTAATGTGTCTCTTTACATGCAGCTGGGGAACTAACTGGGGCATAAGTGGCTACATCTTGATGTCCAGAGGGAAATATAACCAGTGTGGAATAGCAAGTGAAGCTTTGTATGCGGGATCTTAACCATACATCACTGCCCTGATAATGATGCTGCAACCCAACGGTGTTCGCATATATCTGCATCATGTGTAGGATAGCTGCCATTAGATGTGTTACGTGCTTTTCTTTTTTGCGTATATAGTGCATTACATTTTCTTCTTGTAAGGGTGGAGTGATTACCTTTGAAGGTCAATGAACAGTTATCGTTGGTCACATCCAGCATTTCCACACTCCAGCATCATGTAGTGACCATCCAGCCATGCAGCACATGAATTTTGGATAGTCATAATATTGATTCTACATTGCTGTATTATGTTAAAGCTGCCGATCAGTCTGAAATGTACGACCCGATATTTAATTGTTGACATTTGTTCATGTGTAAATGTATGCTGCTCTTGATTTTGAAGAGTCAACTGAAAGGTGTTGAAATAATCTATATGCATTCCCATATGGGAACCGAAAATTCCCTCATCAAACGCACATAGCAAAACAAGTCAACCGCCATCATGTGTCTGTACCAGTCTAAAAAACAAATCCCATGCTGCCCTGCCTATTGACACTTCTTATTTTCTGCGTTCCCATTCAATTGACTTCTTCGTCTTACATTCCTCTCACATTCGTGAGGTTCCATTACGCTTGTTCTTAAGCTAAAAAGTAGTCTGGGGGTTGTCGATATTGAGAGATGGATAAGTACGTTGGATAGGTTCCTTCAGTTGAGAAGGTGGCTCATGATCCAGATCTATGTCAGGTTCAGGGTCCTGAGCCTTCAACTTGAAGGCACACCCCGACTATTTGTGGTGGTAGCCAAAATTAGGTTGCAGAAGTTACAGGCATAGTGTAAACAGGTATCATTTATCGACAGCATTTGCCAAGTGTAGTACTTAAAAGGTCGGTTCAGGAATCGATATGCGAGTTCACGTCAAAAATTCTTTACTGATAGAGTACATCAAACGAGTGACACAAATAATGCATTTATAGGATGATTAGAATAGATTTTTCGGTTCATTTTTCAAACTGAGTAAATTATCTAGTCCTTACGTTTGTTATTACCTACAAGTGGGCGAAATATAGAACTATATCATTTTCCCTTATTATTTGACCCTTGTTTCCTTCCATTTTACACCATTTTTGGCTTCCAACCCTTTATGCCACCAACGTTCTCATAGAGAATATTTTTGTATAGGACACAATGATGAAACAGGCCCAGGTTGAAGGAGAGGGAAGCCACAGCATGAAAATGTTCTTAAAAAACAAGCATGCATGTTGTTTCATGCATTCCTGGCTATGTCACCGTGAGCATTTCGGTCATTTGCTCTGCTTCTCTTGGTAGTTGCTATTATAAACTGATTCATTCTGGAAGACGCATGGCTTTAAAGTGGTTGAGGGGGGGAGGGGGGGGGGGGGGGGGGGGGGGTTAACTTTGAATGCTATGCATCTGCAAATGCTTTGCGGAAATGCAATTGACGCAAACACATGCCGTGCTTTGCCCATTATTGTTATAATGTGGGATAATAATGCTATTGTGAAGTTCTGGGATACCCGTGCGCGTAACCTCCACGTTAGCTGCACTAGCTGGTTGTATGGGGATCAAAGGAATATGAGTATACAACAACACGAATCACAAGACACAGCGACACACAAATTACATCAGTTCCGCGCCCACGTCTTCAGCCGGGTATGCCAGCCTCCAAATACTTATGACTACCGTTCAATGCCGAGCGGGAGCTTAAGTACTCTAGCAGAAACTTCTAGATCAGTTAAAGGGGTTAAATAGAAAATTACACTGAGTTACAATAGTTCAGATACAACAGCTGTACTTAAGCTAAGGTGTGTATGTGTGCTAGTCGGGCGCGCCCTACTACCGCGTTTGGTTGGGTAGTAGGATTTGTTCTGGAGTATTATGTAATGTTGTGAAATCGTTGTGTTATTTCATTATAGCTAGGTGAATATTGGTTGTGAGGTTACGTGCACATTTTATTATCGTTTCTCCCATCAACTGTTAAGCTAGTGGATAACAATGAACCCACTTGAACGCTGCAATCCGATTCGACTGCACTCCCGTTGCAGCAGCACAAATCTCGATCAGTATTGGCTTGTCACCCAACGCGGTATAGAGGGCGCCCGACTATTTTATGTGTGCAGAAAAGTTATTTGTGGAGTATATGACAACATCTCAGGTTCTCCGAGTATGGTGGGAAGGCAGTATCACTTGAATTGGTACTCAGTAGGCTCCAAATGCAAAATTATCAGATGCATATACATGGCCATGAGATCTATCCATGCAAATGGAGAACTTATCAGAGGCATGTCTCAAGTTTATATTTAGCGTGTTTATCTGCCATCTTGCAACTGAGATTGGTGTTAAATCTCAGTGTCATTATCGATCATGTCATGCCTGCTATTGTTAATCGGTCTTGATATATATTTAAACTTAATGATATGGCACAACTGTTTACTGTATAGTGGCCTCCATACCAACTTTTACTAAGCTATAGATGATGTCATTAATATCAATATGATCAATGCCCTTGTGTTACAACTGGGAGCGCATCCTTATACAAAAAGATTGACACCATCCACATAAGGATTGCAATATTAGAGGTTAACACCATAATAAAAATAACATAGGATATTTCCTGAAACTCCGTTTTTCCAGCTATACTCCAACCTGGTGGCAACACAGTATTTCCAGTGATAGTTCTCACACTCTTTGGAAGCAACAAATTGTTAATAAAATTAATGTAACATATCGTGCACCATTTGCTCTTATGCATGCACATGCATGAAAGTAGTGCAATTAATAAACAAGTAAGTGTATTGCCATAATGCTGGGCACGAGAATCCACGATTGTTTTTACACCATTTTTGCCTTCCAATACTGTATGCCACCAACGTTCACATAGAGAATGTTTTTATTACTTGTTTCTTTTTTTTAATAATTATTATTTAATTAATACTACTAATTCATATAATTATAAAACAAGACAATACACGAATGGAATAAATGCTCATACAGAATTATTATTAATATTGTCCACAAAAAACACCTATAGATGTTCTAAACTACATAGCTTCTACCTAGAATGGATCTAGCCACTGAACGCACCAGGGACATATTAAGGCGGCTGTAGATGGTGCGGAGGGCCCAAGACTTTGAAGTTCCTTGGTGCATCCCGAGTGCAGAAGCGAGGCGGGAAAAGACACCCTGAGCTTCCATGCCCCAGTTACCAAAGGTCTCCACTGCTAGGGGGATGCAGGCCCAGCCCAGCTCCTGGCACTTAGCATCATTTGCAGTGTGTTTCCTGCATTCTGCAGCATAGGCTGCTGCCCCAGCAGTGAAACTGGCGTCTCTCAAGGTGGCAGGGGTGAGGGCAGATGTTACAGTGATGTCCAGGGCAGCAGGAGATCCTCTGTCCCAGCCCTGAACCAGGACATCCGCTGGGTGAGTGTTAGAGTGGTCACTAGAGAGCCCATACCCAGCTTCCACTCTTACTGAGAGGTGGGCTTGGCGACAGAAGTCAGCAACAATGTCACGAAGGTGGTTGTGTCTGATCACCACATCTCCCCCATGCCTGCAAGAAGTCGCGTGGTGACCCAGAGGATCAAGAACCAGATCAGGGCAGAAGGGGCAGGGAGAGGCGTCTGAAGTTTTGAGACTGAGCCACCACCTAATGGCCATTTGGAACTCTGCTGATTCAAGGTGCATTTTCAACCTCGTAGAAGGGATAGCAGTAATCCAAGAACTGGCATGGGGAGAAGAAACTGAGAGCATGCGAGCCTTGTTCACCGGGGAAGCTGAAGACAGCAGAGAATGGAATGCAAAAGAATCCAGCATCTGGGACAGTGACTTCTGCTGAGGAGGAGAATTGAGCACTGATTCCATGGTGATGGAGTCCTGTGGAGAGACTCGGGCATTGAAACGAAGAATGGCCTGTTGTAAATGAATGTTGTCAGGGTTCCCCATTTCTAAAGATGCCAGAGAAGAGATGAAGGCTGCACACGAGTGAAGAGACAGAGAACGCAGGCCGAGCCCACCCAGCTTAGGACTAAGTTGAGCTTGCTGCCATTGTGGGTCTGGCACATTATTATTATTGCAAGATACAAGAGATACACAAATGGGAATATAAATGCACGTACAGGACTACTATGTAACACACTATCTAACAGGTGTCTTGAAAGGACATTGGGCGGGACAGTAGAGCTCGAACATTTGCCCTCACCAAGGTCAAGTTGAGTCTCCCGTACAGACTGGAGGTAGCCTGGGACTTCGAGATGTTGTAGCGTGTAGCAAGACGAGAAGCCAATCGTGCCAGGTACTGCCTAGCTTCTGTACCCCAACACCCATAACTCTCCACAGCTAGTGGGACACACTTCCACCCAAGCTCAAAACATTTATCATCATTGGCGTTATGCTTCCGTTGTTCAGCTGCCAAAGCTGCTGACCCTGCCGTCACACTCGCTTCAGTAAAGGTACTTGGATTAAGCGGCGATGTGACGGTAATGTCAAATGCTGCTGGCTTGCCTAACATCCAGTCAGGGACAGGAACATCAGCAGGTCGTGTACGACGTTGGTCATGCCCAAGACCACTCCCTGCTTCAACACGGGCACCAATGCAGGCTCGCCTGAAAGTCTCCAGAAACACATCTCGAAGCCTGTTGTGGCGGGAGACTACATCACCCCTGTACTTGCATGTTAATGCATGATGACCTAAGGGGTCCAGACAGTGTGAGGAACAAAATGGACAGTTGGCACCTTGAGAGGAATCAATACCTAACCACCACTTTATACCAGCTTGAAACTCTGATGGGTCAAGGTGGAGATTGAGCCCCGGAGCTAGAACAACCTGGAGCCATGCAGAAGCATGGGGTGAAGAGGCAGATAGAAGTCGTGCTCTATTAGGCAGAGATAGAGATTGGAAGAGCAGCCTGAATTGATGATCTTCAAGTCTCCTGGACAGAACTTTTTGGTGGCCTGGTGATTCCAAAACTGCTTCTATTGAAACAGCCTCAGCAACTGGCACAAGGGAGTTGCACAGTTGTATAGATTGTAACAAGTGGTGATTGGTGCTAGAACCACTGCCAGAGGCTGTGAGGGAAGCAATATAGGCTGCTGAAGAGTGGCGTGATAGGCAACGCAGTCCAAGGCCACCTCTACTTAGGCTAAGTGGGGCCTGTTGCCAAGCGTGGTTTGGGGTGTCTACAGAAGTGCACTCTGTGAAGCACTGGCGAACATCATCATCATAGCATCAGCCACTAAAGAAGGAAGAGTTGATCATGACAAGTGCACCAATTTGCAAAAACCACCACACTGATGCAACAACAGCAGGGCAACTTGAGGGTCTGCTGAGCCAACCTCAGTTGGGTCAGTAACTTCAACGCACTTGCACATTTTTGTGCCACAATTTTAGCACAGAATATGAGGTCTCCTATTGGCACACCAAGGATTTCAAGATGAGGAACATTGGATCTCTTCATTTCAATTGGGAAACTATTGAGATCTCCTCTGCTAAACAACTCACATTTTGTTGGGTTAACAAAGAGACCCAGTGGTGGGCCCAATTCCTGAATGATGGAGAGGGCTTTCTCTACTGCCAACCGTCTTATATTTTTAATTTCTTCATGAGATGAGTGATAATAACTACACAATTTTGAAATGAGATAATTTCATTTACTGGTGTTAATCATCCGTCTCGCTCCTGCAATGCAACCAGCAAACAGTTGACAAATCTAAAATTATCATTTGTACTACATACATGAACAATAGTCTACGACATGGTGTCCAATTTGACTGCAACGATAGCAGACCCCCCAGCTTAGCTCCCGAGGAATTGTTAGTGCAGCACATTTGACAAGATTTTTAAGTATGTCATCAGATTTTTCCTGACCAAGGCCTCAGTTCCGTTGAATTGCTGGGCCTTTTTTCTAATGTCAATGAGTTGAGATTCTCATCACAATATTCCCCCGTTTATAACTTCAAAACTTAGTTCTGTTGTCTATTCCGGAGAGAAACATATAGCATATTCATAAAGCAACTATTCTGTGCTTTTAAACATAGGTCTTCCCATTTGAAAATTCCGTTTCATCCTTCACAGAAGTATTCCTTACTGCATTTCATATAGTCCTCCGTCGCGTGCTCACAAAAATCGAAATACGGACGCAGGGTGCCGCGCGTTCTTTCCTGCTGTTGCTGCTTACATTACTAACGGCAAGGTGTGTTGCTCAATATTGAGCGCAAGCTCATTTAAGTATAGGCTACTGCATGGTGAAGTGGTAATACACTAAGTCTAGCTTGTTTAGCCGATATCCATGACACTTATTCGCGTCTGCCTGCTCTTGGTTATATAGTGCCGGTGTCATGGGATAATCGGCACCCCCAATAATTGGCACCCCCGTTCCAAAAATCCTAAGATTCTTGGCACCCCCATTCCAAATTTCCTACGGGATTTTTGGCATCCTTAAGGATTTTCGGTACCCTCGTGTTTGAGGCGACAACAGTTGATTATTAGTGTGATTGTAGCGAGACGATGGAAAAGACGAAAGGCATGTTATGACATAACTCTAAACTACATCGCACGTGGAAGCTACCCTCAGGATGCAACTAAACATGACAAGTGTGCCATTTGCAAAAGAGAAAAGCAGTATCGAGTGCAAGATGGGCAGCTGTATTGAGTAATCTGTGCAGATTCAAAGAATGTGGATGCGCTTTCTCTTTATATTAAAGACGCAAAGACAAGGAAGGAGATAATTAATGGATGCCATATCGGACTAGCGGGAAACCATGAAGGTCGCGACAGAACGCTTGCAAAGATTGCGCAAAGGTATTTCTGGCCAGGATTATCAAAGGATGTGAGAAGTTGGGTAAGTTCTTTATCTTGTCATTTAAACTACTGTCAGCATCTCGTGTTTTTTCGGTTCAAAAAGTATTTCTGTAAATACCAGGTGCAGCATTGTGATCAATGTCAGAAGACGAAAAGAAAGTTTGATCATCCAGCTGAAGAGCTGAACCCTGCACCAGTTCCCAACAGTAGCAGGAAGTAGATAGGAATAGACTTCATTGGGCCTCTGCCAACAACCACAAATGGGTAACACGTATGTAATAGTTGTGACAGATAATTTTTCTAAGTGGCCAGATGCACGTGCATCTCCAACAAAAGAAGATATTTATGTTGCTGAGTTTCTTAATAACCTCATTCTTCGTCATGGGTGCCCTGATGTAGCAGTATCTGATCAAGGGATAGAGTTTTGTAATCAGGTATGTCCACACATACATTATCAAACAAATGTAACACTTCAGTGCTCTGAAACATATGGCTGCTTGAAAGTTTAGTTCAAACAGAGATATAACACCTATGGTTCAAACCTTGCAACTCTATGACATAATCTGTGCATAAGAGTTACTGTGAAAATGACATTTACAAGAAACAAAATTCGTAATCTATTTAAAAATTGTAAGGTCCCTTTGCGCAGTAATGATTCTAAATAGTTATACATTATAATTATTCTTTTCATATTTACATTAGTGTAACTGATACATCATTATAGTTACATGATCAGCTATATGTATATCAAGGCTTAATGCTGCATTTATTTCAATTGTAAGGTTGTTAATCATCTTCTGAAGTTAACAGGCACTGAGCACAGAGTTGCTAGTGCATATCATCTGCAGACAAATGGATTGACAGAGAGGTTTAACCTAACATTCAAAGGTTCCCTGATTCAAGTTGTAAATGAAAAACAAACGACTGGATGATCATATTGATGTTTAGCTACAGGTATGAAGCATTCTGTTTTTGCATAATAATATTCACATAAAAATGATTATATACAGGACATCCATTCATGCTTCTACTGGCTATACCCCATTTTTTCTAATGCATTTTTGGGATGCTAAGCTTGTAGTTCATGTGCGTGTGGAAAGTGTTGTGGGTGGTAGCTCATTGCCACAAATTCTTAGAGCACCTAAGTACCTGAAACATTTTGATGCTCTTATCAATCTTCAGGAACAAAATCGTGCCCAGGCTACACAGAATATTCTCTGTGCACAAACCAGACAGAAGCTATACCTGATGATACAAAAAACACAACACAAATTCTATATTTAAGGTGGGGGGACAAGGTGTTGAAGTCCAATGCAAGGAATAGGCACAGAAAGGGAGGCAAATAGGAGAAACCATGGCTTGGCATTTACATCATTCAAAAAGACCTGGGCAAGGGTAGATTTTGTCTGAAAACATTGGAGGGAAGACAATTAAAGCAACCCATCCACTGTGCTCGCCTTAAGCATTTTCTTGATCCAGTAGTTGAAGACAACATTGCGGATGAAGTTGAAGAATTAGACAACAGTGACAGTGAGTGTGCAGGTGAACAAGAGGCAGCTGATGGAAGAAGTATAGATGACAGTGTTCACCATGAAGAAAATGATAACGACAAGGAGCAAGAATGTCAGAATGAAGAATAGCAAAGTTACAGTCCAGAGCAGCGTAAAATATTTTAACCTATATCTGTACTCAAGGAGCAGTTGTATTCTCCGAACATTTTATGTCTATGGAGGTCAGGAGCATGTACATCATATTACGAAGCCAAAGAAGATGATGAAAGAGTTTGTTGTATTTTCGCGGAGCAATGTGGATGGTAACAGATCAGAACGAACAAAATCACAACAAGAAATGAACTACACCAGAACAAAGCAATAGCATGCACACAACAGTATCTGGGCACCTAATCATCCGGAAATGCAATGAATACATTCAATCCTTCAATTATGCGCATACAACACCTCCCTGTCAGCCTTGAAGTATGCAGGTGAAAGGTGATATCCCTACTTCTTGTTCCTGGTGCTGCGGCGAGGGTTGTTAGGACCATACTCATTCCCTGTGGGAAGTCGTGGGTTACGTTGAGTCTACTTTTGCTTCGCAAGCTGAGGCACTTGATCTCCTTGGTCTAAGGGTTCAGCAGTCTCTGGCATCTCTGTCTCTGCAAATGGGGGGTCATTTGAAGGTAGTGGTTCAACTGAAACCTGTGAGGACGTCACCAAGGCAGGAAGCTCTCCAGGATCTGAATCCTCTGGGGAGCCATAGCGGTACTGCAGCTGCTCCACATGACGTCTCCAAGTAGCCCCATGAGGGAAAACACGAACATTAACACTTCGGGGGCCAAACACTTTGGTCACCACTGCAGGTACCCAACGTGGATCCTTGATTCGCCGAGGTCTACAGTACAGGGCACAACAAGGGTCGCCAACCTTGAAAGTGTGAGCCACTCTGGCCAGCCACTTGGCTGTTGGAAGTAGAAGGTGGAGACTTACAAGTTGCTGTCGCCTGTTTTGCTGAGCTGGGGAAGGAATGAGGACGTCAATTTTGCACCGGATCTGCCGTCCATTCAGAATCTCACTGGGAGAGTAACCTGATGTAAGTGGCGTTCTGCCATACTGCATAAGAAATTATAGAGTTGCCGCTCTTGGAGGCAGAGATGACTTGATGAGTGCTTGCTTGAAGGTTTGAACTAGGCGTTCAGCGGCACCATTTGTTGCTGGATGATATGGAGCACCCGTCAGGTGAGTGATACCCCGTTCTTTGCACCAAGCCTGAAACTGTTCTGATGCGAAGGAAGTGGCATTATCTGTCACCACTGTGTGAGGATAACCGAAATGAGCAAAGTCCTGCTTGATTAGCTCAATAGTCGCCTTGGTTGAAGTAGAACTGACTGGGTGGATGCACGGATACTTAGAATACGCATCGATCAGAACTAGCCAGTTTGTTCCCATGAAGTTAATGGCATGATCCAGATGGAGTCTGCTCCATGGTTTTTCTGGTACCATCCAGGGGTGATTGGGAGCTTTGGCTGGCATGTTGTGGTGACATGTTGAACATTGATGGCACTGGTTCATTATATCATGTCAATCCTTGGCCAGTACACAGCTGTACGGGCCAGCTGTTTCATCCTCTGCATCCCGAAATGACCCAAATGCAGGAGTTCAAGGACTTGAGGTTAAAGGCTAGGAGGAATGATGACTCTGGAGCCATATAGCAGAAAACCATGAACAGTTGAAAGTGAAGCTGAGATTTTCCTGAAATCTTCCACTGAGTAGTCCTTTCCTCGATCTTCAGGCTCTGCCTTAGGTGACCAGCCTTCACGTGTAAAAAGCATCACCTTTGCCAGTACTGGGTCTTTGGCAGACTCCTTGGCTAAGACACCTGGATCAGTGGGGTTAAGCTGAAGGCTGATTGTCCGAATGGCACATACTGTGTCCACGTCTGCATCACCTTCCTCTCCATCGAAACTTGGGTCAGGACCAAATGGGAGACGGCTGAGGGCATCGGCATTCCCATGATCAGTGGTCTTCCTGTATTCAATAGAATAGCTGTACTGATTGAGAAGGAGTGCCCAACGTGCCAGCCTGTTCGCTGCAAGAACTGGGGTGGCCTTGTTTGGTCCAAACAGGGCCAGAAGTGGTTTGTGATCGGTCACCAGAATGAAATTTCTGCCATACAGGAACTGGTGAAATTTCTTGAGTGCAAATACTATGGCCAGAGCCTCTTTCTGAATTTGGCTGTACCTCCTCTGGGTGTCCGTTAGGGTTTTGGAAACATTGCCGATAGGATGCTCACTGCCATCTAGATAGCGGTGGAACAGCACAGCTCCTAAGCCACACTCAGAAGCGTCACAGGAAATTCTGATGGGGAGTGAAGGGTCGAAATGGGCCAGAACAGTGTCTGTGCAGAGTAAGTCCTTGAGACTTTGAAAGGCTGCTTGCTGTTCTGCTCCCCACTCCCACTGGACATTCTTCTTGGTGAGTCGATACAGAGGATCAGTAACAGTAGCCAGATTTGGAAGGAATTTGCTGTAGAATTAGATTGACCCTAGGAAGGAACGTAGACTGGAGACATTGTCTGGGGGTGGCATCATCCTCACTGCATCTGCCTTGCGTCTCTTGGCAACTCCTTTGCTAGACAGTGTGTAACCCAAATACTCAACGGAGGGTTGAGCGAATAGGCACTTCTCTTTACGGCAACGGAGTCCTTTGCCTTGGAGACGTTGAAGAAGGGCACGTAGGTTCCGCAGGTGTTCTGATGCATTAGATCCACTGACCAAGATGTCATCCATGTAACTAGTCACACCTCCTAGATCGCCAATTAGCTGGTCCATTATTTCTTGAAAATAGCCTGGGGCTGAACTGATCCCGAATGGGAGACGAAGTTGAAGAAGCACTCCCCTGTGTGTACTCAACGCTAGGCGCTTCTGGCTTTCCGGTCCTAGCATGACTTGATTGTAGGCATTAGCAAGGTCTACCTTGGTGAAACCATGTCCCCCACTCAGCTTGCGCATGAGATCCTCTGGTAGGTGCATTGGGTAGCGATGTGGTTCCAGCTGTGGGTTGACTGACACTGAGTAGTCTCCACACACACGAATTTTGGCCTTGGCCTGATTAGGAGTGCACGATTTCCGAATGGGAACAACTGGAGTCCCGTATGAATTGAATTGGACTGGCTTCCATACTCCTTGAGCAATGCCCGCATCATATCTTCCAGGAGAGCAAACGGAACCACCCTTGGCTTACAGAACACTGGCTTTGCCTCCGGCTTGAATTTGACCTCCAGCTGGAAATCCTTCAGACAGCCAAGCTCTGGCTTGAAGAGGTCTGGGAATTCCCTGCAGAGCTGCTCACAGGCCTGTTGAAGGACTAGGTAAGAAATGGAGAGGACAGCTTCATCATTGAATTGCTTGTCTGCTGAAGGTATGCCCAGTACAGCCAGAATGTCCACACCTAGCTTGACGATTGCATCTCGTCCCAAGAGGTTTAGCCGTGGTGTCTTGCTGACAGTGAACTGAATTTTGCTACTTCTGGGTTTCTCTCCTTGCATTAATACTACAGTATGAAATGTTCCCAATGTAGCCAAGGGTTGTCCATTGGCAACTTCGTAACGACAAGAAGCTGGTGCCAAAGTAGGCTTTCCTATCTTGGTCCACACCTCAACAGAACAGAAATTGTCCCCCGCACCGGTGTCCACCTCAAAGGTAAAATCCTGGCCTTTGATCTGAATGGGTTGTCGCACTTGTGGGATTGTATCAATGACCTTAACGGTCTGAATGGAGTGTTTTGAAATAGTTCTGAGTGGTTGCTGCTCCTTCCTCTTCTTCAGACAGGCTGCTTGAATATGCCCCATCTTCTGGCAGTAGTTGCATACAGTCTCTTTGAAAGGGCAGTCCGTAGATCCATGATCCATCTTGCCGCACCTTGGACAGGTTCCCCTGGGTAAATCTCTCTTGTGAGTGCCACCAGCTGCTGGTTTGGTATGGGGATGCCACGACGAAGACTGCTGCTGTGATGACTGAACTTGATCGACCGGGAGGAGTAAGGACTAGGGCTTTGCTGTATAGGTTTGGCTCCATATACTGTCTCCTTAGCTACCTTTGCAGCCTCCTCAGTCTCCTGTGCTATTTGAAGTGCCTTAGCGAATGTGAGTTCGTCATCCTTCACCTTAAATAGGGCCTTCAGTACGACTTCATTGTTGACCGAACACATAA
The DNA here is from genome assembly GCA_963681505.1 of Eunapius fragilis. Taxonomy (NCBI): domain Eukaryota; kingdom Metazoa; phylum Porifera; class Demospongiae; order Spongillida; family Spongillidae; genus Eunapius; species Eunapius fragilis. Next base: position 8,697,473 of record OY811975.1, on the reverse strand, counting down.
AGCGTGTGCGCATCGCCTCGTCTTGAGGGTCCTTAATTGAGGGGAAATCGCATCTGACAGCATCATGACGTATCCTGGCAGCCAGTTCTTGAATCGTTTCCCCGGGCTTGCGCTGCATCTCCGCACAAGTTTGGTTAATTTTTATTAATTAAAATTAATTGACTTTCGATTCTCACTATGAGGTAATCCAGTTTAAAAATTAACCAAACTTGTTGACAAACAATTTGCCTAGCGTGACAATGTTAGTTTCAAAATCTCCTATTTTTATCTCAATCTGCGCAAAAGTTATACCCGTTTAAAACTGCTGCCTTCATTTGCGAACACCCGGTATACTGGACTGGTGTGTTGGTTGTATGCACTGGACTGGAATAAAAGATTGGGTCACAGTAAAGTTTATATGCTGAGATAATCACACACACATGGCTTCATATTAACCCATGGCTTAACCAAAGCTCCAAACTTAGGTTTGTGGGGGTGGAGTGGGGGTGGGGGAGGCCTCACCTAAATTTTATAATTCTAAGCTTAAGAATGGTACACTGGTATATAGTACATCCCACCACCCCTTTTAATCAAGGTGAAGTGGTAATGCCCTAACCACTTTCCTCCCCCTCATACAACATACCAGTCCAATACACCAGCCTAGGCCAGTACATATGACACACCAAATACACCAGTCCAGTACATACAACACACCAGCCCAGTACATACCACACACCAAACCAGTACATACAACACACCAGTCCAGTACATATAACACACCAGTCCAGTACATACAACATACCAGCCCAGTATATACAACATATCAGACCAGTTACATACAACACACCAGTCCAACACACCAGTCCAGTATATACAACACAGCAGTCCAGTACATACAACACACCAGTCCAGTACATACAACACAACAGCCCAGTACATACAACACACCAGTCCAGTACATACAACACACTGGTCCATACAATCATGCATCACACGCGTGCGTGCGTGCGCGTGAGTGTAGGCCTATTGCGATAGTACGATCGCCACACAGCGGAGTCACACCCACGGTTGCCGAAAGTCAGGCCAGGGTCCGGCCATTGACCTGAAAGGTCGACCCGAAAGATACAATTATTAAATTTCATGTTAAGATTATTAAAAAATAATTTACAATCAATTCATTTTATGAGACAAGTACACGTGACGCGCATGACGTTTATTCACTCGTTAACCGCCATGAATACAGTTTCAGGTGATCGTGGATTGCTTATTCAACAGCGTCAAAGATGGAATCTTCTCCCTCAGCGACTGGAGGCGTGCATAATGCTTAAGCAAAATGCATGGGTGCTGAACACTGAACAGTTAGTTAAATTAGTTACGTCTGGACCGGTCTCGGCGGTCTGGTTCATCTGAGCAACTTACTGATGTGGTGTGACTAATTAATTCACAGTGATTGTAAATAATTGTATATAATCTTGTGATAATATTATTCAAGTTTATTACATTTAATAATCTAATTACATCTTTAATAAGTGGCCTTTCAGGCCGGGTTCCGGCCTGAAGGTCAGGCCAGGAGCAAGGGCGGACGCAGGGGGGGGTCCGGGGGGTCCGGACCCCCCCCCCCCCTCCCTCCGCCTCTACCACGTGACGTGTAGACGTGTACAGTTAACCCTCATTGCGTGCCTTAATCGTAATATCAGGTGCATATGGCCACAAAGCGTACTTCGTCGATACTCAGACAGTCTGTGTCACGGACCCCCAAAAGCTTCCGCGCTTCGCACGGGAGGGGGCACATCCCCCTCCCGCACCCTCCCCCTTATTAGTTATTCATGTCGGACCCCCCCCCCCCCCCCCTTTTAGAATTCCTGTATCCGCCCCTGCAGGAGGTCCGGCCTGAAAGGTCGGCCGGCCTTCGGCAACCCTGGTCACACCGCACTCACAAGCTTCAAGGCCTTCCAACGGCGGTACTCGTCATTCAGATGCTCGGGTGCGAAGTTCAGAACTCACTGTAGGGGCAGATCCGTAAAAGGGCGGGAGTAGTCTGGGGACCAGACCCATGGCTAATTGTGCATTGCACCCATGGCATTATTGTGCAATGCACAATTATGCCATGGGTCTGGTCTCCAGACTAGGCGGGAGGGGTATGAACGGAAAAATAATTTCGCATAACTAAAACTAGCCCTTTATTTATAGAGGATTAACGTAGAAATTAAGTGTACGGTAAATGAAAAATGTTTCTTGATTTCAGCATTGCAAGATTTAACAATCTGAAACTGAAATTTGGAATTTGCAAAAGAAAAAAATTCTGCTATATTTTTGAAAGTTTATAAATTCACAATGGGCCATTTTTCGATATGAAAGAGCTAAACTATCCGTTGCTTGGTACGCGAGTTAAACGCAGGTCGCGTTTTTAAAATGGTATTCACGACCTAGGTCAATTCCTATATAGGAAGAACTAAGGGGGCGTCTCCAAATTATTTTGGAAAAGATAACGTCATCTTGACGGTAAGGGGGAGGGGGGGGGGGGTCAGGCTCGTGACGTTTTTAGATGTACAGAAAGAATGACTCCCACAATCATCGATATCAATGACGTTATGAGGGGGGGGGGGGGGGGGGGGGGGAGGGGGGTTAATGAAACGTCACAATGACGTTGTCTTTTCCAAAATAGCTTGGAGACGCCCCCTAACGTAGTTCGTGATAAGGGTCCGACGGAGGTCCTTGTGACAGGTGCCTCTACCTTATTACTTGAACATCGTTGCCCTTACTTTACCATACTGACATTGTACCTAGATTTCACTAGCTATTTTACGGGTTTCCTTGGTTACGAACCCCCCTCTGGCTACAGCCCTGCTTTGACACCATTATCAGATAAACTATGCACCACAATATTACGAAATTGTTGTCAACGTCTTTGACGAACAGCGTGCACACATTTCAAACAGCACTGTGGAGAGAGACGCAATATCTACCGCTGTAACCTGTTACGTAAAATTTTCCTTCCATTTTAGCGATACACTATGTATGCTCATAATTTATGGATCCAACTTTCATGCTGAAACGCACCTTTGGGTGGTCGCTTTGTCTGTAGCGAGTTTGACACCTCAGTTTTCGTGTCGTGTATTGCATTCGTTTGGGATATCTGTAGGTGTACGAGTGGCTACTTAATTGTTGCCGGCCTATGCATCATATAGCCTCTAACGAGCTTATGCAGACAGAAAACGCGCGTTATACAAGCGGAGTAATGCGCATTGTATACACTCCAGTGTAAACTGCACGAATACACTAGGTGTTTATATGCCGTGTATACACGTACGTGTATAACGAGCGCAGAACAAGCGATTACACCGTACATTCGCCATTTGGCACAGTGATCAATTCGATATATCTCCCGAAATTGTATCGCTATCGGGTTCCTATATTTAGCACAACATTCCAGACCATTACTCTTGAACATGCGGGGTACCGACGTTGCAAGGTCCAATACCCCATATGGTTCAAAGCGGCCACATCTTAAATGTAGGAGCGTCCAAATTAATCGGTTCTAATTAGGTACGTACTTAGAGGGGTCCGAAGCGATTGATTTATTCTGTTCGACGACGTTAATTTATACTAATCTTTATCCGTTACGGAAGCACAGCTTTACAAAGTGCTTTACAGCTTTACAAAGTGCGTGCACGGTTTACCGCTCAATTCGCGCCATTTATTTAGGGCGACCATACAAATACGGAACGTGTAGCCAAAAGACACAAAGCTCCGTTTTTGCAGTCGGCTACGATGTAAAGGTCCTTCTAGTGATAAAAGGTATTGTTTTCGCTCGCTACTATTCGAAAAACGTTAGAAGCAGATACAACATTTCGAGGTAAGTAATATAATCATTGCGCGCATGGTGTTTGGGCACGGCTGTTACATTGTATTGAATTTTGGACAACAGCTCCGCGTCCACTATGTAGGTACCTAGCAGCATGGCTCATTACTTCCATAGCAACGACTAAACAGCATAGTTGAAGGAGGCTTGAAGATGTCATCGGTGTTTTTACCTATAAAACGCGTACCATAAGTTCTCTCATATTACCCGACGTTCAATCTCCTGTTACCGAAGGTTCCCCTATTATATGGAGCATCCATTTCCAATCAATGATAACATCATTTTGACGTTTCCCCTCCCATAAATGTATTCAATTCCATAAATACAAAATGCATCCATTTGCATCATTATCAGATTATCTGCTATTATGCAATAGTGCTTCTACTATATGTATGCATTAATAACAACCACAGTAACTATGCGTACACAGCAATAGCAATCCAATGGCATAGTATAGTCAAATTTTGGGAGGTATGGAAACTAATTTAAGTAGTAATAGTAGTAGTAGTAGTAATCATAATAATATGAGTCATAATAGGACAAGTAGTAGTCGGGTAAGCTCGAGGCTGAAATACTAGTAGCAGCCACTGAAATAGAGATGATAAGTATCCCAATATATGAGAAAATGGCAATGATGTTGAGCCCTAGTGCAACATAACCCTTTGTCTTGGCAGATGATGTCTTTCCATTTCTAGCATCCTTTTTGGCCTGATGAAAGAAAGAGGAATAATGTATAGCCTTGGAATGCTTGTGTTTTAAATGAGCTAGAGGTTAACATTAAACTGTGATCTCCTAACTGATAAGCATTGCTCTATTGTTTTACTTGATTTGCGTGAAATGGAATCTTCATAAATTCAAAAGGCAACAGAAAATCGAAGAATAGTCCATTTCACTCCAAGTGGAAATATGCATACCTTAACGATGCTTATTTGTGTGTCCTGAATCAACCAAACGTATAGTGTACATCAGGGGGCAGGGATACAAATATCTGATCTAGCTGTATCCATTCTCAGATGTGGATTTTCAGGTAATTATAATAATTCATACCTCCACTGCAATTTAAGGCTTGCATATACTGTTTTTCTTTGTTATTAATAATAAGAATTATGTGCTTACACTGATTGCCAGGAATAGGGCAGGAATGATGCACATCAGACCGCAGAGCCCTCCAAAGGCTGAGCAGACGACAATCATCACAAAAGAGAGTGTGTAGTAATAATCTCCTGTTGAATGGGTCCGAGTCACTGTAGTAACAGTTGCTGCTTTTGGTTGGGCTTTGACCATAATAACATTTGTTGTAGCTTGCTGAAATTGAACATAAGAAGAACAGTTTTTTAAGGATAGTGCAATATTTAGCAGTAGACTAATTTTGCATGCAGCACTGTACATTGGCCATGCTGATGGGTGCACTACTTGTGTTAAACTATTAGAAAGATTTGAAATATCATAAGTAACTAGATCGTGATTAGTAAGATGAACAATCAAATGAATTCAGTAAATACATGCTCATAGTACACACAGTCAGAGAGCTTAAGAGCTTTCCACTTCTCATTGCAGTCAGGCCCTGGTGGTCTTTGCTAAACTTTATCTCAAAGTTGCTGTTGTTTGTCGCATTTGTGTGTGCAGCCCACTTCCAAACTTTGCAAGCCACTCAGATGATGAATGTTTCATTCCAGTGTTGCTTGGAATTTAGCTCCATGTGCTTTGCCAAAATACTACCATGAACACCATCCTAAATTGTCATGTATCACTACTAATTAACATGATGGATGTTATGACAATTTGAATACTGCATGTGAAGCTTCATTTGCCACATACAACAAATGTGTGAGGTTAAGAATGTGAGCACTTGGCATGAGCATTTATTCTCCCACATCATGAATCACTTATATATGAATGTCACAATCAATACATTAAAAGAAGCTTATATAATATCCTTACACCCTTCAAAATCTTACCTGCTGAGGAGGCGCGTATCCTTGTTGAGGATAAAAAGCAGGGGGTACATAGCCTCCCTGTGGAGGTCCTACATATCCTCCTTGCTGAAGTCCTGAGGGCTCATACCCTCCCTGTGAGGGTCCTAGGACATATCCTCCCTGTGGGGGTCCTGGAACATATCCTTCCTGTGGGGGTCTCAGAATATATCCTCCCTGTGGTGGTGCATACTCTCCCTGTGAGGGTAAATTCTCCAAAGGCTGGTATTCAACTATAGAGTGGTTGTGCATGGGGTAAACGTTGGAGAGGGAAGGAGATTCAGAACTGTATCAATGAACAATCTCCTTTGATTACAGGATTCAGAAGTGATGCATGTATAAAATTGTAGGACACACATATGACGTACGACTCTAATTAACAGCTTAGCCCTGCTGTGCTTTAAATGAATGGTATGTTCCTAAGTCTACAAAGTGGGCGTTTCTATGTTTATACTTTTGCATTGTGTTGCATATGAATATAGATGCTTTAAGTGTCAACAACAGATAACGCAATTCACAATTGAATATGAATGCAGCATTGTAACGCACCCAGCAATGCAAATATAATGTGGAGCGCTTTTCACTTGCAAAGTGCATTGAATAAAAAACGCGCATATCATTGACACGAGGTAGAAATGCATATCGGTTCTGCATGAAGGAGGACAGCGATCAGCGACCACTGGCTGTACCGCACTCGCCGAACAGCGAGCGCCTCGCTATCTATACGCGTACTTATCGATTAAACATAATTGCATAGTTAACAGCTTAATTATGCTGCTTTTTATTGTAATGTAGAATGGGCTATACGTATGGGTATACACAGAGAATACAACAGCTGTATCGGAAACATGATTACTTGCCTTCGTTATAGAAAAGATATTACCTGTAGACATATTGGTGCTTGATTCGGCGCTTGCTCCGAAAGGACGGGTATGTGTGCACTGTGAGGATGTGTACTTAAACTTTATAGCGATCTTATACCGTATGTACACTGTACACATGTATTGCGTAACTTACGTCATCGCAAATACTTTAACCTCGTGCTAAACCATTATAAATGCCGTGTTGCAAATGTAATGGAGCCAACGCGCGCTGTAAAGGTTGCTTGCACATGTGCCAGGAATGAGAATGGTTTCCCATCCAGGACGGCACAGCAGATGTATGACTTCGAGTTCCTCAGCAAAGCCGCCCCACGCGCTGTCGCAGTAGGGTGTGTGACCGGTTATCAGGTTGATATTCGAATCTTGAAACCTATATCCGTTAGAACACCAAATTGGGGAAAATCGGTTATTGGATATTTTACAAGTAACAAAAACTTTCTCAAAGAGAAAGTTGGTGGCATATAGGATTGGAATAAGGCAATAGGGTATAATAAGAAGGGGGAATGTATAATAGTCCTATATTTCGCCATTTGTAGGACATTATGTTTGTATGCGAAATATAGGACTATTATACATTTCCCCTTCTTATTAGACCCTTGTTTCCTTCCCTTTTTCACCAATATTGCCTTATTCCAATCCTACATGTATATGCCACCATCTTTCTCATAGAGAATGTTTTTATTACTTGTTTCATCTGATTTTAATTTCTGATAATGACATGGTGTCCAATTGGGCTGCAAGAACATTTAGTTGCAGCAGACCCTCCCCATGAAGATGGTGTATTAGGATCCTCTTGGTGTCTAATTGTGGAGGTGGAAGTGCGGGTTGCATGTACTGCATGGTGGAGCAGGATGGATATACTGTGTGGAGGGGGGCATCTACTGAATGCAATGGTCCTAGAGAAGCAGTGTCCCGATGTGGAAGTGCAGCATCTAAGGAAATGGGAGTACCCTAAGGAGGAGGAACGAAAGGGCTTGTAGTGGAGTGGATGTCCCAACATGAAGGGAACTTGATGAAGCAGGCAGGGTGTCCACTGGTGGAAGTCCAATGAACACTATTACAGTACAGCTTGCGGAGCTTTTTCAAGCACCACCATTATACTCCTGGGAGTAGCTATATAGGAAATGATTGCAGTCCTTATAAAACATTTCTTTAACCTGCGTTGCATTTTAGCCACCAGGTATTTGTAACCCAAGTAGCAGTGTAATTAATTCCACCAGCATGCACACCAGGCGTTAACAAGGCATGCACAGGCCTGCATGTGAAGCCTTACACATACATCAGATAATGAACCTCCCTTGATTATTTAGAGCAGGATTGGAAGCACATGATGTGATACTTCTGTAGTGGCACTTCTTGATACGGTAAGAACACATCCACGTGGACTTGAAACGAATCACACAGTGGGATGCAGTGCAGACCAAGCTACACGAGCATGCTTTTTAAAACTAATAGTCGCATAGGATGGCATGCAGAGATCAAGGGATAGTTCTTACCGTATCATAGAGTGACAATATAGAAGTATGCACTCACGTGACGTGCTTCCAATCCATTCTACAACGCGAACCCACGCATGCACGTATTGATAAAAGCGAGGTTCATATGTGCCGCTTTTTGATGGTAGTTCTGTTGGTAGTTCTAAGACCCTACCGCAATGGGTCATCTTTAGAGCGAATGGACGTCAGGGCCTCGTATTGAATTCGTTCAGCAAATCGGACAGTTTTAATATACATGTACTTACCCGGCGGAGCCACCAGCAACTGCCTAGGTAGAGACTTTTAAAGTAAATAAATAAATAATCATTACCAATAATATTCAGGACTCACTGAGTGAGAGGTGGCTGTCGCGCTCATAGGCCTTCTACTTTTCTAGTTCAGCCTCATATATAGCTGTCACGCTCATAGGCCTTTATCTTTTCTGGGTCAGCCTCGTAGCTGTCGTGCTCATAGACCTTTTCTGGATTTGCCTAGCTCGTAGCATACGTACTCATAGTCCTTTTCTGGATCAGCCTTGTAGTTGCCGCCCTTCTTTATGGGATTCGCATAAAGCCGGCGTAGATATGACCATAGATTGGAGAATACCTGGATATGAAACGCGTCACGTGATCCATTGAATTGTCAATTGTAGGCGGCGGACCCTTTTAAGCGAACTGTGTTTCGATTAACCCTTTTGTAACGTACGCAACTTTCACAGCTATAGAACACAAAAATCGTTATCTTCGGCATTCTTCTTATTCCGACTTGTGTTACTTTCCAGGTTAGTGACTATTTTTCATGCAATTCACTAGGCATACTCTACGTAGGTTCCGTATATGTCATTTCAGCCACTTCGGAACCTATATCTCAACTTAGAAATGCTTCCAGCCATTCATTCCTATAAGCAAACATTGCATCATTCCCTCTGTGGAACGAACCTATATCTGCTGTAAGGGGCTTCAGCGTGTGGTACAACTGCTTGGTGAACAGGTAGCAGACCCATCGTGTTTCGGTATCTAGTGTGTGAGTTACTCACATGCAGCAAAGTCCAATTTTGCTTTTAAATGTTAAGAATGAGTTTATGTGTGGAACGCGTACTGTCAAAGGTAGACCAAAGTTAGGCGTTATGTGCAAATGTCTTATAGTTTGGTGGGTTATATTAATTTAACCGGCCACGGACCGATATATGTTTTGGTACCTCTCGTGCACGGAAATGGCAAGCTAGATAGCATTTAGACACATCTACGCAGTTACTACGATCAGTTGAAGGGAACGCACGTACATGTATAGTGATTAAAGTTGTATCTAAGGTTTTGATACTTTCGGCCCTTGGTATCGCCATATATACACCAAATGTGTCACGTGCCGAAACGCGGATCATTTCTAATTATCTCCGCGTTTCATATCCAGGTATTCTTCTATCTATGATGTGACTTACTGTATGTCAGTGAATAGCATAGTAGATATATGGCCAGGGTACGAGATTTTTTGTTTATCCAGCCCTATATACCAAATTAGGTACTACTCGCTTTTTATTTCGCCCGATGCGTCATACATGATTCTGACTCCTAAAGATAAAATTTGGATATATACTGACGAGATTGGTGCTGTTGGCGCTCTTCGACAACGTTTCTAGATCGTGTTATTCGTGGCGGCGGAAGTAAGGAGAAGGAGAAGGAGAAGAAGTATTATAATGGCGGGCGAATAACAGTTGGTGCGGGTACGAGACGTGGGCACGAGTATTTTTGTTCTTTAAAAGCGCGCGCTGTTATGACATAGAACCAACGCAAAACTGTTTCAATTTGTGTTATCGTTCGGTAGCGACAAAGTGGCCGGAAAATAATCCAATTCACAGTCGTCCCTCCAGAAGCGAGTCACGTGTTTTAATGACATTCATTATACGACATCAATCCTATATGGAACCTGCTTCCGCAGGTTCCTTCCGATATTCGACAAAACCGGTTTACGTTTCTCCATTCGGAGGCACTTAGGTCTATTGGATGTCAGTTTCACTAGAAACTTCCATATAGAATTTGACCCCGACTGCGAAATGATTAAAAACACGCGACCCGTTATAACGAGACTCCTGACGATCGGATCATTTAGCTAGTTGTTGTAATCGGACGAGAGGATGAAACCGAGCCGTTTCGCCAGTTTTTATCATGTATATGGAGAAATGGCTCATACATAGGCGGTCATCATGCATTTTATTTCTACTTGAATCCTAAATTAACTCAATAAATACTAAAAATTGGTCTGAATTCGTTTTTAGTGCGTTATAATTAATTTACGAACGTCCAGCGGGAACACGTGGGAACATATGTTTCAGCGGAAACATGCGGGTACATACGTTCCCACGTGGTTCCCGCCGTTCGTGCATGTTTATAAAAGTGTACGAATGTAATGAACACGTTAGTTATACCTGTTGTTTGGTGAAGGAGTTTAGATTTTTCCCCATCAGTATTCACAACGTTATGCCTCAAATAGTTCAGATAAAAAGCCTCAAAAGTTATTACCTGGTGACCGCACTAAAGTTGCAAGGTTCCCGCGGAGATGGCTCACTTTGACCATCTACAGTACTTGTGCATTGCTGTTTAACAGAATCTCATGTACAAGACATGGGAGGAGGAGCACTACTTCCCCCATAAATATTATGCATTCTCGATGACGTGATTGGATGGTATACTAAATTGAAAAGCAAGGTTTGGTTCCCGACTTCCCGTCTTCCCGCTGCCCCCGCAACTAAAACTAGAATCACGAATACATGTACTATAAACCATACATTGTGGTTATGTAAACTTCACAGTATCAGCAGGTAGATGAATAGATATGATTGCTTGGCCTCTTTAATTAAAATGGCTGTATATATGGTTCCCGTTCGGGAACCGCTGGGTTCCCGCAAAATACACAAATAAAGTTCCATTACAACTTCGGACCGATTTCCATATATTAGTTGTATGTTTCACATATATGATTTATGAATTAACAAAAGCATGTGGAATAGCAAATACTGGAACATTGGGGGAATTAACGCTGCGCGTTCGTACATTAACCAAGACAAAAATGTAATTACTATCGCAGATAATTATAATTTCAACACTGTCAATAACTATTATAAGCAGCATTTAATTAATAAACTCGCATGCACCTCCGGCCAGCCCCACCCCATCCGACGAGGGGTGGATGCGCATCAATTAGCACATAGAAGACCAACCAAATTTTGTAAAGGTTAGTTATATAAACTGCGAATTGTTACTAAGTGCAGAATGGCATATTGTGACTGTTACAGAAGTGGCAGATATGCATTAGTAGTACCATGCATACGTTTAGTACACGTCACGTTCACCACAATACTAATTGTTTAAACTTAACGCGCTGATTCCAGTGGGGGCCGGGAACTGCAATCCCATACTGTACTCCCTCCAGCCAATCAATTTGCCCCCCCCCCCCCCCCCCCCCATAATCAGGAACCTCAGTATACCGCCAGTATCATGACCTCATCCTATACATCGTTATAGACCAACATGAGTTTAGTTTACTTACACACACACACACACACACACACACACACACACACACACACACACACACACACACACACACACACACACACACACACACACACATACACATCAGCACACACTCTAACAGTGAACATAACAGTAAACACTACCATCAGCACACCGTACCACAGACTGGGAAAACCTTAGAGGGGTAATTAAAAAAATTGTTGCTAAGGGAACTCTGAGGGTTGTATCACTTATTGCCAAGGAGGGGCAACAATATGGCATATGTTCCACATGCACCCCTTATACCAACTCATATGTACACCAATGCACTACATGTAACAACAAGATAACATTTATCATTTACAGTTTCCTTCATACATGTACCCATAATTCTATCTTACAAGTTGTGTAAGGGTCCTGTGTTTATCACGACTGTTTGCGGCTGGAGACTAGGTTATAGCCTATAGCCTGACGTGACCAAATCAGGAAAGGAAACCACTCATTAAGAATGGCAACGTTATCGGAACCTTTATTATGCACATAAATAATATTCAAACTATTTTTAACAATTCTTACACATTTCTTTATTCTAAACACTCGGTACGCACTCACTACAATGCAACAATACTGCGCAACTTGTTTATATGCGGTCACGCGGGAGCGAAAATGGAGGTTGCGTTGCAAGACTCTTTCGAGCGGACTCCGGGAACGGCCGATAAAGCTAGGCATCTTATCCTTTCACCATCAGACCTGGAACAACTAGAAAACCCAATTCTTAACCCTTAACGCATTTTCTGAGACACGAAATAGTTAGATTTTTTGTATGAATAATCGACTCGCGTTGCGGTTAATTGTTATACTATACAAACGTATGTACACAAGTAAATAAAAAACATTCTCTATGAGAAATTTGGTGGCATATAGGATTTGAAGGCAATGGTTGGTGTAAAAAGGAAAGAAACAAGGGTCTAATAATAAGGGGAAATGGAATAGTCCTATATTTAGCACAGTACAACATACTATATTCTACATATAGAAATGTGCTATATATAGGACTATTCCATTTTCCCTTATTATTAGACCCTTGTTTCCTTCTTTTTTACACCACCATTGCCTTCAAATCCTATATGCCACCAACTTTCTCATAGAGAATGTTTTTTATTTACTTGTCTCATTGATTTTTATTCATACCCGATTATGAGCCGTAGCATGTTAAGTAATCCATCTTGATATGAGAGGGAGGTTGTAAACGTACGACATACCTTTGAGTGACCTTAACTCTTTTCGCCGAGCGAGATGCACGTTCAGGACTATGGCAATATCGCTGTCTTTAGCAGCCGTTCCTTTTCAGGATCTGCTCGATACCTTGCACGTCGAGAGGTCCGTTCCTTTTCGGGATTTGCTCGATACCTTGCGCGTCGAGAGGTCCGTTTCTTTTAGGCTCTATTCGATAGTTTTCACGTGAGAGGTCCGTTTCGTTTCAGGCTCTGCTTTGTAGTTCCGCTCGGGCTGAATCTAATACGTCGTCTCGAGTTTTGAGGTACTTTGCTCGTCGTTCGGCTTTCTTCTTTTCCTGATGAGAAGGCATTTTGAGAAAAAAAAACTTCACTAAGTTACAAAGAGCGTCAAACCTACAACGATCGAAGCACAAGAATGATTATAGTACGCACGTGCACGTTACTAATTACATGTAGTGCCCAATTTACAAAACCGGATACATGCCACAGTTAATTACCACTACGTGTAGTGCTCAGACCGTACACATTTGATTACATCATGTATACTACAAGTACTTCGTTTAAAGAGCGAAGTATGACCTATCCGAGTCGTGTCAGTACAGTAAGCTTACCTATACGTGATTTGCTAACACAACCACCGATATATTTCATGTAGCCTCGAGACTTTTTTGACCACAGAAGCGAGAATGCCAACGAATTCTGAAGCCATTGGTGTGATTTTCATTTCTTAAAAGTGTTCCTATCCCGAGTTATGCGTGGTCAAGAACAAGAACAAGAGCAAGAACAAGAACGAGAAATACGTGGGACTGGGTACGAGTTTGGAAAAAAGTTTTGTTCTCTACAACCACGCAGTGTTTTGTGACATCAAACAGACACGAAACTGCTTGTTGTTGCCTTCGTGTACGATGACGACAACAAGGTAAGCCATCCGCTCGTCAGAAGTCTTGTTAGAAGCGGGTCGCATTTTTTTATGACTTCACATAGGCGTCCGCTCAGAGTTTTCCAGGGGGGGGCAAAACCAAACCAGGGGGAAGGTGCGGGAGGGGGATTTGCCCCCCTCCCGCGCGAAGCGCGAAAGCTTTCAGTGTTATTCAGTTTTATAAGTATCGATCATGCTGTTATATCAATGAATATTAATTAGTTTGGGTATGCCAGGGGGTGGGGCAAATGCCCCCCCTTGCCCCAATGAGCGGACGCCTATGGACTTCATAATCGGAGTCAAATCCTATATGAGAGTTGCTATCGTATCGTAACTCTCGATGCGCTTGTTACCACATATCAGGAATGGGTTATCACATTACACAAGTGCAGCTACACTGCAGGGTGTGTGCCAAAAGGTTGTTAAAGGCAAAGAGCATATATACATCACCATATATATATCGTTGCAACCATATGCTGCAAAATTGCTAAATGCTTTTGGTATTTTAAAAAAACTTAAAAACGAGTGGTTTACAAAATACAACTTCATGAAAACATATAAATATCTAATAAAGGTACAGAATGAAAGAAACACAAAGTTCAATACATTATAATTACACTTCATCTAAATCTAATCTGCATTGCCTTTCTGCACCGCAACAGAAATATTTGGAACAGGTATATGCCCTTGAATTTGGTTCCTTAGATACATCTTTGATTTGGCGAGCCAAATCATGTATTGATACCATCAACGACGACAATAGAGTTTATCCTGAACACTTCTGTCCATCCTGCAAGAGGCTGCAGAGCATTTAGATGCTATATACATGTTGGTTGAACAGTATTGGCCAATGGGTACTATAGAATTGGATGCTCACTATAACACCATTTTGTCAGGCCATTGATGACCACTGGAAGTGAAAGCATATCGTTGGCGTAGGAAAAAGGGGGGACCGGGGGGTCCCAAGGCCCCCCTATCATAAAATTGGGGGGGCCTGGCCCACCCAATCCTAATAAAATTCAATGTTCACACGACATATCTTTGGTACGACATGGTACGGAACAGCTAAGTATGGCACGGTACGACTACTGATTATTTGGGATTGTGTGGCGGCCGTAACTATAGCTAGCTACAATTAAATGCCTGAATTCAACCACCACGCCATTTTTAATACAGTAACTATGGAAACAAGCTACTACGCATGCTCGCTTGCTATCATATCGCAATCTACCACAATCGAGCGACTGTGGCAGTGTTCAAGCGTCGAATTTTAACCATGCCGTACCGTACAGCACCATGCTGGCACGGAGAGATTGTGTCGTGTAAACGTAGTATTAGTGTTAAAATATAAATCCACGTGTCGGTTTGATAGCCCCTCTCGATCGGGAAATGTTATTTCAGATCTACAACCTGACTTTTCCGAAGCATATAACTTCAGTGTAATTTTAAGCAATTAAGAAATTCCTGAGCGACTTCCGTATTACATTTCCAGGCGCAACGATCCCTATCAAAATGCACATGTTGGAGGATCGCGCTACTGAGTGGGCCAGACCCACACATATTGGATTCAGTCTCCTTAGGGAGCAGGGGGCTGAATCCATTCATGCAAAGTTCAACTTCCCTAGGAAGAGCATGCACTGCAATACCAGACAAGGTAGAAAGGCTGAAGTATATACTGAAGTAACATTTTGTCAGCATAGCTCCTGACATGGTAGCAGCTATGCAACCTCCCAAGAAGTCACTTGATGATATCTAGACTACTAAACGCGACCACATTAATTTGGATCAAAATGGCCGATTTTACACAACTTATCAAAAACCATTTCAGAAAATGCGTTAACTTAGGCCACGACGAATTGATAAGTCAATTCACGGATTCTCGATGAGGCGTACGGGTGTACGGCGGCGGCAAAAAAAAAGTGAATTTAATTCTGCGGCGGGCTGATAACAAACCCTTTCCCGTGTTTCCCCTATGCAAAGGGTGCATATACCGTAAACCTGTTTTTTAAATATTATTTTATCTTTCTGATCCTTGAGTACGCAGTAACGGACATTGTAACAGCCAAATTGCTGGCAAACATGGGTAGGCGTATCCAAGTCTACAATGTGATGTGCTGAGGGAGAGATCGTTTTCACGACAGTCGATCGTGACATTGCCATTGTGCGATCAAGTAAGCCGCCAAACGTCTCCTCCCATTCACATTTATGTATACGCCGAGGGAATTCAACTTTTTTGTAGTGGCACAAACTACAATATAATTTAAGTACGCCATTCGTAACTTACCGTCACGTGGTCAATGACTTTGAATTTATTTATTTTTAAATTCTTTTACAGTATCCCTACCCTTATTTCAACCCCCCCCCCCCCCCCCACCCACCCCCCCCCCCCCCATACCATGCGGAGGGTAGAGGTAGAGTGCATGTGGGAAGCATAGTGATGTGAAGGCCGACATACACGGGTCGACTTCCTCCCGATTTATCGCCTGCAACTCAAATGAATAGGGTGAAAATTCATTAAACTAAAGTTTTACGGAGTTTTTACACATATTCATTTGAGTTGCAGGCGATAAATCGGCAGGAAGTCGACCCGTGTATGTCCACTATGCCCCTGTTGATCCTCCCAGCAGTTATAAAGGGAATACACCGGGTTGGTATGATCGAGGTAAGAGGGTAGGGGCACAGCAAACACTCGGGAATCAAGTGGACTTCATTACCGACCAAATCTGTTTCTAGTCTGAGCTAATTCTGAACCTTGCCAAGCATTGCTGACTGCTCTATACCCAATGCTCCTTATGGGCTCAAAAAACACCATGAGCTCCCTCATCTTCTCACGAGCCTGATTCAACGAAATAACAGCAAGCTTGTTCACTACCTCTATATGTCAGAATCACATTCTGAGTTCTCCTCCACACGCTGCTCAGCCTCAATTTTGTTAAACACCGCCTTCACGAAAGCATCATAATCGTCAGCCTCACAATCAGTCTGTACAACAGGAGCCAACGCATCCAGTGCATTCATCCCCTCCTCCACTGTGCAAAAAATAGGATATATGCTATAGATCTTTTTCATCATGTGACCAAGTTACATTAAAAATGATGTCATTTACGTAAGCCGCCATCTTGGTGCACGGCTGGCGTAAGACCACATGCGATGATGTCTAATTCCGCTTCAGTTTTCTTTCAAAGCTTGGACCCTGATGCTAAGGCACGATACGTCAGCACTATTGCCATCACTAACGGTTGATTTTGATTTTGGGTTTCGAAGAGAAGTGCACATAAGTTACTACCTCTGACCCTACCCGAGCGGAAAATGATCCATAAGGACCGCAGTATATACCCATAGTGGTATATACCCTCAAATAATTACCCATGCATTGTGGTAATAAATGGTCTCATTCAGAGGTTGAAATAAAGCTATTAAGCTTACGATAAACGAGCGCTTGGCGTGTATAGGCGGGTGCTGTCAAAACGCATAATAATATGACGAATGGAAAACCCCTGATGAGTAGCGAGGCACATGGCCCCACGAAACGCGTAGGGTTTGATGTAATGGCTATTAAGTCAGAGCATCTACAAATTTGCGTTTGTCCACATCCATTAAAGTTGATGCAGTCTCAAACAAGCTGGGCATGTAAGACAATGAAGGTAAAGGGCTATCAAGCTCTGAATCAGAAGAGAGCAATCAGCCCTCAAATCGGTAAGACAACTACTAAAATCAATCAGATCACTGATTGTCCCATCTCTATATCCATAGATGACATGGTTAAAGCAAAGGAGGTTGAACCGGAACTGGCAAGAAGCCTCTCCCCTACTTCAGGCCAAACTCCCAAAGCCCCTATGAAGATGACTAAAAGGAGACTACGGGCCCTCCATTGCCGCCAGAAATTTTACTCGGTTGAGCCGCTCCCCCTATTCCCATTGCCAGGGTGCTGTTCAAGAACTATTATCCACCTTAATGGAGGAAACTAATAAAAGAGAACGGTAACCAATCTGGGTTTAACTCGTCATACTGTGCAGCGGACTTTCCCGATACAAAGTGCATGGAACATACAGTCTACCCTCGATATAGTCCGGGCTACGGGAACCCCAAAATATAGCGGAAGTATAGGACAAACGGATAGTAGCTATGCGAAGTTTAGCTTACGAAGGGTTGGTTGGCAAGAGAAATATAGCGGACATTATCGCGGATGGACTGTATCGAAGCGGACACTATCGAGGGTAGATATTTGCTAACGTCGTCTTTATAATGTCTTGCCTTGAAAGAGTAGCAAGGAAGCCGTCTCTTCGTCGTTCACTAAGCTCCCGTTCAGGCTCACCTCCAATGTGGTTGATAACAGCAGATATTCGATAGAACGAGACATCTTTGTCACGGTCGGAACGCTTGTAAAACCCAATTACTGCACACAATACCATAGTTACAATCACTTCCTGTGCACCAAGATGGCCGCCACCGGTATTACACGTGATCTAGTTAATTATCTTGTAACACATGAAAAAGGTCTATTGTATATTCTGCGTATATTTCGAGTTTACGCATGAATATACGCGTGTGCGTATAGAACCAGTTTCTCACTTCGAATATCCTCAATTGTATCACGTGCGCTTATGGCGGATTCCCAAATTAACGTCTCCGGATACCACTTCGTGATACACTGTACCTACGCTGACGTATACTGTATTGGGTACGCCTCCGATTTTGTTCGCTGTGTACTAGCTTGATTACGTATAAAAATAATAAAGCAATACAATACAATCAATAGTCAATGTTCAAGCTCTCCAACCATCCAGGAAGGAGATACTCCAGTAGTGGCCCTCGATCCAACCCGCCGTTGCCACGAGTTGCTCAGAAATCCATTGCAACCTCTTCTAACGACACGCGCGGCAGTAGTTGAGCGTATAGGCTTCAAACTGCTTCCCTGGACTGTCACCATATTCCATAGCTACAGCAAAAAAAAGAGCATCCATACGTGCACACGGCTAGAGGCTTACACTATTGCGGGATTGCTGACACGCCCAGCTGAATCTGAGCTGTCTTTGTCTAGCTGGGAATATATAGGGTTAAAAATCACTTTACCTTTTACTCCTAGCAATCGGTACTTCCTAACTTCGCTCTTCAAATAGTATTCAATTCAATACTGACAACAGACACTGATAAGCAGCAAGTGTGAATAAAAGCACAATCTCTTACCCGCTATATCAAGCAAAATTTGTAGGCCTTTGTTAACTTTCCTGACGTCTCTAATTGAGAAAAAGAAATAAGGGAGATGAGTACTTACCACCGGTCGGGGTACTATCCACGTGTAAAGGCGGGTTTACAATATGACGCTCGCCCAACGTAGCGTCAGCGTCAGCGCCAGCGTCGATGAATCGTCGTATTTAAACAATCATCGTATGCCCCAGCGCAGTGTTGCCGCGATTCTAATTATATCGTCGATTACGAATTAATGGATCGCAATTAGTATGCATCGTCGAGTCACTATATCGACGAATATTCATAGCTCATTAAATCGTCGATACACGAGTCTAATCGACGATCTAATCAAAAATGGTTCCATAGGGCAATGGCAATAGCAGTGTAGGGAATTTGCCTAGTAAACACTAAGCAGTAAGCTTGTAATGATTGCACTGCAACTGTATTCATTGTAAACAGATGTATGATGCTGTAAAAATGGCTTCTTTGAACCATACAAAATGCACGCGCGAACAGCTAGACCACGCGTATATAAGAGATAAACGAGTTTTGTTCATATTGATCTCTTATGATGAAGTTGCAATACAATTACGGGAAATTTGTGACTTACAAAAGGACTCATAAGTCTGCTAAAATTGCACGATTGTGTCGTAAAAATAAGACTTGGTGAAGATGGCAGGGCAATATCCGCCATCTTTTTCTCTGCTGTATGTTCTTTGCGATTGAGAAAACACGCTCGGATGGTGCCGATGAGCTGAAATAATGGCAAGGTACTTGCGAGCCAGAGCAGCAACGTGTATGCAGCCTGATGAGTTGTCCACCACATCAGAGTTTTGTTTTTAATGGTTTATTACTATACGTACATACACACCCATGCAAGTAACAATGGCAAGCTGGTGACAACTTTGTGGCAGCCTTGTGTACATGGTTGTTATAAGCTTGTTACATGCATGGTCGTTACAACGTTGTTAACAAGGTTGTAACAACCATGGTAAAAGATTGTCACTATCACATTTTGTCAGCTTGTTACAACCTTTCACGAGGTTAAAGTCAGCCATATAAACCTTGTGGTTAAGATGATAATTAATATTCATGACCTAGCTTGCATGCATGCAGTACACCACAAAACTGGGTAAAAAAGATGTCAAAAACATATTAAGAACACAAAAGGCACAAAAAGGGACCATATTGCTGTGTTGCTTGTCATTGATAGATGTTATGATTCAACTCTGCAACAAACTTGTATTGCAATAAAGATACGAATGAAATGAATTCTTAAGATTTGATTGTAGCCCTGTGGATTAGCCTGATGATTCCAGGATGGACATGGTAGTGGGTGACTTGTTGCGGGAAAATATGGATCCATTATTTCATTTTTACAAATTGTGCAGCAATCTATGTACATACATGTACCTGCTATATTTTCAAATTGTTTCCGTAGCTCAGGTGTAGTTGCATTTTGTCCACACTTACATGTAGATGTGACCGGTTAAGACAAACAGCGCCATGCACATGAGTGAACCATAGCTAGACTGAATTGAAGAACAGTACAAAGTGACTCCCCCCCCCCCCCCCCCCCCAGGGTAAGCACCGCTATGTCTCCCCCCCCCCCTCCCCCTAGGTTAAGCACCGCTATGTCTCCCCCCCCCCCCCCCCCCCCCCCCAGGACAGACTTGCAAATGCCTGCCCCCCCCCCCCGGACAAGCTTCTATTTTGTTTCCCCCCCATAGACACACACTGTACACTACCAATGGCCAGTGATAGCTTCATTGTATGTAGGAATCACCTGTGTTCTTCATTGTGGTTCCATCTGTTGTGATGGTTACTGAAGATGCCTGTGCAAGAATTGCACGGAAGGGTAATTATTATTAGAATCAGTTCAATAACTGATGAACCTACCAGGTCTTTCACATCCTCATATTTAGTTTCAACTCTGTGGCAGTACAAGAACCTCGTGTGTGAGATTTTTGAATAAACTGTCGAAAAGACCCTACACAATGGCATCCACTAATAGGTCATTTGCTTCCTTCACGCTTTCCTCGCTAAAATTAGGTGGCAAGCCAAAACATATCTCGGGGCTGCCTATGAGAGGGTTTGAAAGTTCTGGCCTGAAAAATCGTGCACCACACATCACCAAGAAGGAATAACAGCAAACTAATTTGACGACTTATAGCAAGCACAGTTCCTTGTTGTTCCGCGTGCACGTGACACAACAATATGACACAGCTTACTTGACGGGAGGGGAACCTTTCCTTTGCAGCAGGCTGCCGTTCTATTGTGAAGTGCTTCCACTCACAGCTTTGCGCATTCCTTGTGGTCGTACTGCTACATGTACAGCACTCACTATCCACACTCCCTTCAGACATTGTTATTTTAAGTAAAATTAGTGAGTGTCGCTATGAATAAAAACGGTATCGTTGAGTCTCGCCGATACCTAATTATTAAACATCGCCGATTATCGATACCGGATGCGATACAGGATATGCATCGACGATCTCGAGATCGTTT
This sequence comes from Eunapius fragilis, assembly GCA_963681505.1. NCBI lineage: Eukaryota > Metazoa > Porifera > Demospongiae > Spongillida > Spongillidae > Eunapius > Eunapius fragilis. The sequence continues at coordinate 8,675,939 of OY811975.1, read as the reverse complement.
CCGGATCGCGGCAACACTGCGGCCCAGCGTCAGTTACGTGAAGTGACGCTGGAATAGACTAGAGTTCTATTCCAGCGTCCACGGTGGTTTGCTCCCATTGAACGCGTGGAAAGTTGACCCTACGCCCGAAATATTGAAATATTTACGTTGTCCCATAGCAACGAACCAGACAACCGATGTCACTTAGAATGTGCTTTGCACCAAAACACCAAATGCACAATATACCTAAAAACATACTAGAAGTGGCGAACACCTCTGACTGTTATAGCAAAGCATAAATCGCCCGGCCTTACGTTGCTAACTGTTAGCATGGATTGTCGCAACCAATCGACTTACGCACGGCGTGTTTCGATATAGTGTATACAAAAAAGGAGTATGGCATTCAGGGAGTGAGACAGGCCAAAGAACAAATACAGCGGTAAAGTACACTGTAGGTTGTATCTGTTTTTGCTAAATACTAACGATGACGCCTTTTCTGAACTATACATTGAGCGTTTGAAAATCCGCCATTTTTGTCATGTAAGGGAGGTGTCTCTAAAGAATAAAAGACGAGATGATATTTTTCGGAGGTTATTTGAGATAGTACAAATGAGTTCAAAGAATTCAACTGCTCTGTGCATGTAACATGCATGACCCAGCAGCCGCATTCAGACGTGTATATTGTTAAAATGCAAATTTATTGAGGTTCTGCAGAGCTACTGGAAGTATTGTTCTTTATTCTCTTTGCGGGAGGTGGGATGGCAGCTAGCAATTGTGGCTCAATGCTTAAGAGATGTTCTTTTAAAATACACTGTAGGTTCTTCACTCTGTCTTTGATGGGAGCAAATGCCAGGGCAAGCCGATTAAACTTGCATGTGTAGACTCTGCACCTTGTTCACCAAGTAGGCCAAAGCCAACATGGTTTGCATTAGCCCACTGTACAGCATGATCTTCCAAAAGGTGCATTTTTATTGGAACTGTTGCCTCTGGAAATGTATCCCGATAGAAGATAAATAACTCTAGAATAGCCTGTTTATTTATGTAGAGGACAAATTTTATAAACAAATCGCACAAAAGTCGTTACTTACCTTGTCTAGTGCTTGAGCATGTGTCTCATCAATAAAGTTACGATCACAAATATTATGACAGTTACCAAATAAGGAAAATGCTGTAATAAACTGTGAAACTTTTCCCACTACCTCATCAGATCGATGGGGCAGTTGTTGTTGTGCCATTTGTGAGATTGATGTACAAAGGGTCTTGACATTGGGTAGCTGAGAAAAGTAGCCATGTAATATGAATTTTTATCTGCATAATAAAAAATTCTACCTTCAGTGCCTTATGGACATGGTTGCCAATAAATGCTCCACTGAAATATTGCTGCCTTTGAACTCCAAAGGATTGCAAAGCATTGTCAAGTGCTTGACAAATGGCTCTTCTTTTTCACAAAACCCTTTTTTCACTGTAGCTTGGCATTTGACAACCTTGGCTTCCTAATGGTGCAGATGTTTTAATTAATTACTCATTTAAATATTTATTGCTACTTACAAGTGACTTGACAGATTTCATTTTGTCTTCAGCTTGTTTCAGAAGAGCCTTGGCTAGAGGATTTCTGTTACGATTCATTAATGCCATATAGGTTGCCATTTCCTGCAGTTCTTGCTGAGACTGCCAGGCCTCTTCAAGCTCCGCTTGGAGAGATAGAAGGATTTGAAGTGCTTCACTGTATTTATAAAAGTTGGATGAATCAAACTCTGTTGTAAGTGATGCTAACTCCAGGTCCAGCTGACAGCATAAAGTATCCAGCAAATGGAATAGCTTGGTAAATATACCCAGCATTATGTGGAGGCCAGGTGGGCAAACCTATGATGTAATTCATGCACATGCATTGAGCAATATGCTGGGTGAATTTATCTGCAAGACTGGAATGTCAAAAAAAGGAGGTGAGATACAGTTATAAAACATCTGTGCATCTTTTTTGATTCCCCCTGCTGAGACAAAGCGCTGGTGATCAGCATGCATACTCTCAAGGGTCCTCTCAGCAGCATGTCCTTGGACTGATAAAGAGATTGCCATCTTCTCACTCTTGATGATGCAGTATGGACAAGGGTAGCATCCTATTGCATGTTCATGATTTTACATCAGTTAAATTTGTATTGAGCCCACTTCACATACCACTGGCTCCAGATATGCCATACATCTTGGACAGAAACTCATAGTCACCACACACAAATACCTTGGTCGTGTACTGCCTGCAAATTAATAAAATATTAATAAAATGCATTTTTACTTGTAAGCCTTATTTCCTACCTCCATTTCATTCCATGCAGATGTTCAACCTGGTCTTTAAAGCGGTCAAGTGCCATATGCAAATTGGTGATGCTATCACCAGCCGCAAAGCAGCTAAACACACACGTGTTATGCACTGAGTTTGGTGTGGCAACATTGACAATCTGAAAATTCATCTTGAATGTTCCACCACCCTTATATCCTCCTATCTTTAGCCACACCTCACTAGGAGGTATACAACCTTCATGCCAGGTAAGCCTGCCTGCCCTAAAAACATATCTAATCAGAGTATTAATCCATATGTCGTGACTTCTCTTACCTTTCATTCCCATCTAAGAGTTGTGCAACCTTGTCCACAAGATGTGGAATGTACACCAAAGGGGCTCCTCTTATCTCCTCGCCACCAGAAGGAAGTGGAAATGAAAAGGGGGCAATCTCATCTTTCAAGTTATTACCCACAATCAGGGTTGAGATGTGTCGAATCCTCTCCTCCCCAGCAAGACGAATCCCTGATGATTTCAGCCACCTGAAAAAGACAGTGAGTTATACCACCTGCACTATTTTGTATAGCAAAGCTATACCGTCTTAGTAGTCACAATTTATTCCAAGGCATGGCAAGCCCAGTCTTTATTGCCAATACCTCAGCAGCCCCAATTTCTCTTGAAGATGAGATGCCTGCTTCATCCAACAAAGATTGGCGCTCTTTATCAGTGAGGGTGAGTACTTCTCTCTGGATGAGGGCAGATGAATCTCCTCCGCTGATAATGCTGCGTATAGGCTGCATTTCAGAGCATCTTGTCTTTACTGTCTTTGCACAGGCAGCTGAGGTTTGTTGCCTGGCTTTAGTAAGTTGTATGAATGTGATTGGCTAAGTGATAAATTGTTAATATGTAATACTAATAGTACCATACCATCACTAAATACGCTTAACTCGTCCTCCTAATCCTGTAGCAAGCTGTATGGCACCTGTTTCAGGACTGCAAGATACAGCCCTCTTCAGAAGGAACGCTAGCTGCTGCTTGTCTTTCTTCTCCAGGTGTAAGCGATGGTACACATTCGTGTGCATCTTTAGCATCCCAACCACAACTTGTACAATGAACCAAAACTTCTGATAGCAGCAGAAGTATAGCATTCGATGCTGGTCTGATATGAGATGGAACAAGGGGGCCATCATCTGAGCAGAAAGGACAGTTCACAGAACCAGAGGCTGCTATCATATCACCTATGCACTTGGTGCATACGCGAACTGCATGCAAGTTCCAGTGGCTGTGAGAGAATATTGGAACATAATACACATTTCAGCTCCTTCAAGATTGACATGCTGTTCTTGGCTGCCGTTAGTGGCAAGGCTCATGCAGAACAATTGGAGGAGGGGCAATCTTCCACAGATGGGTAATGAGCAAGTTAGGAGTGATGCCTGCTTGTCGTCCACTAGACACTGTCGACCTCCTAACATGTCCAAGTGCACACATTTTGAAGTGCTCACACACCTGCATGAACACTGTTATTTCAAATACATGTATATGATTTTAAAGCAATAGTTCTACCTTGCATTCCTTCTCATGCTTAAGCCACTGAAACGGGATATCAGCACACTTGAAATGCAACCCCTTTGTGATTGCGCTAATGATTCTCTGCATAGAATGCTTGCAACAGATGCAGAAACTTTCTGGTTGTATGCGGGCATCATCACCTGAGGTGTCAATGCGAAAGGCAATTTTCAGCTCTGCTGAGAAAACCTTGCAATTTTAGCAAGTATTTGGCTTCTCTCTGGTCTTCTTTAGCCTCAGCCCACACACTCTGCAATACATAGGCACTTGCTGGATTTGGTACTCCATTCCTATAATCATGTTCATGTACAATGCGTACGCATGAACTTTATCGATTATTCATAAAATACGCTAGCCTTGTTTGTGGGATAGAGAGTACGTCAGCGCTTTAGGCCTGTTTATTCCGATTGTCACACGCCTTCTGGTCATTTGTATTATATGCTTACCTCATAGATCAGTATACAGAGTCCACGCTGCCGAGTTTCGTAACCACCCCTCGTAATAATGTGCTGCGTGCTCTTATAAAAACGGCCTGCGCATACAATAATGGTGCAATTTGAGGTATGCGCATAGAATGAACATGTCAAGAAATTGTGTCTAGTGCTCTCAGTTGTTATCATTTATACATTAGCTGGTTCTTTTGAGTTATGAACAGCTTGAAAACATTGGGTGTCTTTAATTAGCAGTGTCCTTCTTCACCGGTTTTCCAATTTTTAACTTTTTTACTCTCTCTGACGAATTTGTCTCGAAGCATTTTCCATATTTTGGAACAGTCTTCAACTGAAACACGAACCTATTAATATAGTAGCAATGCACGTAACACGTGGTGTTGTTTACGCACGGTATTCTAATGCTTTATGCACCTTCGTTGAAACTTCTTTCCACGAATTTTCTTTCGCTCTCAAGTCTTTGTAGACACGGGCGGAAACCTGCCACAAACTCGGAAAACCCCGTACTGCCTCTATTAACTTCTCATCCATTTGTCTAATCAAATTAACAATTTTACTAATAACGCCTAAAATTACGCTGACGCTGACGCACGGTTGTTTGCGGCTGGAAACTGTGCTTATAATTAGACTATTACGGTATTGGTTTCGAAATGGTGAAATTACCAGCATTTGTTTCAAATTGGCCATATTTTAATCATATATTGTTTGTAATGGACACCATTAAACATAGAGAGTGAGTTAGCATGTATATGCTACTGACACAGTGTTAACTTATCTGTTTAATGCATTTGTTTATAGAACATCGACTAATTTCGTCTCAATGTCATCAGATGTACTTGGTGAAGTGACTGATGTAAGGTGTGTATAGGGCCTGCATGTATCTAGAATATATATCTATATAATGTAATCTCATCAAGTCTTGCTTCATGCAGGGAAACATCACCACCACCACCATCTGCATCAGAAGAGCCCCACTCAGTGTCTCCATGTACTTCAAGTGAATGTAGCACTATTACAAGAACACCTTGCAGTAGTGCATCTACCAGTAGTTGCATCAAACATTAGTTCATTTGCATCACAAAGTGGCACACCCATCGCCAAAAAAAGAAAAACTAAAGGTGATGAAATTGAAATACTAGTGAAGAGCATTGCTTCTATTCAGCAAAATAAAGCACAGGAAATGGACGAAGATGCCTCCTTTGGGCAGCAAATCACAGCAACCTTACGTTGTTTCACACTGAGACAGAAGGCGTATGCTAAATTGAAGATGCAACAAATTCTTGTTGACACAGAATTCACTGAAAACCCCATGTAATTAAACTCCTAGTTTTGTTTGTATATAGTTTTGAATTTGGTGATTGTAATGAAATAGCATGCATGAACAATAATAATACATGTATGCGCAAAAACACCTCAACATACAGGGGAAACAAATTAATTACTATCAACTTGTTCTTGTGACATGTTGATATTGCCAATAAACACTACCATCTTTACTATTAAAATAGGTCTTGAATGAATCTCTAACATCAGCAGCTGATCTGGAGTATCTGTATGAAGTCATACAGTAACAATTTTTATGCAGCTTATTTCACACATCAGTTTTAATTAGTATTTCAAACCTGTTACTACCAACGTGAGAAAGAGGTTGCAATCCAGTAGGCTCTTCTTCCTCCCTCCAGCTACCTTCAACAATGTTGCCAGCATCGTCTTCTCCATCAACAAATCCTGGTGGAGTATATTGAGATGATTCGGTCGTTCTTAAGTAAATGTGTAATGCAATTGCAGCTTTTTGCAAACACTTTAACCCTCTCTGGTTCAGCTATGATAGGACGCCTGAAGATTCGCCATCTTGCAGCCAGAATTCCAAACGCGTTTTCAATGATACGCCTAGCTCTGCTTAGCCTGTAATCGAATACAGCTTCGTGTTCTATATAAATATCGTACATGTGCAATGTTAAAGCGGCAAAATCAGTATAAGTTTTGTATATATATATATATACCTGGTAAATATTTTCCTGAATAGGGGCGTAGCAAGTTCTTCTTTAGAGGAAAGCCTTCATCACGCACAATCACAAAGGGGTAATCTGATTTAGGTACACCTGCCAATGGGGTTGGATTTGGGATGGTAAGTGTATCATTCTCCAATGCCTGCCCGAATTCTGAGTTCGACAAAACCCCAGCATCACTTTGACGACCAGCATCTCCAATTTCAACAATTATGAACCTGTTAAAACATAAAGTAAGCACATAAACTATATATATAGAGAGAGTGATGCTTATATAAACATATACTTTATAGCTTGCCTGTACAGAGCATCACACACAGCTAAAAGAACAATGGAGTGTGATCCTTTATAATTAAAAAAGGTAGATCCAGCATTTTTTGGAGCTTGAATTGCAACATAATTGCCATCAATAGCACCTACATACCGGCATACATACATGCATGCAGTTACCAATCTTCCAGCCCTATACAATGTGGGAAATTCCATAATTGTTCGAATTGTTTGCTGGTTTCCTTCCATTCATTTTTACTACTGGGTACTTTTAGATATTCTGGCATAAGAGCGTTCCATATCTCCTCACACGTTTCCTTCACTATCTTATACACAGTACATCTTCCAATTCGGAAGTTGAATGACGATGATATCTATAAATATGCCGGGTTCATAATTAATCTATACATCTATAACCATATAACGTGTGCCGGAGTTTCTCGCTTACCTGTGAATTTCAAGTAGCCAAATACCTTAATGTTAATGCCAGTCTCTCTGCTGGATTGATCTCAGCACGTACGTTGTTACTGCTGTACCAACGACGCGTCAGTGAAGGTCCAACCTACATGTACACACCCAGTAGTGCATGCATGCATGTCATAGTTATTAACTTAACCACACCAGCGACATACATGTAGTACCAAATTGTGTTACCTTTGACAGAAGCAAGTCAAATCTCTCCCTGGACATTTTTAGGTATCTGAAATGCGACTCTGGATCTGATAGACGCATCATTTTCCTGCAATAGGTTATGATACTCCCCTTGTTCCCTCCTCCGCTGAAAAATGGGACGTATCCACATTTCTCTGTGTCTTCGTCGTCTTCTGCGACGCAATAAAGCAAGGATAAGAGCAATTTGCAAATTCTCCGACATGTGCACGGTTAATTTGGGTTAATTTTGTTAATATGTAATATTAATATGCTTTTGTGTTGCGTTTACATAAAATTGCAAACCATACTGACGCTGACGATTCATCAACGCTGGCGCTGACGCTGACGCTACGTTGGGCGAACGTCATATTGTAAACCCGCCTTAACTGGAACCATAATGGTGAGTGAATAAGATACCTGATTGCAACACAAATGCAATGCAGTTGTGTCCTCAAGATTTGAAACAATCTTAGAGATTCAAGCCAACCACGTACGCTCAGAAAGGGGGCATTGTACAATCTGTCGGATGAAGAGCCACCAATTTGCCAATTACGATATACATGTACGCATGTTGCAACCAACCTACACCTACAGTTCTATCTCCCTCTCCACGAGTACCAGAACGCCGAACGTTTAATGTTTCCGCTCAGGCCACGTGGTTCCAATTGAAATTACTAACTGATTTGTGTTAATAAATGGGTGCTGTGTACAATTGAAAATGGAGCATTTAAACAAGTGGCTTGCGAACTACCCAATTTGGACAGGAGTAAGTTTGAATTCGAATCTTTCACACGCAAGTCACCGCCGGCACACTGAATATTTGCATGCAAGGTATGTGATACTGAAATCATTCCGGCGCGACTTTATACAGTAGCGCTAGGTTATCTATCAAACCCGTGCACGCGCGCAGTACATATAAATAGCTTCAAAACTAATCTGCTGCATGTGCATGGGTGAATAGGATGTTGTATGCATGTAAATACTTCTTTCCAGTATCTGTATACGACAATTTGTGGCAATTAAAGACGTTTATGCCACCATTGTGGTGAATATGTATGTAAATCGACTTACATTGAGCGTCAAAAATTTGAAATTGAACCATGCACCGTGAGATTATAAACTTATACATCTGAGCTCTTCTTACCGGTACTGATTACTAGTGGTACATTGCATATGTGTCAGAGAAATAGGAAGCCATCGGGGGGGGGGGGGGGGGGGGGGGGGCTGAAGTTTGCTATTTTTAGCAGTCGACACTGTCATAGGTTTACTTGCATTTAGCGGTGGCAGAACTGGGATTGGATATGTGTGTATGCACATCCCTGCCGTGTATTGCGTATGCTTGTGTGTGTGAATGGATGTTTTGTGTTGTGCAATTTCATATGTGTGTGAGTGCTTGTGTGTTGATGGAGTGTGTTGTTTCTAAAAAAATACTAGCCTGCATTTAAAAGTGTCCTTGGGTTTGGTGGTAATTACCACCTGATCCTCAAGGGTGATATTTGTAGAGTTTAGGTGGGAAACAGGGAAGGTTTATAGCTGGTGGTGCATGAAGGCAGAGATAGTATGGTTTTGGTTTGAGTTGTCTGCTTCTACATTTGAGTGTATGAGTTGTCCATCATTGCACCAACAATTTTGCATGTTGTCATGTGACATTTATGGGTGTGTCTTCATCAGGTGAGCATTTTCTCTTACGTGTAATATTGTATTGACACATGCAGGCACTTTTCGGGATATCCAAGGTAACTCATCTCTTGCAAGCTTTTCAGTCATAGTACATCTTTGCACTACCCACTATGGACGTCGTTACGTAACATTTGTGGGCGTGTCCTCATCAGGTGAGCTTTTAACAGATCTCGTATCTGTAACATTGTGTTGACACAGGCAATTTTTGGGATATTCAAGGCAGCTCATGTCTTGCAAGCTTTTCAGTCATAGTCCATCTTTGCACCACCCAGTATGGACGTTGTCACGTGACATTTGTGGGCGTGTCCTCATCAGATGAGCCTTTAACAGAACGTTTCTCTTACGTCTAATATTGTATTGACACAGGCACTTTTCTGGATATCCAAGGCAACTCATGTCTTGCTAGAGCCTTTTGAGTCGTAGTCCAACGCTGCGCCACCCACTATGGACGTTGTCACGTGACATTTGTGGGCGTGTCCTCATCAGGTGAGCTTTTAACAGAACTTTTCCCTTCAATGTCAACCAGTGATAAAGAAGCAGAAAACAGAAACAGAGTATGAATTGGCTAGGATCCGAAATATTCAACAGAATAAACAGTGCATGAGTGTGCATTACAGGGATTGTTGCTCAGATTGATCGGCTTGGAATTCGTTGACCAAAAAGAAGAACTGCACACTGCAAGAATTTACCTTTTTGGAATCAGACTCATGGAAGTGATTAAATCAATGGCTGGATTATGTAAAGTTAATGCGAAAATTATCACTCCTTTATAAAGTTATTTAATAATTTATGGCTGTAATTTCTCGTTCTCAGACTTATTACTACAGTGCCATATAGTGTAAAGAGCTAGTGGTATTTACAGAAATACTTCAGATCTTCAGGGTAGCAAAAGGAACAGTTTTTCCCCTGCATGATGTACATGTCTAACCGTCGTACACTGAAACTGATGCCTCCGGCGCAAGGTATATCTCGTATTACCATAACGTTGGGACAGCAGAAGTGTAACTGACGCGCGCAACGGAGGATGAAACGTACAGATAAAACTGTAATGTGACTGACAAGGGTTGGTACAGTATGTACACATGATCAGAATGCAATCACTCTCCATATATATCGCTAAAGGCTACATCCCGCGATCGGCGGCGCTTCTTCTGTTTCTAGCCATCGCTGGATTGCAATGATTTATGAGAGGTGGCAGGCCAAGAAGACATGTATATCAGTTGTGTAGCTTGAAGTTGGCTACGTTAACACCTGTAGTAGATAAAATAAGGCTAGGAAACCCTGATCGAGAAAGATTTCGTTATTCCGTGCCCCGCCCGTTCGATCGTAATTACTCCTTTGCAAACAAGTAAACAAGTAAATAAAAACATTCTCTATGAGAAAGTTGGTGGCATATAGGATTTGAAGGCAATGGTGGTGTAAAAAGGAAGGAAACAAGGTCTAGTAATAATTAAGGAAAAATGGAATAGTCTTATATTTAGCACACGAACAACATACTATATCCTACATATAGAAATGTGCTAAATATAGGACTATTCCATTTTTCCTTAATTATTACTAGACCCTTGTTTCCTTCCTTTTTACACCACCATTGCCTTCAAATCCTATATGCCACCAACTTTCTCATAGAGAATGTTTTTATTTACTTGTTTCATTGATTATTATTCATACCCGATTATGAGCCGTATAGCATACTAAGCAATCCATCTTGATATGAGAGGGAGGTTGTAAAGGTACGACATACCATTGAGTGACCTTAACTCTTTTCGCCGAGCGAGATGCACATTCAGGACTATGGCAATATCGCTGTCTTTTTTCAGGATCTGCTCGATACCTTGCACGTCGAGAGGTCCGTTCCTTTTCAGGATCTGAGGGGGCTTTTAAGGGGCGGCCGAAATAGAAGAGAGGTTATTAATTGTCGCCCCAGCGCGATGAACCCACAAACGCATTTTGTATCGGGCCAGAAGCAGACAGCACCTTCTCCCCCCCCCCCCCCCCCCCCCCCCCCCCCCCCTACTAATCGCATCTCGATACCTTGCGCGTCGAGAGATCCGTTTCTTTTCAGGCTCTGCTTGATAGTTTTCACGTTTGAGAGGCCCGCTTCTTTTCAGGCTCTGCTTTGTAGTCCGCTCGGGCTGAATCTAATACGTCGTCTCTAGTTTTGAGGTACTATGCTCGTCGTTTGGCTTTCTTCTTATCCTGACGTGCATGAAGGCATTTTGAGAAAAAAAAATTCACTATTAAAGTTACAAAGAGCTTCAAACCTACAACGATCGAATATTAACAAGAATGATTATAGTACGCACGTGCACGTTATTAATAATACATAACCGCCAAAGTTAATTACCACAACGTGTAGTGCCCAGACCGTACACATTTGATGTATACTGCTAGTACTTCGTATAAAGAGCGACGTAGGACCTATCCGAGTCGTGTCAGTGCAGTAAGCTATACGTGATTTGCTAACACAACCACTGATAAATGTCATGTAGCCTCGAGACGTTTTGACCACAGAAGCGAAAATGCCAGTGAATTCTGAAGCCATTGGTGTGATTTTCATTTCTTAAAAGTGTTCCTATCCCGAGTTATGCGTGGTCAAGAACAAGAACAAGAAGAAAAAGAAGAAGAAGAAGAAGAAGAAGAAGAAGAAGAAGAAGAAGAAGAAGAAGAAGAAGAAGGAGAAATACGTGGGACTGGGTACGAGTTTCAAAAATTGTTTTGTTCTCTACAACCACGCGGTTTTGTGACATCAAACAAACACGAAACTGCTTGTTGTTGCCTTCTTGTACGACGACGATAACAAGGTAAGCCATCCGCTCGTCGGGAGTCTTGTTAGAAGCGGGTCGCGTTTTTTTAATGACATTCATAATCGGGGTCAAATCCTATATGAGAGTTACTAACGTAACTCTCGATATCAGGATGTGTATTCAAGAGGCGATGTACTTCATCAGTTTCCAGATGACCCTGTGGCTTCGAAGTATTAAATATGCAGAACCAAGGCAACACTAGTGTCTATAACCCGTCATACTGCATGGAGTAATGATGTCTTGTGTACTTATAGTAAATGCAAGTATTTCCCGCAATGCAAGTGGTGACATTAATATTACAACGACGTACGCGACCCTTGTTTTTATATCATGTGATGCCGATAACAAACCTATCCGTGGAAGTCCTATATTATCTCGAAGAAGTCGTACCAGTGACATTGATGATTGTTTCAACCAGTCTTGTGACAGCTATTTTGTGTGTCTGCATGCTATCGTAAAAGACATGCAGGAAATTGTGGCCCTATATGGTATATAGGTGTTATCACTGCAGTATGGAACAGTGTCCAGCAAAATCACCCTTCTGTGTAGTTTTTCACGTTTTCAAATTTTTTGTGAACTCCAAAGCGCTTCTATTAAATGGTCCTGATGCATCCTAAATTGGACTGTCATCATATAGTTATTAGATACTGAATTTAGCCGTACATTTCAAAGCAAGCGTTACTTTTCTTTTGCTTGTTTGAAAAAGTATCACAAGGGCAATTTTGTTGGACATTGTTCCATTTTAAAAATTATAGTCAGTTATGCATGTCAACTAATTTGAAGTACAACGCATGCTCGTATGGCCACGTTAATCGCGTGATGATCATTTTCGTCTACCGTCGGTAAGTGGCTTCAAAATTTTACCCTTGACCACTTTTTAAGCCCAAGCCATGCATCGTTAATATCTCAGATACGTACCGACGCTTATAGTTCAATAGGTAAACGCGGCATTTATCCATAATGCTCTACGTTCGAACTCACATAGGAGAAGTACAGTCGTACATTCTTGATCGAGATAATATTTGAATTCACATCGAAGTTATTTTTCTATCAAATTGCATGTGTTGCATAATACATTGCGGTTTGCATATACTTGATATTTCGAGAATACGTGCAAGGAATAATTGTCACCTGTGGATTCTTACAATATACCAGGTGGATATTCGAAATATACACTACCCTTGGTATATTGATGGTATACGCGAAATATAGGCAAATATATACACTAGCGTATACTACGTTTTTTGCACAGTGCTCTGTCAGAATCGAACTCACGTACAGCCTCCTCCTCAGATTCAGAGAAGACTATGCTCAGCTTTCCAAAAAGATCAGCAAGATGATCTGCCCACCTGAGTATCACCTTTACTGACCTTCTCCTTGTCCTCGATGTACCTCTGGTTCACCTCGAAGGGGAGGATACCGGCCTTTCACAGTTTCACCAGCAGTTCTTAAAATCACCTCACCAGGAATGTCCCTCAGTGCACAACATAGCCTGCTTCACATTTGGAGAAGCCAGCTGGCTAGCTTGTCCCGCCCCTGCCCCGCCTTCTTCATGCAGCCACGGCACAAGCTTCGCTCGCCACTTGCGTTTAAAGCAAGCAATGATACCCTCATAGTATGGCAAGCGGTATGTAACAAAAACAAATCATGACGTGACGTTACCTTACAGCATGATGTGACGTCCTTACAGCATGACGTGACGTCCTTATAGCATGACGTGACGTCCTTACAGCATGACGTGACGTCCTTACAGCTTGACGTGACGTCCTTATATAGCATGACGTGACGTCCTTACAGCATGACGTCTTACAGCATGACGTCCTTACAGCATGACGTCTTTACAGCATGACGTCCTTACAGCATGACGTCCTTACAGCATGACGTCCTTACAGCATGACGTCCTTACAGCATGACGTCCTTACAGCATGACGTCATGACGTCCTTACAGCATGACGTCCATATAGCATGACGTCCTTACAGCATGACGTCCTTACAGCATGACGTGACGTCCTTACAGCATGACGTCTTACAGCATGACGTCCTTACAGCATGACGTCTTTACAGCATGACGTCCTTACAGCATGACGTCCTTACAGCATGACGTCCTTACAGCATGACGTCCTTATAGCATGACGTCCTTACAGCATGACGTCCTTACAGCATGACGTCCTTATAGCATGACGTACGGCTTTACATTATGATGTTGAGTGGCACAGTATCAGTACAAAAAAATAACATACATACACATAGGTTTGGTGAAAAAAGAAAACATCTGCTTATGCATTTTTCTGTTCTGAACGGCAGTAGTTCAGCGTGGAATCAAATTGTTGAATACGTATTCATAATTTTAAAAACACATCAAAATACCAAATGTCACATTGGAACAGCATACAAGTAATTAAATTGCGACATTGACACAAAATGAAAAGTTAATTTATTAAAATCAAGCAGATAAATTTGCTTACTTCATGTTGATAATGATATATAATAGATTACAGAATACATGAATCAAATAAATGCGCATTATTATTTGGATGGATTATATTACATAGCTCCTATTATTATTGTAAAAATTACTTCATTATTATTATTATATACACTAAAATAAGTCCTATAACAGTCAAGTTAACCTAGATAGGATAGCTCTACAATTCGCCCTTACTAATATATTAATGTTAACCCTAGGCGGCTGTACAGGCTAAGAATGGTCTTGGACTTTATTTCATTATTTCTGACGGAGAGACGACCTGCAAGCTTTGATAATGAAGCCACTGCTTCAGCTCCCCAACACCTGTAGGTCTCAACCACGATTCAATATATTTCTCTAATGGAAATTAAAAAGTTAACTTATCATTGAGATGACTTCCGATGTGGGAAATAAGAAGAAACATTATTCCAGCGACTGCTCCTTCATCTTTGCTTTGCAATCTTCATCGAAAGGACTGTGAAAATTCAACGCATCAGTCATAATTTATGCAACCATGTCACACCGAGTAAAACTGTTTGTATAACTTCCAACGGCGAGCATCAATAAATTCATTAATATCAAGCACAAGAAAAATGACCAATGGAAATATATACAATACAGTGTGATGTTTAGATGTACAGTGTACTTCAACCTTCGTGCAAAAAAGAAGAAGATGAATAGCAATATTGAGGTGTATGGGATTTGTTTTATTCCTGTCACAAAGGTTATACCTGCTAAAAACCATGCGTTATTCATTTGTGCTGCACTTAATTTATTTATTTTATGTCAGGACTAGTGTAAGTCTAAATCTTTTTGTGCGCTTTATATTATAAGCATCTCCACCACTCACGTGGCCAAAACACTGGCCATGCACTGGTTCAGTTTTCCCGCCCTCCTTTGGATCCGCCGCCCCTGCTGTTCTGAGTTTGAAGACAATGCAGGAGGAAATATATAGTGAAAAATGTCTCTCATCGAGAGAACAGTGGTCATTGATTAATTTTCTCCTGGCTATTTCAAGATACATAATCAATATCAGACATTATAAATACCCATACTTTTGAAATTACATACAGTACGTGACATCCTGAAAAGCTCATCACAGTATACAATATACTCGCATCATGACATCATATACTCATATACACATATACTCGCATCATGACATCAATATTGAAATGTGTAGATCATACAACATATTAGTACACTTGAAGTTGTATACACACAGTACACTCAAAGTTGAAATGTCTAGATTACACAACACATAATATACTCAAAGTTGAATACACAAGTACACTCAAAGTTACACACAACACATAGTACACTAAAAGTTGAAATGTGTAGCAGACACAAAACATCAGTACACTGGAAGTACTCCGACATGAGATGACGTCCTCGTCGTCCCTTTCCTGATCCATGCTATCGAGTTGGTTTGTGCAAGTGTAGATACAAAGTTCGCCTATCCAAGACGTATTCGCAATAGTTTGCTGTTGTAACTCCATAGCGGCGCTCGGTGTCACTTAGAAATTTGCTCACTTCGTCAAAATATCTCGTCCACGAGCTATTCCAATCATTGTTTGCCATTGAGGTAATTAAAGGAGAAAAATATTTCTTCTAATAATGCGTCTTCCATGAACGGTATCAATTACCCACCATTGCGAGGTGCAGGCTAAAATACAATTCTTTTCTTGAAGGCAAGAACACATTGACAGTGAAACACATAAACTCAACTCATCTGAATGAACCATGCATAAGCAGGAGGTAGTTATGCATGGTCTATGTTAGCCCTTACTTGTAACTTTTTAAGACAGCAGCTAATATTCGCATGCTCCAAAATTGACTATGCGGTATATAAAAGAGATGTGGAAATGTCTACACAAAATGCTACATATTTATAAGATTCTCTTTGAGTTTGGAAGACATGTATACATGGCCGTAGTTAATCGAAGTAATTTTAAAAGCCAAATCAATCATGTAGAGAAATATAAACACACTGTGTGCATGTGTGCATGGGCCATGATACATGATAGCTCTAGATTTAGGGTTAGTTTTAAACAAATTTTTCTATTATTGGACGGTGCATGGTTTGAATTTTGGCTTACGAAGGCTGCTCGAAGGTCTGTAGCATATCAGTAGGGTGCATGTAGCACCTTGCACCAGTTAACCAAGTCTGGTGCATGGCACCTCCCGTACGCCATGTCTTCACGATCAACGTTCAATTCACTAACTGCGTTTGTTGCTGGCATTACAAGAATAAATTTTGCAAGCTTCAGTACCTCTATGTATAGTTGAACTGTGAAATGAGTTGCTAGAAAAGTTGGATGATTGTTCTTTTTTTTATTTCATACCACCTCTCAGACTATATGAACTTCAAAGGAGAGAATGCAGTGCAGAAGAGATAATCAGGTGGCTAAACGCTCACCGTCAAAGTCATTTGCATACAGATCTGTATTAACATAGCCTGCATTTTATAAAGATAATCAAGGATCGGCTAGATCCACTAACTAGAAGTTTATTTCCATCTAAATTGCCAGTATATACAATGAAAACTTATAATATGCTGGTCCAAAATTTTGGGGGGCTTTACATCACACCCCCCCCCCCCCCCCACCCCACCCCACCCCTTTTGCTTAACTGACTCTAATGCAAATGTATTTGAGACTGAAGCGTAAATCGTCCTTACATACTGCTACATGACATACGTACGCATCAGTATTGTATACGTAGGGTTAGTAAATCTAATATCCTGTCCAGGCCAGATCATGCATACAAGGGCGTCATGCTGTAAATACGTCATGCTGTAAGGACGTCATGCTGTAAGGACGTCATGCTATAAGGACGTCATGCTGTAAGGACGTCATGCTGTAAGGACGTCATGCTGTAAGGACGTCATGCTGTAAGGACGTCATGCTGTAAGGACGTCATGCTGTAAGGACGTCATGCTGTAAGGACGTCATGCTGTAAGGACGTTATGCTGTAAGGACGTCATGCTGTAAGGACGTCATGCATGCTGTAAGGACGTCATGCTGTAAGGACGTCATGCTGTAAGGACGTCATGCTGTAAGGACGTCATGCTGTAAGGACGTCATGCATGCTGTGAGGACGTCATGCTGTAAGGACGTCATGCTTTAAGGACGTCATGCTGTAAGGACGTCATGCTGTAAGGGCGTCATGCTGTAAGGACGTCATGCTGTAAGAGCGTCATGCTGTAAAGACGTCATGCTGACGTCACGTCATGCTGACGTCACGTCATGCTGTAAGGACGTCACACCATGCTGTAAGGACGTCACGTCATGCTGTAAGGTAACATCACGTCATGATTTATTTTTGTTACATACCGCTTGCCATATGATCGAGGGTCAGCACGACGGACATTGTGTTGGGATGCAATATTAATGCTGCAGCTACAATTTGGATGGTACCGTATACATTTGTCAACCATATGCATATTTCAACATTGTTGCATGATACACAGTACTGTACAGGTAAGTTTGTTTTCTTTGGAGCCAAAGGGTAAAGGTCTGCATGCAGTAGTATTCCATTAATAACTGCTGGGAGAATCAACCGGAGTAGACCACCTTCTAATGATATTCCATCACAAAATGAATCTCATTAGCGGTGAGCTGAGTTGATAGCTAGGATCTTCTAACATCACCTAACGATTTGCTCTCGGTAGGTCCCCAATATTTCATCGGAGGTGGCTCCTTTCGAGGGGCGACAGCCACGTAGTAAGACGTTAAGAGCACGTGATTTAAACTTTTTCTATAAAGTTCAAAGGCGTACCAAATCATATTGAAGCATTGATGTGTTTATTCCCTTTAAGTACTTTGTTGTACAGAAAATTCCACAGGTCATAGGTTGCCTAGGTGTTGCCATGGGGACTTATGCTCATTTCTGGGCGTAGGGACTAATTTCCCCGATTTCAATGCGAGCGAAGAACGGACTATCATTTAGTACTAGTCTGGGGACTTGGCTAATTTAAATGGCCGACTCCACTTTGCAGGGCACCAACGTTCGTAAGCAAACTCTCGATGCTGAGCGGCTGATACTATTTAGTGACGGCATGTTTGCTGTCATTTTGACAGTTATGGTAAGGAGGATGGTTTTCACTAATATGTTTTACTATATATCCCATGCATAAGTGGAGCCATAGATTAAAGAGCTACCAAAAGTTTTAAATTGCGAACAGAAATTATTTCATTTCACGTCTAGGATTTTACGGTCTAAAATCATTGATTCCCCAGTGCCTACCAATGTCTATAAAATTTTCCCACCTCCGTATTACTATACTTGTAAGCCTCAAGTACATTTAGTTGTAGCACCCACGTGCTTTAGGGGGTGGGTGACCAAGGTCCAGTCACTCAGCTAGCTCCACCGTAGATTAAAGACATACGTTCCGTAAGGTCTTCCGTAACCCTGGTCACCCACCCCCTAAAGCACGTGGGTGCTACAACTAAATGTACTTGAGGCTTACAAGTATAGTAATATGGAGGTGGGAAAATTTTATAGACATTGGTAGGCACTGGGGAATCTATGATTTTAGACCGTAAAATCCTAGACGTGAAATGAAATAATTTCTGTTCGCAATTTTAAACTTTTCTGTTGACACCATTTGGTAAAAACGATCTGGTAGCTTCATTCAGCATGATTATGGCTTATCATGCATTCAGAACGACTGCTGAATGCGTCAGCAATAGGACAGACTAGTTTTTAAGCTTTAAAACACGCATCGTATTTCGTAAGTGTTGCTCAAATCGAATACAATTTTCTACCCACGATTTTCGACTCTTAAACGCTGTGTCCCCTCCAAGGTAAGCATTCTCCCCTCTAGATACTTCATCCATCTATCCTTTTACGAAATTTTGTAAAGATTAGTCCTAGCGCCGCGGTCCTTGTACGATGCGCCAGTTACTGAACATCATTGAACCAATACATCAAATGGTACTTTACACTAGGATCTTAAAAAACATCATGGTTAATATTTTAAATCATACCTTTTGAGTTACCATCACTAAAAATATCAGAATTCCAATTTGAGACAGAACTTTCAGGGTCAAAACATTAATGCATCATCAGGACTAGGTTTTTGGCTTACAACTCAACAAATAGTTCGACTTAAGAGCTCATATTTTGATGCATAGATAACTCATTATAAGAGCTATGTATATGGAATGCTTGAACTCTTAAGGCCAATTCGTTTTGAAGATAGGTTTGTTTTTATAAGGATTTTAATATGACCGCTGCTTAGCATCACTATGGCCGATTTAATTCGACTTAAGAGATGAAAATCATGTCACACTTCTCAGAGGTCCCTAAAGTAGCCATATAATTTTTTATAGTTTATTGGGCACTTGCTAACATTGATAAAAATTGCAACAAAAGCAGAAAAGTGAATTAAGACTGCATTCAATGTTTGGATTCTTCAGTAAATGTATACGTTACACGCGTGACGTAAGTGTTGGTGTGCGTACTAGAGATAGCTATGTACGGCGAGTTTTCCGTTTTGAACGCCACGGGTTCTTTTCAGTACCATTGCAGCGTGGCATCCCAAATGAACCCTTTCGCTGATGAACCAAGCTCTAGTGGAAGAGGAGCCAAGAGACCGATCCGCAGGCGCGATATGACGGCTTTATTAGCGGAAGTTGCTTTGCCATCGCCAATGAACTCGAGATCTGACAAGGCGCTTGCAGAGCTCGTTCACAACCCAAAAATAATAAGAGTTTCAGCAGACGCTAATGATCATGACAATCATACCATCGACAAGGAAGTCGTAGACGTCAACCATTCATCGACAACCATAGGCACAGCTGGTACTGCAGTAGTCAGCCAGGTAAGGGTTTTGTACATATTGTAACTGCCACATAGTTGGAAATGATTGCTGCATACATTGCAACTCACAGTAGAGGACGTATTAGTGTACATGCTTTACTAAAGAAGGCATGTAAATTAATTGGAAGAGTTAAAAGTATGAAGAAAAAGCTTTCTAGAAATTGGTACAAGCTAACATTTTTTCTCAATGAAGAATTTGCAATCCCTATTGTTGATGAAGAGTCTCATCCCAGAAGAACCAGTTACCATAACAATGTTGCAACAGTATGTACTACACCCTTGACATTGAAAATAGACTGTATGAAATGTGTTACAAGAAGGAGTGTAGTTAAAGAACTCGTGGATTCATACAAAAAGTTGAAAATAATTCAACACCAATGTGAGGAAACTCTAAAAAGAGTACAAGATGAAAGGCACAAGGAGAAGCATCAGAAGATTGACCAGAGAGAGTGAGAGAAGGAAAGTGGAGAAATAATGGCTTCTGTATTTAATGAAAAAAGCACTTTAAATGATGAGTTTCCTGAAATTACACATGAGCAGAAAACATTCATTTCTAGAGCCTTTACTGATTTAAATTCTCTGCTAGGTATATACTTAAATCACAGGTGGTATGAGAATTTCACCAATGTAATATACAATGGGCATGTTGTAAAAATAAGCCATAAAGCAAAGTTACCAAAACTAACAATTACATACTGGACTATAGATGAATCAGAAGAAGAAGGAATTGATAACACAATTGCAGTTATTGAAATGCTGGTGGACTATTTAAATGGTGATTTAGTGTTTGTTGAGGATGGAAATGATGTACTTCAATCTTGAATAATAATATTATTGTGCTTGATTGTGTGCGTGTTTCACTGTTTGTCAATTTTTATGTTAACAATTTGAAAAGATAAAAGTGAGGAAACTAAATGATGAGCCTTTAAAAAGTCTTCCCTATATCAGAATCACTTATGTGCGATGCTTGAAATTAAAATCTCCGGGTTTACGCCTCGTTATATCACAACCGTCACAGTTTTTATTGTGATTACGCATTAACCGCTGTACTAAAAATGTTGTCACTTTGAGGATATGTATCTCTGGTATCGAATATGCTATGGTGACGCAAGAGTACTTTTAAACTTAAACTCAGCTTTTTTTGCTCTTTCTAATGATCGTAATATTATAATCCTCTGAGCATTTTAAAAAAATTCCCCAGTACCTAACATTGGTTAACCACAAAAGCCCGTTTTGTCGGAGCAGGTTAATTAATAGCCGTGTGCATGGAGGTGCACCGTTGGTAGACGTTCGTTTTTGTTATAATACCATTGGACACCCTTATGATTTAGAATGCTATGGTACTCCATAATTTATGAATGTGAGGACAACGGGAGAGCCTCAAAAGGTATTATGTCTACAAAGTTGTCGTTAGCCTGTGCAACAAAGCACACTACTTCACAAATGCACACCAATGTGCTAGGAGTTATTTATCTTTCTCTTTTATAGACCATTCCATGTTTCAGTGAGTAGCTATAGCTATTTGTAGGCAGATGATATGCAGAGTATTTTCTAGGTGCAATATTTCAGTGTGATCATATCTGAACTGGACACAAACACCAAGCATTCCATCACAGGTTTTGCCTCTCAAGTTATCTGAAAATGTAAGAACATGTGTGGTATGTGAGGCCTGTGGATATCCATGCATCCATGTATTTGTGTGCATTATTTTTGTATGCATGGATTTGCTTTCGTCCAGAGGCGTGCATTTTATAACGATGCAATTAAATACACCTAACCTATGTTGCAAGTAACTTACTTGCTATTTTATATCAATAAAAACTTATTGTGAACCATACCTGAGGCAGCAATATGAATGTAGTGTGGTTCCTATCAACAGGATTTCCATTTGTCGGATTTCCTCTGGATACAGTGGAGTGAGTACCTTGTCTACATGTTTTGTTTCGTGACGACTGCTAACCTATGAATGCCTCATGAATGTCAGGTTAGGGTCCTTGTGAGTGATTGACGATGTGCCATCACGTTGTTCCTCATTTAAGGTTATTTGCATTTCTGAGGAATGTTGACGATGTCATCATTTGGCTCAACCTGGTAAGGGTGATTACTCTGTCTGTTGTGTTTGTGTGTGTAGCCATGTGCTACTAACAGATATGAACCTCCATGTAGCTCACTGCCCATCGTTAGTCCACTGCATTTTGCAACATTAATGCATGCATATATGATGTTTGTTGCTTGTGCCATGAATTCACATGAGTAGCTCTTAGTTAATGCGATCTACCTAGACTATTTTTTTGGAATTGAATAGTAAGAATGTATGGGACAGCGTCAAACAAAACCACCTTTCTGGGTAGTTCTGTGAACTGCAAAGAGCTTCTACGAAATCCTGGTCGGCTTTGCTGATAGTCTTCTGAGCGTATCCTGAATGTGTCTGTTTGCAACTACAGGACTGTCAACTTTGATGAGGTTTTGCTTTTACATGTTTTTGAGTAAGCTCCCTGTGTCATTTTAATGGTTATGCATTGTTTAAGTTGTTGCACTCATTCGTGTGCGTGGTGTGCATATCTGTTCTTATGCTGCCAATGCATGGTGTAAATATGCATGCCCCACCTACTCAATATGTATCTACGTGTTAAAATGTCAGTTGGTTTGGCTAATTCATACTCACAACTGTTCTACTCTTATGAACTCATGCGGCATCACATGCAAACATTGCAAATAAGCCTCCACCACCTCTTCCCCCACCACCTCTGCCCCCAACACCTCCCCCTAACACCTCTACCCCCGCCACCTCTGCCCCCACCATCACCTCTGCCCCTCTCACCACCTCTGCCTCCTCACCATCACCCCTGCCCCACCACCTCCCCCTAACACCTCTGCCCCCATCACCTTCAACTCCCCCTAACACCTCTGCCCCCACCACCCCTGCCCCTCTCACCACCCCTGCCCCTCTCACCACCCCTGCCCCCACCACCTCTGCCCCCACCATCACCTCTGCCCCCACCACCCCTGCCCCCCACCACCTCTGTCCAACACCACTGCTCTGCCCCTCACCACCCATGCCCCCCCCCCCCTTTTTTTAAGGCTCGTGTGTTTATATGATGATATCTCTATAACTGCGACATTTCGGGAAACCTTATCATTTCAGGAAATAAAACAATACCCCTGCATGACTAGTAAAATAATGAACTGTTACAGAGATACACATGATAAACACAAGACATTAATTTTTTCAATGTGGGGTTATTTACACGGTACAGTGCTGTACCTATATATCTACACTTTACCAATTGTGTCTTCAGAATGCAAAGGGGATGAACAGTATAAGTTCCTTTCAGAGCCACCCAGCAGAGCACGTGTCGAAGGTTTGTATATTCACTACGCTGGTCTTACGGTATGTTAAATTTGGTAAAATCTTAACTTGCAGCTCTAACTGGGGTGTTCTCCATTGCAGCCACATTGATGTTATTGGACTTCAGATACACTGCATGTTGAGTGTAAGGCTGTTGAGAAAGAGCTGGAGGGATGTAGGGGTAGGGGTGAACGGAGGCAGGGATGAGGGATGGTGATGGAGGGGAAATACATATGATAAAGGGAAAGGTGAGGTGGAAAGGAGGGGAGGGTGAAAGGTGGAAAGGACTCGGTGGAGTGAGAGGTGGAGAGGACGAAGGGAGGGAGATATGTGGGATGGAGGAGAGAGGGAGAGGGATGGTGTGTGTATGTACACGTATCTGTCTACTTCTTTAAGACATGAGTAGTACTGTGGTGTTGATCATATCTGTCCCACCTTTTCAGTACCCAAAGACTTCCAACTCTAGATAGTCTCAAAACAAATTACAATAACAGCCTGACTGTTGCTCTGAGTGAGGAGCGATATGTTTCTTTTCATACATTGTCAGCTTTATTATCATTGGTAACCATTCAATGTTTAGCCAAAGTGTTGTAATGTGTTAATGCTTGTACAGTACATTGATCCGTGTTGCTCTGCTATGTACAGCTGATGTACTACTGTGTATTGCGCATAGACTACCTTGCTGCATTAGCTAATATGTCATCATCTCTAATATGCCAACTCATTCATTCATTCAGTTGATCAGGGCAACAAGTCTTTGTACACATTCCTGAAGCATAGTTTCAAATCAAGATACCTCTACATGTGTTTATCACATTTCAGGGTTGCTGTGGTTGGTGCAGTACAGCATGTTCCAGTTGATTAAAACAATAACTGCTCCACTAGTCCTTATCAACCTTCTAGTAAGTGTATTTACATGCTGTATTTCCATGTATGTGCATGTGTCTTTGAAATAAATGCATGCGTGTTACTTGCCATTATGCAGCAATCGAGAGGCATACATGTACCTAATTAAAGTTTGTGTTACTTATTGGGTCACAAAATGTTATTACATGTAGGCAGCTAACAAACAAGGTCCTTGAGGTTTGAATTTGTATTTTACAATCAAGTGGCTAATATTTAATGTCCTGGTTGTCTACTGCAGGGCAGGTTTCTACACTGCAGGCTCAGGTACAGTGTGTTAAGGCTGGCTACACCTATTTGGAATTACCAATATATCAGCAATTTCAGCCATTACAAGATGCCGCATTTCCGTAAGGATGCTTGTTGTAGATGTTTTCTTTGTATCCAATAATCCCATTAATCAATTTAATTGATAGTTGTCATAGCAACCACCTCCGTTTATTGCGTTGCGTGCCGTAATGTGGGGGGCATTGCTTAACGTTTTTGCAAAACCCGGATGATTAAACATTGTTCGGATGGAATGAAAACGGCTGTATATTATCTACTTGCTACTGGTCTAACTAGTGTCACTAGGCAAAATGAATGTAAGCATCGTATGCGTAAGAATTGCATTTGAAAAATATCAATTAATTTTTCGCAGTTTTATAGTTTGCCTGCAAGCGTTCTAAGCGTATCAAAATACCGATCAATATGCCTACCAAGGTGATTACGTATGGGTATTCCTGGGATAGAAGAGCTGTAGAAACATTTGAAAAATGATATTCTTATCATCCGGGTTTTCAATTTCAACATTCAATTAAATACTTCACCACACGTAACCATTGTCATAGAAACGACATTAATAAAGTGTTATCAATCCAAAGTGTATGGGACATTATGAATCCTGTGGTAAGGTCCCTGTGTAAGAAAAAATGATTCTTTTGGCAGCCATTTGAACATTTCAAGTGTAGCCAGTCTTAACTCGCCTGAGGGGTTCAGTGAAAAAAGATGTTTGCGTTCCGCCATTTAATAATTCTAGTGACACTCAACTGTTGTGTTTTGTTGTAGGTGTCTATATCCTCTGTATCTTCTTGGGCCACAGGTTTGAAGGCCGAATTCCTTTCTGCTTTTATAAGCAGCTTGTCACAGCAAAGGTACCTGTTCAGCATTTGTTGCGGAACTAGGTACCATAGCTGTGATGAGCTGCTATGGTAGCAATGGAAGGAGTTAGGCCTTCAACTACATGACGATGGCCTGTTTGTGCAGTGCATAATGCATGAATGAGAACCTGCATCCAGCACTGACAACAATGGGAAATGGACCACCTAATACAGTTTTTATAGTTTGTGTCAGAGCATTCCTGTAGAATGTGATATTATTTGTCTTCTGCCTTCATAGATACTCAGTTTCGTTGGTGTTATCCCGTTTGCATCCGGACTGATTACTTTATTGTCAGATGCAACAAACAGCAACGATGAGGTGCTGGCTGTGCAGGTTACCTGTGTGGTCGGGTGCCTTGCTGGGCTAGGCCACCTATTGTTCTGGGCTATTGCCCTCCTACAGAGGAAAGTCATGTGTTCAGACAGCAACAATGAGTGTTTGTGTACAACATCGTTCACATTCAAATGTATAGACAATGTAACATGTATCTGTAGGCATTGGGTATATAAGCTTCATCTGCTTATCAATTTTCATGATGTGTTTAATGTGGTGAGTAGAAGATGAGTGTACTTATTATAAATAAGCCAGTTCCAATGGCTGACGTTCTACATATGTGCTGTAGCTATTACATTTACGTACCCAACTCAAAAGACAACATCACCCACTGTAGCTTGCCTGCTAAGATTCAGGGGGCAGTTCTTCTGCTGCACTTAGTGTATGCATGTTAGGCTGCTGCTGAACAATGTTGGGCTGGATGGTTCTTCTGTGATGCACTTTACTAGGCTATAGTATAAGAAGTGATGAGCTCATTGAAGCCCTCTGGTTTTGCAGTCCTGTTGCAAGTGCGACTGCTGTTGCTGGCTCATATCAAATGTCACCCTTCTTTGTCCTTTATGAAAGAAATTGCTCCATAGGATAACAGCAGCAGTCTCATTCACGTTGTTCATGATGTCCCATTTTTTATACCCTTTTCCTAGTAGATAGGAATATATTAATTGTACTTTCCTAGTTCAAGTAACTATATGGTTTCTAAAGGTTAGAAAGTTGTTTGTTCTTCTTAGCAATCTGCAGCCAACTCTGAAGTCTGAAACATTTATGTAACATTGGTATATATTATTACCATCAGCTTCATTGTTAGCGATTATTTGTACTGTTGTACTATTGCTTTTGAGAAAACAGTCGCGTAATCTCTTTTGTGATCCAAGAGTGAGGAAAGAATCATAACCACTTTGCCGTATCCTGGGTGTGCATGTAAATGGATATGTTTGCCTTCGCCCTTTTACATCTGTACTCTTTTAATCAAGAGTTTGTGATAGGTAACAATTTTTTGAAATGAGGTTGCATTAATTTGGGGTCATTGTTTCAACAAGCACATGGACACGACCTTTACTTTGCTCATGCCACTTTCTGCATTATCCATGTTTCTGTGTCAGCAACTTCGTTAATTTTGCATGTGCCCTCAGATGTAGTTACTGTATAGCCTGAAATACTTCTTTAGTGGTTTTAAATTACTGCTGAAAATCTAAAAATTATAGGCTTGCATATCTGCATATTGAGTGAGAAAAAAACTTTTCGAAAATTGCCATTGTAAAACTAGCTAGTTGTTATAATGCCTCAAGTGATCTTTAAGCCTTCGGTGTTTCCTGTGTGTTAGGTAGACACATGTACATGTATAAATGTCACCAAACTGTAAGTTTGGCCATTTAGTAACATTATTCACTTAGTCCTTATTCTCATCACACCAGATGAAGTACTACTGCTTGTATTAGTACCTTGCCTGATGTGGTGTATGTCTATCTGACCACTAAAGGGACCATCAGGATACATTCAGAAGTGATTCGTGCAGTTTTTTTTTTCAAACTGTTCCTATCTCAAAATTTATGTGTTATATGCACTGAAGGGAAGAAGGCAACCATGACACAATGGGTGGTAGTCTGGAGTGTATGAAATGGGCACGAGAATTTTTGTAGCATAAAAGCACAGGGTTTTGGGACTTGTAATAAATGTGAAACGATTCATCTTAGTGATGTCATTCGGTAATAACAAAGAGGGTTTTTCGGTTGTCTCTTCACAATCATTGCATTAATCCTATATGGATCTGCTTCTGCATGTTGCGAAATCCAAAAAGAGAGCATCATTTAGAGATGCTTCTTGTTCACATTGGTAACTTTATATGGTTCCTTCCAAATTTAATTTTTGCAGCATGTACATGTACATGTATTCTTGTGGCCAGTTGCGTCGTATTGCAGATCAATCATATAACCATCTAAATAGAGCTAATTATACAGCACATCTACACATTGTTCAAGCCATCATGACACATGTTCCCCCCTCACCTGTCTTTGCCATTAATCTACCCTCCTTAATTTTATCAGGAACTACGATAGTAGTTCCTATATAGGAATTGACCCGGGTCGTGAAATCATTAAAAAAAAGCGCCCCGTGTATAACGCGTACCGAGAAACGGATAGTGTTGCTCTTTGTTGCTATTGAACCAGAAGGCAAAGACGGTCATTTTAATGTTTTATTCCAGTCTTCGAACTGTTTGCTTTAAGAGAACAAAAAAGTTCGTGTTTTACCTCGTTCCCAGGCCAAATCTTCTCTGTTGTCGTCGTCGTCGTTTTCTTCTAATTCTCGGGTGAGTATAACTCGGGATAGGAATGGTTTTAAAGAGCGCCAATTATACTAATCGCTTTAAAATATCCTGGAAGGACATCTTCAAGTATCAGATATAGGAATAAAGCTTAAAACTTACATACGTAATCATTACTAATGCGTAGTGTTAAATAGAAGCGTTCCCATGGCGACTTTACGTATATTTAGAATTGTGCAAACAAAGAGGAGAGCAGACGAAGTGTTAGAATTCTCCCGCGTTCCTTACAGTGATCCCAAACAAAAGCGGGCGTCTGCTCGTGACGGTAATTGAAGCGGAGGGGGGGAGGGGCGGGGGGTGGGGGGTGGGGCACTTGCCAGTATTAATATTCGATAAAAAAATGATAATTAAAAAATAGAGGAAACAAGTAAAGAAAAACATTCTCTAACGAGAAAGTTGGTGGGATATAGGAATTGGAGGCAATGGTGGTGTTAAAAGGAAGGGAACAAGGTTTTGAGAAAAGGCTAAGGAGATAAAAATCCTATATTGAGCACATGTAAATGTAACAGAACCAAATGAAGTGCTAAATATAGGATTTTTGTCTCATTACCCTTTTCTCAAAACCTTGTTCCCTTCCTTTTAACACCACCATTGCCTCCAATTCCTATATCCCACCAACTTTCTCATTAGAGAATGTTTTTCTTTACTTGTTTCCTCTATTTTTTAATTATCATATTTTTATCGATTATTAATACTGGCAAGTGCCCCCCCCCCCACACCCCACCCCCACCCCACAAGATCCTTGCAAGAAGGCATGCATGATTTTTTTTCCTTGGATCAAATCCTGGTAAATTAATATATCTAACACTTCAAAAGGGTGTTCCCTATCTGGCTACTGGCAAGTGGTGATGTCTGAAGATGATAATCGCAAAATTGCTCTTTTAATTTTCACAAGCTAAATTAAAGTCTCTATGAATTCAAGGTCATGTATTTCGGACTGGGATTGCCCCAGCAACTTTTCAACGTCTGATGAACTTGGTGTTGGCTGGATTGTTGTGGTCCCACTGACTAGTAAACTTTGGTAAATGTTAACTTGATTATATGATTGTTCAGGAACGAATCATAAAAGCAGTGTTTGACGACATCAGAAGAGCAGGCTTGAAATTGAGAACAGACAAGTGTGACTTCTGAAAACAATTTTGGCGAAGCTGGGCAACAGGTTGATCTAGCAAAGGTTGAGTGAAGTTGCATCATGGCCTTTACGAAAGTCAGCAAAGGAGACATATCAATTTTTGCATGGGATTGGCAAAACACTAATCCAGACATAGCCATGCAAACCCTAACTTACACCTGACTGGGAACATACATGTACAATTCACTTTTATAGTTGTACATGCCACAAGTAGCTTTGTGATCAGGGCTGCCGCGATATATAGCGATCATATCGCGATACAAATGAGCATGGGATAGACGATATCGGCAAAAGACCACTGATGATGCATATCGCAGGCAGCACTGTTTGCGATAACGACTAGATAACAACGCCGCATACCAACGTAATACAAACCAACGCCTCTGTGAGCAGAAATATTTTCCCTACGATCATACTGGCCTATTGATTATTAAAATTTGCAAGTTGCTATCTTACACCCCAGCCACCGCTGCTTGTACAGATGCATGTCTAAACGTACTTCGATCTTCGACTTGGCTGGGAATGCGGAACGTACGATGTACGTCTGGCTAGCGAGACTATTTTGATGGGTGTTGTTGTATAAGGGGGGGGGGGGGGGGGGGGGGGGGTGTCATTTCTCATTGCAGAACCCTTGGCTTACAGAATAAAAACTATCCAATATCGTACCGGGCATATCATGTGTTGTAAAGCTTAAAACTCATGACGGGGAATATGGGAACATTCCAGCAGAATGGCCCTAGCATTCTGCCTCGTCAATGTGACACTAGGTTTGGCTAAGTGCATCGTTCTCAGACGGTGCTACTTGCATGGCAAGTTTCTTGTTTAATCTGGAGAAGCATTCTTGTGCTTCGCACCCCCAGCCACCAATATAGACTTCAATGACTAGAGGAATGCATGTCCCTCGAACACATAATTATGGTACTAGATAATCAAGTATTGTAAATTAGTCTTTAATCTATTTCCATCCTTAATTTAGGATGGAAATCCTGAATTAAAGATGACTTTACGCCGCTCGTATCAACTTCAATTCACATCGAATAGGATATTTTGGGGGATATTAAGCATCTATAGGCTTTCGTCTCAACAGCGCTATCTAATTAGTCGTTACATCTTTTTTTTTCCAAAGCAAAACCACTGTTTAGGCTTTGTGTAACGTTCGTTCGTAATACTGCCCCTTAAAATCAAAGTCAGAGAAAAAGTAGAAGGAAATAACGACTAATTAGATAGCGCTGTTTAGTTGAAAGCCTATAGAAGCTAAATATCCCCCAAAATATCCTATACGATGTGAATTGAAGTTGATACGGCGGCGTAAAATCATCCTTAATTCAGGATTTCCATCCTAAATTAAGGATGGAAATAGATTAAAGATTAATGCAACATTTAGCCGAGACACGGTGAAAACATATACCTCTTATTCGGACCGATTTTAAGACTAAAAACATGTTTAAAATCCAATTGAAATATACCTGAGATGGGCAAACAGGTGTATAGACACATGTTTGCCCATTCAGAGCATACGTTGCGACACATGTATTGCATGTACATGGTAATAAAAACGGCTCTCTCTCTATGTACACGTACAACACCACCTGACGCGTGAAAAATGTTCTTCATAAGAAATAGCATTCATCAGTGCGTCGTGCGTACACGCGAAGTTAATTTAGATATAGCTGAATATAACATTCTCTTCATTGGAAAATAGATTACTTCGCTAGCTCAGATCATCCATGGAATGTCGGCTCCGATAAGGTTCGCAGTTGTACAGTTTATACGTAGGTAGCAGTGTGCAAAGTTCATAGGTGCAATCCGAATGTTGTGTGCTAATTAATGGCGAATCCAGCATGATGCTCGGTGCGAAGGAAGGGGGGGGGGGGGGGCGCCATATTTTGTAAAATGAACGTTTGTACGTACAGCGCTGTGTGCATTAAGGTTCGGTTGGGAGTTCGATCGCTGCACATGCTATCTGCATGCTTCAAGATATCTTTTTTGCGCTATTAAGATTTCTCAGAAATGGTGACACTCACCTTCGATCACTAATTTGCCACAACCACCCTTAATTTACTTCATGCACCCTCGCCACCTTGACCACCCGTCCTAATTCCACTGATTAGTGTCATGTATCATTGCCTGCTAAGTTTGATTCAAACTCAAAATTCAAAAGAGCTGACGAGGTAGAACACTATAAGATTTGAATGACATACGCTTTGGCACCGTCAGGATCATCGTGAAGAAGTTAAAAAATGATTTTCCGTTCTATATTTTTTAAAATGTATTTTTATTCAACGGCGAATCATGAGCATGGGACAAATATACTTCATAAGTTGCCACCCATCCAGTACCTATGGCGAAATTAGTAGAGGTTTATGCTTTACAGGAGGGTGACAACGTATTGTAATGTAACTGGTATTGTAAAGCGACACAGTTGGACATCAGATTATAGCAATCTCGATCATCCTGGCTATTTTATCTGTGCATGCTCTGTGTAAGTATGTGTTTGCTTGATGAACAAGCAATTCATTTAGCGACTCGTTCGTTGTTCTTTCAACTGATAAAACGCTATAGCATATACTATCCATTGTTGCCTTGCAGGGTATTTTTGCAAGGAGTTCATTTAGAAAATCGGGGGTGCCTGTGTGCCGATTTGGCTAACATGCTTGCACATTTAAATGCCGTGAAAAATAGCTATTTATATATTTACATGTTCTCTCCATTTATGCTCCTGCGTAGCACATGCAGTTTATCGATTAGCATTCTTTTGGCGCTAGCTTGGATTGCCCCTGGCAAAGCTGTCGCTCACGAAGTGTCAGCAGAAGAGTGGCTAATCTGGAAAGCCCGCCACCAGAGACGTTACTCCTCGATGGAGGACGAAACGAAGCGTTACAAGATATGGTTGCACAATAAAAAGTTTATTGACGAACACAACAGCCAAGCCGATGCAATGGGATATCACGTGGCAATGAACCATTTTAGCGATTTGGTGAGCTGAACATGCATGACATACGCAGTATTTAATAAATGCCACAACTACATGTATATGGGACAGTGTCCAGCAAAATCACTCTAGACTTCTGGGTAGTTTTCATATTTTCCTTGAACTCCAAAGAGCTTCTAACACATGGTCCGTATGCATTCCAAATTGAGCTATCCAACATAAATTTATTAAGCACTGAATTTATAATTAGCCATACGTTTCAATGTCGAACGTTACTTTTCTTTTGCTTGTGAGGCTGGAAATTTTGAAAAAGTATCACAAGGGCAGGGACAATTATAACTTTTTTGGGATGGCCAGACAAATGTCAAGGGGTAGATGTGTTTGCCCAGACATGTTTCAAAAATGGCCGGTCATTTTTTTTTTGTACGTAGATAGTACCAGTAATCCAGGTCATCTGGAAGTTTTGCAACGATACAATGCTGTCCTTGTAGCGCTTACACACATCACAGAACAAAACAGCTCCGTGGACATTATCGCGTTCCAGTTCACAGCTAAGCCAGACGAGCGTTTGGTGATCGCGATCATTATCTCATTGCCATCTATCAAAGGTTGCTTTCGTTACTTGTCGCTTAGGTGTTTTTTTACAACTAGGACCAGGGCTTTCACTGTTTCTAGTATCAAAATCACTTGCGCGTAAAATTTTGTCCGGCCATTTTGTCCGGATGGTTAATTGACTGCCGGACAATAGACTAAATTAGCCGGACAAATGTCCGGTGTCCGGCCGTTATAAATGTTCCTGCAAGGGTGATTTTGCTGGATACTGTTCCATATATATACATATATATCTAATTATATATTGGAACGTTCCATGGGAAAATGGGACTTACGGATTTATATATTAACATCAGTAAAAACAAACCGATATATCTTCCGAAATATTAACGCTATCGTAATCCTATTTTTAACACAATATACCACACCATTATGAGAAAGTTGATTAGGTGTCTTACTCATGCGTGGTATCGACGTTATAAGGTCCGATGCCCCATAGGGTTCAAAACGGCCACATCTTCAGTAGGAGCGTCCACATCAGTTCAAATTCGGCACGTACGTCGAAGGGTCCTGTTGCTATTGATGGTCTGTTCTTAATTTTTAGTTTATCCGTTTCGGAGATATAGTTGTACAAAGTGCGTGTACGGTTTCCCGCTCGATTCGCGCCAGGGAATTAGGCATTAATGTATTGGAGGCGAATGCTTAAATCATTGCGAGCGGGAAACCGTGCACGCACTTTGCACAGCTATATCTCCGTAACGGATAAACTAAAAATTAACTAACAGAAAAAATCAATAGCGACAGGACCCTTCGACGAATGAGCCGAATTTGAACCTATTTGGACGCTTCTACCTGAAGATGTAGCCGTTTTGAACCCTGTGGGGTATCGGACCTTGTAACGTCGGTACCCCGCATGAGTACGACACCAAAATGGATCTTCACATACAGTTACTAGTAAAGGTGTGGTATGTTGTGTTAAACATAGGAACCCGATGGCGTTAATATTTCATCAGGTATATCGATATATCGATTTGATTTTTATGCTATATATATTAATACACAAGACCCATTTAGCGAGTCGCATCAGCTGGTACGCACTCAATGAATGTAACACAGCAACATGCGAATGACGCACATGCAAACGCAAAACTCACACACACAACGAGCACGCACCATGCATGCAGATACACTCACTACACACTCGCATGCACGCACACCGCAAACATATACACACATAACGTACACGCGCGCACATACACATACATATGCAGAGATGCACGCGCGCGCACAGTCACACACACACACATACACACACACATTTCACATGCACGAGATATTATACAAGAACATATCAACGATTCTAATCTTTAAGGTTGTCAGAATTACCTATCTCAAATGTCGCCAGGAAATTGTGTCGCGGCGACAATGATGCTTCTTGCGGAATTTCCTAGCGAAAGAATTTCACGGTAACTACGTTGTACCAATGTGACAGATCTTCCTTGCATGGGAAATTTATTCAACAGAATTGCCATGCAGTGCATGACACCGCCCGAGATTATATGTCCATATATGTATCGCCGATTAGGATAAGCGGCCCCGCAACAACATAACCTCTCATTGAGCAGAGCGGAATATTCCGCGCCTTTTTTCGTCGGTGCATTCGTGATGTTTGATTTACATATCATTCTAATACCGTTCAGAGTTTGGACGAGTTTTTGGAGAAATACATTGCAGGACAGTCAAAGCCGCTGTCCATCAATACTACATCGCATCCGTATGTGAAAGCGTACACTTCACCATTGAATCTCACATACCCAGAAAAGCTTGACTGGCGAACGATGGGGGCAGTTACCGACGTCAAAAATCAAGTTAGCATTCTTCGGAAGTGGTTGCCAGTTTTGGTTTACACATACAAATATTATGAAGGTTCAGTGTGGAGCAAGTTATGCATTCGCAGCTACTGGAGTCCTGGAAGGGGTTAAGGCACTGACGAGTGATAAGCTAGTTGAACTCAGTGAACAAAACATCATCGATTGCTCAGGTTTCCCTAAATATCCCCCTTGTATGCTTGTCGCATGAGTATGATCTCAATAATACATGCAGGACATTATGGAAACCTTGGCTGTTCAGCTGGCGAAACTATCGATGCTTTAAAATACGTTGTAGATAATGGTGGAATCGATACGGCCAGCAGCTATCCATACCAAGAAAAGGTATGATCATTAGAACAATTAATTATATTGATATACATGCACTGTTCTGATTCGTCCCCTCCCTCCTCGCCACCTATCCTGAATTAATAATTAATAGCATGGTGCTTGCAAGTTTTCAAAGAACAATATAGGTGCCACGGCTTCCTGGATCATGCTAATAAGTGGTGAAGATGACCTCAAGTCTGCTGTGACTACCATGGGCCCTATTGCTGTTAAAATTGACGCAAGTACTAATGGATTCCGAGTAATTACGTAATGGGATCTGGGTAACTTTTACCCTTCTGCTAAAGTAGACATAATCTTGATTTTCCGGTTCAGCTTGATGCATTATTTACATGCTGACTGCATGGCTGTGCTGAATTTTGTGTGAAATAGTAGTGCAATTAGTTTCCTTCATTGCAAAAAATGTGCATGTTGTTAAAGAACTGTTTTCCACTTCATACACACGCCATTAACGCACCTTGCGAACCCAGTTCTACTCTTATGGTGTGTACAGTTCTCATACATGCTCCAGCACCACCCTGAACCATGCAATGCTGGTTACTGGCTATGGGATCACCTCAGCAGGCAAGGAGTACTGGCTTATAAAAAACAGGTATACGCGTGTCGGTGTCTATGTGAGTAATATTAATGTGTCTCTTTACATGCAGCTGGGGAACTAACTGGGGCATAAGCGGCTACATCTTGATGTCCAGAGGGAAATATAACCAGTGTGGAATAGCAAGTGAAGCTTTGTATGCGGGGTCCTAACCATACATCACTGCCCTGATAATGATGCTGCAACCCAACGGCGTTCGCATATATCTGCATCAAGTGTAGGATAGCTGACATTAGATGTGTTTTGTGCTCTTTTATTTATTTTTGCTTAAGTAGTGTATTACAGTTTCTTCTTGTAAGGGTGGAGTGATTACCTTTGAAGGTCAATGAACAGTTATCGTTGGTCACATCCAGTATTTCCACACTCCAGCATCATGTAGTGACCCATCCAGCCATCCAGCAGGATATTCATAATATTGATTCTACATTGCTATATTATGTTAAAGCTGCCGATCAGTTTG
The DNA here is from genome assembly GCA_963681505.1 of Eunapius fragilis. Classification (NCBI taxonomy): domain Eukaryota; kingdom Metazoa; phylum Porifera; class Demospongiae; order Spongillida; family Spongillidae; genus Eunapius; species Eunapius fragilis. Next base: position 8,640,030 of record OY811975.1, on the reverse strand, counting down.
TAATGTACGACCCGATATTTAATTGTTGACATTTGTTCATGTGTAAATGTATGCTGCTCTTGATTTTGAAGAGCCAACTGAAAGGTGTTGAAATCATTTAAATGCATTCCCTTATTGGAACCGAAAATTCCCTCATCAAACGCACGTAGCAAAACAAGTCAACCCCCATCATGTGCCTGTACCAATGTATCCAATGTTGCCCTGCCTATTGACACTTCGTGTTCCCATTCAATTGAGTTCTTCCTCTTACATTCCTTTCACATTCCTCTCACATTCATGAGGTTCCATTAAGCTTGTATTTAAGCTAAAAGGTAGTCTGGGAGTTGTCGATATTGAGACATGGATAAAAAAATACAATTGGATAGGTTCCTCTAGTTGAGAAGGTGGCTCATGATCCAGATCTATGTCAGGTTCAGGGTCCTGTGCCTTCAACTTGAAGGCACACCCCGACTATTTGTGGTGGTTGCCAAAATTAGGTTGCAGAGGTTACAGGCAAGTGATTAACTGGTATCATTCATTGACAGCATTTGCCATGTGTAGTACATAAAAGGTCGGTTCACGAATAGATATGCTAGTTCATACGTCAAAATTCTTCACTGATAGAGTACATATATGAGGCTGCGGGCCATCAGGTACATAGGATGAAGAAACAAGACAATAAATGTTTGCAAACAGATTCTATTTCAATATCAAACGAATGACACAACAAGTGCATTTACAGCATGATTTGAATAGATTATTTGGTTCATTTTTTAAACTGCCTGTTTCTAAGACATAGAAGTCTCTCTATGAATAGACTTCGGTGAGTTTCATGGTAATGTTCCATTGCAAGATATCTTGGGTGGAAATTTTGTTGTTGTCAATGAAAACCTGCATGCTGAGTTTGCTGAATTCAAAGGGAAAGTCCTATCATACGAACTATGCATTGCTTGGTTAAAGGAATTGAGCTGCTTAAAGTGTGGAGCAGATCCACCAAAGCCAAGTTGAAGCCTGTTCATGTGCTTGGGAACATTTATTTTCTGATGAGTCCTTATGATCTGGATGAATTGTATGAGTGGGTCAGAAATAAAAGAATTTTTTTTTTGATAAGAATTTTACCATTGATGGGTTACTAGAATATGAAAATTAAACAGTGTAGCAGCAGCATATCAGCTCAGGTTTAGAGATTACCAAAGAAGAGCATAATGATCATATCAACTGCCAGCCAGTTTGCAGTGAGTGGCAAAAGGAGTCGTGTGCTCTTCTAGGGTTGACAGTAATTAATGAATCACTCTCATTTGAAACAGCTGTCTATGATTGCTGTGTCACACTGCCCATTAGCAACAGCTAGGATAGCTGCAAATGGAAATTGTTTCTTTCGATCTATTTCTCTAGCTGTAACAGGATCACAGGAGTTTCATTAAGAACTGCGCCTGCTGATCACAATGTACATGATCCACAAATCAACAGATCCGATGTTATCCTTCCTTGGATCCCCAGATGGCTCTATGGAAAGCTATGAAACGATCAAGGATGCAGACTCTGGGCACTTGGGCTACAGAATTGGAGGTGATTGCAGCAGCATCATTGCTTAATACAACATTTTATACATATGCCAAATGTGGAGAAACATTCAAATGGCTCAAGCAGAAAAATATGCGAAGTGTAAATGTATACTTCTGGCATGCAGGCTTGCATATATTATACGAGACTACCCAGTCAGATGCATCATAGGTATACTGATCACGTGTTCATTTAAATAGGCTGGCTTGCAGATCATACTATAAACAACAGCCACGGCATTCCTTGAACTTTGTAGTTAACACATTCTAAACTAGTCTCACAAGCCAGACGTACAATGAACTTCAACTCGGCTGGGAACGAGGGAGTAGTGTTAACACATTCTTTTGTAATTAGCCAACTGTACAACATAAGTCATTAGGTCCATAATCCACGATTGTTCCACAGACTTTGGTATGCTCTCCCTCTCATGCTGCCTAATACCTGCCTTGGCCATCGATAGATTTGTGTACTTTCCCATGCATGGGTATATTTTCCATGGTTATGGTATGTGTTTGCGTGCATGTGTGCATGTGTGTGTGTGAGTGAGTGTGTGTGTATGTGTGTGTGCGTGCTCTCGTTCCTTTTAATGGCTCAGTAAAGCAGGGACTTTCATTCCAAGACAACATGTTGGTGAGAAAGATTTACAAATTATAGATGTCAATGAATGTGCTGCACAATTTCTTCAGTCACAAGTCATATGCACAAAAAATAACCAAAATTCACAGGTATACATTGTGAGCTGAGCTGCGCACCTTGGCTAACAATAAGGCTTTGCATTATATATTGCACCTAATGTAAATAAAAGCATCTCCGGTTCTTACTATGGTTCTTGATGCACTGGTTGAATAGCTGAGCATGTGAAAAGATGGGAGGGGGGGGGGGAGGGGAGGAGGAGCAGAAAAGCAGGAGGATGATGGGGGAGGAGGAGCAGAAAGCTGAAGGAGGATAATGGGGTCGGAGGAGCAGAAAAGGGACTGCATAGTTTCATACAATATATATATCTACCCCAACCTAGGACAATATAATATTTATCTCCCTAGCAAGGGTAGACTACAAAATGTCAACAACATCTGGCTTATTATTGCAATGTACTGGTTAATGGGCACCCACACCCCCTCCCCCCCCACCACCCCAGCTAGATGGAGTGCTGTTAGGTGCCCCATGGAAGCTTTGCACTTTGTCTCCAGTGGGGTGAGCATGGGCTCTTGGCCCCCCCTCCCCCCCCCCCTCATTAATGCTGCCAACCTTACAAGCCATCTAAAGGACGTCTATGTACATTACAATCTTGAACTTTGGATTCAAAGTGGGCATTTAGGCATAGTTAGACCATCACAAACTAGCTATAAGATTCACAAGCTTTCGGCAGTAGTCATACACAATTGCACCATAGCTTGCAGGAATACAAACTTGCCCTCTTACATAGCTTATAAATAAATATCCAATTATATTTACATGTACATACACACACACACACACACACACACACACACACACACACACACACACACATGCACACACACACACAGGACTGGTGGTGTGATGCATGTACTGGTTTGGTGTGTTGTATGCAATGGACTGGTGTTGTACTGGACTGGTGGCGTACTTGACTGGTATGTTGTAGAGAAGGGGTGGGACATTGCCTATTAACCTTTATTAAAGAGCAAGAGGAATGGTGGGAAATACTGTACACCAGTATACCATCCTCAGAATTTTATTTATTAGGTGAGATCTCCCCTTAGTGCTGAAGTCCTGGTGAAGCCATGGGTAAATATGAAGCCATGTGTGTGAATACCTAGCACCTCAGCATAGTAGCCCAATCTTACTAAAATCTTTTGGCATATGGGCAGAAATAATATTCACTGCCACTATCAAAGCTTCCATCCAGACCTCTACACCACACGCGCGCGCACACACACGCGCACACACACACACACACACACACACACACACACACACACACACACACACACACACACAGGCCCTAGTCCACACATACAACATACAGCACACCTGAGTCTAATACAGTACACACAACATACCAGTCCAGTTCATACTGATGTGGCAATAAGTGCTATGTGGGACGTTTTATGACAAAACTGGACTTATGGCTTTTTCAATAAAATGACTATACAACAGCATCTATTTCAAACCCACATATCCTTCGAGCTAAATGACCCACTTCCACGTGCCACATCAGTTTTGTACTGGGCTGGTGTGTTGTATATATTGGACTTGTGTGTTGGATGTATGCACTGGACTGGAATAAAAGATTGGGTCACAGTAAAGTTTATATGCTGAGGTATTCATGCACACATGGCTTCATATTTACCCATGGCTTAACCAAAGCTCCAAACTTAGGTTTGTGGGGGTGGAGTGGGGGTGGTGGAGGTCTCACCTAAATTTTATAAATCTAAGAATGGTACACTGGTATATAGTACATCCCACCACCCCTTTTAATCAAGGTGAAGTGGTAATGCCCTAACCACTTTCCTCCCCCCTCATACACAGTCCAATACACCAGCCCAGGCCAGTACATACAACACACCAAATACACCAGCCAGTACATACAACACACCAAATACACCAGCCAGTACATACAACACACCCACCAGTCCAGTACATACAACACACCAGTCCAGTACATACAACACACCAGCCCTGTACATACCACACACCAAACCAGTACATACAACACACCAGTCCAACACACCAGTCCAGTACATATACATGTAACACACCAGCTCAGTACATACAACACACAGCCCAGTACATACAACACATCAGACCAGTACATACAACACACCAGTCCAACACACCAGTCCAGTACATACAACACACCAGTCCAGTACATACAACACACCAGTCCTTACATGCATCACACGCGTGCGTGGCGTGCGCGTGTGTGTAGGCCTATTGCGATGGTACGATTGCCACACAGCGGAGTCACACCGCACACACAAGCTTCAAGGTCTTGCAACGGCGGTGCACGTCTTTCAGATGCTCAGGGTGCGAAGTTCAGTACTCAATGTAGGGGCATGTCCGTAAAGGGCGGGAGGGGTATGAACGGAAAAATAATTTTGCATAACTAAAACTAGCCCTTTATTTATAGAGGATTAACGTAGAAATTACGCCATTGTGAAGTATGGTAATTGAAAAACGTTTCTTGATTTTAGCGTTGCAAGATTTAATAATCTGAAACTGAAATTTGGAATTTGCAAAAGAAAAAAATTCTGCTATATTTATAAATTCATAATGGGCCATTTCTCGAGATGAAAGACTATCCGTTGCTTGATACGCGAGTTAAACGCAGGTCGCGATTTTTTAATGGTATTCACGACCTAGGATACTAAGGGGGCGTCTCCAAACTATTTTGGAAAAGATAACGTCATCTTGACGGTTAGGGGGAGGGGTCAGGCTCGTGACGTTTTCAGATGTACAAAAAAATGGTCCCACAACCTTCGATATCAATGAGGTTATGGGGGGGGGGGGGGGGGGGGGGGGGGGTAATGAAACGTCACAATGACGTTATCTTCTCCAAAATAGTTTGGAGACTCCCCCTAACGTAGTTCGTGATAAGGGTCCGACAGAGGTCCTTGTGACAGGTGCCTCTACCTTGTTACTTGAACATCGTTGCCCTTACTGTACCATACATTGTACGTAGCTGCGCGCAGCATTACATCAGTGTCAAATATGGGACACCTTGAAACTGTACAGTACATGTGTAAAAATACATTCAGCACAGTGTGTGGATGCTCATGCATCAGCAACATGTTGATGGACATGGTGATTTGGTATGATAAATGTGTACGGTAACAAAAAAATTGCTCTAAGCCATTCGAAAATCTGTAAGGGATAAAAATGGTTACTAAGTCTTTCTCAAACGCGTTTTTTTTTTTTGCTGTAATGGCGCTCATTATACGCCATCAATCCTATATGGAACATGTACCCGCAGGTTCCGATATAAACATGTGGACATCATGCACATGCACCGATGCACGTCACAGGTGTGACATCCCCTATTGTGGTTACGTCAGGGCTCATCCTCTCTTCAAAATGGTTAAATTGTAACGCTCAATATATTTGCTGGGTGGGTGTGCCACCGCAAGGTATCGGCGTCCTCGTTTGCCCTTCCCCTCAGCTTGCGTTACAAACTTTGATCCCATGCATCCCTAACGCGCGAAATAGGTAGGCTATTTGATTTGTTGTGCATTGAATTATGTTTACGGTTCATGACAAAACAGAAGTGATACACTGTAACCAGGTCACGATGCGCAGGTCGATGTAGAGGCACAAGATTCGCCCGCATCACATATACTCATAGGCAAATATCTATCTGTGTATGAAGAGGTACTACTATCTGTCCCTTGTGTTTCTACTGCCAGCTCTGATATTTGATGCAATGAATCCAGCTGGCTTTCAACCGATAAGAAAACAGCATGGTGTGATGTCAGTGTTGGCTTGAAGTCAGGATCAATAGTCTGAGAGAAAATTGCATAATTATATGCCACATGCATATTCAGCCTGAGGAAGAAACTAGCATGACATACCTCATTATTCATGCATCCTAATGAGTGGAGGTCGCGTGCCCTGAGCAGAAAGCAATGATGGTATACAAATGAGTAACAAAACATACTGCATATACCTCTTCAAAGCCATCTTTTGCCATATAATGAATCTGCCTACCATAGCAGCTATCAAGAGGAGCAGACCAAATGTGATAGTGGCCAAAATGCTCATGGTGACATAGCCAGGAATGCACCAAAAGAAAATGCATTTTATTTTGAGATTCGTTGTTGTAATTTCCAAATTAGATGGTATGATATCCAGATAGGATGCTGTCATATCCACATGAGAGGTTGTGATGTCTGTATAAGATGGTATTCTATCATCAGACACTGTGGCTGAGGTTGAAGGAGAGGGACGCCCATAGCTGCCTTGGTTGTCCAATGACATTAGTAGAGGAGGTTTCATTTGGATTGTTGGTGCGTTGGAAACTATATGATTAAACTCCAAGGCTGTTGAGATGCTCCGATCACCAGAAGTGGCAGGTGCAATCAGGTTGGAGGTACTTGTGTAAGGCAATTGAACTACACAACTCACTGGGCGAACAAAGAACCGTTGTCTAGGCCATGCTTCATTACGATTGTAACAAGCAGAAAAGTAACAAGTGGAGTCGGGTGTTGTAGCCACACTGCTCAATGTCGTAGAATCTGTCCCCGTCAGTGCATCATCAAGAACAGTCACTGGAGGTATCTAAATCATCACATGATAAAAGCATTATTCACACGAACGAGCTGGCTTAATCCTGCACTGCCATGTTTCATGCATCCATGCATTCAGATGCATCGCCTTATGAAAAATATACAAAAAAAAAAGAAATAACTGCATTCACTTTCTAGACACGGAAATAATATTATCCCTGTCTATGTATGTGGCAAAATGCTTCACTAGGATGGTAGATCCACCGTATGTTGCGATAGGTATATCGGTACAGACGTCGAGATTACGCGTGCTCACAGCCGAATACCGCGATGAGATATTTAGACGGCCGACAAACTAGCATCAAAATAATACGTGCAAAGCTCGTGCAAACGATACATGTGATATGATAATATTGACACTACAATTATATTAATTATACGGTTTACTTACTAGTACTCCACTTGGGTTGATACATGAGTAATCTAGACTTATTTCATACACGTCCTGCTTTACGTCCCAAGCCAGAACCAGTTCATTGGTGTTGCACGTAAGAACGGTAAGCGCGTCAGTAGGGTACGTACTCTCTGCAAGAAGTGCACGTACAGTATAGGACATCAATACCATTACACATGCAGTTCGATAAATACCACTTACGATTGCGACAGCTGGCCACATCTATTGCCCTGACCATCGAGATCCAAGTGAACAGCAATACCAGTCGCACGAAGTCCAAACGCATGGCGCTAATGATCGAAAGAGGCGTGCCTTACAAATAAATTGACTGAGTGACTTGCGTGGGTAATTGCAAATCCGCATTCTGTAGATAACGAAGCGTGCATTCACGGTACTTCACAGTCCATCGGCCATGTACGGGAATCTCACTACAAGCTCTCTTAACCCCTTTCAAGCGTTTATTGCTGTTACATCTCATAGACACTCCGAATCTACAACTGTATGCAGTCATCACCGAGCACTGCACGCGTGATATTTGTAATTAGGGTATGTGGGCACAAAATACGCTACATTTATGCCTGAAACTGAAAACACAATGCATGCATAATATTCTTGTTAAGGCATCCTGTCGCTGCTGTTGCAATGGGATATCGGACACAGGGTTTGTCGAATATGAATTTGTTAGAGGTTGGGGCTATCTGATTTACTTCTTAACAAAGCAATGCACACTTGCAAGTGTATGTGCACTTCTTAGGTATGTCGAACATGCGCCACATTGGTCAGAGTCCCTACCCTGATGATATATAAGGGTTGTGTGACTCTGAGGGGTGTGGCTATCTCGGGTGAGTGGTTTGCGTCTTATTAGATAGGATTTGTACAATAAACTGATGTACCATTGGAAAGAGCATTCCTACGAATCGGATACCTTATACCTGAACGCTGACATATCTCCTTGCGAGGACCGTGACATTTTATAAAAATGATCGATAATGCACGCAAATAAATAGAGGGTTCTCAGATATGGTACGTGATCATGGTAGGTACTTGGAAATCATTTCACGTAACGTTAAATCTGCGTACCCAAAAATTACGTCAAAAATTGTGACTGGTTTTTGGGAAGGTTACGAGAGGTAGGTCTTTTTGAAAATGTTGTTCTCGATAGTTTAAGGACGATAAAGCTTCAAATTTGCCCCGATCGTGGAGGTCTGTACGCTCTTTCACACAGTGTTATGTGTATAACCATACGCAATACGAATGTTGGGGCGTACTGCTTTCTAATTAGAGTATACAATAAACGTTGCAAATTTTTTTCTTCCCATATTTGTACCTTCTTGGTAACGTCAAAAGGCGTTGTAGACATGCCATTGCTATTTACCACGAAACTTTCAGGACGATCTGACAATGCGCAATGGCTCATTTTCAGCCCGACATTGGATGTGTGACAACTATCGTATTACATGTCACATTAAGATAGAATTTGGTTTTCTTAGTGTGTAATCAATCCTCTGTTAAAAGATGTGGTTGTTTTATTTAAAACACTCTCTTGTGGGATATTATTTAATCTATTATACCTTCGGGTAATATAATCATGCCTTTTTTTGATGACATTTTCTCCGTACCTTCTTTTAAACAACTTGCATCGTTTCATTGATCTATTGGTGTTATAATATGCAAGTTTCAGAATTTTTGGACTATGCGCAATATTTTATTTTTGCTAGAGAATATGTTATTGAATAGCGGGACATCATTGCGTGTGCATGCCAATTTCCCTAATGGTGCTATGTACTAGAGTCTAGTTGGAAATACATACAAAATTAGTTTTTCAGATGTTGATTTTCCTAGACTTCAGCTTTATGAATTATGATTAGCCATAATACATTCAATTCCTTTTCAGATGGCTGTTAAATTGGTCAAGGACTTAGAAGAACTGATTGAGACCTATCAAAATGAAGATATGACACTTAAAAGAGCACTAAGAAGAGGACTGGTTATGCATTTGCACTCAAAAGTTGGAAGAAGTGAATATGCTCAAACTGCTACCTCAGTAGCTCATATATTGAACGTGTGTAACATTCCTTGGAGTCAGAATATTGAGGCATTAAAAATATCCATTTGTAAGTTGTGCAAAAGAATAGATTGCAATACCTTGTAAATACACCGGAATTATTTTTAACCACATCTGAGGATTTGTTTGCAGAGAAATTGAATGAGAACGATGAAACTCTGAAGTGCTTGCAGAGTGAGATTCCACCTCTTGGAAAGGAGCAATTCAACATCTTAATGACTATGGCATTACAATGTGTTCTTGATGTTCTGCAAAGACAGCTTCAGCCGTATCTAACTGGTGCATTATCAAACCCTACTGAAGAAATGCTATCCAGAAGTCAAAGTGCTCCAATACACAACATGCATTCAGAGCAAACCCTTGCTCTAACTGACCATCAAATACGACATGCGAGAAATGCAACCATTGGTTTTGTTGATGGCAAAGTCAAATCTAAAAGAAACAGAACTCTACAGTGGTTAGAAGAAAAGGATAAACATAGTCAAGAAAAACTGATTTCATTTGCAATAGGGAGAGCTAGGTATGCTCGACAGCAGCAGAAAGCTAATGATAATCTAAGGTTAGAAATAGAACATGCAAGGCTTATGCATAAGCAACAGAAGCGTGATAAAACATCAAGGTCAAAGACTGAAAAGAACTTTAGAAACGTAATCTTAAAATAAATGTAGTGTAAATGAAACTTTTCCTGACCTTGAAGCTGGGATAGCAGAAGTAGTAAACACTGTATTGGAAAATCCTTATTGGCTAAATGGAAAGGGTGTTACACATATGTGGAATATTTCACCGGGACAGGACAAAGAGTTCAGTGGCAAAGTGCTAAATGTCAAAAAAAAAGGTATAAAAGTTATAATATCATATTGGAGTGCTCATGAATTGGAAGAGGAAAGTGAAGACGATACCTTGACTTTAGATAAAGTGTTAGCTGATATTGTGCATCATGACCTAGTGATATATATACATTGATATTAAAGTGTTCGGAAATTCCAATAAGTATTTATTTTCATGTTACAAATATGTATTCTGTGTATAAGTCTGTAATGTTATGTTCTGATTTGAAAGTTTCGAATGAAGATGTTAAAAGACTATCAAGATATGATGATTTGAAGATCGGCGTTATAGCGATCACAGTTTTTCTAATTTTACCGCATTGGTCGCTAAACATTCTTATTTCGGTACTTAACGGTCCATTACTCCAGTTAGAATAAAGCTACAGAAAATACAAAAGCAGTTTTGAAAACCACTAAGTATGCTCTTTACACTGGTTCATGTAGTTTCGCGTGAACGTAAGTTTGAATTTTTTTTTGTCAAGTACCTAATCATGGTAACCCGCTTATTGCCGTAGTTCTCTTTCAAGATGGCTACCGTTTTATATATTGTAGGCTCTGTCAAGACGGCGACTGTGACGTCACGATAGGCAAAACAAATTTGCACGCAACACGGCGAAAATGGGGAAGAACTTCGTCGTCGGTGATGCTGTGGTAGGAAAGAAAAAAAAGAATCAGAATCGTTCTGAGAGTGTTGTACAGGTCATAGAAGCAGGTCACAAGTGTCGGATTCGGGTGAAGTGGTCGGACGGCACAACCACGGATGAAACAGTTCGGGGTATTGATAAAAGTTTAGTTGAAGGATGACGGCCGTACAAAAAGCGGAAGAACTGCGATCTCGATGAGGATGCTGAAGAAGGTAGTTCTGAGACCTCTCGTAGTCATGTGGAAAGTAAAAGTGCCCTCAGCAGTGACGAGGAGCCGACGATACAAGCGATCGAAGAGAACAGGTTTGTAACTAGGGGGCGGGTCCAATAAAATTACTTCCTTAATTTAGGGAAGAATTGGAAAATGACCACCTAGTGCTGCAGAACACGTAGGGGGAAGTGGTTTTTCTGATCCTCTGTACTGTTCTCATGGAGTACAATGGGTAATCAAGGAGGACGGAATTCCAATCGATCCTGCTCAAAGTGAAAGACAACATCAACCATACCTTCACTGGCCACTTTTACGCCTAAAAGGATTGTTGATTACTTCTACATGATGTATCCATGATAGGCATGCCAACATGTTACATTGAGGCTTATCAATGAATGTATGGATACAAAGGGCAAGCAACATGCTTCCAAAGGTGAATTGATCAAGTGGCTGGGATTGCGCGCACATGTAGCTATGGCTGTAGAACCAAAACTATCACTGTGTATTGGCAACATTTTTATGACGAAGGAACTGTTTTTAGTCCAGCTGATTATGGCAATCGGTTTGGTATGTCACGTTATCGCTTTCAGGATATACCAGTGCCTTGAATTTTGCTCCACTCAAGTCAACACTAGAGCTTCAGAAGGATCCCTGGTACCCAATGCAATCCGTCCATTTTTAGAAGATTTCAATGCTACTCGCTACAACAATGTTACTCCCGGCCATCATCTCACAGTTGACGAATGCATGTCAGCATGGAATGGTTCTGATGGAAAATACAGGCATGACGGAATGCCATACAAGACCAAGATCCCACAGAAGCCAGAAGGAGTAGGTGCTGAGATGAAGTCACTTTGCTGTGGGACCACTGGCATCATGTTGAAGTTAGACATTATGGATGGCAAAGATCGTCAGGCTGCCAACTTTTATGCGGAGTATGAAGAAGGGACTGCTATCACCTGACGATTAACAAAGCACTACTTACTTTGGGTCCTTGCGTGTTGTTCATGCCGATAGTGCCTTTTCCTCTGTCAAAACACTGGAGGCTCTGAAAATTCATGGCTTTCGGTTCATGGGCATTTGAACTAACATGTAAACACAAAATGCATTCTATTCATAAATCATTGTGTTGCCGGTATTGGTGAGAGATCTATTTTTGCAATTTTCTGTGATGAGAAGGGTTAAATCCATTGTTGTTTACAAAACATGTTTGGTACTATTGATGATTGATGTTATAAAAGTTATTAAAGTGCATGTTCAACACTTTATAAATAACCACATAAATAATTCATTAAATTTGTTCATTAAAATCACGAGAAATTATTGGTTAATTAAATTAAAAAGCAATAACTAGCAGTCCATAAAAGATTAGGAATGGCTAGGTTATTTATAAAAATTTCTTCTCCTGAATGCTAATTTTGCTCGTCATGTAAATGGTATCATTTATAGATGTCACTCAAACCTAATTCGTTTATCTCATCACACATATCGATTGGAACATAAGGTATGCATAAATCATGAATACGGTTATAGGGAAGTGTTATACTAATGTAAAAATGTGTTCCCCTGAAATAGAGCACATATGGATCTGAAGTTACAAGTAAAAAAAGAAACCAATTCACTTTCTCCACCAATTTTTTACAATAAGCTCATTTTGCTGCAGTAATATTATAAAATATAAGTAATATTAGAAAATAGATGAATTGTTAAAGAACTTTTTTCTTAACTAATATTTATTCAACTATGATTGGAGACCATAATAAAATATTAAGTTCGAAAATACAATGCTTATTTCAATAAATTTCAAAGCTGTAATATGGTTGTCCTAGATCTAGGACCACTGCCAGGAGATTAAAGGTTAATATCTGGCAACAATGTTTCCCTTCAGAAGTGTGCTTCAATCCATGAATTGAATTTGAAGGGTCAGTTAACATAGCAGCTCTCTTGCAGTTTTTTTCACTGCTCATTTTGTCATAGATCAACGTGTTGAGACGGACCTATTTAGGTGTGACCTTGATGAAAAGTCGGTTGGGTTTGTGAGTAGTCTGTTATGTGCATGTCTGATGTGTGCATTTGTATTAAAGGCCAGTCTTTCAGGACAATGCAAATAAACCAGAGAGATTTTCAGTGATAGTAAGTATTCCAAATTCATCAAGACGTTCTCCAGAGTCGCAGCTAGACTTTGACAGTCTTAAGAAGGTACACATTTAATCACCCTTCTCTGCACTCGTGGTCACTTTTCTCTGCACTCATAGTCACTCTATGCTTAGCAACAGCTGCTCCACTCTGCTGCTCGCAAATTGAAGGGTCGCCATCCAAACAAAACAAAAACAAAAAAAAAAACCCTGGAAAAAACCTACCAGCAATGATAGGAGTCAAGGTCCAAACAAAAATTACACATGTATGTATTGCTTAGAGTACAATAACAATTAACGAGATGAAAGTACTGCTTGGAGGATTTCAGTGCCAATACAGGTGTTATCCACGAGAAGCTCACTGGAATCAATGTTTTGATAAGTTTCTACAGCAGATCAAATCATATGAAATTGAATTACACAACGCTATTAAATTACCTTGTTCTATTAAGGAATGCACAAACGGGTCCCTCCATTTGTAAGGAATATCAGAATCGGTCAATTCATGCATTTTATGACAGTGAGTGCTTGATTTCAAATGGTTTGGTTTCTTGCAAACATAATAAATCCAAAGAATCATGTATCCCAGTTGAAGGTAGTCTAAACATTGAACTTCTAGATTGCTGTACAGACAGCTAGATTCTGAATGCATACCAAATGCCCGCACTCTGTAACAGGTTTTTGACAAACAACCCAGATCAATGAGAACAATTTCAAACTTGTCATGACGTTTGCAAAAACATATGTTTTCAAGACGCAGGTCACCATGTTCAAAATGACGGCTCTTAATTTTCTCAATAACTACATGAAGATTCATAACAAAATCCTTAAGGCATTTGAAGATCATATAGAGACAAAGGTGGAAAACACAGTTCATATTTGAGTATTTCCCAACTGGGATCTATCAACATTTCTCCTTCTCTTTGATATGAAGGAGACAATCAAGATCACTAAATGAATTCTTCCAATCAATCAACTGTTTGGCTGTCTTCATTTCAACACACTTCATCACGCATATTTCACCTGTAGAAACAACTCTCACTTTTAACACAATTGACTCTGCACTGCAAAACTGATCCAAGAACTGATAACCTGAAAAGCACTCCATAGCATTTATTATTTCCAAATCTAGTTTATAAATATGTTTCAGTTGGACAAAGATTCCATCTGTTCTGTGTAGTGCTCCAGAAGAAGTTCTGTGATACGTTGTACAAAATTATTCAATTGTATTCTTTCAGCTTTGTAAACAAAGTACAATTTCCCATAATCCCAATGACACGTGATCAATGCAACACAAGATTTTTCGTTGGGATGAGTAGCAGATGGAAACACAATGCATCTTCCAATGCGGTTTTTGTCATTATGAGCCCAAGAACACGTTAGAGAGCACGTATACAAGCTTGATTTTAAGCATGCTTTTTTAAAATCATGGCCTGATTGCTCTTCAGCAAATAAAACAATGTTTTTTAGAACTATGTTCCCCTTCTCAGTACCTTTGTAAAAGACAGCAACATCTGGTTGCATTTTTTCGACTAAATCACAAATAGCAGGCAATTTTGGCAGAAATCTATGGACAGTTGCATTATTTCCTGTATGCAGAGCAGCCAATATGCCTTGTAATCCAATTTTACAAATAATATTGTTAATGAGTGCCATCAGTGTATTTCCATGGCCTGCTTGTAATTGTACATGGACCTGACGATCGTGAGTACCTGAATGCAGCAGTATGTCATTCATCGAATAATCCTTCACCTTGCACACTGTATGAAATGATTTCTCGTCGTAATTGTAATCATGCATACCCAAGTAGGATAGGATATTACTCCAATTGCAAGGAGATGACAGAATGGTTTTTCTGTTGGTCTAAAAAATTATGTTAGCAAATGCAACTAGCCATACTAACTAACCCATAAAACAATGATTGCAATACATATTTGCAATACATATTTGAATGCCCTCTACCCATATAAACATCAACATCAGTGCAATTTGATCAATTTGTTAGTTAATTGGAGTTCTGTGGTCAAAATTCAGTCAACTTGGTGAGGAGGTACTGATATGGCAAAATGCACCAGTCTATTTGCTCTAGTTCAAGTTACAATACAAAAGTAAATAATTATGCTACATTTATATTTCGCAGTTTTGAACATTGTAAAATGCATTTTCACACAGTAAAATGTTTATCCTTCAATTGCATGCCAATAGTGTACAATGTTCTAGGCGGTATACTTTGGGAAAAGATAACATCATTTGGGGGGGGGGGGGGGGGGTGCACTCGGGGCACGTGCCCCCCCCCCCCCCCCCCCCCCCCCTTCCATTATACGTTTCGGGCCGCATTTTATAATTTTATAATAATAGCTGCACGTTTGCGCAGCCTATTGATACCCATACGCATTAACTCTACTAATGTACTATATATTCCGGGCGCCCCGATACGCGATCATACCAATTTCCGTATCGGGCCAGAAACCGACAGCACACCCCCATTCCATAGGGGCTTGCATCACATGCCAATATGAGGGGTAATTCCAGGTTGAAGTGTGTCAATACTTGTTCTGATGTGATCAATGCTTTCACATCTCCAAACGCCTCTTGGCGTTTTGTAGACCACTTTCATGTGGTGTGTTTCTCTAGCAGCGCATATAAGGGCGTCAGCCTGGTTGACAAGTTTGGGAGAAACTGATCATAATAGGTCACAAGCCCTAAAAAGGACTATAATTCCATAACTTTGCATGGCCTTGGTGCTTCTCTCACTGCTTGGATCTTGTCGACTGTCGTATGTAAGCCTTCCTTGTCAATCTGATGACCACAAAAAGTGATATACTTTCCTGGAAAAAGGCTTTGAGTTTATGGTGAGATTGTTTTTATCCAGACGTTCCAACACTTGATTAAGTATGTTGAAATGTTCATCTTCATCTCTCCCTGCAACTACTATGTCATCCAACAAACATTGGGACTTCGGTATCCCTTCATTCCCTTGTAGGATCTGATCCATAGTCCCTTGCCACATCGCGGGTGCAGATGCTATCCCAAAAGCTAACCTGTTATACTGGTATAAGCCTTTCTGAGTATTGATGGTCAAAAGTTTCTTTGCCTCATCATCGAGCTCCATCTGGGAGTAGGCTTGTTTTAAGTCAATTTTACTAAACACCGTACTGCCTCCCAAACTAGCGAAGATGTCTTCGATCTTAGGAAGGGGGTATTTTTCGATTTTTAGAGCAGGGTTCACTGTTGTTTTATAGTCCCCACACAGCCTGATTGCTCCATCTGGTTTTGGGACTACCACGATTGGGGTAGCCCACTCACTCCACTCCATGGGGGTTATTATCCCAGCTTTCTGTAGCCGTTCTAATTCAGCTTCCACTTTCCTTCTTAGGGAGTAAGGAACTGGTCTAGCCTTGAGGAAGACTGGTGTACATCCTTCCCTTATGTTCAGTTTGGCTTAATTTTGTACCCTTTAAAACTTCTAATTCTTCTCTTTGCAGGTTTGGGTACTTTCCATCAGTAATTTCAGCCTTCCAGCTCTCTGATTCCCTTCTTTACATTGATTCCGTTCTTTGCATTGTACCATTTTCATCATTCCCCAATTCAGTGGGATACTTTCTAACCAATTCTGCTCTATCAAAGGTGGTCCCTGTCCTTCCACTACCAATAGGGCTAATGTCCACTCTTTGCATTCCTTCTTCACTCTGACTTGCAACTTCCTCTTGAGACTTATTTGCTCCCCTGTATATGTCCTTAACCGTGCTTTTGTCTTCTTCATGGGAATATGTGAAAACCTCTGTTGGTAAGCGTTGAGGGGTATTAAGGACACTGCTGCACCGGTATCTAGGTCCATCTTTACTATTTTCCCTTACACTATGATATCTATGCACATGGGTTTTTTAGCACTCCATTTCTTCCCTATTGTGTTGACTTGACCCATTTCACTTGATTTTCTTCTCTCCTTTCCTGATCTTCCTCCTCCTCCTTTGCAATTTCTTTTATTTTGCTAGCTTTGATTTAAAAACCTTTTCTATATGTCCCCTTTTGTTGCAGCATCTGCACAACTCCTTTTTAAAGTAACACCTATCTGGCCCATGCCTGTTGCCTCTGCAATTATAGCAGCTATTGGTACTCGGTCAAAGGAACGTTTTGGGTTGTGCGCAGGAATCTTATGTACATGTACTTCCGATATTCCTTCATGTAATTCAGCAGCCTCTCTTTTGCTCTCTCTGCTACCTCCGCAATTTCTAAAGTCTTCGCAAAGGTGAGGTCGGCCTTTTTTTACAGACGCTTTTGTACGCCGTCGTCCCTGATTCCGCATACTAATCTGTCACATAACAAGTCTGATAAACTGTCACCACAAGCACAATGCTTGGCTAACTTTTGAAGGCTGGCTACATACACTCTGATTCCTTCCCCTTCCTTCTGGTCCCTTTTGTTAAACCTAAACCTTTCCGCTATTACTATCGATTTCGGGGCTAGGTGTTTCGTTTATAGGGTCTCGACCGTTGCCTCATAAGTTATGTCTTTTGGTTTAGCTGGTGCTACTAAGACGCAAAGTAACCCAAAGTCTCTTTCCCAATGCACGAAAAAAATGCATCTTTCTTTTCTTCGTCCCCTACTTTATTCGCCTTAAAGTAGTGCTCTAAATTAAACTTTCGGTGTAGCTGCACCAATCTTCAGTTGCTTCGTCCAATTCTCCCATCTTTCCCATGGCCGTCGCCATGTCTTCTCATAATATCCCACCCTCGCCGCCACTATAGAGTTCGCGGGCAACCTACTGTTGAGGTATTCTCCAGAATTACACAAAAACCATCCACACACAATGAATTAATACAAATGATAGAACACGCATGCGCATAGCCCCACCCTAATAGATATATCCACTACATCACAATAGTTTAAAGAGATGGGCGACACTAGTACTCGCACATTCATGTATCAGGTAACATTCAATGAGAGACTCTACCACAACTTTTTCTTACGTCTAGTGCCTATTCCCTTCTATTTCAAATGTAATGCGCATGCGCAGACAAGTATAACCGAAAAATGGCGTAAGCGTACGGGTATTAATAGTTATAATTTCAATAAATACGGCTTTAACCACTTAATCATAACTGTAATCATCTAACACTTTATGCCCACACACACACATGCACACACACATACACACATACACACATACACACGCACTCACATGCACACACACATACACACGCATACACACACATACACACACTCACACACACATGCACACACATACACGCACATACACACGCACTCACACACACAAATGCACACACATACACACGCACTCACACACACATGCACACACATACACATGCACTCTCACACACACAAATGCACACACATAACACACATACACACGCACTCACAGTGCATGCATATGCATGCATGGCAGCACCATTGCCTCTTCGGTTATATCATATATCTTATTAATGCATCCCTCTTTGGCCCCTCCCCTCTTCCCATGTAGACACGTCCCCCATGCGAGCCTGTATACACGGACCCTCTTGGCCAATGGCACCACATATTTGGTTGCATCATCTGATGTGCACACCACTGTCATCAACTCAACACACTACACACCAGCCATAGCACAATTACAGCATACATCCAATACAACTAGTGGAAACAGCCTGATGAAGTTCCTGACAACTGGTACGGTCTGATGGGACCAAAAAAAGAGATGAGTCCACATCTCTCCTAGGAAAAATCCCAGTGGCAAACCCTCTATCAGGGGAAATCCACTTCTAAAAACCACTAACTATCACCGCTCAGCCCAACACATGACATATTGTCTTGAAAGTTGAATGATGGCATTCTGAATGTCTCGTTCCGGAAATCCTTATCCCAGCCTTGCTTTGAGTGCCAATACAAAAGGGTGGGAGGGGGGGGGGGGGGGGGGGGGGGCGGGGGCGAGGTACAGCAGCAATGCACACTTGTACAGATGCCTAGATTGCCAACACCAGACACTATATTCGAAACTACACATGGCCAAATATACGTATATGCTTCTCTAACACCACTTAACAGCTTAGCACATGGTACTAAATCGTGAATCCTGCTTTGAAATCCTGTGCAATGCATTGAACAACATTTTGAAACTGTTTTCACTTCCTGCCCGTCATGGTGGACTGGGAATTCGTGATCCCCTATCAACAGCAGTATCTTCCTTCGCAAATTCAAGAAAATGTATAGCCCATATAGTTGATGCAATCAAGAGTAATTCAGTCCTCTCAGTATTTAATCACATAGACTATCTTTTGAAGCTACACTGGGAATTAAATCAAGAAGTTGAAATTCAATACCAGAACCTTCTGAAGTCAGTTTTACCAACCTTTGACGACACAAGAAAATAGCTGTACAAGGAGGAATTGATGGAAAGACCTCAGCATGGTTGACTGTAATACCATTGGCATACTCACTGACACTGAGATATCATTGAACATTACTACAATTGCCAGCTGTGTGTGATGGTTGTGATAGTCAATTCAGCACTGGACATGCCCTTGATTGTAGAAAGGGTGGTATAGTCATTCAAAGACACAATTAGATTAGGGATGCCTTTGGTGACCTGGCTTCAATTGCCTACAAAGAGGTTGTGAGAGAACCTGTCATAAGAGAACCAATTAAATGACCAAGAAAATGTTCCTGCTTTATGTGCTGATCTTTCTGTTCACGGTGTATGGCAGCCTCAAGCTACTACATTTTTTGATGTTCGAGTAGTGGTTTCAGAAGCTAATTCTAACTTGCATCATGATGTGGGTGCAGTTCTTTCCTTGATTGAGCACACTAAGAAAAAAAATACTCACAAGCTGCTGACATGATTAATACATCTTTTACACCATTTGTTGTGACGGCTGTTGGGGCACTGGGTCTTACTGGCATACCATCACCATTACTATGATTGCCAGCTTTGTGTTATGGTTGTGGTAGTCAGTTCAGCACTGCACATGCCCTTGATTGTGAAAAGATCATTCAAAGACATAATGAGAGTAGGGATGCCCTTGGTGACCTGGCTTCAATTGCCTATAAAGAGGCTGTGAGAGAACCTGTGATAAGAGAACAAAATGACCAAAAAAATGTTCCTGCTTTAGTTGCTGATCTTTCTGTTCATGGTGTATGGCAGCCTTAAGATTTTTTTTTTAATGTTCGAGTAGTGGATTCAGAAGCTAATTCCTACTTGCATCGTGATGTGGGTGCAGTTTTTTTCCTCAATTGAGCACACTAAGAAACAAAAATGCTCACAAACTGCTGATATGATGAATGCTTTTTTACACCATTTGTTGTGACAGCTGATGGGGAAAGGGTCTTGAGGCAAAGACATTTATGTGTCATTTGGCTGAAAAAATAGCTGCAATTTGGCACAAGTCAAACTGTGAATTGCTGGGTTATGTGCTTGCAAGGATGCTCTTTGCTGTCCTACATGCACCAAATATGTGCACTCATGGCAGTGGAGTGAAATGGAGGAGAAGGATGGAGATTGATGGTGGAGCTGGGCTTTCATACTTGCCAGAATGAATTTCAGCACTCAGTGCTTCTCGTGTTTCATTTTATTTATTTTCGTATTTATTCATGTATTTCTAGGTATTCGAGTAATCTCTTGTATCTTATTATAACTGTGCATACTGTGATCTGTACATTGATCAATGATAACCCGGCCCAGCTAATCTGGTGATCACTGGGTTATCAGTACTTGCTCTACAAATATCGGAGGTTGCAATGGTTTATACTATAAAATGGTGGATAAAATTTTTAATTGCTTGTTCCTTTCTGCGTAGTTAGCAAAAAGTACATGTATCAAATTAGACCATTTGTGCGCTAAAGGTATGCACAAAGTTGCATAATTTGCGCAATACATTTCAATTGACATGTGCGACGGCAATTTGAAACGCTATACCATACAGAGTATGCAAATGAAACAGCTATCAGCAAAGCCTTTTCTTTTAGTCAGGCGAGCACCAAAGACAAACCATACCAGCACTTGGGCATCACAGAAATTTAACAAACCAGTTTAATAAGCTGACAGGAAGTACAACGTCCCAATGAAAACGTCACATTCAACCTGGATGCATCACTGGTTATGATCAACATCTTGCTGTGTCAATTACAACAATGCATATGAAATGCATGTAAAAATATAGGGCCCATCAAGATCAATTCGCCTGAAAATCATAAAACGTACTTCCAGCCTATTATTTTACCATGCTTTGCACCTTTTTTATTGGAGAGGGTTTATGAAACCCTTTTCGTCCCGACAGTTAGGATAACAGACGACTAAAATAGTAGTTAGTGCTAATTTTCTTGAATATTAACCGAAGGAAGGATATCAAAAGGGTACTTCCCGTAAAAAATAATAATAATCCCACCGGAGGTGAGGAGCTCACTCCTGCCTAATCTGGAAATCCTAGGTGCTCCAATTGGGGATTATCTACACTGTTCTAAGTTTATCGCTGGGAGGTGTGCTGAGTCTAGGAAGCTACTCTCCGGTCTAGTGGATGTTGCTGCAGTCGATCTCCAGGTAGCAGTTTCCTTATTGCGCATGTGTGGTAGCTTCTGCAGGATGGTCCACATAGCAAGGGTTACCCCACCAAGCCTGGCCATAGATGCTCTAAGGTATTTTGATGAGGAGGTCAAGCAGTGCTTTGTAATGTGCTCAGCCATCAATGTTACCAATGATGCTTGGAGCCAGGCACAGCTAGGACTAAAATTTGGGGGCCTGGGTCTTCGCTCCCTCTCTCACCATGCTGCTGCAGCGTTCATTGCCTCCCTGTCTTTCTCCGGCTTTGGCAAGGCTGACAACATCCACCTACAACAGGCAGTGGCAATGCTTAACACTCAGGTCTCCCCCTTTAATGCCATTACCGTCAATTCTGCTCTGGAGTCTCCCAATCACCAGATGGTCTTGTCAGGATTGATCCAAACCCAACATTTTAACATCTTGTTGGAATCCTCCTCTCCAGCTAACAGAGCTCGCCTCCTGTCAGTGGCTGCTCCTCATGCTTCCTCTTGGCTATCAGTGGTCCCTTCCCCTGGTTTGGGCTTGCACCTGGAGTCGAATGAGTTCCAGATGGCTATTAGGTGGTGGCTGGGGTTAGACACTTCTGGTCGATCCATGTGCCCATTCTGCCCCGATACTGCTCTTGATCCTCTTGGTCACCATGCTGTGACCTGCAGGCATGGGGGGGATGTGGTCACACGCCATAATCGTCTACGAGATGAGGTATTTGACCTTTGTCGTCGTGCCCACCTAAGTGTGAGTGTGGAGAGAGGTCATGGCCTTACCAGAGACCTTTCCCATACCAGACCTGCTGACATCCTCATTGCTGGCTGGGACAGAGGCCAACCTGCGGCACTAGACCTGACCATTACCTCACCACTCTGCTCTGTCATCTTAGGTGAATCATGTCACCAGGCTGGTGTGGCAGCCCTGGCAGCTGAGACCCGCAAGCTCCACTCCAATGGACCCAAGTGCCAAGAGTTGGGCTGGTCCTGCATCCCATTGGCAGTGGAGACTTATGGCAATTGGGGCAAGCAGGCACATAATACCTTCTCCAGGCTGGCATCCTTCCTAGCCATTCACCAGTCCTCCCCCAAGGCAGTAGTTGTGGCTGAAATGTATGGCAGGTTGAATGTGGTCCTGGTTCGGTCCATTGCTAGAGCCATCCTGGCCAGGGAGCTTCCACCCTCCTAACTTGCCATTAGTAGTTTAGTTGTACGTAGTATTGTGTCTGTGCATTTTTATAATACCCAATAATAATAGCCTGTGTACTCCGAATAATAATAATATAGTTTCTTGCTCAATATCATTAATAATAATAATAAACAAACCATAAATTGTCGCCACGTAGTGATACGTAAACAAATAGCATAGGGATATCATTTAGTAGTGAGGAAACGTCGAACTCCATGGTCATCGATAACACTAGAGGTGAGACTTTATCATCACGTGTTTTCCATAGCACATATGGTGATATATTATCAGTTAACTCCATTTACGGAACGAGATGTCGCCCCTTATTTGGAGCTAGCGTAAAAATTCTCAGACTGCTAGCTGGCACCATGGCTTGAAATTCATCACGTTTTATTAACATCACGCCCGTTCCGAGGAAAGTACAATTCTCAACTTACTGACTCGGAGATTCTTTCGCGCGGGCAGCACTAATCAACTCACGTTTGCAGGTCGCAGAATGAACAATTCAAGCAGCGAAAACACATTTCAGATTTTTTTCACCGCGACCAACGGTACTGCTGTGATTGTGTGCCTGCTGGCAGCAATCTTGTTATTTGCCTTTAACTTATACCCAAAGGTGGTCTATCGATTGGCTCTCTATCAGGTGTTGGCCGCGTTGGCTTTTGCGATGGTGCAAACTCTACAGGTCGTTTTTGTCAATTACAACGTCGGCGTATGCGTTGCCATGGGCTGGCTGACTTTATTCACGTTGTGGATGAAACTGGTTGCTACATTTTGGGCCACGTTCCATCTTTTCAGCTTTGTGGTATTCCACAAAAACCTAAAGAAGCTTGAATTGCTGTACGTTTTGACGTCATTAATCGTCCCAGCAGGAGTCGCCTTCGTGCCTCTGATCAGCGACACGTACGGTCGGAGCCCACACGGTCTTATTTGCTACATCTTTGTCCAAAACGACAGTGATAGCACTAACGCTTTCATCGAAACGTTGGGTCTCTGGGACGGTCCTGCTACACTTGTGTTATTTATAGCTTCTATAGCTATGGGTGTCATGGTGATGAAGTTAACACACACCGTGTGCTGCCGGAGACTCAGATATGAATCAATCGCTGAGGGTGACCAGTTTGAAAAGGCTGTTAAGCAGCTCTTGCCATTGGCTGCGTTTCCCGTATTATTCTTTGTGTTTGTAATACCAGTCATAGTGCTAGATACATACACAGTCCAACACTCCACGGTGAACAAAACAGTGCTTCTATTTACTTCGTTGTTCATACCTCTATGGAGCATGGCATCTGGAGTGACGCTCATCGTTCATGTATTTATGACGCGCATACAAAGCAGGAGACTGAAGCACAAGGACATGATGCACTTGCACCGTTCAGTGGATGCGACTGTCAGACCAGAGACTGGGTCACGTGTGAATAGCGCCACAAGCTTTGCCTTACCTGCTGATAGCATTGTTGATGAAATGTGACATTTTTTGCAATTCACCATCGGTTATATGAATATATATATATTTACTCTAACAGCATGCATTAACAGTTGAAAACGAAAAATCATTTCCTAATTGTTTACCGGCCGTGCATGTTTCGCTTAATCAATCTGGTTTCAGATTAATTGTATTCCATTTTTTGAAACAGTTTCAACCTTATTCAGAATCTTGTATATATTTAGACACTGTATAGTAGACATCTATTTATAATATAATTATAGTGTATTATTGTATAGTGTCCAACAAAATGATACCTTTTCAAATTTTCCAGGACACGCAAAAGAAAAGTAATGCTCGCATTGAAATGTATGACTAATTAAAATTCAGTGTCTTATAACTTTATGAAGAATAGCCCAATTTAGGATGCGTAAGGATCATTTGATAGAAGCTCTTGGAGTTCACGGAAATTCAAAAAATTTGAAAACTTGAAAAACTACCCAGAAGAGTGATGTTGCTAGGCCCTGTCCCATACATTACTACACAATACATATAACCTGTGGTATATCAGGACCACGCCCATGACGGATCCTCGAAGGGTCAACGACAAGGGTCACACGTGGCCGATTCCCATTGGATTATTTGTGTTGGTGTGTTGTGACGTCATGTGCAGTTGTATATATTGTATGTTTTGCATGTGTGTCAGGTAGACATTTTGTACCTTCTGGTGGCGCTGACCTTATGTCTGGACTGTCGCGGTCCTGCCGCGACACGTGTACGCGTGCCGGCCAGTTCAAGCCATTACATAACCCATTGGCCATTTGAATAGTTGCTGTCGGGCCGGCAACTCACTCCATTCAGTAACACATGCAGGGGCGGATCCAGGATTTCAGAAAAGGGGGGGTTGCTAATTAATATTCATGAAGCGGGGGAGGGGGTCTGGGGCGGAGCCCCAGCCGCCAACGCTTTTTTATTATATCATGCGCACAACACTACATAATACTGCCTTGCCGTTTGATTGCTCGCAGAGCTGCAGTTGTATTACGAATTTCAGCCATCTTTACTTCGCAATAATTCTTAATTGTTACTAATGATAATTATTCATTACGGGTTTGAAGGGGGGGGTTGCAACACCCCCCCCCCCCCCCCCCCCTGGATCCGCCTCTGACATTGGATGAGAAATGTGCATCCTTATATTAGTGCTAATTGTATTATTATATATAATATATGGGACGGTGTCCAGCAGAATCACCCTTCTGGCTAGTTTTTCAAGTTTTCAAATTTTTTGATTTTCCTTGAACACCCATGTGCTTCTGTCAAATGGTCCTTACGCATCCTAAATCGGACTATCCATCACAAAGTTATTAGGCACTGAATTTATAATTAGCCTAACATTTCAATGCGAGCATTACTTTTCTTTTGCTTGTTCTGGAAATTTTGAAAATGTACCATAGGGGTGATTTAGCTGGACACTGTCCCATATATACATTATATATATAATATGCATGATTCATATCCGGTCACGATGTAAAAGGCTACACCAAGCAGTTACAATCCTGCTGACTGCTGAGCATGAGATGCGCATAATTAAAAAAATGCAGGTAAGCCAACATGTCACCTCTCCTCCGAGTTGACTAAACTAATTATCGACACGTGGGTGCAGCATTAAAAGCTTGTTTAGGTGTAGTACTGTTGGAATTTGAACTGTGATGCAAATTATTATGACGAAATATTATTGTAATGCAGAATTTATTAGTCTGCGCGTGCGCAGTACATTATACCTACGGAACATTTAATCGTAGATTGTCATACGCACACCCAAATATATATATATATATGGAACGGTATCCAGCAAAATCACCCTTGGGATACTTTATTTTCCAGGATAAGCAAAAGAAAAGTAACGCTCGCATTGAAATGTATGCATGGCTAATTATAAAATTAAACATAACAAAAGTAGTTCAGAAAGACGTTGTATAGTAGTCCAGTGAAAGTACTGTAAGTCTGTAACCAAAAGATATGCATAGAAAACAATAGTTCAAATGGATAAAGCTTATGAGTGAATCTATGTTGCTAGCACTCAACACAACAACTATCAGGGTGTACAGCAAAGGGAAAATAGTAGTAGGAACCAGTGTGCATGTATAGGTGTGACATGAGACGTGTGTAAGTGAATGTGTGTGCGTGTGCGTGCGTGTGTGTGTGTGTGTGTGTGTGTGTGTGTGTGTGTGTTGTGGGTGTTGGTTCATGGGTGTGGTTCATGAGTGTGTGTGCCAGCTATGCAGATGAAATGAATAATGGTGGGATTTAAAATATTATATTATGTACCTGCGGAACGCAATAAGGAAGGGTAAAGATGTGTTCTAGCCTAGCTGCGATTTAGCTCGACCACGCCTCTCCCTTAGCCTAGCTGATACACCGGTGGTGCACTATGTATCATGATTTTGGCGTACTGTTATAGGTTTTGAGTATAAATATGGCTACGCAATGAGCGGTACCCAAAGAGTTTGACCGAATCGACAGGGACACGATTTAATGATTAATGTTGTGCGCGCGTATCGGTACTTGACTGGGTAGTACGTACCGTCATACCATGTTGTGTATGGTGATGGTATAGCTGAATCCACGCATTTCGATCGCTTAACGAGTCGTTTTCGTTATAGAAGAGAACCAGAGACGTTTGTAAGAAGCGGAAATACGGTGGTTCTTCCGTTGTACATGTTAATATAGTGGCATGGGCACGGGAGGTTATTGTATATTCAGTGGCGGGTTAATGGCTCGAAATGAAAGAGAAATGGGCAATTAGTTTGCACAGCTGTATCTCCATAACGGATCAAGTAATAATTAACAAATCAATAGGTACTGGATCCCTCTTCGTACATACCAAAATCGAAGTGAATTGACGTTTCCAGCAGAAAGATTATGGCGGGTTTGAATCCCAAGGGGTATCGGACGTTGTAACATCGGCACGAAGCTAATGCAAGAGCCCAAAATCGGTTTTACCAGAGAGATATGATGTAGTATGAATTGCTGAAAATAGAAAGCCAATAGTCTTTACCGTTCGGGAGATGTAGCGTTTCAAAGTGAATCATTTTTATAACGTAACAGTATACGCGAAAGGCAATTTTCGCCTAAACTGTCTATTTTTGCATGTATATAGTCAGTTTGTACCCTGTGTATCTGCTATAAATCTTGGCTACATACACTATGCTTGTAACTGTTTTAAAAAAATGGCCTCAACTCGACTTCCTTTAAATAAAATACAGGATGGAGTCGTTGGTTATTAAGTGTCAGCTTTAAATGTTGTTACAACGAATTCGAAATTACTGAAGATTTAAAATAGTCCTCTAGATTGTGAACACATGTACTACATATTTTTTATTTGTCAATGGTACATCTTGAATCGAAACATCGCCATGGTTATGGCCACTAAAATGTAAAATGCACTTTTTTTTTTTCATTCTCAACCCTTATGACCGTTATGGAGTTTACGTCGAACATTAGAATTTTGCAAAGGATGCTAGAGACACTAGGAGGGGGGTGATGTAACTTCATAATGTTACATGCATAGGATTTGCTCACTTGGAACGCGTACTCACATTCATTGTGTACACATAGAATTGGAGGTTGCTTAGTAATAGTGCAGTGTCGTGTTGGAACTGCGCCGTGGAATACAGTATGATATGCAAAGAGTACCTTGGGAATATGGCTGTCCGACTTTCTGATGCTCTTCAACCACTTTGGAGAGAATAGCCACCAAATTAAAGTCCATTTAATGCGCTCGACTTGCCCATTTGCTTGTGGATTTTACGCTATTGCTCTTGTTTTGTTACTTCCAATGCAACACAACGTCACCATTACCTGGCTATTTAGATTAGCACCTCGGTCACTATGCAAAACATGCACCATACCGACATACCACTTTATCCACCAACATTGAAGCAAGATTTTTGAGTCGTAGCCACCAATGGGAAAGCTTCCACCAATTTATATTAATACAAAGATCAGTCACAACCAGGATGTACTTGTTTCCTTTTGTGGATTCTGGCAAAGGACCCATGACATCCCACTACTGACACCAATTTGTTACGTGGGTTAACGAGCAACGTACTTTAGTAGCAACTTCTGAACAGTTCCAACACTACACATGCAACACTGCTACGTAACTAAGCAAACCCCCTTTTCTATATATGAATGTAAATACGCGGTACAAATGTTTATTGCTGCATATCATTTGATAGATTGCTTAGCAGAAACTGAAATAAACAAAGAAAATTAGGATACCTCTTGTGTGACCAGAAATGTAGAGACAAAAGGCTCTTATGTTATGTCATTTAATCAGTCTCCAATCACTTATGTATTAATTTTTGTCAATTTTCATGGTCATGAAGAAATCAGGGCCGTGATCTTCGGTCAAAATGGCAAGATCTCGGGCATGATCCTGGGTAAAGAGAGGCATGATCTTGGGACGAAGAGGCAAGATCCTGATGCGGGAATACGATTATGCGAAGATCTTGGGCTAAGGCTCGACACACTCGGCGGAGAGATATCGTCAATGATATCGCTGGCGATTCCCGGCAGAGTGGCTTAGAAATAGGGGTCATGTATTAAATGATAAATAAAATGCTACAGTGTAATTGGTCGTATTATAAGTTACAGAATACATTAATTATAAATCAAATTTAATAGTTATTAAAGTAAAAGGTTCGAAATGGCGCTGCATTCCAATGGTGGTGGAGTCTTATGGTTGTTGGGGCACAGAGGTGAGGCAGGCTTTGTCACAGTTGGCCTCACGACTGGCTGTTCGAACCAACGCTTACAAATCCCAAACAGTCTATATGGTCGTCTTAACCTCACTTTGATTAAGTACAATGCAAGAGTCATACTTAGCAGGTCTCACTTTGCTTCTTGTGAGCAAGTTGTTCCAGACGATGTTTTTGTCTAGTAGCTTTAAGGTGTTTGGTTTATTGTGATACATATAATGAAGCCAATTAATCAAGTTCTATTTCATTTGATTATCGTTCATTATTAAAATTTTAATGTAACCCAAATATGTTGCAGACATTGCTATTAGTGTTCATAGGTGACAGGAAAAAAGAAACAATATAGATATGAACCTTACAACAATAAAATCAAAAATGTAAAATCAAGAATTGACCAATATGGTTAGAATACTGGCTAAAGAAGTTTAGCTCGATAACACATAAAAAGTTTACTTTTATGAGCAGTCTCCTTATCAACTGCAGGTAAGTAGATTTTCTGCAACTTGATCTAGCATCAGTTACATGCTGATCACAAGACCAAACATTGTGCTCCCCACTAAGGTTGGTGTTGTTGTATGCTCTATAAAGGTTCTTCCCTTTTTTTTGGCAACTACTATAAATTGTTCAACTGCCTCTTATTGCTTCAAATCGCTTTACATATATCTCTCCCAAGCCTCACTATTGTCTATCTCTCGCGTACCAGTATTTTCAACCTCTAACTTGCAGCCGCCTAAGAACTAATTTCTTTATCGAAACACTGTAACTTTGATTGTCGATGCGCAGAAAGGATAGATGCTATAATCACTTCAAAACTAACAATTATCTGCCCAGTGCGGGCACGCAGGCATCTACACAATGATAGACCCTGGCCTATTGTGTTATTGTCCGCGTACAACAAAAAGACAGCGCAGGGTAGTGTATACGTAGTGTAAGGCCCAGGCGCCAAAAGGCAGAAAGTTACATGTATATTAATGAAATTATTATGTCATGCATGGCGCTGTGTACCACTAATGTTTTAAACTTTTGTAGCTCTATTTGTATTCATGAGCCATTTATGTCTCAGGTGGCTGTAGCCATGAGTTCAAACTTGGTACAAGAAGAATTTGTAATGATTTTCGTGGCAAAACATTTAGAATTCATGCCTTCAAAGTAATAAACCCTACAAATTTGGTATCGTTGGAAACAGGAGACAAAATGCTATGAATTGTAAATACCTATAACTCAATCCTTTAAGGTTCCAGCACAATATAATTGCAATTGTACTATAAAATTGTCCTGATTTATGCTTTGACAGCCTGCCAGTTAAACAATGCGGAACTTCTTCTTGCAGATTATAGTGCAGCAAGGTGTTATAAAAGTTATAATATCAAAAACACATACATTATACCCAACTCAAATGACGGGTCCAAACCCACTATGCCAGGATTTCTTTTTCCCCCTAATTTATTAAATACTAACAAATTGCGGACAAAATGCACGAATCACCAGCGATATCGCTCTGTGTGTGTCGGGCCTTACTAAGATGCTCAGTGTGGAAATTGACCGCAATAATGTACACCATTAAGATTTTGATCTTGGCCAAGAGTTTTTGGATGGGACCGTGGACGCGAAGTTGGCCAGCAAGTACAAGAGACGCTCCCAAATAAAGATCCATATAGATACATTTTGACATCTGCGAACGGTTGAGAGCTGCAAGAATTTGCTTGGTGTCTCAGCTCTGCCGGAATCTGCGGAAGTAGGTACCCATAGACATAGGATGTATGCAGAAAAATGACTGCACCGGCTTACATGTTAAAGAAACGTGACTATAGGGCTCTTCTATACAATCACCATATCTAAATTCAAGACGCACATAATTTATTCATAAAGTGTGTCATTGCGTAATCCATTCAATAAAATAGCGAGAGCTAGCTCTATACAATTAATAATTAACCTAATACATTATAGGAATTGACCCGGGTCATCGTGAATATCATTTTATAAAACGCGACCCGCGTATAACTCGCGTACTAAGAAACGGATAGTTTACCTCTTTGTTCCTATCGAACCAGAAGGCAAAGACGGTCATTTTAATGTTTTGTTCCAGTCTTCAAACTGTTTGCTTTAAGAAAACAAAACAGTTCGTGTTTTCGTCCCCGGGCCAATTCTTCTCCGTCGTCGTCGTCGTCTTCTTCTAATTCTTCTCGGGTGAGTATAACTCCGGATAGGAATGGTTTTAAAGAGCGCCAATTATACCAATCGCTTTAGAATCTCCTGGAAGGCCATCTTCAAGTATCAGATGTATGCATAAAACTGATATACGTAATCATTACGTAATGCGTAGTGTTAAATAGAAGCGTTCCCATGGCGACATTTACGTATATTTAGAATTGTGCAAACAAAACAGGAGAGCATTAGAATTCTCCCGCGTTCCTTACAGTGATCCCAAACAAAAGCGGGCATCTGCTCGTGACGGTAATTGAAGCGGAGGGGGGGCACTTGCCAGTATTAATAATCGATAAAAAATGATAATAAAAAATTAGAGGAAACAAGTAAAGAAAACAATTCTCTAACGAGAAAGTTGGTGGGATACAGGAACTGGAGGCAAAGGTGGTGTAAAAAGAAGGAGAACAAGGTTTTGAGAAAAGGGTAAATGAGACAAAAATTCTATATTTAGCACGTGTAAATGTAACAGAACCAAAAGAAGTGCTAAATATAGGATTTCTCGTTTTGTAGTGGGGAGCGCAACGTCACGTGAGAGCATACTTCTACAGTGGCACTCCATGATACGGTAAGAACTATCCCTTGATCTCTGCTATCCTATGCAACTACTTTAATAGGCATGTTCGTGTAGCTTGGTCTGCGCCGCATCCAACTGTGTAATTCGATTGTAGCGTAATGTTTTATAATTGGCGATGAGTGTCTTTGTATTTGTAGCTTATACCTGTAGTGATACCGAGAACTATCCTTGATCTCTGTCATCCTATGTGACTATTACTTTTAAAAAGCATGTTCGTGACTTCGTGTAGCTTGGTTGGTGCTGCATCCCACTGCGTAATTCGTTTCAAGCCCACGTGAATGGGGATTGCGCAATGGATAGTTCTTACCGTATCACGGAGTACCACTATAGAAGTATGCTCTCACGTGAAGCGCTTCATATCCCCCTCTAAATAATCTATTATCTGATGTATGTGTAAAAGGCTTCACATGCTGGTTTCTGAGAAGCGAAATATGAGGGATGACATGTTGGGCACATGCAACTATGCACACAATACATTGTCAGTCCATACATCACTGACGATTCAGAAGCTGAATCATTGGCGCCATTTTTTGAGGTGTGTGTGTGTGTAGAAATGTGTATTTGTGTGTTTATCTACATACTGTTATCTTTGCAAATTGCACCATTTTCATGTATGTTCGTACATGCCATTTGTTACGTGTAATTATTATTTTTACGTAAATACTTTTATAGCTAATGTCACGATACGACGGTTATTTCCCGTCTCATAATTAATACCAACCCACCAGCCCCACCCCTCGACACTTTAATTGAAATTTCAAACACGAAGTACAAAACGTAGATCAAAATGTTAAATAGATTTTGCAGTCCTGAAGACTGATTTGCACAATGCTTTCAATCGGGTATCCAGACAGGCTGTCCTCAATGCCTGTGGCCTTCACTTCCCAGAACTACTCCCATTGTTCTCATGGTGCCATGGTCAGCATCCTGCCTTGTGGCACCCTATGGGTACTATTTCCTCAGAAATAGGTGTGCCACAAGGTGATCACTTAGGTCCCCTTCTTTTTTGCCTAGTGTTGCAACAGGTGGAATCAGCATTTGCAGAGGATGCTGACTCTATTGTTTCACAAATGGTACATTGATGATGGTGTTGTTGCTGGCCCCATTGCAGCCGTTGCTCATGTTCTCGCCACTTCCAAGACGGTGGACCACCACTTGGCCTTTACTTCAACATGGCCAAGTGTAAATTATTCAGTTTAAGTGTCTCAGTACCTTCCCAGATGAGATGAAGTGATCCAATGTGCCCCACTATGAGATCCTGGGGGCTTGCATAGGTGACCTAGTGTTCTGCGCAAAGTTTGTGGCCCAGAAGCAGTCAGAGGTTTCCTAGTTACTTCAGCAGTTAGAAGCTCTGGACTCTATTCACCCCCAGTAGCCTTACTTCTTCTTAGACAATGTGGTAGCGATTGTAGACTGGTGCACCTATCTAGAAATACTCCACCTCTCCTACATGTAGTTAATGAGGCCTTTGCCCTGTTTGATGATTGTGTGCAGCAATGCTTCTCAGAATGTAATGCAGTGAATGCATCTGACTTCTCCTGGCAGCAGGCACAACTTAGCATAAAGAGGGAGGGCTTAGGGCTTCAGCGCCTATCTTGCCATTCCCCTGCAGCATACATAGCTCCGTTTCTGTCTTCAGGCCTTTCCCCATCGTCCATTCAGTGTCTGTCCTCTTCAGTCGACCTTTACAACAGTCTTGTAGACCCCCAGGATTCCCTTCCCCCTGAGTCAGTAGGCAATCTCCATCTCTCACAGAAGGTTTTATCTCCCAAGATTGAAGACTGACAGTTCAATAACCTTTTTCACAGCATAACATTGACTGACAGGGCTCATCTTTTGTCCATCTCTTCCCGCCACGCCTGTGTCTGGCTGTCCGTCATTCTTCCACATTGTATACGTTCTGGATTTCAATAATTCTGAATCCATACAATAAGTCGGAACACCAAGGCTAGTACATAATCCACACCTTTAGTTAAGCAGTCCAAATCTGTCTCCAACAAACAGGTATGAGAAGCATTGTCTTTTGGGCTGGTCGGTAAGGTAAAAATCAACTAGAATTAACTATAACCACGCGCATACATTTACTCAAATCAGTGTAAGGAAATATATGGCCTGTATATGGATGATTAGACCAGATAATGCAAACATTGAGAATGTCTTCCATTCGTGTTAATTGTTTTATTAAACTAATGTATTAGTATATGTCTACGAGCATTACGGACTTTTGAAGCGATTCTGACTGTACAGGCGCCGGACAATGCTCTGGTCAACGCAGGCGGTGCTGGGCAACTGCTCGAGAAGCAACAGCGAGATAACCAGTGTCGTGGCCCAATAAGTACCAATACAAACATGTAGGTACGAACTGAGTAGTTCAAAGTCACACCAAAGTAGCTCGCAGTGGATGTACGGGTGTTTGTAACACACTGCATGGGGATTATACCCAGGAGTGTTTACGGACAATGAATGACATGCTGGCTATGCTGAAGGCAGCGCTAACAGGTTGCAATCTCAGCGGTCCCCTGGCGACCAGAGACATTTGTGTGACCCTGCAAATCCCAGCAGGTTCTCGAGACAAGGTCCCACCAGCACCACACGAAGCAGTAACCGATGTTGTAATGCTCTTTCAATAAAATAATAGTTTTAAGTACTACTGAAGAAGACATTCTCTAAATGAAGCTGCATGATCCTAACATATACGCTTTCAACTTAATAAATAAAGTACAACTCGCCTTATCTTTTCGGTCGGTCCGTTGGAATACGAAACCTTTGGGCTTGCTTTCGGTCGTGTCGCTTCCCAATGGCCAGTTCATAAAATAAAGAGTCACGAGGGACACAAATTTCAAATCTGATCACGATGTGCGATAAAAAGGATTATTTTGCGCATGCGTATAATTGCGTCATATGGTTTTAACTGATTATGAAATATGGTCGACGAAACAAATAAAGAGCCATAGCTCAGGAACTGGAAACAGATTAATTCGAACTGAATACAGGACTGGATACCCAACCTCGCTCAGCACATTTAGCATCATTAGGTCGATGCTTCCTATCTATGCGGCAAGGGCTGCATATCGCGCTATTATACTTGTTTCAGGAGATACATGTAATATTACCCCTCTGCCCTTCCTACATCTTTATCTAAAAATGACGCACACTAGATGTACTATCCACACACAGTTGCTTGGCTTTTTGTTATTCCTCCTCCATTGCTCAATCACCCTCTTGAATCAGCTGATTTCCAGGTTGCTGTACTGGTGGTTGGGCATGACCTGTAGCTTACAATATCCCCACGCCCACACTGTCTTGCTTTGGACCATTAGGCCAACCATGTTTTTTAATAAATAAATTATTCATATTTCCATTTCTTTTCAATTTGTCATGCAATTTAATTTTTATCCACCCCCATCCCCACCGCCTTGCAAAATTAGACTTCCAACACACTACTTTGGTGCCTGCTCAATCTTGCCATCAACCCCAAGGCACAAGCGCTGCTCTGACAAGAGGTGCTTACTGTGGTGGGGAGAGGGGACATGGTAACTCCCACACATATTAGTGCCATGCCCTACCTCAGGGGCTGCATCAAAGAGGCTTTGAGGTCTGTATGCAAGGATGTGGGAAGAGGGGGGAGCTAAGGGAACAAATGGGGACATGGCTAAGTTATTGGAATGGGGGCCTGAGGTCTTGGGGAGGTGGAGCAAAGGGGTGGAGGGTTTCACAAGAGGGAAAAACAATGAGGCAAATATAGAAATGGGCTTGCATTTTCTGGTTATAAAGTGGTGTGTATTTAATAGCATGTATGTTGCAGTAACACTTTGAAAGCAGCTTTTGTTTATACTAGGCTTTGTCCAGTAGCCCCAGCTAACACAAGACAGCCACAGAGAATTACAGTGCTCTCAGGCCATGAAGTACCAGCAGCGGTGAGTGGAGGGGATAATGGAGAGATGAGTGGAGGGGTAAGTAGAGGGGTGAGTGACGGAGTGAGTGGAGGAATGACTGGAGGGGTAAGTGGAGCAGAGTGGAGGGGTTGGTGAGTGGAAGATAAGTGGAGGGGGAGTGTTGCAGCTTCTTGCTCTAACCACTACCATCTTCTCTAACTCTGTTGTTCGTTCTTCCCAATTGTTTAAAGTTCAAGCTCCCCTACTACCATCTCACCCCCCACCACCACCACCCCTGAAACCTAACTTCCATTGAGTACCACTGAACTTCAACAATCATGCCTCTGTCCACTCCATCCACCAGACATCTTCTAAATGTGGTTACTGGTAGAATGGAGGTGTATTTCCACAGCCACATCAGTTATTACTGATGGGACAGAGACAGTGGCAGCTTCCCAGAGAAGTTCTCGTCTCTACCATTTGGATTTGGACCCAGAATGTGTGCTGGTGTGTACTAATTGTGCAATGGTGATGACATGGTGATGGCATAGATCTGTAAAGAGAATGCCGAGGTGCCTGCACAAACTAAATTGTAATCATTTACATTTATTACCAATTAAAATTAAAATCCTGTAGCTGTTCTAATCGTGATTAAAAATCACTTGTAAAATCATAATAAAATCAAAGAATTGAATTATCATAATTTTTCACTGCAGGTGTCAATTCTGTGTGCGTGTGTGTGTGTGTGTGTGTGTGTGTGTGCGTGTGTGTGTGTGTGCGTGTATGTGTGTATGTGCGCGCGCGTGTGTGTGTGTGCGTGTATGTGTGTGTATGCGTGTGTGTGTGTGTGTGTGTGTGTGTGTGTGTGTGTGTTCATGTGTGCATGTATTACATGTGTCATGTTCGTGAAAACTGCCATATTTAAGAGCCGAAGGTAACAGTATCTGACTATATGGCTCGGTTATCCAAGAGAAGATGCTTCTTGGGTCCTCGAAAGAGATGTATCACGCTCTATATATGCTAACGTACGCACTTTGTTGTGTTGTAATGATTTGTTTGTTAACCTTTAATCTCCAACCGTCCTATATCTAGGACGACTAACTAAGCTGCTGAAAATAAGGAACGCCTGTTTTGAAAATTCTGAAACAACTCTGCCTTATCTACATAAGTCCATGCTTCTTAGAAATGGTTTTTTTTTTCCATTATGGTGTATCTTGTGTCACGAGATAAAAGAATCCAATGCAAACGTTGCGCATCCAGCATTTCCACGAAAATGGGAAAGAACTTCGCCGTCGATGAGGCTGTTGTAGGGAAGATTAAAAGGAATCTGATTTGTTCTAGAAGTGTTGTGCATGTCGTAGGAGCATGTCATAAGTGTCGGATTAACTTTAAGTAGTCAAACGACACGACCACAGAGGAAAAAGTCGATGGCGTTCATAAAGACGGCTTTGTTGGAGAGATCAGGCGGTACAATAAGCAGAAGAGTTGTGATCTTGGTGAGAATGCTGAATAAGGTTGTTCAGAGGCCTCTACTAGTCACAAGAAAGCTACAGCGCCCTCAGCAGTAATGAGGAGCCGACAAGAGAAGCGATCAAAGGGAACAGGTTTGTATAAACGGGGGTGTGGTTCATGCGATATGGAATTACTTTCGCATGATCTTGTTACGTTTAGGAACGAAATGGAGAATGACTACTAAAGCCGGACTACTTAAGGGGAAGGGCATGGTATTGCTGCAGTTGTAGGAGGAAATGGCATATATAGTGCAGCAGATACTCTGTATTGTCGTCATGCATGCGCAGACAAACATTATTGTCAGTAGCATTGAATGTCCCTTACAAAGGGGCTGTTTGCATGGGTATTGGCTGCACAACCAAAAAGTGGTCTATCACTTGATTATTTGAAGAAGGAACTGTTGAAATTTAGCATCAATTATGGCATCATGAATGTCGTGCCATCTTTTTCAAGATATAACGTACAAGTCCTTTGCATTTTGCTCCGCTTGCTCAAATGTACTCAGTTTCAGAGCTTCAGAAGGTTGTGTAATGTCCACATTGATGTGATTTATTCACCATTCCTTGGTATCCATACATCCATTAATTTGCCCCAATTTTGTTGCCATGCCTATCATTGCCAGGTTTAAGATCTCACAATATTAGTATAATATGCATGGATATACAGATAAAACTTAAATATATACAAATGAACATATTCAAGCACATGCACACACATAATAGCACATACAAATTCTACTCATAAGCTGATGTTGGTAGTCCAGCCCCATCATCTATGTGTATAGCACTCCTCCACAAGTTTAAGTAATTATAATTATGCTGCTGGATATCTAAGGAGAATTGGCCAGGGAATGTGTGGTTGATTCCCTCGGAGCAGGATCAATATGAATTTCCTTCAGATGAAAACTACATCAACTTTATTTGGGTGCACAACCTGCCATTTGAAATGCTTCTATGTGTTGGTTGCAACAATGGTGCTACAAACACAATAGTACCACAGTTTTCCATACTTGCTTTGTCTATCAGTATTAAAAAATACACCTTACAAAATGTTAGCCACTAACAACATTGAATAACATTATACTACATCTGATTAACAGATAATTGTATTCAATATATTCCAACAATATTTCACATCATTAAATGAACATGTAAGCACAAAATGCATGCAAATCATTTATGGTGCTGGTTTTGGCAGATATCTATTTTCGTATTTTCATAGGTGAGAAAGGATTAAATCCTAATTTGTTTAAAAAATATGTTACTATAGATTATTGCTTTTATAAAATATTGATTAAAATACATGTTTAACTCTTTATAAATAACTACATCTTAATTCATCAAACATGCATATTAAAATCACAACATGTAATTGGTTAATTAATTTGAGGAAAGAGCGCTAACTAGCAGAACTATACAGGATTGGATCTGGCTAGGTCAATTATAGCAATTCTCCTCCTGAATGCTAATTTTGCTCTTCATGTAAATGCAATCATTTATAGATGTCACTCAAACCGAATTCGTTTATCCCATCATATATAATGTTCGAAGCATAATGTATGCATAAATCAGAGTACAGTTATAGGGCAGTGTTTTACTAATGTTACAATGTGTTTCCCTGAAATAGATGTGAAGTTACAAGCAAAAACAGAAACCGATTAACTCTCATCACTTTTTTCATCAATTTTTGCAATAAACTCATTCTGATGCAGTAATATTAGAAAATAAACAAATTGTTATAATGATTTCATCTTAACTAATATTTATCCAAATAATTTGGAGACCATAATAAAATATTAAGTTAGAAAATACAATGTTTATTTCAATTAATTTCGAAGCTGCAATATGGTGGTCCTAGATCTAGGACCGTAGCGGTCTCAGGGGCGGATACGGGGGGGGGGGGGGGGGGGGGGGTCCAGGGTGTCCGGACACCCCCCTTCCAGCCGATCATGCATAAATTAACTTGAGTTACTTTTCCAAGAAAGCAGAAGGTAAATATGTAATTTGCTAACGCACCCGTCATGACTTCACCGCGTATCTCGTTATGCCAATAAGGGCTACCCGGTATTCTATTCTACGTTGCTAATACGCTCAGCATTTGTCACAATTGAAATTGATTAATGTATGCGATTTATCAGCAAGCACACAGGAAAATGTTTCAGCCTTGTATTTTGTATCCCCAACCATTATTCGCCGCAATTTTCTTTCCCCCCAGTTTTAGGCTTCAATATTGATAGGTAGTCTGTGTCGCCAAGTGTGGGACCCCCAAAAGCTTCCGCGCGAAGCTCCCTCCTATTGATTTTCATGTCGGACACCCCCCTTATTGAATTCCTGTATCCGCCCCTGGGTCTAGAACAAGGACTGCTGCCTGGAGATTAAAGGTTAAGACTGATTTTTTTACAGTGCGTTCGAACACCCTAACCCTCCAACACGCCTAGTACTTGACAGCGTGAGTGCACTTTTCACTTACAACGTTCACTAAGGGCAGGAACGATAAGACGGAACGAAGTGAGCCTAGACATAAATGAATATGCATGGAGTGTTTCGCTTTCTATTCGATGGAAAAGTGCCACAGCTGAAAGTACAACTTATTGGAATTTGATACCAAGGCCGTCTTTCGTTGATGAATAGTATGTTAACTATGAAAATGAATGGGAGATTGCTGTGCGATCGATTTCCCACTGAAGATGCAAAGCTGCATTGAGAGTGCTTAGGATGTATAACAAAAACCTTCTGCCTAATGCCAGGAAGGTTTTTTTCTGAACGTATATACCTTTTCGTTGTAAAAAAGCGTGTGTGAAAGTAATGGTGTACTATGTTTCTTGTAGTGCTGCTTTCAGAATTTACAGCTTGAGTATTACGCTCACACCAAGAAAACTTTCAGTTGTATAAGCGGTCACAAACCCTTGAACAACAATTGTCATGAGTCTACTACAAAACATATCTACCAGCCGTCATGGCGTTGTAAAGGTAATTATACAGTTGCAGTTCATGAATTTCCATCTGTAAATTAGCGCAAGTACATGAACATTCGTCTGCGGGAGATCTACAGAGAGCTTCTGGAGCTCCCCTTCAGACCACGGTATAGCTTTGCCTTACGCCTTGGCTGCTGCCCCCACACTGACTCCATTAATCCGGTTATTCAGCCTTCTACCTACCAATATACAAACCCTGATTTGTCTATAGTCATGGAGATTGTAAAAAACACAGGTGCAGCATGTGTTTTTAATTAACAATATCTTGTGAATGGAATATCTTGAATATAAATATCCTCATGGTTAAGGCCATTAAAACAAAGAGTATTACAATTAACGGCAATGGAAATGTATTGAGTTTTGAATATTTATATGTGAAATATACTTTTTTTTACATTCTCAGCCTTTGCAAATCACTTCCTCGTGAATCATCCATACACATAAAACGCACCCTCACACTGACCAATTAATCCGCCTTACTACGTTGTGATCAACTCTGATTTGTTCTATGACAAAAATTATTTCTTTCCATGCATGTTATTTATTTGTGGTCTAACGTATGCGTGTTTTTATTAGTTGTTTCCTTTGCTCTTTACAGAATTGGAATATTTCACTTTTTAGTCATGTCAGTGATACCATGTCTTCTGGTGTGTGTGTTCTCCCTTGGGATAGCTGCAGCAGGTAACATTAGCCTGTTTGTATGTATCGTTGTATGTATGTACGTACGTAAATGTATATGTGTATGTATGCGAATTCGGTACTTATCTTGCGTACATTCACGCTCCATTTTAAACATGTATCAGCCATTTTCATTTCGACAATTTCGGAGCTTGCTCATAGAGCTACTCATACATTCGAAGAAATTCTCCTCTTGGGCAATATGAATAAATAAAACTATGGAATGGCTATGGCATGGCGGACATTTGCACTCATATAGCCCGGTTATAAACTGTGTAAATCTGTACACAACTTCTTGTTGTCTACTTCAAAATTTTTCTGATCCCAAGTTGAGCAAACAATAAGTGGAATGTCTATACCGTGAATACCTACTACCTATAGGATGTGGACCCGTGCATGGTAATGAATAAGTTACAACGTTAACCGCATTCGGATGAAATTGTTGCGTTGTGATAGCACGTCAGTATAATCTATGCGCTATATTGCCCCCCCCCCCCCCCCCCCCCCCCCCCGACCAAACACTATTAAAAAACCAAGGGTATATCATCCTCCCTCCAAACATTATGCAAACAGACACGGTGGCATAGCAATAGAAACTCTGTTAAAAATGAAGTTCGCTAACTATATTTTTAAAAAAATTCAAATTTGATATAGAACTACAACAAAGATGCGCAATGAGGAAGGACAAACTGCATAGCCACTTGCGTTTTTTCCACCCCACATTGTGCTTGGAATGTTCTCACACTCTTTATGAAACCATTCCCACGTCTATCACACTGAGCCATCCAGTCATCATCATCAGGCTGTCAGAAATTACAAATCGTATATACTTTTACTGTTAAAATGGGTTGTCCAATTTTTCTGTAGTTTTGTGCCAGGGAAAATTTCCGTCCTATCATACACAGAGCAGTCGGTATGTCACAGATGTTGGGAGTACTGGCGAATGATGTTATTTGTTCCTTTGCTCTACGTGGGTAGGTCCTTTCCAGCCATGCTGTCAAAAATATTTATTACTACCAAGCTGACATCCAAAATAACAAGAACAAGTTAACCATTGATGCCTGTAATTGGTAATGAGATTTTGGCCCGCTGCTGCAGACTGCTGAGATTTTCTTCACTTCAAGGAATACATCACCGCAGCTGGGCAAGCTTCTTGTAGTTTTCTTCGCCAAACTGAATTGCAAACATGCATGATGTGACTGACTTGAAAGTTTACAAGAGGATGTAGGAGATGCATTCATTGTAATCATTGGTGTACTACTCAGAAGATAATCAATGGTGCTTGCAAATAACAAATTCTCATTACTAAAATCCATTGCACGGCTATCTTGTTTGTCACTAGCATTGGAAATATCTATACATCAGCTATGTGCAGATCTCTGTGGAATTACCCAGGCTTCTACCCACAACCTCTACAATGCCTTCAAAGTTTCCATTTCAATTATATCAGCAGCAATATCAGCACTTACTGGTTTATGAAGAACGTTGCCTCTGCACATTGTCAAAGAATTGCCTGCTCAAGTGGGGACTAATATCTGCGTGTTGAGCCTTCCATCAGCTTAACCTTCTTTGACTAAATATTCTGTTCCAGTCAGAGAATCTATGCATCTATGAACGTACCTTCATTGATAAGAATGCTTGAAAGTTTAGCTCCCTTCTTTGCAGTACCATCCTGCTCCTTGTCTAGGCTTAGATCTGTACAACCTCCTAATTCTTCGGTTGAGCCTTCCCTCTGCTTAACATTCTTTGACAAACGATTCTTATAAGCTTACTTGTTGTAGCACTTGACTGGATGGGATAAGCAGGTATCCTGATTCCTCAGAGGAGCCATCTGAATCAATGAACTAAATCTTCTTTGAGGTGTGTGAGGGAGGGTGCTGGGGTCCTGTGTGTATTGGTGATGATGGGTGGAGCTCAAGGGATGCGACTGTAGTATGCAGGCAATTGCAGTTTGATCCCCAAGGTAAGGTGACCACATGGCAAAACACACATTTCTTTGGTTACCTTCCATCTCTCCAGGAGCTGTTCCTCGATACTACTACTCTCTACCCACACCACCATTGCTGGCTCCTCACTGTATGGGAAATGAGACTTCTCTGTTCAACTGTGCTAAGTCTGTGTGCCATATCGAAAACTACAACCTTGCTGGCGTGATGTGTTCCCCTGGCGGTGAGCCTATTTAACGTATCTAGTTGTCATTGTTTATCACGTCAGTATTGTTGGCATCAACTAGAAGGTGTAGGGTGGAAGGATCATAGAAAAATTCGTAGCGTACAATTTGTATTTTTGCAATATTTTCATTAAGATGACGTTGTTATAATTATTTTTTCTTTATCCAACAGGGAGCTCTGATAGTTTCACCATCGCCGCCTATTTCGCAACATTTACAACTCTATTTGCTGTTCTCATTGCAGTTGTAGTGTGTGGAGTTGTGGCAAAATTTCTGTTCACACGGAAAAAGCAGTATGATGCTGTTATTGTGAACATTGTGATATGTGACATTGTTTGATTCTTATCTTAATATACAGACACTTTAACAATACAGGCCTTTGCGGAGTTAATATGTTGGGGTGCATCCCGGAAAGCCGGTAATTAAAACTTGTTATTTAATGTAACTTTCAATTTTCTACACAACAGTGATGTTACAGA
Source organism: Eunapius fragilis (assembly GCA_963681505.1). Classification (NCBI taxonomy): domain Eukaryota; kingdom Metazoa; phylum Porifera; class Demospongiae; order Spongillida; family Spongillidae; genus Eunapius; species Eunapius fragilis. The sequence continues at coordinate 8,596,592 of OY811975.1, read as the reverse complement.
ATTAAAGGACTGTGAGGCCTACCAAACCATCAAAGGGGCTGATAGTATTTATGAAGCTGTACAAGTCCCTGATATATGAAGATGCAGGATTTATAATTGCGTGTAATAGCAATGGTTTAGTGTTAAATGTTTGATCATTCTGTGTTTTCCTGATAAATTAAAACCCTATCAATATGGTGCAGTAAAAATAATGGATTATATGAAATAACCAAATAGCCCTAACAATGCGATGGTTTAAATTTTTCATATTGATTAATTACAAATAATTACATTGCATTCAGTGAGGAGGAGTTAACAATGGAAAAGTAGCTCTCAATGATGGCTGATCATAGTTGTCGTTGCATGTCCGGGTTTGTGATTTTGACTGTACCTATATAAAAAGTGAAGAAACACTATGTACATCATAACAATGAAATACTATAATTTCCAACGTACGCCCATACGTCCGCGTAACTTATTTATATACTCGGCCTAGCGCCTATTGGTTGCTAGGTATGCACACCTAGCAACCAACCACAAAAGTGCACGTCAGATAATAATGTCATCACATGCAGTAACAATTAAAGCTACGCTATTGTGGTTCACTCTCACATCTCATCGTACAGGCCGAGAAAATAGTTGCTATCTGGCTTACAATAATAATTTCATGAAGTATTTTATTGCGCGGGCATGTTATAGAGGTTTTTATGCATTATGTTATAGAGGTAGCGTAGTAACCGTATGTTGGAACAGGTGGCAGATTATATAGCATCATTGGGTAAAACAGTATTATTATTTTTTAATGAATTATAACTTATTGTAAGGGTCTGGGAAACCCTTTATATTAATTAAGGCCTACATACACGAGTCGACTTCCAGCCGATTTATCGCCTGCAACTCAAATGAATACGGGTGAAAATTCAGTAAACTAAAGTTTTACGGAGTTTTTACGCATATTCCGGCATTTGAGTTGCAGGTGATAAATCGGCAGGAAGTCGACCCGTGTATATGTTTTAAGCTGCTCTTGGCGGGACGCCACAGGAGGATGCAAAGAGTAATCCAAGTGCGCGAACCTCTTCGTAAAACAGTCAACGAACGTGATTGGGATTACAGGGCGTGCATGTTTAAGGCGATTTAGAAATTGAAAATAATCAGCCCGTGATTTTTCGCGGGTGCACGCTAGTCCACCAATATTTTGCATAGAGCAGACCACTGTAAAATAATTATTATGCTTGTCACGTGCGCGCAAAGTGATGCGTGAACTGATATTTAGGGACTGATCACCTTTTCTGTTTTAGCATAGATTTAATTGTTACTGCATGTGATGACATTATATATGTAGGTTGCCGTAATGAATGTATAATCCCTTATTTCCAAAGAATGAAGAAGGGCAGTGAATCTACAGGTTGGCCCCTCATTCAGCTAACGGGTAGCGCTAACAGGCGTATGCAGCGATGCCAACCACGGAAGCGGCAGATTATCAGCGAGCTAAAGGGAGTGCATAGAGCTGGGGAACGAAGGTGGACGACATAATACTATTATTTATAATAGATGCCATGGTGCATTTACCTGCGCAATGCCGGTTTAAAAGTCAAATGAAGACTAGTTCTGAATGTTTCCATGCACTTATCTGAGCCAATTTAATAGGCGCGAGGTGAAGCCTTAATTGTCCAAAGTTGAGTTTCAAGGTGCCAGCCACAAAGCGGGAAGTTAGAACATTACGAGATACTATCGAAAGTTTGCCCCTAACTTTGCATCAAATTCAACACCATTAACAGACCTCACTCGGAAGGATGCCCTGAATAATGTCTGTTGGACAGCATTCTGTAGGGCCAAAAATTTTCGCATGGCAAATATTTTTGGATATTTGCATTTCAGAAGTACCGTATACAATTTTTGCGTAATGGTAGTTTAGTACCGTAATAAGCTATGAGATATTTTAGCATGTGTATGTATGATATAATATACAGCTTCACAAAAGCGGTAGAAACCGAATTAGAATGGACGCGAAACTATTTTCGAATGCTGGGATTCTAATATTTTTAGCGCAATTTGAATATGCAAATATCCGAAAATATTTGCCATCCGAAAATTTTGTTCATCCCAAAATTTTTAGCCCTACAGTAGTTAATGAGATTAAAGCAAATGGACTTGTACTGAGGTCCCGAATTTTAACCTCTACAGACAGACGCTTCGGACGAGACCGGAGACGAGCGTCCAAAACGATTTCCATGTCAATAATTCATTTGTTGAAAAGCTGAACTACTCTGGTTTTGACTGATTCCAATAACTATGGTATAACATCTGCAAGCAATTCATGAAGATGAATTTGCAAGGACACCTACTCAGGTAGAATAACTAAAAAGAATGGTGTTACATGGAGGTACAGTGAGCTAGTACATCTTCCTCACTATGAACAGCATGTGATTCAATCTACATGCATAACTTGTATTTTTGAACAGCAAAAGCTTGTAGTAAGCATTTGGAAGGATGGGAATATTGGGAAATTCTGATTTTGATATTATACAAGCCTAAAATGATTACATGCTTGTTCCAGTTGGAATAGGAAGAATACCTCATACAAATAAGTTCCGAATTTAGTGAACTCACTGTTAACCAGTGGTGTAATTGGACAAACATATTCTGAATCACGGAATGTAATCCTCCTAGGAAGGGATTACCAGTGTTAGACAATGTTTGTTGATGCATCAGTAATTTTGTCTCAGTCATCACTATCATATAAGGAAATTTTGCTAGCGACACAAAAGCAATAAAATTTTGTAGATCATTTGAATTATTGTATGGAGTAACAGCATGCATACCTAACATGCATCTTCATGCACATCTCAAAAAGTGCATTTCAGACTATGGACCAATTGCAGCCTTCTGGACATTTCCATTTGAGCAGCTTAATGGTGTGACTGATGGGACCTTTCATCAAAAACTGGGTGAGTCCTGCAAGTTCATAACCCATTTCATGATTTCATGCAGTCATTTAAAAATCAAAACAACCATGTTTGATCCCTGCAGTCAACAGTAGCATGCAGGTGTATAGAATGTGTGCCAAAAATTATTCATCCATTGCTTTATCGACTATCTATCACATCCCATGAAGCAATCAATGTCTCGTTGGCATTTGGTGCGCAGAGATATTGAAGTACATAGAGAACATTTCATGTCGCCAAAATCGAAATATTAATGTTCAGCAGTGGTTATGGCATCCTGGTATGATACAAATGGCATGTCAGCATTCGCGCTGATGCATCCTACGGATTTGTAATTTTACAGTATTTCTTTAAACATGCATACCACCAGTACTAAGGAACACATTTCTAGCATTACAGAAAACGTATTTGCAAAAGTAGCCAGGTAAGGAAAACATCCTAGGGAAGGATAATTCCTTTATCCAATTAGAGTTGTGACAACTTTTTTTGACACTGATGGTCTGGCATCCTTTATACCTGTAAGCTATATAGCAAGCAGATGTGCAATTTCAGACAAATAGTACTTGAAGTTTGATTTAGATTGTGTTTGGTTGTGTGTCAAGTGATAAAGTAAAGCTAACCATTTATATTTAAGTTGCATATCAATTAAAACATGCAGATCCGAACCTACGAAAGTAGGATCCATATAGGAATCGTGCAGTATGATGAAGTGTCATTAAAAACGTCACACGCGTCGAGCGGAACAGCCAAGAGTCGGGTCACTTCGCTCTTAGTGGCATTCCAAATGTCATGCATAACGCCTTCCTTAGAACCTATAATTGCCTGGTATACTACACAAATACTATTTTCAAATGCACTCTTCTTTGCATGCACTTACACCGATAAATCGTGAATGATTATGAATCAACTCAATCGCGAATCAATGATTTTATAGCATTCATATCGTATAATACTATAAATTGTACATGTAGCAAATTACGTCAAGATTTCCAAAACTAAATTACACCCAGATGTACGAATTCGTCCATAGGAAACTGGCTAAACTCTGTCTTGGCTGATGCATGGTGACGCTATAAACTCCAGACAATGGTGATATCTTATACCTGTGAAACTGAACAGAGGACGTTTACTGCACATCTTCACACCTCCACATATCCACATCTCAGGGTTACGTGAGGGAAGTTTGAATGGGCGTGTGAACAGAATTAAAGTGTACATAAGGGGCAGTGTATAAATCACATGCAAGTACACACCCATCTAAAGCACCCTGTGTATGCACACCGTCACAGTTTTTCGAATAATAAAAGTGCTCCACACTCAAGTGGTTGTGGGTCTAGCAAAACTAATTATGCCTTGAACAATGAAGTAGTTTGCACTAAGTAGTTTTCCTAGATCCACAACCACTTGAAGGACCCAGCATTTTTATTACTTATCCAACACTGACACTCCCTCTAATACTCCTTGGCCCTGCTCTTCCCCTCCAACACTCCCATGCCCTTCCCCTCTACATACCCCCACTCCATTCCCCTCCACACACTCCCTTCCCAGTCCCCTTACACACCCCACTCCCCTACACACCCCACTCCCCTCTACACACTCGCACTCCCTTCACCTCTCGGTCCCCTCTGCATACTCCCACTTCCCTCTACACACTCGCATTCTATGCACTCCTTCTCTAACACTCATCCCTGTACATACTCCCCTGAACACACAACTCTCTCTCTCTATGCACTGGTCACTCCCTTTACACACTTCCTTCAATGCACTGCCCATCTACACACTTCCCTCTACACACTCCCACATTGCCCCTGTACACTTCCCCTCTAGCACCCTTTAATGCCCCTCTACATACTCCCCTTTATATTCACTCTCTCGTAATCTATTCACTCCCTCTCTATACACCCCTCCACCTCTGCACATTCCCACTCTATATACAATGCCCCTGAATATAGCTCTTTACAAAGCCCCTGTAAAAACTCCCGTTTCTTCCTCTTCATTACACGCCCCCCTGTATAACTCACACTACATATCCTGATACACTATGAATACGGACACAGCTTCAAAATCACGTACCACGGTCATTCCTGACAGTGAGAAAAAGGCTCCTGAGAAATATCCGTAATTACTGAATTAAAGCGGACGATCAGCCAACACTGCAGATCTAATCTAGCTCTACTGGAATATGTTCGTTAGGTTCAAATGTTGCTAACATACGCTTTATAAAGCGAAAAATGTCATTGATGAATAAAATTCCAACGGAATGCATCCGTTATACGTTTATAGTAACGCGGAATATAGACCAGTTGCGAACGTTTATCCGTATGGTGTTAAGTCGTGGCGTCAATTTCGGCGGCCATTTGGGTGGGCAAAATGTACAGGTGAGTATGCTCCAAAATGGAATGGTCGCGAGTAGTGTACAATCGGCTGAACGGTTCGAAAAAGTTATATTAGCTATCGGTAAGAAATTTGAATGTTAACCTGTCACAATTCTTTCGAACCGATTTGTTCAGCCGATTGTACACAACTCGCGACCATTCCATTTTAGAACATACTCACCTGTACATTTGCCCACCAAAATGGCCGCCGAAATTGACGCCCACAACTAACACGTTCTATGGCTCTTAAGGCCATACCAACGATAAACGTTCGCGCCGCAACTGGTCAATCTGTTGTATAATTTACTGACTAAAAAAGCGTATATTGCATGTACGTGGAGTAAATATATTTACTATATATGCGAGTTTTACACTACGCGGAAATGAAGCGTATGCACATACGTTCATAATGGGCAATTATACCATGCATGTGTATAAATTTGATTTGGCACGGTGTTATGTCCCATCTCTCAGCTCCAGGCTCTTAGCCTAAGGATAGAGGAGTGGGTTAATTGAGCCACTGGGCCGGGTAGGTTGAGCCACTCCCTTTTTTTAGCTCTACGAAGAAACTTACTTGAGATATATTGACACTAAGTGTAATGACTAGCTATTAATTTTATCCTACATAAGAATGTTTTTTTTAGTACTATTCAATGTAATTTTCTAAAATAAGAATTTTATGATGAAAGTGAAATTCTGTTTCCGTTGTTTGTGCTTTCATAATTTCTACACAATAACCTATTTCAGTCTTAAGTGTTTGAAAGAACATGTATGCAGCTATATGAATGTTTAAAATGAGTGTCTCACCAAACACTTGCTGTGACTTTTAGTTATTTGTAGTACTTATGTTTTAAATTAATGCATTCTGTACTATTACCTTTTTTTTTTCTTTTTTTTTTTTCAGGATTAATAATATATTTAATCATTAAAGATATGACAGTGAAAATTATAACATGACATATCATAATAAAATAAGGAACTACCTAATCTAAACAGTGTACATGTCCGAGGCAAAGCATCTAAAATGAATTATATACTTTGCTTATGAAACGTTGCTCAAGTTGAGCCTTTACCTAGGGTTGCATGTTAGGCCTAAGCCTAGGGTTATAGGTTATATTGTTTAAGCATTAAAGCACATGTATTTGCAAGCTTTATGTTATTCTAACACACGTATAAATTGAAAGTCCACCTCTTCCTTAATTTAGTACATGCATGTCACGTGATGGTCATTAAACCTGTGTACAATGTGTATTCACTAGATTCAATCTTTGATAAAATATACTGCATTACAGCGTTTAGATGCAGGCATACTTATGCTAGCATGTGCACATACATGTAACACTGGCTTAAGGCAGCATGTGGCTCAACTGACCCATGCCCCTGGCACAACTGACCCACTCAGATGGGTTAGTTATGCCATTTGACACCTGTTGATGTTTAGTAATGTCCTTTCTCTCACTTACAACCCCAGTGTCTAATATTCCCATGACATACATGTATACCCTAGTGATGCCCCTTTATAATAGACTATAACCTTTCCTTAATAACAAATCCCAGAGGCAGTATAAACCTAAAACAAAAAATGGCCCAACTAACCCACTCCTCCCTACTAGTAATTGAGGACTGATAGCGATCACATCCAAAGATATCTATGTTAGTAGATTTTAATGATTAAGTCCTATGTCTGATCACATCAAAATTCTTGAGAATTACAACAAAGGTCAGTTTGTTAAGATTCCTACCTGTTCTTGGCTTTTTTTCCCACACACCGCACATGCATGCACTATACAATTGCCAGACACACACACACACACACACACACACACACACACACACACACACACACACACACACACACACACACTGTTAAGTCCACACACACACACTCATACATACACACAATGGCTGTTCATGCCACACATCCATTCCAGGGCAACGCCCAAATCGGTCTCTGTGTCATGGTCTCTGTGCATGTCATACGCTCCATGTCATACGTTCTATGTCATACTGTCTGCCATACGCTCTATGTCATACCCTCTTTGTCATATGTTCTATGTCATATGCTTATGTGTCAACTTCTCTATGCTGTATCTCAATTGTTCTGTTGCACGATGTACCGGGCCACAGTATGTGTGTGGTAAGGAAGCCAAAGACAGGTAGGAATCATAACAAGCACTAAATAAACTAAACCTTTGTTGTCGTTCTAAAGAACTTTCGATGCGATCACTGGAAGGCAGACATAGAACACCTTTGTTGTAGAAATACATTCGGATGCGAGTCCTCAATTATACTGGTACCGGTATTCTCTCTCTTATATGTAGACCAAATAATACTCCTCATTTGTGACGTATTTATGGCCTGGAGCTGAGTTATGGGACATATATATCGCTAAGGGTTACCGCACAATTAAACATATGTACCTAGGTGTCCTTGGTGGATTCTTGAGAGTGTATCTTTCTGAAGGGTCTTAGGTATGATTATCCGGTCCCCATACATCAATCAACTGGCCCTTGTGGACTGTTAAGTGGCCCCTTCTGCTCCAGTAAACATTGAGGTGGCCTTCAATGCGGTGTCTATCCCGCCATCCGAACCTGCAGTACTTGATTAGTTTAGAACATACAGGATCTGTTGCTTGAGACTTGCTGACCTCCTCAAGTCTCCCATCCATAATCAGTCCAGTTGTCACGGCATCAATAAACTCTTCCACTTCAGATTGCAAGTTCTCTTTGCAAGTTGTGTCTGGTAGTGGTGCCCTCGAAAGTGCATCTGCGGCATATTGTAATTTCCCTGGGATATGCTCAACAGTATAGTCAAAGCGCATCAACCGCAGTCGGAACCGTAATACTCTTGGTGGGAGATTGTCGAGTTGCTTGGTACTTAGTAATGGTACCAAAGGTTTGTGGTCAGTCCCAATGAGGAATCTCCTTCCAATAAGGTAGTTGTGGAATTTATCACATGCCCATGAAATGGCCAACGCCACTTTCTCGATCTGAGCATATCGGTTCTCCGTTTTGGTCATTGAACGTGATGCAAAGCACACTGGTCTCCATATGTTCCTTTCCTGCTGCAGTAAAACAGCTCCCAGGCCATATGAGAATGCGTCTGCAGACACCCTTGTTTCCGCCGTTAAACAGTAGTGAGCAAGCACAATAGGCCTGGTGAGTTCAGCTTTCAGCTGAGCAAATGCATTATCTTGAGCTGGTCCCCATGTCCATGACAGTTTAGTGCTTAATAGAGAACACAACGGTTGGCTCAGCTCAGCTATTTGACTGGAGAATTTCCCGAGTTGGTTTACCATCCCTATGAATCGTCAAAGTTGTGAACTGTCTGCTGGGGGTGCTAAATGTAATATTGCAGACGTCTTCTCTGGGTCAGCTGAAACACCATCTTTATTGATCATGTGACCTAGAAATTTGATCTCCTTCTTACTGAATACACATTTATCTGGGTTCAGTGTTATTCCTGATAACTGTAACCGTGACAATACCACAGTCAATCTCTTATCATGGTCTTCTTGAGTCGAGGCAAAAACTAGTATGTCGTCCATGAGGCACAGTACACCTGGTAGCCCTGCAAGAATCCTGTTCATTTCTCTTTGGAAATGTTCTGGGGCACTGGATATGCCGAAGGGAATTTTGTTAAAACAAAACCGTCCAACGGAGTTATGAATGTGGTGAGTAGTCGGGAACCTGTTGCAAGTGGTATTTGCCAGAACCCGCAGTTGGCATCCAGCTTGGAGAATGTTGTGGCTCCTGTAAGCTGGGCTAGGATCTCATCAATTTTGGGCAATGGATGAACTTCTCATAGTACACTCTCGTTCAGTGGTCAGAGGTCAACACATATCCTGACTGTGCTGTTTTTCCTTGATACCACCACCATGCCAGCCCACCAATCGGTTGGTCCTATTACTGGTGAGATAACTCGAATTGATTCCATGCGTTCCAACTCGATTTTCACTTGTTCACGTAATGGGATTGGAACATGTCTTGCCATGTACAGCGCAAATGGTTTGGTATCTGGTCACAACTTGATCTGATACTTGTCCCCAAAATTGCCCAAGTCCATGGAATAATGTAGGAAAGTGCTCGTAAACCCCTCTTCTGTATTCATCAACTGAGTTGAGTGATTGCTGGCAGATTTGCTTTAAGTCCATTCACCACAAACACTGTCTCTATACATTCCTGATTTCCATGCCGGAAAGTGGCCTGAAACTGTCCTTCGACACTGAGACGTTCTCCTGCTGGTCCATATAGTGTCTTTAGGGGTTTCAGTAATCTGATGCTACCCAAACGCCTCAATGAACATTGTGATATAGTTGTCACTTCTGCTCCTGTATCAATTTTGAATGTCATTGGTGTGTTAACAGTAACTCCGATTGACCAACTTGAACTTCCATTCTGGTCTACAGGTCCCAGAAATGCCTTATCAGTATCTCCATAGCTACATTCTGTCATGGCCGACACGACTTTGGAGTGACAGCATGCCCTAAAGTGCCTCTTCCTATGGCACCTGTGACACACTGCCTCAAATGCTGGACACTCTGTATTAGAATGTGGTCCCCTGCGACATCATCCACACTTTGATTTACCTTGCTGCTTCAATCTTCCAGTACTGGACTCATCCTTAATAGCTGTGCTACTTCCCTGAACTTGGTCAATGTCCTTACTAGTGGCTTTGCTACCTCCTAAGAACTCACTCTGCTCCCTAACAGCCTCCTTCTGACGAAAAGTCTTCTTTGCTTTCTCTAATGTAAGACCTGAATCCATTTGCATCTGTTTAGAGAGAGCAGGGTCTCGTATCCCAACCACCAGTCTGTCGCGTATCACTTCTTCTTTCCATTCTTTATAATCACAGTCCTCTGCTAAACTGTACAGTGCCATGATTTATTCTTCCGCCGACTCGCCCTCTTGTTGTGAGCGGAGGTTGAATCTTGCGCGCTCGAAGATAACATTTCTGCGCACACTGAAAAACTTATCGAGCGTAGCAACCACTTCTTAGTAGTCCTTTCTGTCTTCGCTCTGGATTCCTGCCGAGGTCAAAACATCTTCTGCTTGTTCCCCTAAGCAGTAGAGCAACGTGCTAACTTGTCTCCCATCCCCTTCCTCGTCAAGGCCGGAAGCCACACGAAATTGGTCAAACCGTCGTTTCCACCTGCTCCATTCAGTGGCGGTGGAAGGGGGGGAGCTGGGGGGTCTCGAGCCCCCCCAAAAATGGCATTGGAGGGGCTGAGCCCCTCCTATAACAAAAGGCCCTGAAAATAAATTAATATACGTATTGTTAACTTATTACAATGCAGCACTGGCACTCGGCTATCGTATCAAATCGTATTCATATTTAGTACATGTACAGACGAACGTGCGTGACTGTCGTCGCCTCAATTGCTACATCCTGCAGCTGTTCTATCACGTGCTTGACAAAATGAAGCGATCATTTGGATGAAGCGTGGTCATTGAAGCGGGATAAAATTCGATCCCACGTTGCCAACAGCTAACTGTTCTGCAGAGAACTTACCTCAACCTAGCATTGATTTTGAGCAGTTAACTGTTCAGCGGAATACCTCCGCCTACTTCTAACTGTCCGGAGGAGATGCAGCCAGAAGACATTGCACCAATCGTCCTTGCTGCTAATGATTTGACAGCTTGTGACTGTCGAGGTGCGTGCTGTAGCAATAAGAGTGAGGTTTATCAGCTAAACAGATGGAAGTTTACCAAGAAAGGCAGAAATTTCATGATATCATGGTACAATAAAAATCCTTGGATAGCGCTATGTCTAACCAAAAATAAAGTGTTCTGCATATACTGTCGCTATATGCATACGCATTTACACATCATTTAGATCTAGCTGTGTAAGTCAGTGTAAAAATATTAATGAATTTAATTTTCGTCGCTTTTAGAGCCCCCCCCCCCCCCCCCCCCAATCTTATATACCTTCCGCCGCCGCTGGTCCATCCACCGGGTTATGCGGAGTTAAACGGCTCTGGAGGGTCCAACCATAATGTGAGCCATAGCTTTACCGCTGCCACCATGCAGTATTTGACGGATGGCGAATGATATCTCTCTCTCTTTACAAATACACACTCGAGACGAATCACGTGATCATATATTACACAGTTATTACTAATGTCTACGTTATGTCACAATCTAATCCCGAGTAATGCGTTGCCAAGAAGGAGAAGGAAGAGACCATGTTCCGGGACTGGGTACGAGGACAGGCAGTACTCTTTGGTTCTCTACAACCGCGCGGTTCTGTGACATAAAACAAAGACGAACTGCTCATTATTGACTTCTAGTTCGATTGCTATCACAAGCTAAACGATCCGATCGTCCGGAGTCTTGTTAGAGACGGGTCGCGTATTTTTAATGGGATTAATAATCCAACTCAAATCCTATACATGTATGGAAGTTTCTACCGATCTTTATAGAAGAGGCCTGGAAACGAGGGTATGCAGGAAATGAGGGATAATTAAAAATTCATAATTATATTATACGCTTCTGTTTGCTACTGTTATACATATTGTTATTCATTGTTATACTACTGAAGTTATACACAGTGTTAGACTATAGTTGTTATACGCGTCTGTTAGAGTATTCATACGCAAAGTTATACACATGCGGATAACGTGTGACCACATGAATACACGCGTTATACATGTATAACAACCCTTTTTACACATGCAGTGTTTGGACTCGGAAATTTCCGGATGATGTTGATACAGTGTTAATACTATTTCTAAAATGAAACTGAAGGTCTTATCAGAAAGCGCATTATACGCCAGAACCTTGAGAAAGCTACGTCGATCAATCTACCGCATGCAGATGCATGCATATTAGTTTTGCTTACGTGTAATTCACTTTAAACTACCACATAAAGGCACCGTGTAATAAGAAAACGCCGTATATATACACATCGTACATGCATTATAACGGGAAAACTTACCGAAGTGGTGAAGGCTCTCACGTCATCGTAGCGAAGCAATTGCAGAAAAACGAAACTGCTTTCAAATTGAGATAGCGCTACCACCATCCATGTCGCACCAATGCAAGAACGTTAGCGTGTGTGACTATTATACGAGACTTTTTACATGCCGCATACATAATTATACTAGGTACTTGAAGAATTGTAATAATAATAATATATAAACATGTTTGCGACAAAAGGAGGATTGACGAATTAAGAAATGGCTACCCTTATGGAAACTGTATCTACAGAGGACGTTGGTTATTCATTTGTGCATTTTTTGTCTGTAAACTCTTTATGTATTGTTGTTCCTATAACCTCAACACCACTTAAAATAACTAACCACAAACATTATCAACCTCTTCCGTTATAGCGAAACAAACCTATTCATGTACAATCAAACAGTCTAAGCTTACCGTTCAGAACAAAAAAATGTTACATTTACGGCCCTCATATGTAAGCAAATATACGGCCAGAAACAATGCCGGCCAGGCGCACAAAACGTATACAATGCACAACACGGCCAGAAGCGTATAAACAACAGGGTGACTATCAATCCAAAACTAAACAAATGAATTTAAAACAATAGTTTGGATTGAAATTGGGATTGACACTAACCTTACGCAGTTGAATTAAGTTTATACGAATCCCATAGCCGGAATACTTTGCTATACACCGCACAAACGCATCAGGAAAAAAAAATCACGCTAACTGTTCTTGCACTATCCAAACTATATTGATAAAGTTAAACAGGCTGCACACACCACTAATTATATAACCACAATAGAAATATGCAGCTAGTTTTACACTCTGACACTATATAAGCACGTCTCTCTAACAGTAATCTCTTTCCACACACACATGCAGCCCGCTAAAAAAGACCAGACACTTCTAAGAGCAGACAAGGTGGTGGTAGAGTTGGCTTCTCCTGGGAGATGATGGCCCTGCTACTGGGTCCTTTTAAAAAAAAACTTCATAACTTCTATTCCGAATGCCTAAATTTATGAGTAACGACGTATCGTTGTACACCATTTATTTCCTTTGATATAATTTCTTTATTGTAAAATTTTCTTCAAGTACCTGATAAATATGCATGCCGCATCATAAGAAGTCTCGTATATAAATGGTCACGCGCTAACGTTCTTGGCTGCGACATGGATAGTGATAGCATAAGGACATGGTTTCGAGCGCAGTTCTGTTTTCTGATATTTCTTCGCTATGATGACGTGAGTGTCTTCGCCACATCGGTAAGTTTATAATGCCTGTACGATGCATGCTGTGTTTCCTTAATACACATCGCCTTTATGCGGTAGTACTTTTAAGCATAAAGCCTGGTTAACAATATAACGCAAGACCCCGCGATGCGATCGCATCGCATCGCGGGGTCTTGCGTTATATTGTCATCACAGATCCCACAGAATACTTCGCACAAATACATCTGTAACATCACGCTTACTGCATTATCTAGCATGAACTCGCCACTATAATGATAGAACAACACAGACTGCACACCACAATGGAAATACACATGCACTATTACATCCATTTTGAAATTTTTTTATCAAATACCGCCTATAACTGAGCATTATATATGACATAAGTCTCGTTTATAATAGTCACGCGCTATGTTCTTGGCTGCGACATGAAAGGTTGTAGAACCACTATCATCTTTAATTCGAGATCAGTTCTTTCTGCGCTAGGATGACGTAAGGGTCTTCACCACTTCGGTAAGATGCCAATAATGATGCATGTACGGTGCAGCGCTTTATTATCATACGGTAGTTTAGGGAGAATTAAGCATAACTTATATGCATGCATCTGATACGGCGGATCGATCTACGTAGCTTTGTTCTAATGTGCGCTCCCTGATTATAGACCGTTTCATTCTTGGTGTATCGCATGCAAACATGAGCCATCACAATGGTTGCCGAGTTAGGTTAGCAGCGGTTTATGCCATAGTTACCATTGTGATGGCTCATGCTTTCTGTATGTATGCATGCGCTACATCAAAAATGAATAGGTCTAATCAGAAAGCGAATGCATATTCATATTAAGCCAGAAATATGACAAAGCTACGTCAATCGATCCATTTTATCAGATGCATGCGTAATATACATTATTCTCTCAAAACTGTCGCATTAAGGCACCGCATAATAATAAAACGCTGCATCATTAATACCGAAGTGGTGAAGATCCTTACGTCATCCTAGCGTAGAAAGAACTGATCTCGAATTAAAGGTGCTAGCTATACTATAACCTTTCATGTCGTGTCCAGAAATTTAGGACATGGGTGATTATGCAAGGCAATGATAACGATTTAAGAATTCTGATTTCAGCAATAAATTTACCACGATTTATCATGTCACAAGAACAAAGTATTAATTCACATTAATTAACTAAAATTAAATTGAATTCCAAACAGATTTAGTATTTACTATAAATCAGTCTGATTATAATATGCATGTGTCATGAAAATAACTTAAGCATCCATTTACTAAATTCAAGACAAAATTATTAATTTTAACCTGGCATAATTTATTCATACACTGTTTTATTTATTAAAGTAAGTTTTTTTTTTTTTTTTCAGATACTGCCTTAACATAAAAAGGGTGGGGGCACCGTTTAGGTTTAGGCAGTACAGGGTCGAATAGGTTGAATAAGCACTCCTAACAACAAAAGCCACATCGTCTGCATTAACACAGTACTGCCTTAATATAATCAGCTAGTGGTCGACCGCAACCGTTTTAGTTTATTTATGTTCCGTACCGAAGATCAATTTGTCCCATTGATCAACGGGACGCCGGTTGATCAACCGGGCACCCGGTTGATCAACTGGGTACCCGGTAATACCCGGTTGCGTTACAACTATCCGGATGTCTAACGGGGCAGTATAGTTTACCCGGTTGTTCAACGGGATCTACTCGGTTGCTCAACGGGACTTACCCGGTTGTTCAATGGGTTATCCAGTTGTCTAACCCGACTGTTCAATGGGTTATTTGGTTGTCTAACGGGACAGTATAGTTTACCCGACTGTTCATCGGAACTTACGTATACCGGCTTGTTGAACCCGGCTGTTCGACAGGACTTATACCCGGTTGTTCAATGGGTGAATATTTGTGTATAAAGGCGACCATATGAAAACAAAAACTACACCCCCTCACCTCCCTGCCCATGAGTGTGAATGCATCACTGAAGACCTGAAACAAATACAACACTAAGAATGCTATCATCAGTGGTATCTCGAATTACCAGCACACGACTGACAGTTCCAGACAATTTTTTTGTTATGAATGAATTTCGAAAGAACAGACAGACATGCAGGACTTATGAAACCATTCTTTACAGGAGAAACATTGTATCATGGTGCCTTCAGCGATGAGACGGCAAATACAATAAATATAGAGAATTAGGTTTCTGTGGTGTGTTGCTGTGGGTTTCGGTGACCATGCATGGGTTGGGAACAATGACATGTGTCCAATTTCAAAGCAGTTGATAACGTGATGCTTAATTTTTTTCCTGATCAAAATACATCATGGCAGGATCTTGACCAAAAAGGTTAGTGCAGTTGCAAATACTATTGAGAACAAGCCACAAGCACATGTATTAGCTTGTTTTTGGTCATCAATGTAATGGGTTACAATATCAGGTTCCACTTGACAAGACTGCATAATATCTGCCTCTAACTTTTTCTCATGATGAGGCAGATGTCCATGGTTGCTATCATGCACTTTGACAGTAGATGGTGGTACACCAATGCTAGATATTGTAATCCAATGACTGTTGTTAATGTTCAATATCTGAATAAAGGGTGTTCTTCTAGGCTCCATTTGAAATTTAAAAGACTAGCTGAATAATAAACTGAAATCCATCAATAAATGGGTGGGTTTTGTTTCTTTATATACATTTGCAAGACAGAACTTACAGACAATTTGTGATAGCCAGTGAGTCCAGGAAGGAGAATTAGATGATTCATGATGGGAACTCATCATTCGTTCTAGTGTATAGTGAACTTGTTCCACCAGGCCTCGCGATTGAGGATGTCGCAGCCGACCACTCAACTAGCTGTACAGCTCCTGGTCAAGTGGCTAGAACGTCCTCAATCAAATGATTCACAAATTCTCTCCCATTGTCACTATGCAGGATAGTAGGGAGAATAAACATAGGTAAAATCCACTTCTCAAGAGCGTTTGTCACTTCTTTGGCAGTCTTCTGTAGTGCTAAATTGAACTTTGACCAATGGTATGCAAGATCCACTTATTGCCATCATGAGGCATTTGCCTCATATCAATTAGATCAATCTGTAAAGTGGATGATAAAAATGTTTGGACAGAAAAATATACTGACCTGTACACGTGACAAGAATCCATTTGCCACTAAATATAGGCCTCAGTTTGGGTTTTTGAGGCACACGAAGACTGCAAGTTTCACAAAGCTTAATGAAATGCTCTACCACACTTCTAGGAGCATGCGAGTGCAAAGATTGAACCTAGACAATTAGAATCACCTGCATGCATGTAACTAAAGCATATAAGGAACATTTAAAACGTGCAAACCTTGGCAAATGTCTTTTTTGAGCCCTCATGTAGACAGTCTTTAGAGTGAACCTGCTCCAATATGCTATAAAACTCTTCCACTGTAGCAACTCTGCGAGAAGCTTTCATCATTGATAGTGAATTCTGGTACAGCGAGGTGTAAATATCTGACTTCATGCGACGCCGTATACGTTGAATGAAATCTTACCTGCTTTTCTACCTTCAAAGAGACAACTAGTACATCACGATTTCCTGCAGATGGCATATCCAGTAGAGCAAAGCCGCCCTTATTGACGAAATGTGCAAATGAGGCATCTGGATTTGTTTCCTTTCAAGTGATCAACGATTCGTTTGGCCAAGCCCTGCCGTATCACAGCACTCCTGGAACGCTTCCCTCCAATAGGAAAGAAGGAATCTACATATTACTCTTCAAAGATCTTGCAGCTGGCGCTCTTACCCATGATCGGCGTGTTCACACTTTATTTGAGCATGCGCAATACTAATCCGGTTGATCAACCGGTCGTCCGGTTAATCAACCGGGTATCCGGTTGATTAACCGGACGACCGGTTGTCCAACCGGATAATTGTACTGCATCCGGACAGAACATATATACAGGCAGTAATATAGGTTGGATCACTGCTTATAATAAAAGCCACAGCGCAATTTCTCCAACAATTTAATAAAACAAGGCCTTTGTTTTTTGTTGTTGCAAGTATAGTGCCTTAACATAGACAGGGCGCGGAGGTTTTCGGCTGCTGTACCATTTAAGTTTAGGCAGTAAGAAGAGCATCCAGACTTGGTTGATCTCTTTGTGATATAAGTGATAGCTAACCACGGTAGCGTTAATTAAACAAGAGTCTGGAACGGCGAGCCATTGAATACGAGAGTTCCAAGCTATATTATCCTACATATACAAGTATATGGTTAATGAATACGTTAATTGTTGGTTAATCATTAATTATTCATAGGCGGCCGTACGGCCGTGCCTTAACTTAAACGCTGCCTTAACTTAAACTCTGCTGAAACTCTTATTCTTTTTGGGTTGTGAACGAGCTCTGCAAGCGCCTTGAGCATGATTTTGCTGCCTCTTTCAGATCTCGAGTTCATTGGCGATGGCAAAGCAACTTCCGCTAATTAAGCCGTCATATCGCGCCTGCGGATCGGTCTCTTGGCTCCTGTTCCACTAGAGCTTGGTTCATCAGCGAAAGGGTTCATTTGGGATGCCACGCTGCAATGGTTCTGAAAAGAACCCGTGGCGTTCGAAACGGAAAACTCGCCGTACATAGCTATCTCTAGCACGCACACCCACACTGACATCACGCTTGTATCGTATACATTTACTGAAGAATCCAAACATTGAATGCAATTCTTAAAATTTTTCACTTTTCTGCTTTTGTTGCAATTTTTATCAATGTTAGCAAGTGTCCAATAAATTAAGTTTTATGGCTACTTTAGGGACCTCTGAGTAGTGTGACATGATTTTCATCTCTTAAGTCGAATTAAATCGGCCATAGTGATGCTAAGCAGCGGCCATATCAAAACCCTTATAAAAACAAACCTATCTTCAAAACGAATTGGACTTAAGAGTTCAAGCATTCCATATATATAGCTCTTAATATAATGAGTTATCTATGCATCAAAAAATGAGCTCTTTGTTGAGTTGTAGGCCAAAAACCTAATCCTGATGATGCATTAATGTTTTGACCCTGAAAGTTCTGTCCCAAATTGGAATTCTGGTGATGATAACTCAAAAGGTATGATTTACGATATTAACCATGATGTTTTTTAAGATCCTAGTGTAAAGTACCATTTGATGTATTGGTTCAATGATGTTCAGTAACTAACGCATCGTACAAGGACCGCGGCGCTAGGACTCATCTTTACAAAATTTCGTAAAAGGATAGATGGATGATGTATCTAGAGGGGAATGCTTACCTTGGAGGGGACAGCGTTTAAGAGTCGAAAATCGTGGGTAGAAAATTGTATTCGATTTGAGCAACACTTACGAAATACGATGCGTGTTTTCAAGCTTAAAAACTAGTCTGGCCTATTGCTGACGCACTCAGCAGTCGTTCTGAATGCGTGATAAGCCATAATCAAGCTGAATGAAGCTACCAGATCGTTTTTACCAAATGGTGTCAACAGAAAAGTTAAAAATTGCGAACAGAAATTTTTTCATTTCACGTCGAGGATTTTACGGTCTAAAATCATAGATTCCCCAGTGCCTACCATTAGAGTTAATCGTTTCTTTATATAGGAACACAGAACTTCTAATCCTTTTCCTTGTGATCTCCATCTCACCCTGCAGCTGAATTAGTGCCACCGTGATTGATGAATCTCACGAGTATTGCTGTTTATTCACGCGTGGTATACATGACCAACTATTCAGTGCACCCCCTTCTAATGCATATGCCAACGGCACGGCGATCGTTTACATTTTTACCCATATTATTTGAGGACCATGACGTAATGGATAATTAACACTAAACGGAGTATACCTTAAACGAAACTTGAAGGTCCATTGAACATTTAAATTTTAATTTTTATACTGGTTAGAATTTCAGGTATTCGCGTATACATGAAGAATCAGGTGCGTATACTGTTTGTAAATAAATTAGACACATACGAATTTTTGAAATATACCTATGCGTATTTTACAAATATACGCAACCATGTGGTTTTCCTTTCATTCCCTTCGGATGTAATTAATTTTTTTAGTAGTATCATACGCAACATATATATCAGCAAAAGAGTAGCATGCAATCATGCGTGTCACACAATTTTATCAGAATCGGTAAATTTCTTACTGAATAAACGGTTCAGGCTACTTCAATGCATTATTGAGTAAAGAGGCCCTCCTCCCCCCTCCCCAGGCCTCTCCAGATTCCAATTTACTCTTGAAACCCTTAATGTGCATGAGACATTTTCCATTTGCTTGCAATGCATGTGGCCATTCTCTTAAGGAAGTGCTGCTTTGCTTCCCGAAAGAAGTCCATCAACTGAAGCCACAATGAAAGTAATGGTATACGCAAATATATATAGTGTGTATAGACTGCACGGCGCTACTGTAGACCTACAACATTAAATATAGTTATTGTATCAACGCCTCATGGCTATGTCGACTGTGGACATGGAGGCTCTCTTACGCTTTGCCTCTTGTACCCGTTTATCTTTCGTTCTCACATTTGTGTAGAGTTCTTCAGCCAAATCTAGCTTTAGAATGTAGCTGCATGTAATGCATTCACAACGTCCGGCGATGTCAATCGGCTTACAGTAGTACTAACAGTCTTTACACATGACGCAGCAAAGTGCGTTATTGCCCACGTGTTCGCTCTACATGCTGCTACGGTCACTAACCACATCGCTTTGCTGTATACGTTTATACGTTTCGATCCAGCGCCAGTCGATAACGTCGTTAAGTTATACGTTTGTTTATGGTATATGCACGCAATGTCTCACTTAAAAAAATACCCGCTAGTAGACCAGATCAAGGTGCATCCAAGTAAAGTTCCAGAGACTGAATGCGTTCGCTTGCGAGACTGGTACATGTTCCTTATTTCATACCAAACACCCATCACCCATCGTGCGTGTACATGCAGCACTATACTAGATAAGGTTATGGTGATTTACCTGTAAGTGTAAACTAAGCCTAGGTAGGCACGGGCGGCTCTACCAAGCACCAATTGCTCATGTGACGTCGGATGACATATAATAATTTCATTCCAAGATTTTGAATGCGGTTCATAGAAGTGCCTTGGGAATGTTGTGTGTAAGGGTCACCACTTGCTCCACAAAACGACTCAGTAGTTCAGCCTTCACACTCCAGCGTGTAAACTTCAGATTTATGGCTGCATGAGTGATGAGAAGAAACATGACAATACCATGTTTCATGTACAAAATATGTAGAAAGCATAAAAAGTAGGGCACACTTTCCAACGGAGACCAGAATATAGAAAAGATGGGTCATGAGTATCCTTATCATAAACTGTTGTGTAAAGTTAGATTGTAGCTACTGTACAAGAACCGTGCGCGTTTTTACACATTTCACTTATCGCAGGCATATATAATGCTTAGGTATTTGAAGAGAATTTTCGAAATGGATGTAATAGTATGTATTTCCATTGTGGTGTTCAGTCTGTGTTGTTTAATTATTATAGTTAGGATATAGTGGCGAGTTCATGCTAGATCAGTCAGCGTATGCAGCGAACCTGGTTTGAGTAAAATGATATACGGGATGCAGTGAAGCCACTCCAACGTCGTCTGGCTGTATAAACCACAAGTATTTTCGTAGATTGTTATGGCAGATGGTGCTATACAATGGTGGATGACGTAATTAATTATATAACATATGCGGTATGCAACTCATGTTCTCTCATGTACCAACTCAATGATTATTGGATGGACGATATAGATCTAAAACTCTGACCTAAAATTAGCCTTCACTTATATCCACTTACGCCTAGGCTTGTCTATCGCTAGCGCGTAGATATTTTTGGCTCTATGCTGATAGGCGGGCAGTATTTTATGTAGTATACATCATCGCCTCGTGGGTGCTAGCTCCAAGATTTTGGGCACATCACGAACAGCTTGTCGTAAATGCGTGGTTCCATAATAGGTCATGAATTGCCGGCCCTTTTGCGATACTACATGTGATTGGTGGGGAATGCCAGCGTGTGTTATAGTTTTAAAAACTTGCATATGGGGCTCATGATTGGGTTGAGTTAGTCGAAGCCTCTGTTTGAGATCCTAATTGTATTTTACTTGTGTATATCATAATAAATTAAATTAGGTCCTCGTATTCGTAACTATCGACTTGCTGGCTGATTATACACGCATGATACATGTATATGTTTACATACGCATTTCTTCTGCCCGCAGTGGTTTCTCCCATTGTGTGTATTCTGCTTCTACAGGGTCATCGCATCCCTCATCGTACTCGGATGTCTCGTTGCGGGCGGAGTCATGTTCGCTGACGGGCCGCACTTCTTTATTTACCTTACTCACCAATCGTTTATTCTCCTCACGGCGGGGTTCCTATTGCGCGCGGCAATCTCAATCGTTTACTGCGGAAGCAAAGCGATGCTGGCATGTTGCTACCCGACAAGAGCAAGCACTGGTCGTGCCTACAGCCAGGACAACATGAGGTGGTACCTGAAAATATCGTGGTTTGTGCACACGACCTCCACAGTTCTTGCTGTAGGTGTGGCTGTGTCGTACTGGGCATTATTGTGTACCTATAAAAAATGGTTGTCATCGCACAGTACCAGTTACAACACGACCAACCTCACGCAGTCAATGAGCTGCCAACCTACGCCCATCAATGTAATCTTTCATGGAGGGAACGCGTTCATCGCCCTCATCGACATTTTTATAAGTAGCGTTCCTGTACCACTCTCCCATTTCTTTTACACCAGCATCCTTACGTTCTTCTACTTTATATTTTCATTGATCTACTGGGGCGCGTATTACCCTTCTAATACTGGGGTCATATATCCCATCCTTGACTATAGCAATTACAGCTATAAAACCGGTTGTGTCGCCGCTGCTCTAATCTTTGCGCCAATGCTACTGTTCTTAATGCCGTTTGGGATTGTCCTGCTACGCGACTATCTAGCAAAAAAAATGTGCGCTTCCCGTAAAGTTAAAGAAAAAGCAAATGCAAAGGATGACGAGAATATTCCACTAAGCTCTAAAAAAGAAGAACTAATGTAGGCATTTCATTTCAAACGGAATGTTATTTGCAATTATAGTTAATACCATTAGTGTAATTTTATTTCAGAACATTGTTAGAATTTAAGCTATAGGGAAGGTACGCACGTAGAACCACTAGATTCAACTCTCACATTCAGCAGACCTGTTAAACTGTATATAAAAACTACCGTAATCTATGACCAATATGAACGAAATCCACTGAGGGGGGGGGGGGGGGGGGGGGGGGGGAGAAGGGGGGGGGGGGGGGGGGCAAGTACACTGGAACTGAAGGATGCATGTACACAGGTACTGAGGGGGGGGGGGGGGGGGGGGGGGGTAAGGACAAGTACACATGCAGGTACTGAGCGGGGGCAAGTACACTGTTATTAAAGGAGGGCAATTAGACAGGCTCTCAAGCCCCGTACCATGCGAACAAATCCAAAAAGGTATAACTGTAAGGTGATGGGTGTTTATATACTCACTTCCTTCTTGCAAATCCATGGTTTAGGATTTTAAGAATGACAGTCAGCTATCAGGCTTTGCATGGCTTCTGAATCTCAGGGCATGGGATGCAAGACTGGCCAAGCACTGAGCATTTGATATTACTAGTGCTGTGTTATACCATTGCACCTCATCTATGTACACCAGGTATGCCAAAGCAAATGGGTGGAGAACACCTTATTCATCGCCCGGAAGGTCAGAGTTGATATATAATAGTTCCCCCATGTTGAAACTGTTTCGTGGTAGCAAGCCAGGGTGAGTGCTTTAATGCAGATAATGCTCCAAAGAACAATAATGAGTATGCCATTATTTGCACAATGATCTTTGAATGGATAGTCTAAGAGCTGCGTGTTATACGATCATTTAACATCGGTTTGTCATCTTCAGTTGTAACCATAAAGATTATTCAGTGCATCATGAGACATCATGAGACATCCTAAAATTCCCCATCATTAGTAAGGCATTCAGGCTTTTCGACGGAGGAAATTTTGAAAGCAATGTTACTAACATCTGCGTGCTGCCTCAAACACACTTTGGAATGCGCGTTCTGCATCAAGACAGTTCCGGCATATAAACCACCAACGTTCTCGTAGAGATTGCTCAGTATCTCCTGTTTCATTAATGTTTTTTTCCATTGCAATGTTTGTGTATTAGGCATCATTTTCATACCATGAAATTGTTAAATCAGGAAAGTGTAATTTTTTGCCCACTGATCCATGCAGATTAATTAAAGCAGGGAAGGTCAGGTGGTCATCGTTCCGATCAGATAATGCCCGCACGCACTATCTAGTAGAATTGGGCTAACCGTTTTCAGCTTGTTCGTTTCATCCATCATCACTCATATAACATCGATAACCATAATAATTATAATATTATGCATCCAAAATGCCCAACGTTCAAGGCAAATATTTTAGCGGTATTGAAAATAACAGTTTTCGTTAAACGAACGTTTCTGTTACAACTACCTGACTTTTATAATATGGTAACCTGAACAGAAATCAATACGAGACAAACAGTACAACAGCGCATTTGTGACAAAGGTCCTTGACTGTTTACCGCTTCGGCTGGCATTCAGTCAAGTTATGTGGTTATATGCGGGGCAGCCTGATTTGTTAAATAAATTTTCTAAACGAGGTATACTAAATAATAGAAATCACGTGACATTTTTCAATTTCAAATCTTGATTGCCGACAAAACTGCAATAATAAAGTTAATTCCTGTAGCTCATTTCATGAATTATTAAAACTAATTCCAAAGATTGAAGAACAGGGGAAAATCTTTACACTCAACTTGCATGGTTTCCACTATAGACGACTAACCCCCTGCAGATAACATGCGGACATATCCTGGTACACTTGGCGTGCTTTTAAAACGTTCCTGTCGTGAGTTATGATGTCCCGAAGGAAGAAGAAGAACGGAGGGAAAGTTATGATGAGACTAAGTACGATAAATGGGCACGAGTGTCTTTGTTCTCTAAAAGCGCACAGTCTTATGACATGGGCGCAACGCAAAACTGCTCTCATTTATGATAGCGATCACGAAGCGATAAGAGACCCTACTCACGGCTATTATATGGTTGCTAACATGATGTACCATATTACTATCATCACATCTGCACACATACAGTGAGAGAGAGAGAGAGAGAGAGAGAGAGAGAGAGAGAGAGAGAGAGAGAGAGAGAGAGAGAGAGAGAGAGAGAGAGAGAGAGAGAGAGAGAGAGAGAGAGAGAGAGAGAGAGAGAGAGAGAGAGAGAGAGAGAGAGAGAGAGAGAGAGAGAGAGAGAGAGAGTGGCGTTCAGTCTGTATGCTGACACCCACACCACTAGGATGGATTCAGTGCACCAATCACTTGTAAATTTACCACATCTTGGCACTACATTATCATGCATGATGGCTATGTTAGATGTCAGTACACCAGTACGGTCTTCAAATGTACCGGGGTTCCTCCCGGGGATACAGTGCATGCTCGTTGTACAGGTCCTTTAGAGCTTGGCTTGATATTGCCAACTGAGGTCTTATTCTTTATCTTTGGTCCCAAGCCAGTGAAGTTATTCGATCGCGATATGCGTGGTTGCTGCTATATACTAACAACGCGTACGGCGATCGAATAACTTCACTTTAAGCTCCGACTTCAGACGAGAGAAAAAGAATTGAGCTTGGAAATTTCGTGCCAAGCTCTAAAGGACCTGTACAACGACCATGCATCGTCAAGTGTAAAACTGGCAGAACGTGGATACATTTTTTTTCTGTACACCGCGCGCGGTAGACAAATGTACCCCGGGTACCCCGGGAGGATGCCCGGTGTCGGAGCGGTGCGTGGTTCCCTGGTGGGTGTGACACCCAGGTCATTAGAACCTAAGGTACACTTGACTCTTCCCAGGCGCCAATGACTCCTCGTGTTTCAATTGAGTATGATTGCTAAGATGGAAGAGTTTAAAGAATAGCTGAACATCGTTGAGAAATACCTATCCCAATGAATTCTCGAAGGCAGAGAAAGCAAATTTAACAAGAAAGTGCAGAAACAACTATAAGATGGAGGATGGAGTATTGCACTATAGAAAGAATGTGAGCGGAAAGGAGGCTATGTGGCGCACTTGTATTAGAAGTGATGAGGAGAAAAAGCGCGTCATGGAGTCGTGTCATAATGGATTCGCAGGTTTGCGAAACGATTTTTTTTCGCCTGGACTGGGCATTTCATCTACTGGGGGTGTCCTCATAACATCTATTTTCAATAGGATGTCACCTGGGTCGCGACAAGACACTTGAAAAGATTTATACACGCCTTTATTGGCGCAATATGTATGAAGAGATCAAAAAGTTTGTGAAAGTTTGTCACTTGTGTCAACGAATGAATCCCAAGTTTGTGAAGAGCAATGCCAAACTCCACCCTGTTCCTGCGCGTGCAAAAGTGTGGCATAAAGCCATTGCTGTGCTTTTGTGGATTGAATTGTAACATTTTATGTTTAATAGTTTTATTTTTTTAAAAACTGTATATTTCACAGGTTGGAATAGACTTGATTGGGCCATTGCCACTTACAAAGAACGGTAACCTATACATTGTTACTTTATTAGATTACTTGAGCAAGTGGCCAGAAGCTAGTGCTCAAAACAGCTGTAGGGGGTGGCGTATTTTATTGTTTTTTAATGGATTGTCATAATACTGTATTAGTTTACATTTATGGTATATATTACGGAGGTTTTAGTTCCGTTGTACATTTCTTTATTATTGACAAACCCATATGGTAGGCCTACTATAACTCGCTAATGTTTCCAACAGTGTAATGTGCATGCTATTATTCATTTGAGCACATGTTGAATGTTGAATCATAGTGGGCATTCACAATTAGATATGGTTGCTGTGAGGTCATTATCTCAAACCAAGGCCGTGAGTTTGTTAATGCCGTGCATGCAAGCAGAGGTATACAAATTGACAGGCACTAAGCATTGCGTGTCTTCAGCTTACCATCCACAAACTAATGGGCTTACTGAGTGTTTCAATCAGACTCTACAAACAGCCCTGGTCAAACTAGTAAACAACACCCAAAATGATTGGGATGAAAATATATCACCAGTGCTCTTTGCATATCGAACTGCTAAACAAAAGGCAACTAAATTATCCACTCCATTTGAAGTTATGTATTGTCGGTAAGCTATATTTATTTTCTATGCCTATAAATTTACTTTGTACTTATGCCATTTACCCGTAGTAAACCTGTATTACCCGTGGAAATGGCACCAAGCTCACATCTGAGCAAGAAGGTAAACACTCCAATATATTTTTTATTGTGGATAGAGAGCACTCTGATCAAGTCACATCAGGAGATCAGACCAGTATTGATTGGGACACAGACTATATAGTATGTTGATGGGACAAGTCAGAGAGAAGATCAGTGCTTAAGCAATGGCAAACATTACAATTGCACAAGCAAAGGACAAATTGTACTATGATCAGAGGCATGCAAATTCAAAGGTAACTCTTTAGAACAGAATATATATGCACCATAATCTTTTTTGATTATTTAGAAACTTGTAGCAGGTTCACTTGTGCTTCTGAAAACCAGTGGTAGGGACTCTAGAAAAGGTGACGAACTGAAGCCTCGCTGGAAAGGTCCATACAAGGTACATGCTGACCTTGGCAAGGGTGTCTACACATTATACAATGAGAAAACGGGAAAGGTGTTGAAGAAGGCTGTTAACATTAGTCGGTTAACTGAATTCCATCCTACCTCTCTTGTACCTTCATCACCTAATTCGTTTTCAAAACAGAATTGCTTGCCAATTAGTGTAGATACATTTGCCCCTCCATTTAAATCATCACCAGCAGCATCAGTATCAAAAAATGTCAATGTCAAATCACCAAAAGAGAACAGCTCACCAATCGACTTTGATAACTGTCCTAAATCTCCTGAGAAGATTGAACAATCCCAAGTATCCTCAGATTTATCACCAGAAAATAATGTTGACTGCTTGCCAGTAGTAGATAATTGTGCTTCATCTCCTGAGAAGAATGAACAATCAATCCCCAGCATCCTTATCAGCTGATATTGATGCTCACTCCCAATGCCACTTCATAATGACCCTGATTGCTCACCAATTCTCATAGATGACTGTGTTCCATCTGCTGAGAATGTATGCTATAGTTCTGGATGAGTGGTTTTCAATTGTACAAAAGTGGTGAAAATGATTTGCTTGTTGGTAATGAGCTATCTAATGCATTAATCAATGCAGCTCAGCACCTGCCAAAGCAAAGTTTCACAACCATCAATGGTTTCTAGTCATCTACTCTTGAACAAGTGTTACAGTACAAATCCACACCACTAAATGCAGTCCAAATCCTACATACAGGTTAGTTATTAATTTTTGTGTAACGTTTGATTGTATGTTTTATTCACATTCATGCAGGTTCTGGTCACTGGATTTGCAGTTCAAGCGTTGGAACTGATTGTGGAGAGGTGTTTTTAATGGACAGTCTGGTATCTGATATTAATAAGTTAGTGATTCTGCAAATAGCACAGATCTATCAAGTTCCAGCAACAAAAAATCCCCCCTATCTATCCATAGTATTTCATTTCAGCAGCAAAAGAGCAGTACGGACTGTTCATGGCTTGTTTGCAATTGCATTTGCCACTGAGATATGCACTGGACATAACACCAGTGACGCTGAATTTGTTCAAAGTGAAATGCGACCTCATCTGGTGAACTGTCTCAAAATTTGCAAGCTGAGTCAGTTCCCTCAACAGTCTCAGCATTCCATCACCCACTCCAAACCAAAGGTTTTCAATGTCAAGGTGTACTGCATGTCCTGACAATTTTGACGAGAATATGGTTCAGTGCACACATTGTCAAGGGTGGTACCACTACTAATGTGTAAAAATGAGAACCAAAAGGAGTGTTCCTGTGAACTGGAAGTGTTCAAAATGCTTGCATGGAAAGAAGCAGTAATCATATTCTGGATGAATATTCAAACACATATGAGTAACTTTTCTGTGTAAATGAGACATTTGATGTTGCAAAACTACAGTATGCATGGAAGAGTCATTGATCCCCAGGTGCGAATGACTCCGCCCTAGGGGAGTCATTCCTACCATAGGGGGGTCATTGCAATCTAGGTACCAATGTTTGGGGAGTCATTGATCCCTTAGCGTTTGTTGATCCGGAGTGATTTATCCCCAGGATGAATGACCGGGAGTCATTAATCATTAAGTCCTGCAACATTACATTGGTACAATAGACATTAATGGAGTACATGTACTCAGATATCATCGACCGATTGCCCCCCCCCCCCCCCCCCCCCCCCCCCCCCTTCCTTCCGCCACCCATGGCATTTGATGATGGAACACATTAATTTTACTCTTGGTCCTATGCACCATCTAGCTTTTTTTAGTTTTCTTAGTGGAATTGTCCACCTGTGCAGAGAGAACAAATCCTATATAAATGGATAGTGGTAAGCATAATCGCAACGTACCGATTTAATACATTTGCAATAAAGAATGATTAAATGCTTTCTTATAATCACTGACTCTACCAGGCCGCCTATAAAAGGCTACACAACTGCTATTAGCATATTCAGAAAAAACATCAAGGAATCTGGAACTATATTATTTTGCAACAACTGACACTGGGCGTCATTAAGAATGAGCGCACGAGTATGCACCTTTGGTTACGCGAATTTCGTTATCTATTTAATATAACACTTCCAACGATACATTCTACACATGCTCAAGTAGATTCCAGTTAGAGAAATCATCGAGCAACTTTTAAAATGTTGTTGCATCTTGGTGAGCAAAACTATGGGCCTACAGATGAGCGCACAGATTTCCCATCGCTACGCGGCCCATTTTAGATGTTGTAGGTGGCTTACTCTTGTATCCTTGGATCCCTCTAAATGGCAATAATGGTCGCTCTTCTGCATGGCATTGTATCTTGAGAGGTCGTCTATCTCTCGTTAGTATAATATCACCGTAAACTAACATCGCCATACGGCTATTACGTGTTTCAATT
Source organism: Eunapius fragilis (assembly GCA_963681505.1). Lineage (NCBI taxonomy): Eukaryota > Metazoa > Porifera > Demospongiae > Spongillida > Spongillidae > Eunapius > Eunapius fragilis. The sequence continues at coordinate 8,567,111 of OY811975.1, read as the reverse complement.
TATTCATTGTGCAGGTCTGTAGCCACGGTCGCATGACCACATCAATACGTTTGGTAGCATCAACATTCTAGATCTGATGCTAAGCGCTGGAATATTTTTCCTGACGTTATAATTGCGTCATGCATGGCCCGCGAGACTAATCTACGCTGCCCATGGCCCATTCGTCGGAGTCGCGTTTAATTTATTAACGATCGAGTAAATTAAATTCATATATTGGAACTGCCACTTGATTCAGAAGTTCGCTCGGACATACATACTGTCTTCATAGGTGGTAACTGTGGTTCAGAGATAATAAAGTATACAGATATCTCTGGTGTGGTTACAACGCTTCAACAGAAAAGGATCCTGAAAAGCGGCGGTTTGGAGCTCCAACGTATACTAGGTAGGCTTCAAGGGCATATGAAAAACTAGCATGTGGATGACTGCGTGCTGCATGTTTTTTTAATTAAATTATTAATCAATCCATGACTTTAGTAGGTATTGAGGAAGTAGGTAGTAGTGATGGGGACAGCAAGTATGTTTTTTAGACGTATTTATTATTGCCTAAATCCGTTAGATTTGCATGTGTCAATGATTACCACGTCGGTAGCAGTTATATATAGTTACGCAAGGCAACGAGTTCGTGACATGTATACCATCGCTCTCCTCAGTAAAATTCAGCATTAATTACAAATCCATTTGATTCCGTACTTGTTTGTATAATGCTACCTTTCTCATGATCATATTACGCTTCGCGCATCTAGCCACTAGAATCTAGGTGTGCCGATAGAAATTACAACATTTGGAAATTTTGTCCCGTTCGCAAACTTTTATACCCAGCACTGATGAAAAGCCATTAGGCACTTCTGGCTTGCAGTAGCTTTGTGGTTTTGACAGCTATTACAGCCATATCAATAAACAACAAAATGGCGGCAGTGCATGTAGGAGTGAGAACGTGTAGGCGTAGTTACCAAGTTACGCTAATTGAACACCGTACATTTTAGTTCTTACTATGGGTAGGAGGAAGAGTAAAAAACCGCTAAACTGCTTAAATATACTGATTATGTATTACATTAGTATTGTGTACAAGTATCCTACATATATATGCGGTTGTCTGAGGCGACAAAAAATCGACACTGTTATGATAACACGTCCGCTATAGACACATCTATATCAAGTGTTAACCACTATCAGTACACGCGTTCGCGAGAACCTTGCAAAATCCACGAAAGGGCGCAGGTGGACCTTTAGGTACACGTACTATTAATAGATGGGTGACGTTTCGTATTTGGGTGTGTAATCTGAATTTTAACATAAGGATCCAAGCCCTAGCTGGATCCCTTGTTTAAAAGGAAATATACAGCCGTGCAAATAGGAAATGAAGAGACAAGACTGCTATAGAGTTTACATGTGAATGCCTTTGGTATACCAGCATGGGCAAAAAGGTGGACTTGGCAGTGTTGGAATACTTTTGCTTTCGGAAGACTCTGGGGGATTTGATGTCGTAGGACTAGTACTGACAACTGACATTAAAGCTAGAATAAATGATGTGTAACTTAGATACTGCATAAATATCCACTATCATGTATACATGTTAAAAAATTCTTGTAACTAGGCTCTCCAAGCACCCTCCTAGCCCTCTTCAGTCCACTCACCCCTACCTTTTTCAGTCTTGGAACGCCTTTCTTTGGACACAATTCTTTCGTCATGTGAGTGACGAAATGCAAAACAACAAAGCAAACTTGGAAATTCACAGCTACATTGCCCTTACTGCCCTGACCACCAGCTGGATCCTTTTGGGCATCATGCTGTGATGTGCAAAGGGGGTGGTGATGTTGTTGTGCATCACAATGCCTTGGGGGATGTTTTTGCCCAATTCAGTCATAGGCTCGGCTTGGTGGTCAACTTGAGGTAGGTCACGAGTCTGGAGGTGATAGTCCAAATAGCCGGCCAGCAGACATTCTTGTACCCAACTGGATGATTGGCAAGCCAGCTGCTTTTGACTTAACAGTAGTCTCTGCCAATGCATTGAATGAAGCGGGAGCTACAAGTGGGTCAGCACTTGGTAAGGCCGAAGCATGCAAACACAATGCCAACGACCACAGGTGCAGAGAGCCAGGTTGGGACTGCATCCCCATAGCGGTAGAGACCTATGGGTGTCGGGGTGAAGAAGCGCTGAGCTCAGTTTCCCGCCTTGCAGCCCGCCTGGCCTTGCAGCTGCAGTGCAGCAAGTCAAAAGCCGCAACAAGCATATATCAGAGACTATACCTGACCTTAGTTCGCTGCAATGCTAGTGCCTTGCTCTCCCGTGCAAGGTTTTTGCATTCAGAGGACAAGGGTTGAGGTGTGCAGGTGGTGTGTGGGTGCTTCTATAACTTAGATTTTGTTGTTGTGTTGTACGTTTCATTTATCCTTAATTGCAAAAAAAAATAAAAATAACTTTAAAATGTAGATGCTCATGTATTCTAATTCTTCTGAGATTTTAAATCAAAAAAATTTACCACAACAATTTGAGTTTTAATAATTCACCATTACATAATTTAATATTAAAATGGACTAATTTATGATAATTATTACAATTAGTTAGTCTAGTGTAGTTGGACATTAGTGTTGTATCCATGTACACATTCATCATGTAAAATTATTTCAATATTAATTTGTTATCCCTTAACATCTTCTTAACTATGGTCTTAAATGTTAATAACGAACTTAGTTACATGAAATCAGTGCTGTTCGACCACATATTCAGACCTTGCATTACTTATTTGTAATTATAAATTATCTATATCACTAATCTTTAATAACTTTGATAATAGAGAGCTTTGACTCAATGTTTGATTGTGTGATACAACAACTTAACCGCTTGCAAAAATTAACATGATTTTAGGGGTTTTGATACAACTGCTTTTAACCACACACAATAATTGGATTGTTGGCTAATAATAACTGTAACTTAACAACTATATGTATGATTACTACACCTAACTGAAAAAGCATGCAAGTAATAATAAAAAGCAATGATGTCATGGGACATACCTATCTATAGTTTAGTATGAATATTACAGTGTTGTACATAAATGCGTGCATGTTGTTTCCGTTTTTTTTTTTTAGAATCAGAACGTATTTTCTGAGTAGAGCCATGTCTTTGATGTTAGCAACACCGTGCCTTCTGGTTTTTGTGACCTCTCTTGCAATGGCTGCAGAAGGTAACGCCATAACGCTAGTATTATGTGACATAATATATATTCCGTATGCATGCAGCCATATAAATATAACATAATAATGGTATGTAACCATACATTGTAGTGGGAGTCTTGAATGTCTATTGAATGTGCTCACAGCATTTATTTATCTCATCATGTTAGCCATACAACTATATCATATTGGGTTTGAAATAGCCAATGCTATATTATTGTTAATAATTTCATTACAATGAAAGGACCAATATCCTGAAATTATGTTGCGTGTTTTAGTAAATTGTATGATTAAACTTTACACCATTCAATCACACTGGAGCAATTGCATCTCACTGCAGTCCCTTAAATTAACTCATGCACTGATCTATAATATAAACATACTCAACACCATTTCCAGTATGACATAAATTGTATTTTTATTTCTTTTCCAATTAAAGTGGCTTTCTCTCACTGTACAAAGTTAATAGTATGAATGCCTATGCAATCTGGGAATTGGGGGTCATGCCATTGTATCTTTGGCTTTTGATTGAACTCTTGTGGTCTTGCTGTTAATATGAACCCGGTGTATACTAAGCAACTGCGCAAGTCCTTCATAACTGCTTACTTTAATGGTCCGAACTCTGCAAATTTCTGATCTTTTCAAGCTCATGCCACATTAATTATGTTAGACGCAGAAATAATTTATAATTACTAGTGTTTTGTACTTAATTTTATACTGGAATAATTAATGATGGTTATTAAAATATTTACCACATAACAGCTTCAACCTCAATAACTTTAAAGCAAATGATGGTCTTAAATGTTAATAACTCACTATTGAATCTAGGAACTTGAAATCAGTACTGTTCCAACGCACATCCAGATCATGTGTTACTTATTATTCATTATAATAATCGATTAACGTAAACCACAATCTTTAATAACTTTGTTAATAGAGGGCTTTGAATATTTTGATTTATGAGGGATTTGATACAGTTACTTAACCGCTTACAATAAGCATTTGCCTAACTACTGCAACATATGTTAAAGAATTCAAGCAGTGAATTAATTTCAATTCTGAGTTTAGGGATTTTAAAGTGTTGCGTTCTTTCGCAATCACCCTGTATATAAATACAGCCATTTTGGTGCATGTGTCAATTTTTGGTGAGGCTGTTGTTTGTTCTGTCATTGTCATATGGCTACATGGCCGGTGCATTGAGGCGCCATTTAGCATCTAATTCTATACATATATAGATCATTAGACTATTACTGTGCTCACTGACTGCACCCATCCACAGATAACTGCACTGATGGAGATGTGCACCTAGTTGGAGGACCAACACCACTGGAAGGCTTGGTGGAGGTGTGTTACAACAACCAGTGGGGCGGAGTCTGCAGTCCAGGAGGCATCACTTGGGGAACTCGTGTAGCTGCTGTTGTGTGTAGGCAGCTAGGGTACTATGGTTATGATGCAGTTGCCTTCAGAAGGGGTTACTATGGTTCTTCAACCTCAATCCATCTGAATGTTAATTATTGCAGCACTCATGCAAATACTCTTCTAGATTGCTATACTGGTGGTTATACCAATACTCGTGCCCAGCTAGGACACTACAAGTGTACTGGGTACAGAGATTTGGCAGTCAACTGTGCAGGTCAGAATACCATGTATGCATGTGATAAGTTGCATTTATGACTACTGCACTCTCTAGTGCCCTTTCCAGAGTACTGTTCTGGCACATGTACCAATGGTACCATAAGATTGGTGGGAGGATCCACTCCTTAAATGGGCAGGGTTGAAGTCTGCATTGAAGGGTGTTGGGGAACAGTTTGTGGTGTGGACTTTTATATTCAGGATGCTTCAGTTGCATGTCGACAGCTTGGTTTCCCCTCCTTAGGTATGGTACTTATATTTGCGCATTGCTCATTATGATATTTAGTTGTCAGGAGCGACCATTTCAAGTTATTATGGATATGGTTCAGGACCTATCTGGCTGTACAGCCTTAACTGCACAGGAAATGAGACATCATTGTTTGACTGTTCTCACTATGAGAGTACATTTGTAAATGGTGCAATGCTCCAGCTCATCAGAGACTATGACTACTGCGACCACAGCAGAGATATTGGAGTCATATGTCAAGGTAATAAGTTATGATTGAGTAGCAGGTATTCCATGTAGTATATGTATTGGCTTATGTGTGAATAAAACTATTGTTTTGATATCGATAGAACCAACCATTCATATGTGCTTGGAGGGAGATGTTCATCTTGTGAATGGATCAGCTCCATGGGAGGGGCTAGTTGAGGTGTGCATTGATAAAAAATGGATTCCAGTGTGTGGCATCGATTACTGGACCCAGGACACCAGTGGAGCCAACACAGTCTGCAAACAACTTGGATATAGTCCAAACAATGCTACAGCATATCAGACACAATATTATAGGACAGACGGTGTGTACATGTACAACGTTCACTGTGATGCCAGAGCAAATAGACTGGTGGACTGTGTCTATATCACCCAAATTGGTTGCTATGGCTACCTGGCTGGCATTCTCTGTGAAGGTATGATCATTGTTTCGGTATAAAATTAAAATATTGATCTTTATCCAGTGACATATGTAAGTGTGTGCAGAGATGGTGATGTACGTCTGGTTGGTAGGCCCACCCCTTATGAAGGAAGGGTGGAAGTATGTGCCCATGGAAGTTGGGGAACAGTGTGCTCTAATGGTTGGGACTCACTTGCTGCTTCTGTGGTGTGTAATCAGTTGGGATATCCATCTGTGGGTGAGTCCATCTCTGTGATATATGAGAACATGCTATGTCAATCAATGTTACCATATCTGCAGGTCATATTGGATATCAATATGGTGTGACTGGACAATGGTCTGGACCAGTGTGGTTAAATAGTATCAAGTGTACAGGAAATGAGAAGCAGCTCTTCAACTGTTCACTTGTACCCACAACATATGTGTATTGCGATCATAATCATGATGTAGGTGTGAGATGTGCAGGTAAGAAGTACTTCTGTTAAAACGAAGGTACTGAAACCTTCTATGTATTTGTACAGACTATTCATCAGTACAGAATTGCTCAGACTGGGACGTTCGTTTGGTGGGAGGCTCCTCACCATCTCAGGGGAGGGTGGAGGTGTGCTACAAGAAGCAGTGGGGCACCATCTGTAGTGGATATTATAATTGGGAACCTGGTTACCTCACCATATTGGCTGGTGTCATCTGCAGACAGCTGGGATATTCATACTTCAATGCCACAGCATATAAACAATCTTATATTTACTTTGGTGGAGTTGGCTCAGGAGGTATATACCTCTACGCACCCACTATCCTCTGTACTGGGAATGAGAGCAAGTTACTGGACTGCTACCATGCTCCTGTTGGGTACCATCAGTGTACAGACCACTACACAGACATGGGACTGGAATGTCAAAGTATGTGTATGATATGAAAGAGCCTATCTTGAATTTTAATTCTATAGCTATCAATGCAGCCCCCTACCTCTCCCAATGTTCAAGTGGTACTGTACATTTGGTGGGAGGGGTTACATCCTCTGAGGGTAGATTTGAGGTATGCATTGGAGGTACCTGGACTACACTATCTGGATATCCATCCTCCTGGGACACACCAAATGCTGAGGTGTTGTGCAGACAACTAGGACTGCCATCATTAGGTACAGTGTCTTCATGCCTACTCTTCTTGCATATAAATGACTAACTTCAGGTGCTGAGCTGGTCTACAGTGGAGTATTTGGTCAAGGCAATGGCTCTGTGCTCCAACTGAATTGGGTGTGTGCAGGAAGTGAAGATTCTTTGTTTCAGTGTCCATATGCATCTTGGTCCAATTATCAATTTACTGCTAATAATGACCACACAAATGATGTTGGAGTTAGATGCATAAAAGGTAGTTCCGGAAGTGTTTTCAATTGGAATTATTTGTGAATGTTTTATTATGTAGGAGCAGGTATTACTGTGCATTGCCAGGATGGAGATGTCAGATTGGTGAATGTAGCCTCAGTACTGAACACTATTGAAGGGAGTGTTGAAGTCTGCTATGCCAACATGTGGAGAGGAGTCTATGCATCTTACAGCAATATACCTTGGACAGTGAGGGAAGCCAGTGTGGTCTGCAGACAGCTCCACTATGCTCCTGTGGCTGTAAAGGCATACACAACCTCTAAATATCAGAGAGGAAGTGAAAATGTGGCATTCTCATGGCTATATTGCATAGGATATGAGAAGAAGTTAACAGATTGCTATCATTCACCACCTGGATATTTGGATCTATATTATAACCCAGTATATATTGTGTCTGTTGGCTGCCAAAGTGAGTTGAAACAATTGGACAATATGAGCTACTAAAGTATTTCACTTTCTATCCAGTGTCATGTAATGAATGTCAATCAGGGGCCGTCAGACTGGTGGGCGGGAGCACCAATTATGATGGTCGTGTAGAGGTGTGTGAGGGTGGGTGCTGGAGTCCTGTGTGTATTGGTGATGATGGGTGGAGCTCAAGGGATGCGGCTGTGGTATGCAGGCAATTGCAGTTTGATCCCCAAGGTAAGATGATGACATGACCACACACATGCATCTTTGGTTACCTTCCTTCTCTCCAGGAGCTGTTCCTCGATACTACTACTCTCTACCCACACCACCATTGCTGGCTCCTCACTGTATGGGAAATGAGACTTCTCTGTTCAACTGTGCTCAGTATGTGTGCCATATGGAAAACTACAACCAAGCTGGAGTGATGTGTCCCCCAGCCAGTGAGTTGACGACATTTAGAACTGAATGCAATTTATTTGTATAGCTGTTTTGGTTGTTGATCTATGCACTATGTATTATAGCTATATCATATCTTAAACATGATAAGTTACAATTTTTCCTCCATTCACAACCACTGTTTATCATAACTTTTCCCCTCAATATACAGCCACTTTTTATCATGTCATATTGTTGGTATTCAAAACTATGTTGTTCATATATTGTACAATTAACATCATTCCATAGAGGTGTGTTGGTGAAGGGGGGGGGGGGGGGGTGGAGGGGAGAAGGGTAAAATCATTCATAGCTTTATATTTGGTACTATCTCATTCACATGGCTAGGGTTTATTTATGTTTTTGGCAACATTATGTTGTCGTCTACAAACAGGTGGCACTGACAGTTTCACCATTGCAGCTACATTTGCTACTCTATTTGCTGTTCTCATGGCTGCAGTAGTGTGTGGAGTGGTGGCAAAATTCCTGTTCACACGGAAAAAGCAGTATGATGGTATTATTGTGAAGTTTATTAATGAAGCCGTTCAGCACGTTCCTGGTACATGAAGACACATGTTTAATAAGTAGTAGTGTTAGTATGAACTGAATCTTAACTGTCTGATCATTAAATGAATTTGACTGAACCACTTTTTCTCTTGAAAATTTAATGAAATGACTAGTTGGGGGTAGCCGGCCTGGCGCCAAAACGCGAAGGTCGGGCTACGGCCCTAGTCTGGGTACCCGACTGATGGTTTGATAGTCTCAAACCATCAGTCGGGTCCCCAGACTACTACGGCCCTACTAGTCATTCACGACGATGTAAATATCGCGATTAGATGCTTCGCGACATATTTACGCAACTCTTTCAAATTAAAGCGCTTACAGCACGATCCCGAATTGACGCTGGAAAAAGGCTGCGAAGAAAGTGCGCCAACGCGAGGTGGTGAATGAACAACAGCAGATCCTTAAAGGCGATATCGATACTCAAATTAGTACGAACCACTTTCATTACTATAGCAATTTTACTATACTGTATATCCATTGAAAATAGTAATATCGCCAGACATTGGAAAGACTATGGGACAGGCACATGAAGGGACAGGCTCGAGCTCCATGTCACCAGAACAAGTTAGTGTGCAACGCAGGATTAAATAGTCTGTGCCTCTTGCTTTATATACTCCCTGTCACCCTTTATGGCTGTTGCATGATATGGAACGTTCTATGGTCTTAGGGAATGATATATATAGCATAAAAATCAAATCGATATATATCCGACATATTAACGCTATCTGGTTCCCATTTTTTAATACAACATACCACACCATTGCAATATGTCAAAATCTATTTTGGCGTCTATACAACATGCGAGATACCGACGTTACAAGGTCCGATACCCCATATGGTTCAAAGCGGCCACATCGTCAGGTATAGGAGCGTCCAAATCTCGATACGTACGTAGAAGGGTCCTGTCAATATTGATTTGTTCTGTTTGTTAATTTTTGCTTCATCCGTTACGGAGATATAGCTCTGCATGCAAAGTGCATGCACGGTTTCCCGCTCGATTCGCGCCAATGATTTAGGCACTCGCCTCCTCTAATTCACTGGTGCGAATCGAGCGGGAAACCGTGCATGCACTTTGCACATCTATATCTCCGTATAACTGATGAAGTAATTAAAAACTTCACGAACAGGACAAATCGATGGGTACAGGATCCCTCTGTGTATAAACCAAATTTGAAGTGAATTGAGATTTCCTGCCGAAAGATATGGCCAGTTTGAACCCCAAGGGGTATCGGACGTTGCAACACTGGCACGAAGCTAATGCAAGATACCCAAAATCTATTTTACCAAAATCATCTTATGATACTTTATCAAATTTTATAGGACAAGTAAAAGAAAAGTAACGCTTGTATTGAAATGCATGGCTAATTCAGTGCCTAATTACTTTATGATTGATAGTCCAATTTTGGATGCGTAAGGACCATTTGATAGAAGCTCTAGTCTTTGGAGTTCATGGAAAATGAAAAATTGAAAAACTACCCAGAAAGGTGATTTTGCTGCATATATGTCAACTAGTTTCCATTCGAAACATGGTAGGTTTTATCAATGAAACGTATCTGACCTGTCTCAGATTTTATGGACATACTTTGTTATAATGTGCATCAGAATCAAAGAAAATTACCAGGTTTGCAAACCTCGGTTGGTTGAACGGCACACTTACAAGGAAACATTTGAGTTTTACAAATACCTTATGGATCCTAGCGCGCATTCTGATCTGAACTTTAATGATGGTACCTAGCATGCAATGGGATTCAGGAACATAAAGCACAAATCAATTCAAGGTATTGAAGTCTTTCTATTTACAGAGTATAATGATATTCCATATAACTAAGAATGTTCTTGAAAAATAAAACCAAATGCTGTTAAATTACAAAAAAACAATATTGACATAGTGGAACCTTATGGCATGACAGATTGCACAGCCAGTGATGTGTAAATGACCAGAGAAAAAAATCTGGAAGGAGAATTTCGCATATGGCTTTAGGACGGTCTAATGAAATCGGGGCAGATACTACATTATCAGGACTTGAAAGAAGACAAATGCATCATCTTAATGCCATTATAGGTGATTCTGCTCCACTGCAAAATAAATGTAGCAATACCACCCAGAAGCAGATCTGACCAATAGGTTTAATGTTGAAAATAGAGCTGGTTGTCAAGTTTTTAGGCTTGTTCCAGTAGCACTCATGAAGTCTTATTCCATGCATCTCACAGCATCGATTTACGGTGCACTTGTTACAAAGGAGAAATTATGCACCTAAGCATGCATGCTATGCAATTATACAGTAATTGTACAGGTGCAGTTGATGATTCCTATTTAAAGGAAGAAGGTTTTTTCATCTGCTCAGGCTGCCATCACTTGGTGGCTATTTCACACTCCATTTCTCATCACGCAAAATGCTCCAGGAGGAATGACAAATACCCGAACTCCAATTTTGTCACACTATCTGCTACCAGTGATCTTGTCTCACCTTCACTAAAGTAACTGCCTTGTCCTATCGGCTTACGCATACAGCACTTGTTAGATGCAGCCATGTTTCCACGATACCTTCCCCTATCTGCTCTTCCCTCAGAAAAGTGGTCAATCTCTTGGCAGCTGGTATGGTCCTCAGCAGGTTGCTATGCTTTTGCTGTGGCAGGGGCAACCTTACTGCCTTAGACATAAACAAATACAGCTCCAGTCAGGACATTAGGCCCATAGCAGTAGGCGAAGCACTACGTCACCACTAGCAAGTGTCCATGTACCATCACCAAGTCAAAGGCTTCTGACTTCTTCTCTCCACATCAGCTTGGCAGAACTTGCCCTTAAGATAATTCATGGCTTAAGGCATTGCAAGTATAAGACAAGAATTGTGGTTCTAAACTTTTAACCAAAGCCTTTAATATGGTTTCCTGCCAGGTTCTCCTTGATGATTGTCGTATCCATTTCCCAGAGCTGGTACCATGGGCTCTCTGGTGTTATGGCCAAAACCCAGTATTATTACCACCCAATAGGTATCATCATCTCTGAGATGGGTGTTCAGCAAGGTGATTCTCATCATCTCTGAGATGGGTGTTCAGCAAGGTGATTCTCTAGGTCCTCTCCTTTGTTTGGTGCTGCAGAAGATTATATTTGCCATTGGAATGGATCCTGCCTGTAAGGACCTAATATTTCATTCTTGGTACATTGATGACAGACTTCAGGGCCGGCCTTAACGCTAGGCAGACTAGGCAAATGTCTGGGGCCGCCAACCCGCTGCTACTTAATTATTCATATGCTTATTAACACTCGTACACGCTAGTTTGCGCACACTAACCAGCAAAATCAACCGGTATATGTCTTTTGACTGTATTCATTCAACTTCATCATCAATTCATTCCTCGCCTTTGCCTGAATCCCGTGTGTCAAGGTTTCTCTGTCACATGCAACCCTTTTACCATGCAGTCTGGCACCATTTTTCAAGCCTGCCCTCCATGAACTCTGCATTCTCCTCAGCAAGGTCAACCTTGATCCCTGACGTATACTTATACATTCTATTTGCAAAAAAATTAAAATGTCTGGCTCTAAGTACGATTCTGGCGCTGAAAAGCGGAAGCGAAAGAGAACTCATGATAACTCCAGCAAGGATCGACCTTGAAACATTTCAAGAGGTCTACTGCTGACTTGGAGGAGGAGCGCGTGGTGATCGATAATGCAAATGTACAGATGAATGCAGGCGCAGCAATATTGAGTATTCTGCCAGTGACACTTTGTCAAATGAAACCCAGTCAGTACTGTGATTGGAAAAACATAACGGCTATTCTTGCTGAACATGAAACAACTTATATATGGATAGATATAGAAAATCGGCTGAATCAAAAACTAACCAGTGATAGTGAATTCCAAAGGTGCACCCTTGCCGAAGAAATGCACTGGCGTGGAGTACTCGAGCGGCTATTAGCAATAGTTCAGTGTTTCTGGCTCAAAACAACATGAACTCCTTCCAATTTCATTGTGGAATTTCCAATTCCAAATAGAATGCTGCAGGAATTTAAGATATTGCCTCAGAAATGCAACTCAGTGTTTTTGTCTGCAAAATTGTACTGAATTGCTTAAAATCTTCAACGATCAGAATTATGTTTGCACAGTATCATAAGAATTAGATAATTATGTGACATAAATGATGGGATACATGAAATGCATGAAATATAAGGATAATGAATATAAATACAATGATGGCATTTCGAGGAACAGAAGAAAGTTTGAATGCTCATAACAATGAAATTGTTTAGGCCTAGTACAACTTGTTGCAACATTCGACCCTGTTCTACAAGAGCACGTTCGACATATCAGCAATGATGAATTTCATTATCATTAAACGAATGCAAAATGAGTTCATACAACTAATCAGCAACCATGTTTTAAAAGAAATCCTTGCGAGTGTTACTAAATCAAAGTACTATTCAGTCGTTTTAGATTGCACTCCCCAGGATCTGATGTGAGCCGCAATGAGTAAATGACTGTTGTCCTTAGTTCAGTTGAATTTAAAGTTTGCATTGTATAACATTTTGTAGGGTTTGCATGTGCACGTCCAAGAAAGCACCGGTATTGGGCTAACAAAAGCATTTCTGCATTAATTGGTACATTAATTGATTCGTTTTCAGCCATTAAAGCTAGAAAAATCGCTTTTCATGCATAAGGAACTTTAAAATGTAAATATTCATTATTGTCATGTGTTCATTGATGATTACGTTATTTACGCGCTGTGTCGCAAGCTGCAAACGTGGATGAGCATGCATGCAATATTGAAAGGGATTAAGATCTTTTTTTCCCCAGACCACCCTCGAGCGAGGTTGGAAGGGCCGCCAAGACCTTTTTTGCCTAGGGCCACCAAAAATCTAAGGCCGGCCCTGTGACAGTGTTGTGGCTGGACCCTCACAAGCAGTGAAGCAGGTCATCTCCATGTTACATAGCCAAGGACCACCTTTGGGGCTGTTACTCAACACAAAAAAGTTGTGAGCTATTTACCAAGAGTGATTTCAGTGCTTTTCAAATGGCGAGGTCCAGTGTACCAAACGTCAAGATCCTAGACACCCCCATTGGTGACAACAATTTCTGTGCTCATTTTGTGACTCAGAGGCGAGAAAATGTCTGCAAACTGCATATCCATCTTGAAGAAGTTGGAGCAGGTGACCCACAAGTGGGCTTGCTTCTTCTATGACGTTGTGGCAGCTTCAGTAAACTGGCCTATTTAGCCCAATCCACACATCCATCCTTGGTAGCAGCAGAAGCATTGAAGGGATATGACGATGATATGACGTCCGGACGCCAATGGTTTTCTGAATGTACCTGTATTGACGCAACAGACAAGGCTACATTATTTTGGTATAATGCCGTGTTACCTGATCCGATGTTGGATGCTGCGCTAGATTCAAAACTGAGTTGCAAACACAGATGTACTAGTTTAGAATTTCATCTTAAAACAGTACGAACTCTGAAACTTGAAGAAAATTTTGATATGGAGAGGTATCACTCAATACCTTATTTCCGTTGCTTAGTTCTCTAAAAGCAATATACCTTACACAGTTGCAGTGCAAAAATTGAAGTTCCCGCAATGTGTCTCGTGCCCAAACTATAATTTATTATTAAACACCAATCCAGGCGCGGCAGATCAGATCAGAGAGAACGTCATGACACAAAATTACATTGTAACAGCTCACAAGTCTACTGCCGTTACGGACGCCGTAACTGGTAACTTTACTAGCCCGGATGACATTAACCTGATTGAGGCAAGAGGAAGCAGTTTGCTTGTCAATTTGGTGACACCCGAAGGGCTGAAACCTATCCTTGACGCAAATATCTACGGAAGGATAGCTATAATCCAGCTCTTCAGGCCCAAGGTATGTATCGTAGAAGTATATCTCCCGCCCGACGCATAACCCTAATTAGTGCGCATCAGTGCCTTTTGCTATAGCGCAATGTGTTTTAATCTGTATGCCACAAGAGCGCATTATGGCCACCAGTGTTGTATGAATATCACCCAATGGTGTTCTTGTACCAGATAATATTGGGTTTGAAGGCGCAGTTTTGTGCCAACCGTATAGTTTGCTACTAGGTTCTGGCTAAAGCATTCTTTTATCACATGTTTTGTGGTACCTGGTGTAAGCATTGTTTTCCTTTGCAGAATGAGCGTCAGGATATGTTGTTTGTCATGACAGCACGCTACCATGTAGCCATTCTGTCTTTTGATCCCTCGACTGGTGACCTGGTTACCCGGGCTTCCGGTGAAATGCTGGTAGGCTTATGGGGAGACATGTACGTGTGTAGAGGGGAGATGTAGAGTGTGCAGGGAGATCCCTGGCTTCTGTATGCATGTATATTGGTTGAGGAGCAGATTTAAAAAGAAAATTGCTGTGAAATATTTTGTATGTGATATGTGATGTGCACACATCTGCACAGGATGACAATGTAGCTACTCAAAGGGTCAGAATCCCATGCATGCTTTAATTAGGAATGTTTATGTTAGTGCTAGCAATTACTCTGTTGCTTCACTTTAAACAAGAGAATCCTGCATTTTAGATTTACTGTTGCAAGTTTGACATATTTGACCTTGGAATTTTAGTGTTGATCCCATTTGAACTTTGTCCTTTGCATTACTGCTGTATTCAACTGTTGTGCATATGTGTACATGTATGGTTTCCTTATTGCTGTCATGACTCCTTCAGGAACGTGTCAGCAAGCCCACAGAAGGGAGGCAGATTGGTATGATTGATCCAGACTGCAAGATGATAGCTCTGCACATATACACAGGCCTTCTGAAGGTGATCCCTCTTGAGCTGGACTCTGGGGAAGAACTGAAGGCTTTCAATGTGAGGTAAGGACACGTGTTATGTATGTGGGCCGTAAGTACATGTATGGTGGAGTGCATTGTATGTGTGTGCTGTATGTATGGGGGAGTATGTGTGTGCTGTATGTATGGGGTAGTATGTGTGAGTTGTATGTATGGGGATACATGTACATGTATGTGTGTGCTATACATGGGGTAGTATGTTTGTCCAGTAGGGAGTAAGGCCCATGTGATTGGTTCGACCATTTGATTGGTTTGACTTAAGATAGTTCAGTCAAGGCAGTTGGTGCGTGAAAACATGGTGATGCCGGAATGCTGATTGGTTGTGCACTCTTTAATGACATAATCTGTGCAAGGCTTTGAGCTCCGCACTCTCAGTGTAACTCTACCAAAGCAATGGAGAAAGGTCAAAGGTACAGCCTTGGAGGACGAACCTGTGTTGCCTAGGTTACATTGACGACAACACATTTACCATCAAGGGGCAACTGTACCTTCTGTCTGTCAACTGCCTTGGCTGAACTGTCTTCTGTCAAACCAATCACATGGTCAACCATATCAAATGGTCAAACCAATCAAATGGTCAAACCAATCATATGGTCAAACCAATCATATGGTCAAACCAATCAAATGATCAAACCAATCAAATGATCAAACCAATCAAATGGTCAAACCAATCATATGATCAAACCAATCATATGGTCAAACCAATCAAATGATCAAACCAATCAAATGATCAGTCAAATGGGTCTTCATGTAACTTATGACTTACTGTAGCCAGCAGTACTACTAGAGAGGCTCTTTAAATGGAGTGACATTGCAGGCGCATGCGTATCTGTCAGCGTGGTCCTTGAAAGAACAATGCTCTACTTAAGATTTGTTTAACCCAGGATGAGTGCTATGTTGAAGTTTGTCTGCAATTTCTCTTTGTACGGAATTCGTACAGACCACTTAAGCGATGCAATTATACTACGATTGGGTTGCTAGTATAGCACATGTACTAAGGTTATACTCCACAATATAGCACATGTACTAAGGTTATACTCCACAATATAGCACATGTACTAAGGATGTACTCCACAATATAGCACATGTACTAAGGTTATACTCCACAATATAGCACATGTACTAAGGTTATACTCCACAATATAGCACATGTACTAAGGATGTACTCCACAATATAGCACATGTACTAAGGTTATACTCCACAATATAGCACATGTACTAAGGTTATACTCCACAATATAGCACATGTACTAAGGTTATACTCCACAATATAGCACATGTACTAAGGATGTACTCCACAATATAGCACATGTACTAAGGTTATACTCCACAATATAGCACATGTACTAAGGTTATACTCCACAATATAGCACATGTACTAAGGATGTACTCCACAATATAGCACATGTACTAAGGTTATACTCCACAATATAGCACATGTACTAAGGTTATACTCCACAATATAGCACATGTACTAAGGTTATACTCCACAATATAGCACATGTACTAAGGTTATAGTCCACAATATAGCACATGTACTAAGGATGTACTCCACAATATAGCTCATGTACTAAGGATGTACTCCACAATATAGCACATGTACTAAGGATGTACTCCACAGTATAGCACATGTACTAAGGATGTACTCCACAATATAGCTCATGTACTAAGGTTATACTCCACAATATAGCACATGTACTAAGGTTATACTCCACAATATAGTACATGTACTAAGGATGTACTCCACAATATAGCACATGTACTAAGGTTATACTCCACAATATAGCACATGTACTAAGGTTATAGTCCACAATATAGCACATGTACTAAGGATGTACTCCACAATATAGCTCATGTACTAAGGATGTACTCCACAATATAGCACATGTACTAAGGATGTACTCCACAATATAGCTCATGTACTAAGGTTATACTCCACAATATAGCACATGTACTAAGGATGTACTCCACAATATAGCTCATGTACTAAGGATGTACTCCACAATATAGCACATGTACTAAGGATGTACTCCACAGTATAGCACATGTACTAAGGATGTACTCCACAATATAGCACATGTACTAAGGTTATACTCCACAATATAGCACATGTACTAAGGATGTACTCCACAATATAGCTCATGTACTAAGGATGTACTCCACAATATAGCACATGTACTAAGGATGTACTCCACAGTATAGCACATGTACTAAGGATGTACTCCACAATATAGCTCATGTACTAAGGTTATACTCCACAATATAGCACATGTACTAAGGTTATACTCCACAATATAGCACATGTACTAAGGTTATAGTCCACAATATAGCACATGTACTAAGGATGTACTCCACAATATAGCACATGTACTAAGGATGTACTCCACAGTATAGCACATGTACTAAGGATGTACTCCACAATATAGCTCATGTACTAAGGTTATACTCCACAATATAGTACATGTACTAAGGTTATACTCCACAATATAGCACATGTACTAAGGTTATAGTCCACAGTATAGCTCATGTACTAAGGATGTACTCCACAATATAGCTCATGTACTAAGGATGTACTCCACAATATAGCACATGTACTAAGGATGTACTCCACAGTATAGCACATGTACTAAGGATGTACTCCACAATATAGCTCATGTACTAAGGTTATACTCCACAATATAGCACATGTACTAAGGATGTACTCCACAATATAGCACATGTACTAAGGATGTACTCCACAATATAGCACATGTACTAAGGATGTACTCCACAGTATAGCACATGTACTAAGGATGTACTCCACAATATAGCTCATGTACTAAGGTTATACTCCACAATATAGCACATGTACTAAGGTTATACTCCACAATATAGTACATGTACTAAGGATGTACTCCACAATATAGCTCATGTACTAAGGATGTACTCCACAGTATAGCACATGTACTAAGGATGTACTCCACAGTATAGCTCATGTACTAAGGATGTACTCCACAATATAGCACATGTACTAAGGATGTACTCCACAATATAGCTCATGTACTAAGGATGTACTCCACAATATAGCTCATGTACTAAGGATGTACTCCACAGTATAGCACATGTACTAAGGATGTACTCCACAGTATAGCTCATGTACTAAGGATGTACTCCACAGTATAGCACATGTACTAAGGATGTACTCCACAATATAGCACATGTACTAAGGATGTACTCCACAATATAGCTCATGTACTAAGGTTGTACTCCACAATATAGCACATGTACTAAGGATGTACTCCACAGTATAGCACATGTACTAAGGATGTACTCCACAATATAGCACATGTACTAAGGATGTACTCCACAATATAGCTCATGTACTAAGGTTGTACTCCACAATATAGCACATGTACTAAGGATGTACTCCACAGTATAGCACATGTACTAAGGATGTACTCCACAATATAGCACATGTACTAAGGATGTACTCCACAATATAGCACATGTACTAAGGATGTACTCCACAGTATAGCACATGTACTAAGGATGTACTCCACAATATAGCTCATGTACTAAGGTTATACTCCACAATATAGCACATGTACTAAGGATGTACTCCACAATATAGCACATGTACTAAGGATGTACTCCACAATATAGCACATGTACTAAGGATGTACTCCACAGTATAGCACATGTACTAAGGATGTACTCCACAATATAGCTCATGTACTAAGGTTATACTCCACAATATAGCACATGTACTAAGGTTATACTCCACAATATAGTACATGTACTAAGGATGTACTCCACAATATAGCTCATGTACTAAGGATGTACTCCACAGTATAGCACATGTACTAAGGATGTACTCCACAGTATAGCTCATGTACTAAGGATGTACTCCACAATATAGCACATGTACTAAGGATGTACTCCACAATATAGCTCATGTACTAAGGATGTACTCCACAATATAGCTCATGTACTAAGGATGTACTCCACAGTATAGCACATGTACTAAGGATGTACTCCACAGTATAGCTCATGTACTAAGGATGTACTCCACAGTATAGCACATGTACTAAGGATGTACTCCACAATATAGCTCATGTACTAAGGATGTACTCCACAATATAGCACATGTACTAAGGATGTACTCCACAGTATAGCTCATGTACTAAGGATGTACTCCACAATATAGCACATGTACTAAGGATGTACTCCACAATATAGCACATGTACTAAGGTTATACTCCACAATATAGCACATGTACTAAGGATGTACTCCACAGTATAGCACATGTACTAAGGATGTACTCCACAATATAGCACATGTACTAAGGTTGTACTCCACAATATAGCACATGTACTAAGGTTATACTCCACAATATAGCACATGTACTAAGGATGTACTCCACAGTATAGCTCATGTACTAAGGATGTACTCCACAATATAGCACATGTACTAAGGTTATACTCCACAATATAGTACATGTACTAAGGATGTACTCCACAATATAGCTCATGTACTAAGGATGTACTCCACAGTATAGCACATGTACTAAGGATGTACTCCACAATATAGCTCATGTACTAAGGATGTACTCCACAGTATAGCACATGTACTAAGGATGTACTCCACAATATAGCACATGTACTAAGGATGTACTCCACAATATAGCACATGTACTAAGGATGTACTCCACAGTATAGCACATGTACTAAGGATGTACTCCACAATATAGCTCATGTACTAAGGTTGTACTCGTTCTCTAAAAACCCCACCTTTTGATGGGCTGAAGAGTGAGTACGTTTTATAGCCCTCTGATGGCCACCCTCAGCCTCAGTTACAAGTTCAGTCGCTGTTCAAAATACCTGGTCTGGAAATCATTACCACACATTCTTTGATGTACATTATGTGTACTTTGAGATTGCATTATGTATTTAAAATTTGTGTTTGAAATTTCAATATATGATGTACTGACCATTTGTTTGTTGTGTGGGGACCACTTCTGATGACCTCATGATGACCTCATGTTTGCACAGACTTGATGACCTCTACGTCATTGACATGAAGTTCATGTATGGCCACACCGTGCCCACCATTGCCTACCTCACAGAGGTGAGTGTGACCTGTTGTGTGTGGGTGGGTGGATGGGCATGTCCGTGTTGTGCATTTGTGTTGAAACTGTGTTGTATGTATGTTGTATGTGACTTGTTTTATGTGACTTGTTAGGTCATGTGACTTGTTAGGTTATGTGACTTGTTAGGTCGTGTGACTTGTTAGGTCATGTGACTTGTTAGGTCAGGAATAAACACATTACCACCAAATTTAGCTCTGTTGTGTATCACTCTAGTCGCTGGTACATGTACATGTAGTTTGCTGGGAAGACTGTTCCCATGGTGGGAATTTTGGGTACATTTTACTCACTGTACTTGATCAGACGTTTCACAACATGGTCTGACACACCAGTGGACCCTCTACATGAAAGATCGGAGTCCTGATAAGCTTTATGTCTGGAGAGCGGTTGCCTACTGATAACAATTTCAAACAGAGATAATTAACAATTATCTGTATTTTACTAGGATTTTTTCCCCCCCCCCCCGGCATGCAGAGGCCAATATTGGTATCACTAGATTGCATCATAATGTTACTTGATTGTCTGCGTTATACCCGCTGATGACAGATCCAAAAGATTTACTTCAGTACTACATGAAAAGTATCACATGAGATTTGGGTTCGGTGCAGTGGTATACCAGGCTGGGATACATATATACATGTAGAGGGAAGATTTGAGCCCATTAGTGCCATTTATGGGAGGGTCCAGGGTTGGACTAAATGCACAGTTGAAGTGGACGAGTCTACTCTGGGGGTGACTGTAGCCATTTACTGGAAGGCACAAAGGAAGGCCCACAGTTGGACACACTATCACTAGGCAACCGTTGTGGTTTTTTCCTCCAGACATGGCGTTTATTGCGCCTTCAGATCTTTCAAGCTAAGGGTCAAATCACTGTGACCATTGTAATGTGTATGGATCACCACTACAATAAGCATGAGCCGCCCTTTCATACTGCGGTCATACTGCGGTCTGGCAATATATGTAAGGTATCAGAATGATCATGAGATGTCTGACAACAGCAGCTATAACATGGAATGTAATAAGTTTGGTGAATGTAAACCCAAAAAATGTAGAACTCCTTGGAACAGTTCATGTTCCCACCCTGGGCTTCTGTTTTGCATGTATATCAGTTTACACGGCACAAAGCACAGGTTGCCTTATATGTATGTATCCTTATATGTATGTAGCCTTATATGTATGTATCCTTATATGTATGTAGCCTTATATGTATGTAGCCTTATATGTATGTAGCCTTATATGTATGTAGCCTTATATGTATGTAGCCTTATATGTATGTAGCCTTATATGTATGTAGCCTTATATGTATGTAGCCTTATATGTATGTATCCTTATATGTATGTAGCCTTATATGTATGTATCCTTATATGTATGTAGCCTTATATGTATGTAGCCTTATATGTATGTAGCCTTGCTTCATGCATCTTCCCATCCATTCAGGAGGCAAACACGCGTTTGCTGAAGACGGGTGGAATATCTGTGAGGGACAAGGAGCTGGTCAAAGGTCCTTGGAAGCCAATGTCGGTGGAGGCCCAGGCCAGTCTGCTCTATCCTGTCAGGCAGCAGTGCGGAGGGATACTGGTGTTTGGATATGAAACCATCAGTTACTGCAGCGAGAAGGTCCAGCATGCCATCGATCCTCCCACTTTCAAGGTAACCATGGTAACCATCATATCACTGCTAAACCAATATTGTTCATTCAGTTGCCATCACAGATCTCAAATCAAATCCTCAACTCATCTAATTACATGTACCAAAAAAATTTCCTTCCCTTGTGATTTGTATGCGTACTTGTATGTTTACTTTGTTCCCTTGCAAGTTTCAAAGTGCTCAATCCTAGTTACATGTATCGGCTACTGATGCGTGTACATGTGTGCTCCCATCCATGTGTACTGAAATATTATCATAATGGTACATGTGTACGTTATGCTTAACCCTTCACAACTGCTAACTTCCTTGCTCGCTGGTGAATAATGGCGGTTGTGCTTGTCCTTCCTTCCTGCATCCCTAATGTCTTCTTTCTTCTCCCCCTGAAGGAATCTATCGTCAGCTGTGTAGGTATGGTTGATGGGTCGCGCTACCTCGTAGGAGATGCCAATGACCGCCTGCTAATGCTGTTTGTGGACACAGAGGAGAAGATGGACGCTGTCTTGCAGGTCTCAGGCATGAAGCTAGAAATCCTCGGAGACGTAAGTGTGACCTTGGACTACATTAGGACTATTAGGAAGTACATGTAGTATTGACATTTTTTTTATTTTGACATAATGTATTCCTCATTTGTGCTTGTACCAACATATACATTCACATGTATTGTGTGATGTATATGTTTTTGAATTACTCCTTCCCTTTCCCCATCACACCCTCCTTACCATCACACCCTCCTTACACTCCCCTCCACTCATCACACCCTCACACCTCCTCCTTGACACCCCCCACTCCTCACCATCTAGTGCTCATCCCCGTCATGTGTTTGTTACCTTGACAACAGCGTAGTGTTCGTCGGCTCTGCTCACGGAGACTCACAGCTTCTTAAGGTGACTGTCTCAACCTGTAACTGCTGTAACTGCACGCATATTGCATGTTGTGTACCAACTCATGGTTAACACGTTGCTGCAAAACATAACAACTCATATTGAACAGTCATCCCTCCAATCAGATGTATTGGTGGGCCGGCCATGTAATGTACATGTACAGTACTTACATGTAATACCCCTGCCCCTCCCCCCACCCCCCACCCCCCACCCCCCACTGGTTGCAAGGTAAATGTATCTCTGTAGTTAACTGTGAATGCTTACTTCTTCTTCACTAATTCATGTAAGTACCATTCATTTCCTGAAATATTGGAAAAGTTTGCGGAATTGTTCACCGTTAGGGAGGTACATCAGAATTGATTAAATTAAGCGTAACAAGATGTGGGGTTAATTTAATGATAGATCGAACAGACGCCTACATGTATGCGAAAGTGCTGTTTTAGCCTACGTGTAGGCATTCTATCGCAACATATGGTCCTTGCATTCAATGGCATATAAAACTTTGAACGCAAATAATGTAACCCTTAAGCATAGGGCTGAGCTTTGTAGCTCGTTCAACCATCGACTCTTTTCATGGGATATACGATCGAGATGGAGGAGCATGCAATACTTGCCCTTGATCTAGATGACAGATAATATAAAAGTTGGAAATCTTGTATGTGTGGCAAAAAGGGCTTAATGTATATTTGCCTAAAAAGCGAAAAATGCTTTTTAGCAAGTTTTTTTTTTCAACTCGAGCTAAATGAGGGGCGTGCCCCAGCCACAGTGTACGCAGCACTCGCAGCATGCTGGCGTTTTTTTCTGCCGCCACTTGGCAATATTAATCGTCGTTATTTCAAGCGGATTGGCTGGCTGTTCATTTGTTGGAATTAAGTGATTTGGAATGCCTGCATGTACTGTAGGTTAACACACCTACACATGATCTATGGTTAAAGGTACATGGATGAAATTACAGATAGATAATTATTGACTACATACATGTATGAAGATTTCTTTGATGTGATTTGAACTGATGAAACATTGCAGTTGAATGCGACAGCTGATCCCAATGGAAGCTATGTCCAGGTGTTGGATACGTACACCAGTTTGGCGCCTATCATTGACATGAGTGTGGTTGATCTTGACCGACAGGGACATGACCTCGTATGTGTGTGTGTGTGTGTGTGTGTGTGTGTGTGTGTGTGGGTGGGTGGGTGGGTGTGGGTAATGGATGAGAGTATGTGGGAATTTGGTATGGTGCATGCATGAATGTGTATGTGTGAGTGTGTATATGTGAGTGTGTGTGCAGGTGATGGTATTTTGTAGTATTTGTGCTGGTATACAAGTGCATGTACACACCTGTACATGACAGATGCAATTCCACTCCTTCTAGATCGTGACTTGCAGTGGGTTTGGCAGGGATGGATCCCTGAGGGTAGTCCGCAGTGGTGTGGGGATCAATGAGGCTGCCTCAATAGACCTGTCAGGGGTGAAGGGTAAGCCATGTTCCATTAGACCTGTAAGGGTGGAAGGGTTAGTAATGATGTTAGGAGCAAGATCCGTATAAGAAGTATACGTGTATGTGTACAAATACATCTACGTGTACAAATACATGTACGTGTACAAATACATGTACGTGTACAAATACATGTACGTGTACAAATACATCTACGTGTACAAATACATCTACGTGTACAAATACATGTACGTGTACAAATACATGTACGTGTACAAATACATCTACGTGTACAAATACATATACGTGTACAAATACATCTACGTGTACAAATACATATACGTGTACAAATACATGTACGTGTACAAATACATGTACGTGTACAAATACATCTACGTGTACAAATACATCTACGTGTACAAATACATATACGTGTACAAATACATGTACGTGTACAAATACATCTACGTGTACAAATACATCTACGTGTACAAATACATGTACGTGTACAAATACATATACGTGTACAAATACATGTACGTGTGTACAAATATATGTACTTGTAGTACGTGTAAAAATACATATATGTGTACAAATACATGTATGTACATGTATTTGTAAGCAGTTCTGTAGTCAGGAGGTTCATGTGTCTAATTGAACAGGGGTCACATGGGGTTCAGTGAGTAGTGAATGATGTGTGAGGGAGTGATGAGATGATACAGTGTACATACCTACAGTATTAAATTTTTTAGCTGAAATAGTTAATGGGGCATTAAAAGTTTTGCATGTACATGTACACAATGTCCCAAGTTCTGTTCTCTATTGATGTGAGTGCTTTGCCCATCTCTGCAGGGGTTTGGCCACTTCATGGAGGGCCAGGGACTGATCAGCTGGATAACATGCTGGTTGTGTCATTTGTGGGACACACCACGTAAGCTGGCTGTTGTGTGTGTGTGTGTGTGTGTGTGTGTGTGTGTGTGTGTGTGTGTGTGTGTGTGTGTGTGTGTGTGTGTGTGTGTATGTGTGTGTGTGTGGTGTGTGTGTGTGAAGATGGGGAGATGAGTGATTAAGGGGACGTACGTGTGTATTTGGGTAACCTCTGTTTTATATTTTTCACTGCTTCTCCCTCTAGTGTGTTGAGTTTAAAAGGTGAGGAGGTGGAGGAGACAGAGGTACCAGGATTGGTCAGTGACCAACAGACCTTCTTTTGCGGCAACGTTGCTGGCAAGAATGTTGTACAGGTTAGGCAAGACATACATGTACTTCTCTGGACCGATATCTCGAAATGTTTTGGTTCATGTGTTTTACTTGTACACGTACATATGTATGTACATGTACTTTTAAGTCCTTTTCTTTGTGTGTCCAAGTCTCTTGTGTTGCATACGTGTACTTATGCATTATTCATTTTCGTATGTGTAGATTACTTCCAGCTGTGTTCGTCTGATCAATGAGGAAACTTTAGAGCTAGTATGGTGAGTGTTGTGTGTACATGTACACGTACATTGGCTGAACTGTGTGTCACATAAATATTCATGACATTTTGTCCCTTTACTCCCTACTCCACACACACATACACACACACACACACACACACACTTACACACACACCCTGCAGTGACTGGCACCCGCCTTCAGGACGGAACATCAGCACGGCAGCCTGCAATCCTACTCAGATAGTGGTGGCTGTTGGATGTGACCTGTTCTATCTCGAGGTGAAGGCCAATAAGCTGAATGAAGTCAGGTATACTGAACGATGTGCACACATTGTACAATATATAAGAGAAAGTGTGTATAGAAGGCATGTGTACAAGTATTGTAATGCAATACTTGTACTATCCATTGCATAGATTACATACTGTATGTGTAAAGTGATCAGTTATCCACTGGGCGGCCCTTCTCATGTATTGTGATGTTAAAACACCCGATTCATTGCAAAACCTTGTGCATACTGTATGTGTTCACAATAACCTCTGCTTTGTGTCTGTGCGTGTGTGTGTGTGTGTGTACATGTTAAGGAGATTGTCTACATGTAGCAGAATGATATATACACGTACACGTACATGTACATATGTACATGTACGTGTACATATGTACATGTACGTGTACATATGTACATGTACGTGTACATATGTACATGTACGTGTACATATGTACATGTACGTGTTTAGCATTATCTGTACATTGAACATGTATGTTTACACTGTACCGTTGAGCATTATATTCGCTCATTTGTTTAATAGGAGTTGCATTGATAGTTTTAATTAAACAGGCCCTTACATGTGAGCTGCTCAAGTATCACCAATGTGTACAAGTTGGGGCTCGTTGGTAAGGTAATTAGCACATCTGCTTTTCAGGAAAAAAATAACTACATTTCACCAGGAACTGCAGCTTGTGATCTTTGGTGTAAGCAGCGATTGTAATAAGATCACAAGCGGCACAGGTAGATAGGGTTAGCTAACACATTCACACTGTGAATGGTACATGCAGATGTGTTAATTACCTAATTAATACCTGTATCTGGATGTATGTACATGTACATGTATGTATACATGTATGTTTACATGTACATGTACATGTATGTATATGTGTAACATGTACATGTAAATGTGAACATGTACAATGTATGTGTACATGTGTGTGTATGTACATGCACACATACATGCATGCACATGCACACATACATACATGTACATGTATGTATGTGTACATGTATCTATTTTCCCAGTCATGTAGTCATGAGACATGAGGTGTCTTGTGTCGACATCACCCCCGTGGGAGAGAGGAAGGACAAGGCTGACCTGTGTGCTATTGGACTGTGGACCGAAATAGCTGTACAGGTCCTGTTCTTGCCCTCGCTTGAGGTCGTCCACACCCAGATGTTAGGTGGAGGTGAGTGAATTGTCATTGTTCCACCCTCCGCCATGCAACTACCTCCGCCCAACTAGCTCCTCATCTTAACATCTGCGCATTGTTTGGTTGTTGTCCATCTCACTTCTCACTCCTCGTCATTATCCCTCCTCCCCATCTCGCTATCCCTCCTCCCCATCTCACTGTCCCTCCTCCCCATCTCACTATCTTTCCTCCCCATCTCGCTATCCCTCCTCCCCATCTCACTATCCCTCCTCCCCATCTCACTATCCGTCCTCTCCATCTCACTATCCCTCCTCCCCATCTCACTATCCCTCCTCCCCATCTTACTACCCCTCTCCATCTTACTACCCCTCTCCCCATCTCACTACCCCTTCTCCCCATCACCTATTGTATGTTGAGGACGTGCCTTGTGGTACATTTGTACATGTGTGTCTTGAGCCTTATCCATCATTTCATTTCCTTATCAGACATCATACCTAGATCAGTACTGATGGTGTCATTTGGAGGATGCTGCTACCTTCTCTGTGCTTTAGGTGATGGCACCTTGCACTACTACTCCTTGGATCAGGACTCTGGTATTTATATACATGTTACATCTACATGTTTATTGTGCAGCACTGTTTGTATCGGGGTGTGTGTGTGTGTGTGTGTGTGTGTGTGTGTGTGTGTGTGTGTGTGCGCGCGTGTGCGCGCGCGTGCGTGTGTGTGTGTGTGTGTGTGTGTGCGTGTGTGTGTGTGTGCGCGCGCGTGTGTGTATGTGATCTCATGAGGATGATGTATACGTTCAACTACCAAGCCATGTGTTGTCATGGTTTCCAAGCAGTGTTGTCATCCTGCAGGGCAGCTAAGCCAGAGCAAGCGAGTGTTGCTCGGAACCAAACCCATCACTCTCAAGGCGTTCCAGTCGTCCGGGGCAACCAGTGTGTTTGCCTGCTCCAACCATCCTACCATCATCCACCACAGCCACCAAAAGCTGCTCTTCTCCAACGTCAACGTCAAGGTGTGTTTTTGATTTTGTTCACAATTGCGTCTCGTACATGTACGTGTGTGGTGACTACTTCATACGACAGAGGCCATACTGTATTGGTGTATGCATGTGAATCATTTATATCTGTATCTGTGCTCTGATATCTTCTGCAGGAGGTCAACTACCTCTGTTCCCTCAACTCAGAAGCCTTTAAGGACAGGTAAATACATTAGCATGCAGAAGGGGAAGGGAAGGAAGAGAGGGGGAGGACTTGCTGTGTGGTAGTGCCTACTGTACATGTTGAAGAGAGGGGTAGGACTTGCAGTGTGATATGCCTACTGTACATGTTGAAGAGAGGGGGAGGACTTGCAGTGTGATAGTGCCTACTATACATGTTGAAGAGAGGGGGAGGACTTGCAGTGTGATAGTGCCTACTATACATGTTGAAGAGAGGGGGAGGACTTGCAGTGTGATAGTGCCTACTGTACATGTTGAAGAGAGGGGGAGGACTTGCAGTGTGATAGTGCCTACTATACATGTTGAAGAGAGGGGGAGGACTTGCAGTGTGATAGTGCCTACTGTACATGTTGAAGAGAGGGGGAGGACTTGCTGTGTGATAGTGCCTACTGTACATGTTGAAGAGAGGGGTAGGACTTGCAGTGTTATGTGCCTACTGTACATGTTGAAGAGAGGGGGAAGACTTGCTGTGTGATAGTGCCTACTATACATGTTGAAGAGAGGGGGAGGACTTGCAGTGTGATAGGGCCTACTGTACATGTTGAAGAGAGGGGGAGGACTTGCTGTGTGATAGGGCCTACTGTACATGTTGAAGAGAGGGGGAGGACTTGCAGTGTGATAGTGCCTACTATACATGTTGAAGAGAGGGGGAGGACTTGCAGTGTGATAGTGCCTACTATACATGTTGAAGAGAGGGGGAGGACTTGCAGTGTGATAGTGCCTACTATACATGTTGAAGAGAGGGGGAGGACTTGCTGTGTGATAGTGCCTACTATACATGTTGAAGAGAGGGGGAGGACTTGCTGTGTGATAGTGCCTACTGTACATGTTGAAGAGAGGGGGAGGACTTGCTGTGTGATAGGGCCTACTGTACATGTTGAAGAGAGGGGGAGGACTTGCAGTGTGATAGTGCCTACTATACATGTTGAAGAGAGGGGGAGGACTTGCAGTGTGATAGTGCCTACTATACATGTTGAAGAGAGGGGGAGGACTTGCAGTGTGATAGTGCCTACTATACATGTTGAAGAGAGGGGGAGGACTTGCTGTGTGATAGTGCCTACTGTACATGTTGCAGAGAGGGGGAGGACTTGCTGTGTGATAGTGCCTACTATACATGTTGAAGAGAGGGGGAGGACTTGCAGTGTGATAGTGCCTACTATACATGTTGAAGAGAGGGGGAGGACTTGCTGTGTGATAGTGCCTACTGTACATGTTGAAGAGAGGGGGAGGACTTGCTGTGTGATAGTGCCTACTGTACATGTTGAAGAGAGGGGGAGGACTTGCAGTGTGATAGTGCCTACTGTACATGTTGAAGAGAGGGGGAGGACTTGCAGTGTGATAGTGCCTACTATACATGTTGAAGAGAGGGGGAGGACTTGCTGTGTGATAGTGCCTACTGTACATGTTGAAGAGAGGGGGAGGACTTGCTGTGTGATAGGGCCTACTGTACATGTTGAAGAGAGGGGGAGGACTTGCAGTGTGATAGTGCCTACTGTACATGTTGAAGAGAGGGGGAGGACTTGCAGTGTGATAGTGCCTACTGTACATGTTCTAGTATGCCTCATGAATCATGTGGATAAATGCATATTCAATGTACGAGTACAAGTCTTAACACACGTCATGCATGTTTTACGTTGTATGGGAACTTGCATGTATTTTAAACTTTGTAATGCAGTGTGGTACATATACATGTAAAATTTTAGACTTCCTTATAATTTGATCTAAAACCGCATTCACACTATCACGATAGAACCGTTCCAGAACTGTTCTTTTACATATCCATACTTTACTACATTTACATTAGACAAAGGACTTATCGTGATAGTGTGAACACGGCATTAGCACACACTTGATTGGACACATGTTCATGTACATGTGATATTGACAATTTCAAATGTACTCTGATTTTTTTCCCCTTGCCCCCATATAGCTTGGCTGTTGTGGATGATCACTCGCTTGTCATTGGGTCTGTTGACCAGATACAGATGCTGCATATTCAGACCATCACACTTGGTGAAACAGTAAGGTAAAAAAAAAAAAAAAAACATTATTCGTGCAATATATCTAGCTGTAGACATTAACATTGTTATTTGTAATGTAATTGATTTAAAAATCAGCAAAATCAGATGCACACATAACACATGTGGCACATAGAACATGTGGCACATAGAAAATTCAGCATACACTCCCCAATGTATGTGCTCCCCTCATGCCCTATCCCAGAGATCCCTTCTCTCTCCCCCCCCCCCCCTTACTAATCACAGCGATTACATGCCTCCATGTACACAAAACCAGTTCAGTGTTAATGTTTCAAGACTCTGCAGGAGCAGATTGCCTAATTGTCTGCTATGAATAATATTATTGAAGGGCTGGGCTGGGAGGGGGGGGGGGGGGGGGGGGTGGGGGGGGGTGTAAAACCCCCCCCCCCCCCCCCCCCCCCCCCCCCCCCCCCCCCCCCCAAATCCAGATCTGCTACTGCTTACTATTGGCCACTGTATGCAGTGATTGTAGAGTCTTGTCTGTTGGAGCTGTCCTCCTACATTGCTGTTTTTTCCAAACGATGTGGTACCCCTTTGTGCTCAGCCATGGGGTCCCTTGTCGTTTGAGCAAACAACCATCTAACAGGAACTTGACCCCATCTCACTGGTAGGGGTGGGGCCATAGAAACAAGTGTCTCTGCTTTGCTTTAACAAACACTTTGAAAATTTCACAGCAGACTCTGCCTTTGGCTGTTATCTGCGTTGTCAGACACATCAACCGCTGCGGTGGTTCAGGCAGTAAAGGAGCCATGAATACCAGTTTGCGTTCACTCTGATGGTGGTTTACAGTCCACGGCTCATGAGTTTTTGCTCAAGTCTGGGGTTTGGAGCTCACCCTGTCGTCATCCCCACATACATGTACATGTATCTCGAAGAGGTACATGTGTGTGAGGTAATCCACTATGATGAAGTAATCTCTACCCTTGGTCCCTGAACACATCAATTCCAACCTTTTCCCGTCCCTAACACCTGCAGCTATTCTCTTGGTAGGGCGTAGGAGTTTCCTCATACATCAGATGTGTGCTGTATGTCGTCCTTACCATGCCAGACTAGTAGACCACGTCTGGAGCCCTCATCGATGTTCACTGGACACCCAGCTTGTGATCAGTTTGAACTTGTACGGGCGGCTTTCCAAAAGTGTACTGATTAAACCAATTTCTAGCAGTCAAACACAATCGCTGGACATGCTGGCATCGCTATGAAGGACATCAGGCTTTTGTGCATTGTACGTGTAGGTGTTTGCCAATCAGGTCCTTCAACATCACGAGCACTTGCTTCCCTTTCCACTTGAACTTAGCATCTGGCACCGTCAGTCTGCTCAAAGGTCTGCTTCTCCTGACAATTTTGGAATACTTGACAAGGTAATTATCCAGCAACCTTTAGGTTCTGACATCTTACGTACCGTTGACACTTTTGATAAACCCCTTGTGCTGCGATAAGGTGTCTTATGTAGATGCACACCAGCTCCTGATAAGCCTTGCAGGCGTTGAGTGTTGCTGAAACTCCTCAGAAGCAGAGGACACACCAAAAGTAAGTATCAACTGTCTTTAGCTACCCTTTGGACCCCAGAGTGTTGTCAGAAGACTGCTTTTCTATGTCCCCTTAACTTGCAAAATCCCATCCTTTGCATCCAGAAGGTTGAACTCCTTTGCCTCCTTTGAGTTTGGTAAGATGCCATCATATAGTTGGCATATTAATATGGTTTCTACAGATAGCCTTGTTAGTATCTCTATGATTCAGGCAAATCCTAACCTGCTTTTCTCTGGTTTCCATACTGTTATAATATTGTTAGTACACTCAGTCGCTCGGGCGTACAGTTCACTGCTCCCTCATGGTATGAGGAAACACCTCCTGTGCCTTGTACATGGTTTTCCCATAGCCAATGACTACATCGACACATCCCCATGATTTTCCATAAGCTATGACTATATCCACATACATGTATTGATGTATCTCTGTACCCACATATCCATGTATCTCCATCATGATACAGGAAGTCATGAGGATAATGTGGATACAGTCATTCAGACAGTACTGGTATGGAAGTTGAAAAGCCTCTCATGGAAGTTATGCCTGCAGTTACCAAGTGCATCTGTTCCTTGCTCTGGTTGAATTGATGATGCGGTGCAGATTACTGCTCATGTGCTGGATGTTGTCTCGGCCTGTGAAGTGTGCCGCACCAATGTCATTTTCCTCTGCCTCTTTGGTCCTCCTCCCTCATGCTGAGCCTGTTTTTACGATCTTCTCAACACCCCCTTGTTTGTCACTGCTACATCTTCTGATTGTTTGCTTTTACCGCTTTTATTTACGCAACAACCTCTTCACTATTCCTGCTTATTCCCTTTCCATAACTGTAGGTCTGCTGATGTTGCTTCCATTCTCCGGCACATATGAATGGCATTGGCTAACTCCGGCTTGTCAGTTTTTCAAACAGATTTTTCCTCCCCCGGATCAGCACATGCAACATTAAGTTGTCTTTAAGTACACCAAGGCTGCAATCCTTCACATACTTCTGAAGGTCTGCCACAAACTGATATACTTCACATGCTTCATTTAGAAGAAATGATCCCAAATAACGTTCTTACTGATTCATCTTGGTATTGAAATCATCTTAGTTTTTCCCAAAGCCATTTATGCGCTGACTTGCAAAACTGAAAAATATTGCTAGTGTAATGACCACCTGACTGCAGCAAAGAAGTGATTGGTATCAGCATACACGCATTTTTATATGTCATTAATTTTAGCGCATGCGTATATGGTATACACACAATTTATGATCTGTCAGCGTCTCGTTACATCACCCCTCTCTTCGTAAGAACTCGTCCCGAGTTAGGAATATGGAGATCTTCCATAGTAGCTTGGAGGTCTTCGATCTCTCGTTGGGTACCTTGGCTCTGGCTGGCCATGGCCTTCACCTGCATCAGGGTCCGCTGGTAGATTGTCGGGTTCAACCTGTTGTTCTCTCGGCGTCGGCGCTATGGCCCTCTGAACAAGCTCAGCATTCTCTGGTTCACTCTCCGTGCCATCGTCATCCATTAACTGCAACTGATGTCCAGGAAATCTGTTCTTTTGGAGAACATCGGAAACTCCAGGTTCGGTCTGGCTCCGAATTTCTGGGCGAGAATCATCCAGTCGAGTATTTTCTGGGCATGGTTTCAATCGGTCAAAATGCACGACTTTCCGATTCTTCCGAGCTCTTCTTGTGTCTTGTATCCTGTACACCACCGATGATAACTTCTTTATGATTTTAAACAGTCCACTCCACGGACAGTGCAGTTTCCTTGCCATTCCTCGACCCACAACCGGGTTGTGCAGCCACACCAAGTCCCCAATCTCAAACGGTTTCCTGTGTACTTTCGAATCATAGACCTCCTTCTGCCTCTCAACGGTAGTGCCAAGGTGCTCTCTGACTCTAGAGTAGGCATCTTCCAAACTCCTTTTCAGATTCTTTGCATACTCGTGGACTGGCTGAAGTTCAGTTGGAGTAGAGCCATAGATGATGTCCAGTGGGAGCTTTGCTTGTCGCCCGAACATCAGAAAAAACGGGGTAAAACCTGTTGAGGGGTGAACAGATGTATTATAAGCCATGCACACTTTCTTGAGACATTTATCCCACTCTACGGATAGTTTGTGCACTGTTGTCGCCAACATGCTAATCAACGTGCGATTGAATCGCTCTACTAGGCCGTCTGACTGGGGATGATATGGTGTTGTACGAGTTTTGTTGGCATGAAGCAGCTTACAAATCTCCTGCACAAGGTTAGATTCAAATTGCCGACCCTGATCCGAATGAATCTGTTCAGGTATTGAAAATCGGCAAAATAATTCATCCACCAGTTTTGTTGCGACGGTTACAGCTTCTTGATTCGGAATACCGTAGGCTTCTACCCATCTAGAAAATAGTCGGAGGCCACCAATACATACGTATTTCCACTCTCACCTGATGGGAATGGTCCGATAATGTTCACTGCCACTATCTGCATGGGGTACCCGGCTAACATGCTCTGAAGAGGTGCTCTCCGTGTATGGGTCGGATTCTTTCGTGCTGCACAATGCGAACATGTTTTGCACCACATACGTACATCACTAGCGTGCCCCGGCCAATAGAACTGTTCCCGCAGTCGGCTCAACGTTTTAGCTTCACCCAAATGGCCTCCAGCAATTCCATCGTGCAAGTGATGCATTATATCAGAACGACTCACTTTTGGTGCTACTACCTGGAGATGGCTCCTCCCGTTTGCGTCTTCATGTCGTCGGTGCAGTATTCCGTCCACTATTTTAAGTTGGTCCCGTTTTTCTGCCAGCTGGCAGCATTCTCGACTTCTTCCTTGAATGTCTGCGGGTCTCACCCTCGTACCTGAATGCATGGCTCGCAGCACGGGGCCAATAGCCTCATCCTTCTCCTGCAGCTCATGCATATTTACGAAGTGCACTGGATCCTTTGACACTGTCACAGCATTCACATTGTGGCTTTTGACGTCATCCTCTCCGGTGGTATCACACTTTGACAGTGCATCAGCATTAGTGTGATTCCGTCCACTTTTGTGGATCACTTCAAAATCGAACTCCTGGAGTGACTCCAACCAACGCGCTGTTTGACCTTCGGGCTCCTTGAAGTTATGAAGCCACTGCAAGGAGCTATTATCTTACGACAAAATGTCGGCCTAGGAGATAGTGGCGTAAATGTTTAGCAAATGTTACCACTGCAAGTAGTTCTTTTCATGTGACGCTGTATTGTCGTTCAGCTTTGCTGAGTACTCGACTAGCGTAATCCACCACTCGCTCCTGTCCGTCATGTAATTGTGACAACACTGCACCAACTCCAGATTGACTGGCATCTGTGTCAAGAATAAACATTTTGGTAAAATCTGGAAATGCTAGAATAGGTGCCGACACTAAACGTGACTTCAACTCCAAAAACGCTGCTTCACACTCTGTAGTCCAGTTGAACTCGCATCCCCTTTCCGTAAGGCGGTACAATGGCTTTGCAGTGGCCGCAAAATTATTGACGAACTTCCTATAGTACCCAACTAACCCCAAGACCCTCTGGACTTCCTGAACCGTTCGAGGTACAGCCCATTTCCGTACCGCGTCGATCTTGCCTGGATCTGTGGCTACACCATCCCTCGTGATCCTATGTCCCAGGTAAAGGATCTCCTTCTGAAAAAGATGACACTTAGAAGGTTTTAACCGCAGCCCCACCCTCTTAATTCTATCCAAAACTAACTGCAAATTGTCTAAGTGATTTTGAACTGTTTTTCCCACTACATCGATGTCATCAATATACACAAGGCAACTACTCCACTGGATGCCAGAAAGAACTAAATCCATTAACTGTTGAAATGTCGCGGGCACGTTGCATAGTCCAAATGGCATCACTTTAAATTCGTACAAACCTTCATGAGTAGAGAAAGCAGTCTTGGCCCTATCCTCCTCGCTCATTTCGACTTGCCAGTAACCCCATAGAAGATCCAACGTGGAAAACCACTGGGAGCCACTCAAGGCTTCTATGGTGTCGTCTATTCTGGGAAGGGGATAGGCATCCTTACGTGTGATCGTGTTTATCTTGCGATAATCCACGCAAAATCGGTAGGACCCATCTTTCTTCTGGACTACGACTATCGGTGACGCCCAGGAGCTTGATGACGGTTGAACGACATCTTTCTTCAACATGTCTTGAACCAACTGCCTGACGTGCTCCCTCTTTGTAGGAGGGACACGCCTACATGGCTGTTTGATAGGTGGATTATCGCCAGTAACAATGGAATGCTTGACCACCCCAGTCCGCCCTAACCCATCTTCTGCATCCGCAAAAACGCTAACAGTTACACTGTAAGTGAAAAAGTTGGGATTTTTCCTCCACTGTCAAACCTACCCCACATTGCTCTGCCATTTCATGCAATACGTCCTGCTTGTGCATTGGTACCTCAGGTATTTCTTCAGCGGCAGTTTCGGTGAGTTGAATTGGAGCCAACATCCATTCATCCATCTTTTCTATCGTGGCAATCTTTGTTCCTTTGTGCACGACTACCTCTTTTGACAATGGGTTAACCATCCGGATAGGCACAGAACACAATGTATCTCCTTGTAGGGGAGATACGACTGCTGCTGCCACCAGTACTGACAAATTGGGATGTTCTTGACCCTCCAACAGCCATATCCCCCCATCCCTCTCACCTAGTTCTGTGTTTGCCAAGGTTTCCACCTCACTGAAAGGCGGAATTGTCACTGTTTCCAGTAGAGACATATTGACACATCCAATCTGACAGTGTTTTATATTAGCTGCCTGCTTTGATAGTGGTACCTGGACTCCTTTGAACTGCAAGACCTTCTCAGATAAATCAACAACATAGTTATTTTTTCTAAGAAGTCCAGACCCATGAGTGACTCCACCTTCAACATCTCAACCACTACAAAGTCTATGCTCACCATTTGTCCTTGAAGTTGAATGCCCATTGTAGTCATTCCATGAACTGGAACAGAACTCCCTTCAACACCAACCAATCGTCCTCCAGACCATTGTTCTAGACTACAATTGCTAGTTCTGCTTAACATGTTCCACACATCTCAAGAAGACTCAAGGCTGCCCCTGTATCGACCATCAACTGAATAGGCACACCTTGTACATATGCTGTTACGAAGTATGACAGAACAGGATTAACTGCTAAGCTACACAAATTATCCTCTAGTTGGACCCGTCGCTGTTTACCCTCATTCACCGGGTCCCTGGTGCCAGGGTTTCTCGTTTTCCTGCGTCATCCTTCTTGCACATCCTCGAGCAAAATGGCCCTCCTGCCCACATTAAAAACATACCACCGGCTTCGTAGGTTTGCCGTTTGGAGCTGCGGCCGGTCCTCCTCTAGAAGATGGTGCCCTGCCCTTCCATTTGCTGTACTCAGAACCTCTGTCGTCAGTCTCCAGTCGCTCCAACCGCGCCACTATAGCATCTAACAAGGGGAGTACCACCCGGTTAGCACATGCTGTGTCCACTTCATGCCCACCGTCCGTCTGCCCGTGTACCACAGACACCCCAGCTTCTTTCTTTTGGCCGTGCGACAGGTATGACTCCATTTCTAGCGTCGCCGCGATTGCCTCTTCCAGCGTTTTCGGTCTTCCTTGAC
This sequence comes from Eunapius fragilis, assembly GCA_963681505.1. Lineage (NCBI taxonomy): Eukaryota > Metazoa > Porifera > Demospongiae > Spongillida > Spongillidae > Eunapius > Eunapius fragilis. The sequence continues at coordinate 8,529,496 of OY811975.1, read as the reverse complement.
GAACTGCAAAGGCAACCTTAGTATCGTCTAGCTCACCTAGATACCTGTCCAACGCCAACGGCGCCTTAGCTTCCTCTCCAAGAGTTGGGAATGCTTTGTCCGCCAGGCAGCGCAGCGCGTCAGCGAAGTCACCCCACTGCTCTGCTCTCCGCCTGCGCCTAGAGTGAAATTCAGCCGCGTACAACTGCCGTTTGCTGTCCGATTCGAAGCGCTTGTGGAGAGCATCTTTAGCGGTGTCATAGGAGCCTCTCGCGTCTGCTGTCAACCGTTTCCATGCTACCTGAGCTTTACCTGTAAGCCGGCCGGACTGGTAGCCAGACTAGCTTCGCAGCATTATCCCAGCCGTTCACGAAGGCTGTTGCCTCAAAATGGTCAACCCAGTCTGTCCAGCTGGTGTCGCCAGAGTACGCATCCGGTGAAATAAGGGGACGCTTTGCTTGCGCCATTGGTCCAGAGAGTGCCGACTACACCAATGTAATGACCACCTGACTGCAGCAAAGAAGTGATTGGTATCAGCATACACGCATTTTATATGTCATTAATTTTAGCGCATGCGTATAAGGTATACACACAATTTATGATCTGTCAGCGTCTCGTTACACTAGCTTCACTGCAGACTACTGTGCATCTCCTTTACCAGTTGCTGTCAAGAACTGCCCGAACTCTTAAAGTGTATCCATTGTTCAGTGAGGTTGCCCTCACCCATGGGTTCTGGTACTTCTCCGTTTATAGACCTTTAGACTTAATCACGTTACAATCGATCGAATATCAGCAAATCAGATGCATAAACAATAACACGCGTGGCACATTGATTCAGCATAAACTCTCCAATCCACGTGTCCCCTTGTGCCCTATACCAAACATACATGTACGTGTAGTTCTTTCTCCACAAATTGGTGTGGTTTGTGATGATGCATGTATGTTAGTCCTTTCATATTCCAAGTTGAAAGTGCAAAGCAAGTTACACGTATTGTATCCCGAGTTGTAAAATAGTGGTAGGGGTGGTCTATTATATCCATAGTGGTAGGGGTGGTCTATTATATCCATAGTGAGGGATGGTCTATTATGTCCATAGTGGTAGGGGTGGTCTATTATGTCCATAGTGGTAGGGATGGTCTAATACAATGTATATCCATAGGTTTAGGGGTGGTGTATTATGTCCATAGTGGTAGGGGTGGTCTATTATATCCATAGTGGTAGGGGTGGTCTATTATATCCATAGTGGTAGGGGTGGTCTATTATGTCCATGTACATGTACATGTATATGTATATGTACTTATACTTCAGAACATGATTAGAACCAACACCATTATTTTTTAAGATTCCACTTAGTTTTGCTACAGTATCGGATGATAACAAAAACATACATGCATGCACAATAAGTACGACGTAAACATTATTTATTAAATGTAGATGTACATTTTTACAAGTACTGTAGACGTACATGACACAACTGTTCGTGATAGCAATGATGTGATTTTTGAAATCAACACTGTATATATATTTGTACATTTACAATGTAAGATGATAATGTATACCACAGTTTTTCTGCAAGTGCGTGTACATCAACATGTACATGTGTACAGTGTACAGGTATGGTACATGTACGTGGGCAGTCATCATTAATCTTTGTTGTGTGGCCAGGCGCATAGCACACCAGGAGAGCACCCGTACATTCGCTATACTCACTACAAGGATAGACAAAGCCGGTCGCCGTGGCACCACGCCCACGCGATCAAGGTATGTTCACTGTGTTTATGTACATGTACGTAAACAAATGAATCACGTATGAAAATCAGCATTGTGTAATTTTCAAATGGCAGCAGTGTGATATAAACTGTAGCATTAAGTCTCATATGCATAAGTCATTAATAAATTCGCATACACAATTGATACAAACCCATAAAGAGATGAGGTCAAAAAAAGTAAAATAAAGATTTTAAAAAATTTATTGTAAAGGCAAGCTACACGTAATACTATCTGCATTTTCCTACTAAGCATGTACACGTGTAATGTACATTTGGTGTAACCCTTTGCTATGTATGTTTCCATTGACTTGTGTGTGTGTATAGCGCAAGCACAACAGCACCCAATCCCACTATCAGTCGCATGCCAGAAGGAGTTGAAAACCCTTTGGTACCAGATAAGGAAGGGGATGAGGTGGAGATATTCTCTGTCCTGTTGCTGGATGAGAACACCTTTGAAGGTTTGGCTCATAGTTGTTTTATAATACATACATGTATACATTCAGATGCAGCAAAAAACATGCTACAGACATAATGAATTTAGCAGATAGTTTATCAAAATGATACTGCACTATTTATAATAGAGTTATGTTAATACGTGAAACTGACCTTGGCAAAGAATTGAGCGGCAAAACGTCTCCTATGACTGACCGTTTGTTATAAACCATTCTGCTTTCTTCTTGGCATTGCAGTTATCCATGCTTACCAGCTTTGCCCAAGAGAGCATGCTGTGAGCATTACATCATGCATCCTCGGGACTGGAAACCCGTCTGTCTATTATGTTGTGGGTACAGCCTTTGTATTCACGAATGAGAAAGAACCCTCCAAAGGAAGGATCCTGATTTTTCAAGTGCAGTCAGGTTTGTGGTGTTAGACCGTAAATATGTAGCAAATGTAGTGTGTATGTACACATACTTCAATTACATACATGTACATGTACAATGTATGTCTGCATATGTCTGATAAAATGCCTTATTGCTGTATGTTTTGGTGCAGGAAAGTTGAACCTGGTCTGTGAGAAGGTGGAGAATGGTGCTGTATTCCAAGTTGTCTCCTTCAGTGACTGCAAACTTGTGGCTGCAATACGCAACACAGTGAGTGTGCTATTGCACAGTGCTATTGGACTTCCTAAAGAGCCAAATGAATGCTTAATATCCATTTTCTTTATTTTACTTTCAGGTGGCTGTGTTTGATCTCTCTGATGAAGGGGAGTTGAACCAAGACAGCAGTTACACTAACAACATTATGTCACTTTACATCAAGACCAAAGGAGATTTCATTTTGGTTAGTGATTTATGCCAATTGTGCGAATAGTGTAATGAACAGTGCTGCAGTCTTTGCTCAAACTACATGTATGGAGGACCACTTATTCATGTGTGCATGTAGCATGTGGTATAGGTTACTATCATAAGGTCCCCAACCCATATACATGTAGCAATGTCTATTTTCACTTTTTTGTGCCCAGGTTAGTTCAGATACCTATTCTCCTTTTGCTTCTAGCCACTGCCAATATATGTCTTGTATCCTATAGAATACCACTGCTATCTTGTTTTACATGTGCATGCATATATATATACATGTACATGTACAGCATTACTTATTAATGCATGCATTTCTTCTGCTGTGTTTGTATACCCTCCACATGTACCTGCATTGTACAGCTGTTTAATTCTGCATGTCTTTAATTTTTTTGCATGTACTATACTTATTCACAGTGATATTGGTCTTTGTGTTTAGGTTGGTGACCTTATGAGGTCATTCAAGTTGCTCTCCTATAAACCTGATACACCACAACTCGAAGAGGTACTGTATGTGTATCTTTACCTGAATTTTAGTACATCACACTGTGGTCAAAGTTTTACCTTCACCAGCCGCATGAATGGTGCATTGTCTTTGTTAATGATAAAAAAACTCTATAGTGTTTCAACAAATGGAACCTGTATCGACACCTTAAAGTGTTAACAACTTGTGGAATTTTAACTTGGTCTTTGCAATGTGTGTGCATTACTTACAATGTACAATGTACACTACAGGTCATAATGAAAGTAACGTTCCGTTTTAGTGCTATGATCCTAGCACTAAGATATGGCTTCTGGTTTCGTTTAGTTTTGGCATCACAGCTATTCTTCAAATACGATTAACACAAAAGTTGTTGATCACTAGATATGTAATGATATCATTGTGCAACTGCAGTTTAGATGCGTTTTTAAAATTTTAACAAAACGTTCACATCGCTTGATAGGTTGTAGAACATCGCTTGGATGGACATTCCGCAACAGTGCTCAGTTCGATTAAGTGTGGCTAAAATTAAAAGTGGGCTCATCTGTTATTATGACGTCATCCACTTATCCCTTCAAAGGGAGGAGGGATTTTGGGAACTCAAAGAGGAGACGTATAGAAGAAGTACATGTAACGGTCGAAGCGAACATTTTTTACTGTTGGGGGCAGAGGCATAATTACTTAACGGTATTAATAAAACGGTTCTTCCTAACGAACGCCCTTGTTCGGTTTTATACGCTATGTATGATTCCTTTGCTCAGTCCTTTCAGCGATCTATGCAGCATCATTGTTTTTTAACCGCGTGCATTACGATAAAACCGGTGTAAACAGAGTTGTGCACTTCGCAGAATTTGTTAACACATATATGTGCGTCAGAACGTTCATCGTTTTATCTTCGTGTTATAATAAGACTGCACAGTGCTACTGTCATAGCACTAAAACGGAGCATGAATTTTTATTGTGACTGGTACTGTAGTGGATCATGCAAAATACATTTAGAATAGTATTAAGCAAATGCTAGTCTGTCAAAGATTTCACTTTGTAAGGCTCTTAAGTCTTTGCCTGAATTTAGGCAGATAATTTGTTTCACATAGCCACAGCAAAACGATTACATGCTATGTGCTAAATAGTCAGCCTTTAAAACCATACAAAGCCAGAGATGTTCCTAAAGAATGAAGCCATTTTTTTTTGCACTAAGACAACATGTGATGTTTATTTTGACTGCTACAGTAGGTTTTTTTAGTTTTTGAGTTAGGCCAGAAGTGTACTAGTCAGTGACATAGGAGTGACTTGCAAAACTTGCATATTAATTTGTACTAGCTCAGAAAGTAAACAGCTGGACCATGGCAGTTGTTGATTACTTATATTTTAATGTGTTTCAGTAGGATTATGCCATGCTTAGATGTAAAAATGAGATATAAGGTCATTTTTATTGAAACTGTCGCTTTAATTCAAGTACAGTAGGAGACACGAAAAAGGTTACGTTCCGTTTACATAAAACGATCGTTGCGCGGTGTTGACTACAGCCTGTTATACGAAGTACAAATTGCGTCTGTAAGGTGTGTTGATGGGTGTTGATTGCGTACACGCATTCCATCGTTTGCACTACCTGGCTGCACGCTACCGTTGCGTTTGTGCGCCGCGTTCATCGTGAGTCGCTTTAGCTGTCGCGATGCGTTCTGAAGTCTTCAGAATAAGAAAGTAAGTGTCTCCAAATCGAACGGAAACCAATCTAACAACGTTGTGATGGTTTATTTCCTCTTGCGCTTGATTCCAGAAGCTACGTAAGCGTAGATACGATGCGCACGATAGTACAGACGTAAACGGATTCATACACGATAATTGTTACCGTACCTGCGCTCGATCGTGTTAACTCCGTGTATACGAGCGTAGTTCGAAACTATACAATCGTACATATTGCGTGTTAACAATACGGAACGTAACCTTTTTCGTGTCCCATACTGTACATGTAAGGCTATTACACAACATACATGTAATTATAATGCAGTCTTGGTTGTGGCCACCTCCAGATAATACATGTACGTGCATCAATTTCAGCTCTGCAACTTTTTTTCTTAATATCATGTCTGTACATGTAAAATAAATAGTTTATGCAGTTACGATTGCAGCATGTGTATGTATATTTGATGCATCATACTTATTACATGTAGATCTCTATGGATACCAAATTAAACCCAGTCTTCCTAACTGCCATTGAAATGGTTGATGATGAGAACTACATAGGAGCTGATGGTAGACATGTCTTTGTGTGTCAAAAGAACAGGTAATATTCATCTGCTTAGTTCTGTGGGCAATTTTATGTATGTAAGAAAGTATGAGAAATACATTGTTACATGTATGTACAGTACCAATGTCTTGGGAAAGTGATTTGTTTGACTGGGATACCTCTTTGAAGGCTAGCAGCCATTTTGGTTGCCTCCCTAAAATGTTGTTCAGTCAAGTCCTTGTAAGGTGTAAATGAACAGGGAACAACCCACAATGTTTACAAATGCAATGCAGCTATCATATAGGTGAATTGCATTTGTAAAACTTGTGGGTTTCCTGGTCACTAAAACCTTACAATAAGAACTATGTAAACCACACTTGACTGAACAACATTTTAGGGAGGCAACCAAAATGGCTGCTAGCCTTCAAAGAGGTATCCCAGTCCAACGAATCACTTTCCCAAACAATTTAATAATGCGTAAGGTATTAGAGCTGTCTGTCAAAAAAAATTGGGGTGATTTGGACTATGTTATTTTTGTTACCTTACAATCTCATTAAAATTCATGATATACTTTAACCCCTTAAGTACATTTCAATAAATATCACATCCAATGGGTACATCCATCTAATACCCATTGTCTGGTACAAAAAAGATAGACCCATGTACAAGTACCGCTCTTCCAAACTCACATAGGTGATCAAAATAATTAATTATGCAAGTGGTCAAATTTCATAAACAGAACAACATAAGGTATACAATTATATTGCATTTCTGTGTATTAGAGTTGGGAGAATATATATATAGGAAATGGTATCAGATGGTAAGGTATTTAGAGTGGTACAATTTACCATGAATTGACCAATATCAAAGTACATTGTAGTGCCAGTAAAAGACCAGGATGGGTACAAATGGGAATGGGACAGTATTCAATACTACATGCTGCTCAGTCAAAATTGTTTAATTCTATTATCCACTATACCATGATGCATACTTCATGGGAATGCGTACTGCCAGTTGTGCGAATGCCACGATTCGAATATACACTGATATGCCTAGTTAGCGTAGAAGCGTGGCATGCCATAGTCCTCAAGTAACAAGTACCATAGTAGAATATCGTTGTCACTAATTTCTGTACATACGTCACTTATCACCATAGGAAACTAACTACACCATGGTGGGAAATGTTTATTTAACTCGTACTGTAGGTCTGAAACAACTGTGTCTCAAATTAACGTGTATGTGTATACATTGCCCTCTTATTATCACACTTCTTGAGACCCAATATTGTGAATAGATTACCTGTGATTATAGTAAGCTCATTATGTGTATGCATGTGCATTCAGAATTTCTTGTAGCATCTTGCTATTTGATGGTGACCTCAACAGGTTATAATTAAATTGAGGAGTTATGAGTTAAATGCATGTGCGATAAAGGGTTAGGGTTAACTGTAATCAGTTGTTTGGTTAGCATCTTGCATTCCATCCCAGTGAGGCTACAGTTGAGGCAGACCTTTCGTACATGCTTCAGCCGTCCAGGATCTACATTGGGGACAATATTAATGTGTTTGGCCGAGGTGAGTATGTTAATAGTGGCCCTTTTTTATTTAAAAATTCAGTGTTAATAAAATTAGCAAATAATATTGATTAAATAGAGCAGTTGATAATGTATATAAAGTTATGCATCAGTGTTTACGTATATTCTTAGCTGATATTTGAATTCACCTATATGAACAAATAAATTACTAATTTATATTTACAATGCTCGCCAGATCAACTTTCTGTGAAATATTCATGCATAATGCAGTGAGTACAAATGGCTAGTAGAGACTGATATTTATCATCCCCATAATCAGCCTTGTTTATCTTCATTTCATTCAATTCCATGTCCATTAGTTTCATCTTAATTTAGGTCCTTCCTTTGATTAATTGGTAGAACTACATTTGTGACCTACATATTAAGGAAGGGCTCGTGTTGATCTTTTTCCTACATGTAATTAAGCTTGGACCACTTTATTTGTAATGGTCTATATTTGTTGCCATTTTAATTCCTCTGTTTTATTATCAATAGGCTCATTGGTGATGGACCACCCTGGTTCCTCACTATCTCCCTTTCAAGGAAAGCCCCTTCTTTATGGTACAGTAACTGGAGCTATTGGTAAGCGCATTGTTGCTATTAATAGCAGGCATGTACATGTACATGTACAGTACCAGTCAGAAAAACGTTTTTGTAACGTAGTGCAGTTTTAACTAACGTAAAAACTACTCTCGGTGGGAAACATTTTTCTGTATGTGAGCAGGTATATTCATTTGAGGGTTTGTCTTCACTACTAACTCACTACTTTTTTCCTATCATTTTTATTTGAAAAATAATTAAACTTGTATTATATGAGAATGGTTGGTGCTTCTGATACAGAACTTGGTTTTATATTAATTGTGTATTATTCATATGCCCTGGTTGACAAATACATTTAATGTAATTGCAGGTTTGATTGGGCAGCTCAATTCGGAGTCATTCTCTCTACTTTCCAAGATACAGTCCAAGATGGCCTCGCTGATCAAGAGTGTTGGCAACATTAGCCATGAAGTGTATCCTTATATTTGCATAAGGGATAAGGGGATAATTGCTGCAGAAAGGGACATGTACATGTAGGCACCAGCCTCCCATATATTGAATCACCAAAATCATTATCTCTGTTACAAATGAAGTAAGGTTTAACGAACAGAACTAATCAATAGCGACAGGACCCTTCTACATACGTACCCAATCTGAACGCTCCTACCTGAAGATGTCACAATTGGGAACTCCATGAGGTGTCGGACCTTGTAATGTGGGTATCCCGACACCAAAATATATTTTCACTTATAGCAATGGTGTGTTAAAAATATGAAACCCAATAGCATTAATACAATGTATGTGGGGCGATATGTGGGTTTGAAATTGATGCTATTTTATGGAGAAAACTGAACTTGGGTAACATGTCGTTTCTACCCCAATCCGCTCACATATATGTATACATACATGTATAATGTACATGTATGTTAATTACTTTTTCAGCAATGTATATTTTATGAAGCATATTTTATGAAACTATGTTGCTGGGTTTTTGAACTGATCGTGTGATAAATAACCTCCTGTCATTGCTTACCATGCAATGTGCACATGTACGCAGTTATTTCTTTACAAGTATATGACTGTATTCCAACCTGATGTAATTTAAAAAAATTTATTAACAACTCATTCAATGTAATAATGATGTTGTTTTTAACTACATGTTAAAACTACATGTTAACCCCTACTCACCTGATTTTTCGTATACAGGACAGGGTTTGCCTGTATAATGGACAATGTGTTTTCACTGGATGCATCTCTAGAAAACACGATCGTGTGAATTCATTTACAGTTATCGATTAGTTATGGTGTTTAGTTCTAAGGCAATCATTTCAAGTGGATAACTTATTATTCAACATTACTTTCCAAAAGTTTGGAACAATTTTGTACCAGATTTTCAACAATGTTTGGACAATAATAACTGGCTTCAGAATGGGTAACCATAATCATGATGCATAAGAATCAGATCAAAGTTCCATAATCAATTATTTTTAAATGTTAATTTGATATTTTTAAAAATAGATAGGTGAATAATGCAAAGACATCGTCATTTTTTTCTGTTCATTTTTATCCATTATGAATTAGTTCATGATAATATACTATTCACCATATTACAGATCAGTGAACCCAATTTAATTAACTACTAAACTTAGGGGTTTACGTTTGTACTTTATAAAGAAATTTGTCCTGCGCAAGATATTAGGTGAATAGAGGTTATAAGCTTAATTTACCTCATGTGATGAGAGTAAAAATGATATGTGAATGTGAAGTCTTAACACATGCCACAGTTATCGGTCGTTTGCTAATGACCACAAGACACAACTCTCAGAGGGATTTGTAGACGGTGATCTGGTTGAAAAATTTTTAGACTTCAAACAGTCTCAAATGGAAGAAATCTGTAAAGGAATCAAAGTACGTTTTTTGCATGTTCAATCTTGTGTGCATACAATAGAATTGAGGAATGAATTTTCAGCAACCTTTCTGCTATTGGTATTTGCATTACATGTATAAACTGAACTTACATACATGTGATGCTCTTGCATCACTTCATTTCATTCCTCTCATTGCCCTGACCTACTGGATGGAAGCCTCTCATGTGCCGCTACTGATGCAACCTTTTAGACTTACATATTTGTGTTTTAGATTTACATATTCGTCAGTTCTGCACACTCGCTAATCTATACATTTATTGCAAGGAACCAAACATGATTTTAAGTTTTAGTGTATATGGAGTGAATCGTATGTAACTATAGTATTTGGAACACTGAGTGAAAAGGAAAATAATTAAATAATCCTGTTAGCCCACATTTTAACATACCACCAACTTTCATGTACACATAATTAGGACCATGCAATTTTATTTTTACTCATTGTTGTGTGGGTTGTATATAAGTCGCCAATACTGATAAGGCTGTGAAGTCACAGGAGAGGATGTAATTTAGACTAGAGGATAAGTTATTAATGGTTAGTTTATTGATTTTTTACATGTCAAGAAATATAACTATTTTAATTTTTTACATTTTTGTTGTGTGGATAGTGTTTATTGTGTTTTGCTCTCTAATTTCAGAGTACTGATGCTCAAGGAGCAGAGACAGATGCCTCAGTAGAAGATATTGTTAAACTGATTGAAGACTTGTCACGGTTGCACTGATTTCATTAAGCCAAAGTCTGAATGCTCACTTTGCTCTTCCTTCTTTTTTGGCGCTGTTAATGCACATTGCATTGTTACATTCTGATCTTCTCTGCACCACCGTGTACCGTTTTCTGTTGTATTGGATGAATTTTGTGGGGTAAACTGCTTAATCTGTTTAAATACATCAATTAATTTTGACATGTATTTGCGTAAACTACTAATCCTGCTCAGTGGTTACACTGAGGCATTTGGCTTTATGGTACAATCTGGCAAATGCAATTAATATAACTAGTGAAAAAGCACGGGCTGATTGTTTTTAGTCTTTAATATGCATGCCCTGTGCTCCCAATCACGTTCGTTGACTGTTTTACGAAGAGGTTCGCGCACTTGGATTACTCTTTGCATCCTTCTGTGGCGTCCCGCCAAGAGTGGCAGAAAACATAACAAGTAAATAAAAAACCTTCTCTATGAGAAAGTTGGTGGGATATAGGATTTGAAGGCAATGGTGGTGTAAAAAGCAAGGAAACAAGGGTCTGTAATAGTAAGGGAAAATGTCATAGTCCTATATTTAGCCCGTTTGTTCGCGTGCTAAATATAGGACTATGACATTTTCCCTTACTATTACAGACCGGCCCTTGTTTCCTTGCTTTTTACACCACCATTGCCTTCAAATCCTATATCCCACCAACTTTCTCATAGAGGTTTTTATTTACTTGTTTCATTCATATTTTCTTTGTTCGTGCACATTGATCCGTAATGTTCAGCCACCAATGTCATATTGTAAACCAAGCTTAGTAAGAGTAGGTAGCTACATTTACATATGCATACCTTTGAATAACTTTATCGGTTTAATTTACTCTTTCGATGGCCTCGTTTGGTTTGCAGGATACGCTTAGCCTTCCCACTGTGCAAAAAATAGGATACCCACTTTTCTGTTGAACATGTACTGTCATGCCCTAAGGGAGGGTATCCATCAATCAGACACAATGAAATCAGAGACTTAACAGCTGCTCTCTTGTCAGAAGTGTGCCACAATGTATCAACAGAGCCTCATCTACAACCCATAACAGGTGAGGTCATGAGTGGACTCTCAGCGAATATACAGGATGGTGCGCGATTGGATATTGCAGCAGATGGATTTTGGGGGAGTCGGTTTGAAAGGGCATTTTTTGTAAAGGTTTTTAATCCTTACGCCCCCTCAAATCAAAAGACTCCTTTATCCGCATGCTACCGTAGCCATAACGAGAAAAAGAGGAAATATGACCAACGCATTCGTGAAATTGAACATGCCTCTTTCACTCCACTTATTCTCTCTTGCACTGGTGGCCTTGGGCCTCAAGCCACAACAAGCTATAAGCGTCTGGCCTCTCTGCTATCTGCCAAGTGGAATCAGGCCTATAGCCTAACCATCATGTGGTTGAGATGCCACCTTGCCTATTCATTGCTGCGAAGTTCAGTTATGTGCATTCGAGGGGCACGCTCTCACCTTGGCCATTATATGTCTGCTACACAACCTCCTCTTGACCTGGTGTCAAGGGAAGCCCTTCTACTTGAACCATAAATTTTGATATTTTGTTTCCTTTTCATTTATGTGTATAGTTGCTTACTAATACAATAAAATTATTGAGACAAAAAAAAAAAAAAAAAAAAAAAAAGGATATACGCTATTGTATATTTTGCGTGTATACGCATGAATATACGCGTGCGTATACGCGAAGTATCCCACTGGTATATTTTGCGTATAGAACCAATTTCGCACTGCGTATATTTCAAGTATCCTCAAATACATCACGTGAGCTTATGGAGGATTCTCGAATGAACGTCTCCGGATACCACTTCGCTGTACCTAGTACCTATGTGGATCGTATACTGTATTGGGTACGCCATCCGATTGTGTACGTTGTATACTAGCTTGATTACGTACAAATTATTTAATCAATAATGAAACAATACAATCAATAGTCAACGTTCAAGCTCTTCAGCCATCCAAGAAGGAGATACTCAGCAGTGGCCCTCCAACTCGCCGTTGCTACGAGTTGCTCAGAAATCCATTGCAACCTCTTCTAACGACACGCGCGGAAGTAGTTGAGCGTAGGCTTCAAACTGCTTCTCTCAGTTCCCTGTACTGTCACCATGCCGTTTAGGTTTAGGCAGTAAGTAGAACAGTAGGGCCGAATAGGTTGGATTTCAATTGCCATGCAGGATTAGCATTCCTAGCAACACCAACATGCAGGCAAGCCACAGCACATTTATGCTGGAGAAATTGTGCTGTGGCTTTAAGTACCTATTCAATCCTATACTGCTCTACATACTTAAACGGTGCAGCGGTCGACGGGGACCCCCCGCCGTGTTTATGTTAACTTGCAACAAAAAAAATAAATAATAATAATTAAATAAAAATCAAAGGTCTAATTGGGACCAAGGTCACAAAGCTCAGTGAGCTTGGCTGCGCAAGAGCAGTTATCTGCGTACCAGTTTTGAACCCATGTAGAAGGATTTGAGTGAGTGGCATCAGTGCAGAAGCGTACATCAGCATGGACGAAGGATCACCTTGACCAACACCTTCTTTGCTGTAGAGAGCTTCAGACTTGCTTGATCTCCTTGTAATATAAGTGATGGCTAACCACGGTAGCGTTAGTTAAACAAGAATCTGGAACGTACAGCGAGCCATTGAATACGAGAGTTCCAAGCTATATTATCCTACATATACAAGTATAGAATAGGTTAATTATGGCTAATTCATTCATTATTCATTGGCGGCCGTACGGCCGTGCCTTAACTTAAACGCTGCCTTAACTTAAACTAAACATGCTCAACTTACCAAATTTTTCTCCACTGATCACAATATAACGACTCCATGTGGAAGATAGTTGGTAATCAAATTATGCTAACAGCATGCATGCATTATGTTGGAGGAGAGGTTAAAACTTGTGACCATGTACGTATCAATTGAACTTTTATCGTTATAATGCAAGAACAAACTACGCATACGTATGTCTGTACCTTAATTGAATTCATCGACAATGAATTTTGATCAAGTTGCGAATTGCATATTGCATGCCGTTTGAATTAATGAAAAGCTAAACATTTAACCCACAAACTTGACACATTTAACCCTCCTGTGAATTGTAATGCTAATATTGAGTTCATGTCAGTTATTCATTATTTCTAAGCAATGGAACCAGTTCTGACGATGCAATTGCAGATAAATATGTCCGCTTTGGATAACGATAAAGGGAATGCTTGAAATCAATGCTACAATGCGCCTGTTTTTTTGATAATACTTTAAGTGCAGCACTTAGTGAACGCACATTTCGCACTTGTTGCATGATGTTGACATGGCAACAAACTAGGTGTACCAAATCACGGGCCAACTTCAGGACGTTGTCAGCATTCATGCTGTTCAAAACAAGAAAGAGGTGGGTCAGTTTCCCGGCTGCTATCAAAGCGTCAACACAAGCGTTGTTCAGCTGCTGGTCTGGGCTCTCTAAGTGAAACTGTTCGAGGCTCCCATACAAGGCAGGGTCCGTGGGAAGCATAACATTGCCATGCCTATTAGAAATATACACATACTTGAGCCCTGGGCAGTTCATAAATACCTTTGTCATCCACTTTGTATAGTGGATAGCTGGGAGATCTTTAGCCCTCAGATAAACCAGCGTCATCAAATGGGACAGTGCCTCCAGGTGGTTATCGGTGAGCCTTTTGCAGTACCCACAGCAGTCATAACACTTTAACTCAAGTGCTACCAGGTTTTTGAGTCTTTGCAGTGATAACCCTATCGGCGAGGTCTCAACTGAAAATGTGGGAATGAATGAAAGGCGATGTACACTTGAAGGATCACAAGCAACAGAACTAAACTGTTTCATTGCTGTTTGCATGGAAGGTTGCAAGAGGCATCCCTCCACAGCAATGTGAGTAAGTGTTTGCATGGATGCTATGGTATTCCACAGGTCCAAAGTACAGGGTACAGAATCGGTTTTATTCACAACACCCATCAAACTTAAACCTTTCAAAGGACACTTGAGGGCAACTGCTTTAATTCCATCCAGTGACATTAGACATCTATCACAGCCATCTAAAATGAGCTGCTTCAAACCACTGCAATGCTCTCCAATCTGTACCAAATGCTTGGGCAGAAGGCTTTTCATTTTAGTCAGGTCCAAGTGAACAAGACTAGCTGACCTAAAGTCCAATGGTCTCTCCATACAAAAGAGATTCTGCCAATAGCAAGCTACATGTACATCTGAGTAATACTTCCCAGACAGAGTGTTCTCTGAAATGGCACTCAAACAAATACGAGCCTCAGAATCACCAGACATTAGCGACTCGGCTACCTCTAATACCATTCCACCCTCCTCAACCTGAAACTCTACAACAGGAGGCACGGGGTGGAGGTCCAGGGGCATCATGTTCCGGGTGTACAATTTTAGCACCGCTCTATGCGAGGCGCAGCCTGGCAGGCGATGAACGTCAATCAACCGACCTGGGACATAGTCGGTCGCATAAGCATTCAAGTCGGCGATGGCCAGTCGCGGGGGCATGTAGCCCTGTCCGGCCCACGTGGACACAACGTCCCGTATGAGGCCGATTCCCTGCTTGTGTGTGCGGATAGTGACGTCACCCACCTCGCGGACAACAGATAAGTACTCCCGGAACTCTGACGGTTCGAACGTGCCCATGTCGAACCCAAGGCGGGTAACTGGCGCAATACTACTGAGTAATTTCTTCAACTGAGCCGCTGTTAACTTAGCCCCATAGATTTCCAGCGTATTGAGGTTGCTGCATTTAAGCAGTTCGTTCCAGTAAGCTGAGGGCAAGCAGTTTCCTACGATGCGAAGAGAACGAACCGACTTTCCGGCGAGTGTCAGCATACCCCTGAGCATCCGCGCACTGTTGCGGGTCACGTGGTTTAAAGAGATGACCTGCCAGACAGATGGATCTGCGCCGATCCTGAATAGCCTCCGACACGTACCACGGATGGCAAACTTCGCTTGGGCAGGCAAACACTTCATAATGATGTAGAGTACTTCATCTGGGATACAAGAGAAGTAGTCCATTCTATAAAATTAGTAAGAAGTTATATTTAGGGAAAATCGTATAATTAAGGTTACGGCCTAAGAATTACGTCCGCACCCTGATAACAATCTGTATTGAAGTCCATCATCTAAGCATAGATATTATTGTTGAGGGATTGGAAACGAGCCCAATCAACACAAATTAACACCGGCAATCCGCACATTCGGGTAATATTTGTGGATTGTGAACAAAATCAGAGATCTATATATGATCTCTGACAAAATATAGATGACGGCAAGACTCCTATGTGTACGGCTATCAAGTCGAAATCTTCTTTTGCTAAAAGAATACATCGCTCTTTACAGTGTACAATGTATGAAAGTAAGAGGGGAACCAATCAATTGCGCAATTAATGAAAACACGCTGGCACTTTAAAAATTCATATAAATTTTCCCATAATAGTTGTACAAACAAAAACGAGACGTTGCAGTGTAAAAATCTATGCTCTATCAGGGAATGGTTTTGTATTATTTTTAGCAATCGACCTAATGATGCTATAGCCGCAAGTTTCAATGGGTGTCAAAAACTGTATTTTACTTTAGTCGCGCCGTACCGTATTAAAAATCATCGTAAAAACTACACGTTGCAGTGTATAAACGTGACCACTAACTCTTTTACTTAAATAAAGGCACAAAAAGTAAAGGTCGAAACACCCGCAAGTTAGTTGCCAGAGGCTATGCGCGAAGAATACCATATCTTCCCTTCTGTACGTCGTATAACATAGATACAAACGTTCCCGAAACCTACTCACAGTAAAGAATCCGCATCTGTAACTGGTTTCAATGCAGCTTTAAAAAACCAAAGGGGGAGGATAGCTAGACACTCAATTAGTAAGTGCGCGGATGGGAGATTCCATGAAGTATAGGCGTCCATGGCTCACGTGCGCCGTTTCCAATCCCTCTATTATAATATCTATGATCTAAGTAACTGCTTAGACGTATCTAAATGACTAACTGCGTAGATGTGTCTAAATGCTATCTAGCTTGCCTTTTCCGTGCACGAGAGGTACCGAAACATACATCTGTCCGTGGCCGGTTAAATGAATATAACCCACAAACTAGAAGACATTTGCACATAACGCGTAACTTTGGTTACCTTTGACAGTACGCGTTCCACACATAAACTCATTCTTAACATTTAAAAGCAAAATTGGACTTTGCTGCGTGTGTCTAACTCACACACAATGTACCGAAACACGATGGGTCCGCTACCTGTTCACCAAGCAGTTGTACCCACACGCTGAAGCCCCTTACAACAGATATAGGTTCGTTCCACAGAGGGAATAATGCAATGTTTTTCTTATAGAAATGAATGGTTGGAAGCGTTTCTAAGTTGAGATATATGTTCCGAAGAGGCTGACATGACAGATACGGTACCTACGTAAAGTATGCTTAGTGAATTGCATGAACAATAGTCACTAACCTGGAACGTAAGACAAGAAGGAGTACGAAGAATGCCGAAGATAACGATATTTGTGTTGAATAGCAGTGAAAGTTGGGGAAAAAGCAAAAGGGTTAATCGAAACACAGTTCGCTTCAAAGGGTCCGCCGCCTACAATTGAAAATTCAATGGATCACGTGACGCGTTTCGTATCCAGGTATTCTTCTATCTATGCTGTAACTATATCATCAGTGCATTGATATGGCTTCAGTTACACCTGAGGTTACTAGCAGATAGTGTGGTTGCATGGCATGAAACTAATTTTCCATTTTAGAGGGCTACTGTGGTTGGAGGCTAAATATAGCTTTCAAGCCTAGGCGTATGGTTTTGCACATACATAATGTTGCATGTACGCACTTCCTTTTCACTGTAGCTACTCTCTGTACGAACCAAAGGATATCATACTAAGCGAGTATAAGGGTGGCCTTGAAAAGGCTATTCTTAAGAATAGCACTTTACTCGTTCAGTTAAATGATGCCTTTTGCAAGACGCACCCATCGTTAGCGCAAAAGGTGTGTACCAGATCTGTACATGCTGCTGTCAGTAAAGTTAGTGCTGATGCTGTGCTTAAAAAAGACACTAAATGAAAAAAAGCAGGGGACTTCTATTTTAACGTATATTATTATTACGATTAAAAGTACTGTGCTGTATTAACCGTTTATATTACTGTGCCTTGTTGCATATTAAACATGTTATCGGACTTGTACTCACAACTATTTTGTAGATATTATTTGGCCCCAATGACGACTCCTGTTCTTTTTTTTTGTCTGCATGGGTATATGCACAACGGATCAATTACGCATCGGAATAATGTGCATGAACAAAGAAAAGAATGAAATAAGTATGTAAAAAACCTTCTCTATATGAGAAAGTTGGTGGGATATACAGGATTTGAAGGCAATGGTGGTGTAAAAAGCAAGGAAACAATTAAGGGTCTGTAATAGTAAGGGAAAATGTCATAGTTTTATATTAAGCCCGTTTGTAGCATATACTATGTTCGTGTGCTAAATATAGGACTAATACATTTTCCCTTACTATTAATAACAGACCCTTGTTTCCTTGCTTTTTACACAACCACTGCCTTCAAATCCTATATCCCACCAACTTTCTCATAGAGAAGGTTATTTTATTTACTTGTTTTTAGTATAAGTTTTGGGTCTATTTAGAATTCAATTTGAAATAAAATGTTAGATGACCGCCGATGTATGGCCATTTCTCCATATGACAGTTTATACGGCCGTTTATTCTTATTGACCTACTCCGACTAAGGGTGAAAAAGTTTGTTTCCAGAATAGGAATGGCTGCACTCACATAGGTAGCTTTCTTTCTTTTGGGTATAGGGGCTGATTCGTTTCGTAACCAGACTTGATAGCAGCAAGTGGTGTAGATCTCCCCACCTCGCTAAGTTATGGTACGCATGTGTCATTAGAACTTTACATGTGTTAGTATGATATAGTCATATTTTAATATTATTATTATTATTAAATTATTACATATACATAAGATACACCTGAAAAAGGTAAACTCCATGTACAACCTAACTATTAACACAAGGAAAACAATACATGTACACTAGAGATGGACTGGGCAAAGGCCTCTTGCCAGGATGGCTCTTGCCACAGCTCTCACCAAGCAGATGTTTAGGCGGCCATATATGTCAGCCAGGACTCTGGACTTGGGGCAGGAAAGATGGATTGCTAAATAGGTAGCCAGTCTTGATAACATGTGTTGGGCCTCCTTCCCCCAGTTAAAATTATTATATCACCCTCATGGTCCTGTTTCTTTTTGTTTAGTTCTATTTCATTACCTTCTATTTCTTTAAGTTGTAGTAACTTATAATGGTAGTGCGGTGTCTTTTCAGGTCTCTCATGTCCCTCATGTCTCATAGCCTCCATTAATGCACTCATTAATGCACTCATGCCCTCCACTGTAAGCTCATATCCCTCTACAAGGTCATGTTCAATAGCCTCCATGTCACAGATGTGTTTTCATGTGTAACTGGACTGGTGTGTTGCATGTATTGGACTGGTGTCAGTGACGTAGGCAATTGCCCCATGTGGTTCTGTGGTGAGGATGGCTATATCAACTTTGCTATGACCAAGTCTATGGAAGCAACCTATAACATGTTTGGAAGCAGCACTGCCCATGCAGGCCACTATGGTCCAAAAATGACACCAAGTCCTCTCCTCCCCATCACTGCCCTCTTATGTTGATTTATTTGAGGTGGTGGGCCACCTAATAACTAATGCCTTTGTGTTTACGACTCCACAATAATGAGACATGTACTGTGTTCCTCATGTCCACCTCAAGCACAACAAAATCCTCGTCCATCCACTGCTCCTCAGTGCATCCCCTGAGTGCATGGGCCATCTTCTCTGCAGGCCGGGGTTGAAAGAACTCAGCCACCTCCCCTTCACCAATGCACACAGTCATGCACTTCCCAGTCAGTCCCCATATTGTGTCCCCTATGGCAAAAGGGCCTGATGTCTGTACACCACCCTTAGAGCCGTTGGACACTTCCTCTTCAACCCCATCCAGTTAAACAAACATACACGAATAAAAACATTCTCTGAGACATTTCTCTGTGAAAATAAATTGGATTTGAAGGCCGCGAATTTCGGGTGTGAACAATGGTAATGCATGGAAAAATCCATCTTTAGCACCCAGGTCTACGGAAGTATTCCAGCGTTTTGCAATTGTGCTAAGTACTTGTGTATTTCCATTTCATACTCAGTCAACCTTGTTCTGTACCACCAATGCCTTCAAAATCCAATATAGCTCCAACAAATATTTTTATTTCCTTGTATAATAACATGTCTAATGCGACGATGCGCGTGTGAATTTTCCGCGTGCAGCATAGGCCTATAAGTATATTTGTCGCTTCCGTTATATGCATGCCATTTTGTAGACGGGTTAATCTTTAATTGTACTCCTTTTCTCTGAAGTATTTTAAAGTCATCTAGTGATTAAACAAAATATAAGCTTTAAGCAATTTCATACACTGAGTCTCATTGATTATCCTCCGGTACACTCTTATTTTGCTTGTCCGTACAAATACGGAAGACAAGTTTTGGGCACGTCTGACTCATGCAAGTTGCTTTTGAAGCACTGTGGCCTATATAGGTATCTTTCGAAGTCAACAAACCCGTTGGATGTCTGCGAGGATTTTAGCATCTCGTTGGTGTACCCGTTATTGCTAAGTACGGAGTTTAGTTTCTCGTAGTCGTTCATTAGGTTGTACACATGTCAAAAAAAGAAGATAACATTCGCCTAGGTCAATTCCTTATGTATCTAAAGTGTATTTATTACATTTTATACACAGACCTATCTATCAGAGAATTTATGGATGCTTTCACTGCAGCCTTTCCAACAGTATGTCGAACAGTGAAAATGCACCTGCTTGAGGATCATGCTACAGAACTAGCAGAGGCAACCAAAATGGGTTTTGGCAGTATGGGCGAGCAAGGGGCTGAAGCCATCCATGCATAGTTTAATTCTCTGATGATGACTGACAGCTGCATTCACAGTGTATCCAGTGATCATTCCATTCCTTGGTATGGGTGCTGACCAGCTAGCAGAGAGCAAAGTTGGTGAACCCAGGACAGGTGATAGTGTGAAGTTTGAAGTGAGGATGGATTCCAAACAAAGTGGAAAGGCTCAAAAGAGTCATGCAGGAGCATTTTCTGAACTTGTCACCACAATTACGGTCCCTTCGACCACCACAAGCCAAAAGGAAAAAAAAACTGGTCCGTCATGAGCACACCGTACCATTAATTAAATGTATATAACATGGCGGCAGTTTACAGGGCTTTCGCGAGTGGTATATCAAGCCACTAAAGCAATGGCCATCTAAGAAAATACAAAAATATTGTACCTCGCCTTGTCTATGAAGTGCACACAAAGGCTTTAGCCGTTCCCTCTGGCGGATAGTTCAGTCCAAGACCTTTACTGAACCCTATCGCAATCGTATAGGCGAGTCTCCAGCAACAAATCCGAGCGCTAAGAAACTGTTGTACCAAGTTGTTGACATCTTTTGGTAGAGCATGGAATGCTAATACTAACCTTATCCTTGTTATAAGTGCCACGTGAAGCAGTAACAAAGTGCGAAGCCGTAAACAAAGGCATGTGGTAACTAAGGACTTAATGGTGTCGTTGCTAGGTAATTAGCAATTCATTGCAGGCGTAGGTTATTGTCCACCTTTTCAATGTAACGTAACCCCCGTGCGGTACATTTACGTAAATTTATAGGATGGCCATCTTAGGGTCATACAAAATTCAAGGCTGTCTTCGATGACCAAGTGGATATTTTACAGTGCTGGACCTGGTGCAGTGTCTACACGGGACGTTGGCTGGATAGAAACGTTTTCAATAATGCATACCTGTGTATGGGGAGGGTGTAGCAAGAGTAGTAAGGTCATTGAAGGCTAGAATGGTTGGTCCACGTGGTGCTCTCTAGTAAATATTTGAGTTAAAGTAACTGCTCTTGTTGCTGTGGCAATAGGTGTGTGTGCCAAAATGTGTGTTACTGATATTCTGATGAGGATGAGGGGAGGGGAAGGATGTGTGTGTGTGTGTGTGTGTGTGTGTGTGTGTGTGTGTGTGTGTGTCTAAGTACATGTTTGTAAGCATGTATATGGGTGTGTTGTATGGAGTATAAATGTACATATGTTTATGTGATTGCATTTGTGTGTCGTGTGTTTATCATTTCTTTATCTATCACACTTTGCGGCTCTTATACCTGCTGTGAAGATGAAGATTTGTTGTACATACATACATGTATGTACATTAGTATATGAATTTTATTTTAATTTTCCAACCTTAGTATTTCCCCTTCCAGATGAATCTATTTATGGTGAGATAGCTATATTTCTGATGTCAACAGGCAGTTTATGGTGTAGGTGTTTTGTTCTATCTGTAACCTTTGCAGTTTGGAGTTCAGGCTTATTTTTATTTCTCCCAGAAAAAGATATCACCTCTAGCTTGTTATAGATAGAACAGTCCTGCAAAATATATATACCCCATCTTCTCCACTCCCTCCTACTCACTTTGCCTTTTTCTCATGTCTCAGTTCACCCTACACTGACAACATGGACAAGAAGGCTCAAAAGAGGTTAGCCTTATCATTCTCCACCTTCTCTATCACCACCTCCACCCCTCTCCAGCTTTCAATGTGTCACGCCCTGACAAAAATAAAAGTTCTTTGAGCCGGGATTGAACCAGCGACCTATGGATCACCTATGCCTTGGAGGGGATGCAGAGGGAGGTGTGATAAATTAGTGGTGGAAAAGATGGCTAGTAAGTGTACAGGCATTCTATGTTCCTTTGTCATTGGGGTTTCAGATCCACATTTTTACTCTGCATGGAGCAATGGGAAAATAGGCATGGTTTAGGAACAGCAAGGACTAATAAGTAAGGCAATACTGCTTGGTCCATATGGTTACAATGAGTATGAGATACATATGGATGTATGAGCAAAGAATAAATAGGCCAGGATCCCAACCTGATATGGTGTGGACAGTTGAAGCACTAGTATTGTGTGAAGTAGCTGCTGGTATCAGTCTTTGTGGTTTCACACGTACCACCGTACCGCCTATTAATTAGTTGTGGGTGTTTATGTAAACATCTCACATTACTCAGAGAAAACAGAACTGTTTGACAGCATACCTGCTTACCTGTACATGTTTGACAACATACCTGCTTACCTGTACATGTTTGACAACATACCTGCTTACCTGTACATGTTTGACAACATACCTGCTTACCTGTACATGTTTGACAACATACCTGCTTACCTGTACATGTTTGACAACATACCTGCTTACCTGTACATGTTTGACAACATACCTGCTTACCTGTACATGTTTGACAACATACCTGCTTACCTGTACATGTTTGACAACATACCTGCTTACCTGTACATGTTTGACAACATACCTGCTTACCTGTACATGTTTGACAGCATACCTGCTTACCTGTACATGTTTGACAACATACCTGCTTACCTGTACATGTTTGACAACATACCTGCTTACCTGTACATGTTTGACAACATACCTGCTTACCTGTACATGTTTGACAACATACCTGCTTACCTGTACATGTTTGACAACATACCTGCTTACCTGTACATGTTTGACAACATACCTGCTTACCTGTACATGTTTGACAACATACCTGCTTACCTGTACATGTTTGACAACATACCTGCTTACCTGTACATGTTTGACAACATACCTGCTTACCTGTACATGTTTGACAGCATACCTGCTTACCTGTACATGTTTGACAACATACCTGCTTACCTGTACATGTTTGACAACATACCTGCTTACCTGTACATGTTTGACAACATACCTGCTTACCTGTACATGTTTGACAACATACCTGCTTACCTGTACATGTTTGACAACATACCTGCTTACCTGTACATGTTTGACAACATACCTGCTTACCTGTACATGTTTGACAACATACCTGCTTACCTGTACATGTTTGACAACATACCTGCTTACCTGTACATGTTTGACAACATACCTGCTTACCTGTACATGTTTGACAGCATACCTGCTTACCTCTGTACATGTTTGACAACATACCTGCTTACCTGTACATGTTTGACAACATACCTGCTTACCTGTACATGTTTGACAGCATACCTGCTTACCTGTACATGTTTGACAACATACCTGCTTACCTGTACATGTTTGACAGCATACCTGCTTACCTGTACATGTTTGACAACATACCTGCTTAACCCCAATTCTTATAACTTTGGGACAAATAGTGGGACAATTTGATTATTATTGGCATTGCTTGTTCATCTGTGCTGAATTAGAGTTTCAAGTCTTTTACTTCTTCTGTGCATGGATGAGTAGGGTCATATGTTGGTTTGCATGAATTCTTGCTAACTATTGTCCCAAACTTTGGGAGAATCGTTTAGTAGTTATGCAATAGGAAGTACCGTAGCAAGAATTAATGCCAAAATATCCTATGTATTGATTCATCCATGTACAGAAGGTCAAGACTAACCTACCTACCTCCATGCATGTGTACACAACACACACACCACATACACACACATACACACACACACACCGTGTACATACATGTATGTGGTCATTTTAGATGCAGTCTGCTAGATTTATAGCCTACCTACATGTATCTCCATGCATGTGTACACATACTGTGTGTGATGTATGTGTGTGTATGTGTGTGTACACATGCATGGAGGTAGGTAGGTTATAAATCTAGTTGTCTGTGCTTTCTAAAAATGTCCACATAAATGTGTACTCACACATACACACGCACACACACATACATATATACACTCACACATACAGTGTACATAGTGCACAGTGGTTTAGAAGTGTAGTCCATGAGGACATTTTTAATTTATTAGAATCCAACCACACCTATGTATTTCTACCACAGCTGTTATGAATTAGTGTACATTGATTAATATCTGTTTTGTATTTTATGTTACATAATATCAAACCAACATAATCAAGATTAAAAGTACTGCTTTTAAAACTGAATAACAAGATACCCTGCAGTAGTTAACTATACATAACTATTTCTTTATTCACCGTTAACAAGTGGTGGAATAACATAATTTTTATTAAAACAAATTAATTAACTAGAATCAAACCAATGTAATCAAGTATAAGATTACTGCAGTTCAATGCAATAGAAAGTTTAGTTATTACTACCAATCTAATGAGGACTCAGTTTAAACGCCACTGTTTAAATGCTATCACCAGATGCCATGTGAGTTGAAGGTTGTTGGGCTATAGCAGTATCTTCATCATATTCCATGTGTACACCTTGATCCGTTCCCTCCCCAGTAGTAAAGATACACTCAACCAAGTGATCTTCAAATGATACACACCCACTAGTGACCTCCAATCTTTGGGGGCAGGAGCGAACATTGTGTGGTCCATTGCAAAATGAACATTTAACCACACGTCGATAACTGCTCACTATTGGATCTGACTTGATCCACAGTCTAGTTAGCACATCTGTTAGGTTCGCCTGTTGCGTTGTTTTTCGAGCCAATCTTTCACGATATGCACGAAGATTTTTATTATTATGCTCCTATGGCAATTCAGAAAGTGTACCTAAGCCTTTTGACTCATTAGCATGAATCAATGCTGCTGAATGTGCAAGAATTTCATGCATGGTTGATTCAGGGCCATTCGATTAGACCAATGTTTCTTTAACTTGCTACTTTGATCCTTCTCAGAGCTTTCATCGCTAATAAAGTGCCCTGAAGCCTCCCAATCGCTTTTAAACCTCTTTATGTATTTGTCGTAAGCGTCCGCGTTGGAAATCGACTTTCCCTTTTCAGCCATAAAACCTTTGAAATCAAACTGCAATAGCACGCTAATGTCACCGACCAGCTTCGAACAACCAAATAGCAATCAAACAACCAAAATAGCAATCAAACACACTTTGCATATAGAAAAAGAGACGGGTATAATCGCACACATAAGTCATTATATAGAGGAGTTGCATGTGACGTCGCGCGCGTCTTACATCACTAAGTATGTTACTATAAATATGCGCTGCGTGGGTACGAGATAAACAATAACCGGACGGGAACGATAGAAGGCGGCGGCATACGCTCACGTGGTACATATTTATAGCGTGCCGTGTACATAAATAGCAGCATACATATGATGTAACTAAACAATGCAAGGCGCGCGTGACGTCAATGCAACTCCTCTATACAGGTATGCATACGATATACGCATGCGGGCACGACACAAAGAGCACAAAGACAGCACAAATCCTCCATAAAAGAACAAAGACGGTGCTGCCGTAGCCTGCTATTGTTGTCTGGAGCTAGCAGCACACAAAAGAACCCAATCGTCACATAGGATACGGCTCATCTAAACAGTTATTAAAATAGTTATTAATTAATCAGTCATCGCTATGTCGCGCGTTTGAACCTTAGTTGCAGCACTAAATGGAAAGTCGGTTGGAGTCGGCTACGTTGGAGGATTGGAAATGCACGGGAGATTCGATTGGCCGTTACTCCTTGCTTCGCTCGGTCCTAGAATCGTGTAGAAAAGTGCTTGAAGTTGGTACATCGAATTTTTTTTTGTTTTTTTACGTATAAAAGGGAACATATTACCGCGCATTTGAAGCAAGTACCTATGAGTTTAGTATTATTGGAAATAGCAGAACAAAAGCTATTTACTCACATACTAAACTGCAAATTGATATATTTTAGAAAGCAGATAAAATTCAAGTAAGCAGAAATGAAAAACGCTCATCAAATTCACTTTCGATGTGCACAGCTTTAAAAAAAAAATTCTAGTTCTTATTTTACTAATAAAATGTAACACTTCAATCAGTTACAACAATGTTTATGCAAAAAAAAATGCATCATACCCATACCCAATGTCCTGCTCTTAAACCACTGTGTAGTGGTCATTTTTAGATCCTACACATGCATGGAGGTTATAAATCTAGTGGACTGTGATATCTAAATATGATCACATAAATGTGTACACACACACACACAGTTTGTGAAAAGTTGCTACCCTAAGGGGGCATTCAGTCCCTATCCTGTGAATATAGTCCTAACTCTTCAGCCTTTAAGCATGCAGGGTTGAGGGGGGGGGATACAAGTTGTAACTTAACATTAATGGTTATTGCATAAATGTACATATACATTCATATGTCTTTCTTGTGGGCTCTATTGTACAAAATATTTTCTTGCTACTAAGTATTGTTCAATGGCCAGTAGCACGTAAAGAATGCAGCTGATTTGTCTGGTGTATCTACTTAACCCCAATTTTTAAAACTTTGGGACAATTGGTGGGGCAAAATGATTATTGTCAAGGATTTTTACCCATATATGCTAAAATATACATGGTGCAAAGTGTCAGGTTAGACTATGTGTATCTAAAAATGACCACAGGTATGTATATATACTCACACATGTTTGGATACACATGTACTACTTGATTAATAACGTACCAAGCTCCACGCATGCATCTGTACACACACACACACCACACACACACACACACATATAAATCATATGTGCGGTCATTTTAGACAACTTTTTTATGCTTGTGCATGGAGGATAAAAAGTAGACTGGTGTATCTGAAAATGACCACATGTATGTACACTAAGATGTGATGCTAGATACTTTTAATTAACAGAGACAATAGGTCATGAATAATTGGGCTACCCTACAGTCAAGAGTATGAAGCCAGAGTATGTGATCCAAACCTAGCAACTTCAAGCTTGCCAAGGACAGATGCTATAATCCCATAGAGCTGTCTACAACACGCTCATCTCCCCTCAAAAACATTCTAAACATGCAAGATAAATTTATGTAGTCTACCACATGATACACGGCTGAAAATGCTGTGAATATCCATACATCACAGTCCTGACTAACTAGAGCACACAGTAAAAAAAAAAAAAACCATGAGTTTAGGTCAAGTGAAGAGACGGTACTATGAGGTGATGGAGGAGTGATGGTGCCACTTGCGATTTTTCAACACCTAACTAGGCTTATAGTGGTACTGAAGTTTATATTGAGAATCGCTATCATTTAGTCTTGTACCCAGATGGTTATACATCCCCTCAGTATACAGTGTAATCCTGTGAAGGTCAGCAGCCATGTCCAATTGCAACATTGGATAGATTCTGTAACAGATTAGGGATGCCAAAATACATTGCCCTTGACCTTCGTTGGGTGGCACTGAGTCATACATGCATGGGTCTAGTTATAATACTAATCCATCCCTAAATGTATGGATCATTCAAATGTACCCTAAAAACAGAATTTCATCAACAAATGTGGTAAGCAACACTGAATTCTGAAACATACCAAATACAGGTTGAGAAGATTAATGTAATGTTTTTGGGCATACAGAGTACCTACAGTTGTATGGCGAGTATGTATAAGTCACTTGCACA
This sequence comes from Eunapius fragilis, assembly GCA_963681505.1. NCBI lineage: Eukaryota > Metazoa > Porifera > Demospongiae > Spongillida > Spongillidae > Eunapius > Eunapius fragilis. The sequence continues at coordinate 8,501,543 of OY811975.1, read as the reverse complement.
TCTACCGCACCAAATTGAAAATTGCCGGATTTAAAGTATCTATATAGTAGGTATGGTTATTGTATTATCGTTAGGCTTCTCTTCATATTTGTGTGACTGTACATGTACGTACACTTGTGGCTATTTGGCTTTATAGGGATATAATGCTACACTGTATGCTTTTACATGGGTGGTGAAATGTACAACAAGGTTTTTACTTGTGACACCCTCGTACTCTCCCCCCCCCCCCCCCCCCCCACCCCCCGCTCCTACTATCCCATTAGCAACATGCAGAAAGTACAGCTGTATTCTGGCTCTTGACACATCGGTGCTGGAATACAAGGAATATCAGGAAGAGACATTTATTGAACTTTTTTTTTTCTACATGTGCATGATTTATACATTTCATATCCTTTCAGCTCCTGTCGTTTTGAAAGGCTTAAGAGACAGCATGTTTGGGTAAAGGGTCCTTTAGATGCTGAACATTAAAGGCGAATGAGCATTAGCGTTACGGCGCGTAATGGCCCCTTTGAATAAACAGTGGTGTAGTAAGATGGGGGCGTGGGGGCAATTGCCCCACACTTTTGTCAGACGGGGGAGAAGGGGGGGGGGGGGGGGGGGGGGGGGGGGGGGGGGCACAGTCCTAAAATGTAAACTCAGTTATCTCCCTCTCCTCCTAAAGACATACCCATTTATTTTTATTTGTCTCCCCCAGCCTGACGGGAGCAACCGGCACATTTCTTTACTACGTTCCGTGCGTAATGGATAGCTTTGCTAGTACACATGTAACGACAAAATTTACTTGTATGCTTAGGTGCCACGCTAGCGTTACGCTAGGTTCCACAAATACGGAACGTGGGTCCGGATACGAGACTGTCCGAACGGTTAATAATATGCATTGTGGGCGCCCGTGAAAAAAATAACAATTGGCTAACTATGAAAGTAACCCATATTATTTTCACGCAGAGAAAGGTGTACACGAAGCTATGATTGAAAGTAATATCGTTAAGTATACGTTATATGTGCTAGGTCCCTTTCATTGTAACGATGGTAAAATTAATAAATCAATGCTGTCCAAATTCTTGCCAGCACTGTGACACTATAACTATATATGCATGCAAGTCTGGACTTCAAGTTGTCATTTCGGTCATCACTATCACAATACTGCTGCCCTCAATGACATCATTCATCGAGCCCTGGCTACCAGCCTTGCTACCTGCATGGAAATTTCTCACCTGGCACAGTCCGCTATGCCAGCAGGTGCTGTTGCCAGTCAGCAGAGGACCTAATATATATATTTGGAATGATTGCCAGGTTTGGCTTTCACGCTTGTTGATACAGAGGGGAGTACTGGGCTATCTTTTCCTGATCTTCCTCAAGAGTTGGGTCACATGCAGAATCAGTGTCACAACTACAAAACATTACACCCACTGCTTCAATGCAGCCTCCATTAGGAACACTCGGACCTTCCTTAGTATTTAAGTGTGATAATTACAGTAGGTGTGTATTATGTTTTTAAATCTTTAAACTAAATCATAACGTTTTATTAGAAATAAGATTAATTCATTGTAATGTAAAACGCATAAAAAATCTTCCCCACCCACACAGTTTAATCTGTTGTAAAATAAGTATTCCCTCCTTTGATTATGATGTTTATAATTAGAAACGTGTCATATAGTCACAAAGGGCTCAACAATTAGGAGGCTGGTTTGTGCAACATCACTGGCCACAAGTGACAAAGAGTGCCTAAGTGACAAGGATTTGGACTCTCTAATCAGTGATACATGCTACTCTGTGGAGGGTACCGGGGTCCAAAAACGAATTTGTCCCCTGTACAGTTTATGTAACATTGCGTAATTATTCAGTTGTATAATTACCTATAAATTTTTATCACAGACCTCCAGATGAGAAGAGAGCCTACATGTGAGGTATATATTGTACTGTGGTCTAGAGGAATATTACTTGCATAGAGCATGAAATAATGCAAAAACCTTTATAAGTGTATGGCAGTAAAGATTATGATGTACTTGCTTGGTCAATGTCGCTTTCCAAAATAAGCACTAGATTTATTATAAGTTATGCAATTTAATAATTCACATGGTAGTGGATATCTGTGATGAGAGGATTTAAGTGACATTCCATAAGCCTGTGATCTAAGTAGTGTGGTGACACATGTAGAATGCCTTATGTTTGAGGAAATGTTCTAGATTATTGTATATTTTAGAATCATTAGTGCTTCAGTTATGATATGCCACATAAAAATATTTATAATAGCACGAAGGAGTTGCCTCAAAAGTTGCACATTCATCAGTAAGTCAACCATTTCCTGTGCACTGGATTAGGTGTAATGACAAGATATAAATAATTTGTTGATTATAGGTTATAAGCCAAATGGAGTGTCCATCAAAATCCCCCTTCTCGGTAGTTTTTCAAGTTTTCAAATTTTTTGATTTTCCGTTAACTCTAAAGAGTTTCTATCAAATGGTCCTCAAGCATCCTAGATTGAACTATTCATCATAAAGTTATTAGGCACTGAATTTATAATTAGCCATACATTTCAATGCGAGCGTTACTTTTCTTTTGATTGTCCTGGAAAATTAGAAAAAGTATCACAAAGGTGATTTTGCTGGACACTGTTCCAAATAAGAATTATCATTATCTTTACACGTCCAAATATCACAGGAGTGATTTTTCTGGAACCTAACCATATGTGTATTAAAATGTTGTACTTTAGTAAAATAGGACCTAGTGCATATTAGGGCATGAAAGTTGACTCATGCAATTCAGACCACTGTTACTCCATATGAGCTGACTAATTACCAGTATGTAAGTAATAGAATGTGTCTAAGAATATGAAACTTGACAGAATATGTACTAGGTCCCTTTTGCTGCCTTGATCTATATTTACAAAGTTTGGTTGCTTGGATATTTAAAGAATTAGCTATTATATTTATAATTGTTTAGAAGGCAAAGCATACAAGATCATTTGAAGAAGCTTTGAAGGTATGTACATAAAATGTAAAATAGTGAACAGTGTATTTCATGTTATAAAACCTGTATTACAAGGTCCATTCATAATTCTATTTCAAGTATCAAGCTGGATTTTGTTTAGAAAAGTGAATACTATTCTGAGTAACACTTTGTACCATTATATAGCATGCAAAATGAATTGCAGGCACAACATGTAACACATAGGGTTGTATCTATGTTTCTAAAACACTCCATAGTTGTAGCACACACTTAAGAAATGCAGGTTATTTAAATGTGATGATTTATACAATAAGTTACTCCAATGAGAACAAAAGCTCAAATCGTAAGTTAATTCAAGATATTACCATGATCAATGTATTTGACCATGAATGCAGTATGTGTGTGCCAAAATCTCAAATGCATTGTAATCAAAGCCAAAAATGTGACTATAAAAGATTGTAAGCGGCTAACAAAGTTTTTTTATGCATATGTAATGATCGATATTCAATCTAAATTGACGTGCATGATGTAAATGAAATTAAATGTTTATTTTACAATAGGTTGTTCTATGTAAATACAAGGTTAAAAATTTACGCCACGAGTAACATAGCTGTAATACACAAGATTGATTGAAGATAGGGTGTCTAAATTGTTTATAAGCAAATAAGTGAACACTTTGGTGGTATTTGGAATGTTTTTTATCACTTGTTTAACATTTAGGATGGTGATTCACAGACATCTTCATCATCGGTAAGCATTTGTGTTGAAAAAATATCAGGAATTAAATATTTATTTTCACAAAGGATCACAACAATCAATAAGTCACCGTAGTTTACAAATTATAAGCATGCTATCAATGTTGTCCACTAGAGTTATAGTACGGACGTTTTACACAATGCTAATACATCATGTGACTTTATATAGTACAAAATAATATAATTAGCAATTGAAATGGAAGTAATGTATCCCTTAATAACTATGAAGAAAGTGTGCATTGTTAGTGTAGTGTAACTTTTAAATGTACTGATATTCACAATAGGAGGTTGCAAAGAAAATGAAATCCCTAGATGTAAGTTTATTTTCCAAAGACCAGATTAAATGTACAATTTGCATGTTTTTGATCAATTATACAGTGTCCACGAAAGAACGCAACCTTTTAAATGATTAAAGGATTGTCAATCAAAAGGAATGTATGAATGTACAATAACCACATTTAGCCAAATACAAATTGCATTATCACAATTCGATTATAATTGGATTGTTTGTATTTGGCTAACTATTCATATGTTAAAGAAATCAAGCAGTTGACTATTTAAATCCTGAGTTATAGCGATCTAAAAGCATTATTGCGTTCTTCAGTGGACACCCTCTTTAACATTGTTTTTTTTTTCAAAACTGTGCTAAAGCATATAACAAAGTAGATCATACAACTAAAAATGTCCAGCCTACTTTGGTATAATCAAATGCATAACCAGAAGATTTAATGGACCAGGTATATGAATAGCAGTAAATCAACCATCAGCAATCAGGCATGCAGCAAACTGACAATTTAGTCCTATATCTTCTCACACAGCACATGGATTTTGGCGATGAAGAAAATGAACATGTATGTTGATATAGTGACACTTTTTTTAAGAATTAAAAAGAATTTTTATTTCATTAAATGCACACATAAATGTTACTACACACAAACTTGCACAAAACTAGCCTTCAAGCAGGTCCATTGTTTTAGCCAACCTAGCATTGAACCCACGGGCATTGACTCGAACAAGTATGAAACTTATAGTGACACTAGTTTTAAATATTAATGAATTTAATTTACAACTAGATTATCCTTAACAGCTCAAAAGATAAAATCAAACAGCTTGCGATTAACTACGCTGACACAATAATGTACTAAAAATTGAACTGCAGTATAACTTTGATGAATTGTTTGCCATTTTACTCGTTAATATTCAAAACAACAAATCAAGCGAAATGACCATCTTGCACTACAATTTTAATTAACCGAAGAGTTTTATGCCTCACAATTACATATTGCATTACCAATCAAATTGTGTTTTTTTCTACAGGACTAATTAGTGGTGGTAATAAAAATAAATCACTTTGTTCCACTGCAGATTTTGATATTACATGACTGATTAGTTAGTCAATAAATTATCTGTAACGTAATCTTGAATAACTTAGTTGAACAAGGATTTGAATATTTTTATTTATTGATACTATTATGTAACTGCTCCCAAAAATAGAAATCTAATTGGATTGTGAGAAATTTTCCCCACTTTTAATACATTGTACTCTAAAAATGATATTTATTAATTAATCATTATTATCATTGTCACGTTGGCAATGCCAAGGTGGCTCTGGCAATGGACCTGAGATTATACTATTAGTATATGGACCTGACCATGGTGATGTTCAGCCTACTGTTAGTATTTCACAACATATAAAAATCATTTCAATCCTGAGGTATAGTGTTAACACCCTGAATAAGAAATGCAGGATGAGGCTGTTCATAAAGAGAGCAATACTAAATTTCAAAAGGGGTTGCTACCAGTTGAATTCTTGCTTACATTTTTATTATAACCTGGTAAGGCTCACAATCATGTTTTTACTTTATCTATACATAGACAGAAAAGCAGCCAAAAGATGTTCTTGTAAGTCAATCATGCTTACACACATTGAAATGTATAATTATAAGTTGTTTACTTGTTGTTTACAACATTACTTAGATCATGTGATGCATATGGTTATTACAAAGAGTTAATACATGTAATTTATGTTATCTTTGTTATTTATTTAAAAGGACTTCATAAATTAAGGTGACATTACACAGTGACCTTTATGCATGCTGACATGTAGTGTTGTTATGATATAAATGGTCACGTTGAATGCATCAAACTCACCATGTGTGCATTTGAATTTAATATAACCTGTGATTTGGTGATAAACATTATAATATGTGCATCTATTAATATATGTGACTATTATAACAAGACTCAAAATGACAAACAGCAGCTAGGTTCAAGTTTATTAATGAGCACAACATAGTTTACACTACATTGTAAATGCAAAGTGTACATTTTAATTGCACACATCCACTTTGAAGGCCTTCATGGAATGAATATAGGTTCCTTTCACTGCATTGACCCATATATTAGAATGTGCATAGAACCTGTTTATAACACGTAATCTGTGCTTGGTAGACAATTATATTATTAATTTATTCATTTATCACAAGGTTCTAGACCTCTAAGGGGAAGAAAATGTAAGTTAAAATCCTTACTCATGCACATGCACACACAGATATGCACACATGCACATACAAACACATGCACACAAACTGCCAATTCTTTTCAATTAGTGCTAAGTAAGTAATCATATAGTTTCTGTATTAGTACAATTGATATAATGGTGTATTCATTTTTCATTCATACATGTAATAAGAAATGAACCTTAAATTACAATGTATCAGTTATGCTGCCTCAAGAGAAAGCCTCATGAGGAGAGCCCTTGCATTGCAATGCGCACCAGGGCAAGTTGAGGTGACCATATAGTCCTGCAACCACCTTTGATTAGGTTGGTTATGACAAAGGTGGTTGCCGGACTATACGGTAGCCTCAACCTGACCGTGGGCAAGGGCTTTCCTCATGTGGCTCCCTCTTGAGGCAGCATAACTGATTTGTGAATATAAATCATAAGTATTTATTAGAGTGTGTTATGTAATCAAGTTGTATAAATGTTTAATTACACCCTGAATATATTATAATTAGTAACCTCCAAGTAATAATGTGTTATGTGCATAAAAGTAATATAATCTTTTAGTAATAAATTTATAACAAACGAGACTATCATATAAAGTGTGTTAAATTGTTCAATACTAATTGATTTGTTGTATGTCTGTGTGTAGACGTCATTACATGTATGTACAATAATAAAATGCACACATAAAAATGTGTAAAATAAACATAAAATATTGATCAAGAAGTTCATATATATTGTTTTTGCTTCTTATATACACATAGGTGTATGAGAACCTTACTATTCAGGTAAGACACAGTATTTTATCTCACTGTGCATATCTGTACACAATTTCTTTATTGTATGCACATATGAAGAAGTCATGATATATTCTCTAAATTGCATAATAATGTGCATAGTTAAGGATGAAAATGATGGCGCTTACAAAATCAACAGAAGCATATATTTTTATAAAACCTGCCTTACTTTTGTTTTTAAAAGGATCAGTGTCTATGGGGTCCTGTATGGTAGCACTATCGATGCCAACTTGCAAAATAAGGACATGTAACTACTGTTGCTAATGATATACTTGCCTTCAGTTCAGAATTCCAACTGCAGATAGTAATATGTCTTATGTCCTTGTTAAGAACTGTAAATTCATACTAGTATGTGTAAGGACTGTAGATTTATTTCTTAAGACTAGCATCCTTAAAAAAGGTCTTTGTATCTTAAACGTTAAAAAGCTATTTAACACAATTTCACATTCACTGATCGTTTAGTGGCTTGATGTATAACTCGTCTCCAATTCAATCTACAAGAGTGGGATATGCCTAATATCAGTGGCGCTAAATGCTTGGGGAATTAAACCCATAGCTGTTATAAGGAATTGGCAACAGCATGAATAGTAGGTCTGATCGATGTACCTAACAATATATTTGAGCTAGGAACCCTAGGGATGACACTGTAGGGAGAAGACAATAATTGATATGTGTTAGGTGTTGTTAAATTGAAGTGAAAACATAGTTATTACAAGTATTATTTAAAGATGGAATGTTTTAAAATATGTTTTGCAAAATTCTTGTAATTAATTGGCTATTAATTAATTAGCCATGTGGTGTAAAGGATTTATTCTATCAGAATGGAATGAAGTATTCAATATAATAAACTGAGGCTTTGTAATCAGCAAGTAGTATCCTGCGTGAATGGATTGAAACATTTTTTGCTGCAACAATTATGTAATATTTTCTATTACGTATAGATATCATTAAAGATACACATGCGTCAGTGAAAGACACACAAAGGAGAGTTGCGGAACTGCAGAAACAAGGGGCTGTCATTTCAGATGACCATTGCAGATGCTGACAAACGATTTGTGGTATGTTTTATCATAGTATATCATAGTGTATATCCAGACAGCGAAAAGAGCCTAGTGCATATTTTTCATGTTTTCAATTTATTTTCATAGTCAAAGAGACATGTCCACTAGAACTTCATAGTCTTTCGATCATGGAATTACAGTGGCCTGAAAATATAATTATGCATACATTTCATTTTCACACTTAAACTTTGATGCTCTTCCTGGCAATTTTTATAATATGTGCTAGGTCCCTTTTCGTTGCCTCGGCCCCCTATATATCTATTTATATAATATCTGAATAAAAAATATATCTAAAGCAAGTTCAATAAATTTTTAAAAATCCTGAGTATTATTATTAAACAGTACAAACATAAAATATTATGCAACATAAAACAATAATTGGGGTCAAAAAGGGGAGAACAGGAATTAGCATCAAAGTTGTTGAGTGCAATTAAAAAAAAAATCAAAAACAATTCATACCACTGTAACTCTATGATGGACAGAGTAATTTCCAGAGAAAGAAGTTGTAGAGGACATAGATGTCACTCAGAATATAAAATAACTTGAATACTTTGAAAAAAAAAGCACTAGGTTCTTTTTCACTGCCTCAATCTCACTTATACAAAAAAACTCTTCATCTTCAATGTCCATCTTCACTCTCACCAATACTAAGAGGTGACATTACCTCGTTGGACTGCAACTGATAGTCTCTGGATAAGGTATGCAAAGGAATTAGCTTCACCTGACACCTGCCTCAACCGATGGTCCAAAAATCAGCTGTCCTTGGTCCAACACTCCAGCTGTTGTCTATTGCCACTGGAGTAAAAACGTGGCATGAGTCAAAGCTCTATGTATAAATGTATAGTCTGTTACGTATGTAATGAATTTGAGTTAGCAACAATACATATTGATGTGAAATAAATAATGCAGAGCAAATAATGTCATCATGTTTTTATATTTATTTGTCAGGTGAATGATATCGATCTACTGGCAATTCCAGCATAAGACCCAGTTAAATTTTGTTTGCAGGCTATGGATGTATTGTTCTCCATGGAAGAGATGGCCAACGGACGCTATAAAGCGACCAGAAAAAGACAGGGGTATGACCCTAAACCCCCCCTAGATCACAAGAGGGTCAAGTTGATAGATGGTAATATGTATATAACGATCTATAACTGTATTATTTTCTAACATGCAGATGCAATTATTGAGCGCTTCGGCAGAGATAAATTCAATAAGACGGCCCCGAAAGTGCGGAAACAAGCAAACCAAAAATGTTCTGACATTTTTACAAAGAAGCTTAAAGCATAGATTTAGTGTGTGAACTACTTATTGTATGGTGATTTCACAATCGATTTATGAATAATGTGGATATTTGCTGTACGATATCTTTTGATTGAAAACCGATCAGGTATATATGAATACAAATGTGCTAATATCAGGACCTACGTTAGTAGGTCCTGTAGGATTTGAAGTGTGATGAATACGATTAGCAAAACACCAGATTCCACTATTGCCGTTGCACCGTAGAATCAGTTGGACTTTAGCGAGCGTGTTTGGATACAGCCAACAATTACCTACAATGTAATAAAACTGCCGACGCTTAGAAAGCTCAGACAACAGAGATAACGCTCTCTCGTTCCCACACTCGAACCTGAAAAAAAGTTTCTCCATCTTCTTCTTCCGGATCTGATAAGATAAGATTTGGTCGGATAAGAGGTTTATTGCATTGCATCTTTGTCACGATTGAAGCATAATGTTAGCCGTTATGCGGAAGCACTAGAACCAACAAGTTAGAAACGTATTGTCGAGTTGGATTAGTTTTATTATGTTAGTAACGAGAGTTATGCTTGACACAAATTTCAATCTCTAGCAAACTTAGTTTTGTTAGTATAGCCCACAACAGATTTTATCGGCCTTTGAAAGACATAAAAGTGGTTCTATATTTCATATAGTGTGCTATTATTACAGTTTTGTCACGGTTGTACGGTGTACCAAAGGCTTGACGTGTCTGGTTTGTTTTCTTCAAAATGCCGTCACGTTGCTCGCGAAGAGAAATGAATCGCTCAAAGAAGATCGCAAAGATAAATGACGACAGTTGTGTTGGCGAGTCGCAAGATATTGAGGAGCGTGACAGTTTTCAAGAAGCGCATGAAAAAAAGAAGACTCGCGACAGGAAGCACTACAATACCTATCCTGAGAGTAAGAAGGATAGCATGAAGGCCCAATGCATGTGAGCAGATCAAACGGTCTCTTGTGCTACGATAGAGTATAAGGTTGCCCAATACATGCCTCAATATGCATATATACTTCCTCCTTCGTTTATTTTCATGCATAAAAATGTGTGAAACAAGATATAAAAATTTAATTAAAATAAAATTGGTGATGTAGGATTTGTAGACAGCAATTGAGTAAAAAGTAAGGAAACAAGGAATTACGGATATCAGGCATTCATTTAATTATAAATATTACAGACCTACATTATTTAGCAAATCTACCTCCTTGAAATTCTGTGCTAAATGTAGGTATGTAATATTTATAATTAAATGAATGCCTGATATCCGTAATTCCTTGTTTCCTTACTTTTTACTCAATTGCTGTCTACAAATCCTACATCACCAATTTTATTTTAATTAAATGTTTGTATCTTGTCTTATATACGAGTACAGACGATAGAATTGGATAATGGAGGTTGAGTCATGCATGCTTCACATATATCATGTAAAATAAGATCACTTCTGATTATGTACGACGGAGACCTATATACAATTTCAATGGCTAATCGTATATATTCTTCATGTAAAATATAATACGATCAGTCCCACGGATAATACATAAACGATTGATCCCGATCCCGATTTTAATGATTCATGCATGCTTGATATCATGATCATATATCATGCATAATATGATCACGTCTGATTATGTACGACGGAAACCTAAATACAATTCAACTGCTAATCGTACATATTCTTCGTGTTAAGATAGAATACGATCAGGCCCACGGATAGTAATAGCATATAAACGATTGGTCCCGATTTTTATTTACAATTAAGGTTGATTATATACGACAGCTAGCGATCACACACGAGTAAATAAAACAACGTTGCTATTTATGTACGATCCCTGCGATTCCTCGCGTAAGATAGATGACGATTAGTCTAACAGAATACCTGTATGGTGCATTGTTAATAAGTACGATACTACAGATCAAGTACACCCGACATTATGAAAATCGTGCTAGTAGAACGAAAGGGGTTTATCGTTTGACGATTAAAGCGTACGAATTTTTTGCTGGGCGATAGCACCCCCCTCCCCCCCCTCCCCTCCCCCCTCGGGGCGCTCAACACTCACACTACGCGATACGAAAAGCGGGCGTGGGCCCTCTGGAGTATACGACCTTCAGAACCAGCCCGGGTGTGTCAAGGTCTGCATCCAACAGCCTACAATGGCCTGCTGCACCAACACGACCTACGCCCCTGTGTGCCCACGTGACATGAATGGCAAACACTATTCCCCCTTGAAGCTGTCTCGTCTCATCCATCGACCCTTCCCGAATGTGTCGGAGGAGGCATTCAAGCTTTTCCACGCCACCTATGAAGACATAGTATAATGGCGAAGCGTTATACAGGTGATGGCATGTTGCAAACTTAGTAACCAATGTGGTGAACTTCTCACACCGTTGCATTCTCCATATAGGCTGGGCATTGTTCAGCAGTTTTTTACACTGAAGAGCATAGAGTTGCTATGTTTGATGGCTGCAACAATAAGAAATGGAGATTTTGATACAGGTTTGTATAAATTACTGCCTGTAGTGCCCTGTTGACATGATTTCCAATGAATGCCCCATCTCGTTTGCATGTCATGCATTTCACCAGTACATCTTGCAGCAACCTTAGTATCATCTGTGATGCTGGTTTGATGGTCTCTGGCGTCAGTTGATGTGGTGGAGAACAGAAAGGGCAGAACGTCTGTGCAGAAGCTGTTAATTTCTGTACCAAACATCCTGTACACACCAGAGTATCACATGACAGCTGTATTGGTTGATCAAGAGTCTTCTGGCATATGGCACATAACAGCATTACAGCAACAGAAAGGACTTGGTTGGCAGATACTGCTGGATTTTCGTTGGAAGAGATGAGTTTTTGTGGGGCAATCTGCTCAATGTGTTGGATAAGGTTCTTGGTTTGTGCTATGTCCTTGGATTGTTTTGCAGGATACCTGCTTATCTTTGTCCAGCAACATTATCTGTATGATGTGCACTCCTGCATATGAATATATATATGGATGTGTAAAGTATTTGGCTGGTGATGGGGTTACAATGTTTACCTTGCAATTGTTGGCAGCATGCTTAGACCAGTCATAACCTTTACCACGCATCTTGAAACCAAGTTAGCTTCTATTGCCTTAACAGCATGTTCCATTGATTGGTAACATGGCCTACAGAAAGTATTTGGGAGGCTCATTTGCAGGTCGTTGGTGATATCAATGCCAAAGGCCCTTTGCAAATCGACTGCATGCGGAGCGCAGTCAAATACACGTTTAGCCTTCACTATTCCCTTTGCTTTCTTTATCTTGAAACCACAAACTCTTCAATGACTGCTCAGATCGCATAACAGGTCACCTTGCATCCTTGATTTGTGTGGGCACACCGTTCAGTTGTTCGTGTGGTTTGATGGCATAAAAGAGAGGTCAAGAAAGCAATGGCCACAAAAAAAAAACATGCTTTAGAGACTGTACCTGGACCACTGAATGTATGCTAATAAAGACAGCTCGAACCCTCTGGCGGATTGGAAGCAAAAGGCCTCTCCAAGTAAGTCACCAAAATGGCTGTCTTTACGGTACACCAATGCGCGGGACTTCTGATTTATCAAGAGGGTACTTTTTTTAAGCGGATTTGAATTAGTTTATGATCGCACTACTTTGTGAATAGGTTCATATAATTCTTTTGGCATTTGGTCGTTGTGCGAAAGAACTATAAGGATGGAAAGACAGCCGTTTTTTTTCGACGAAAATATGAATGTACGATTACGTATACCGCAATAGAACTATACGTTCTAATTATACAACTAAATGTCCGCGTCTGGACCACCGTGACCGAACGGACAAGGGTAAATTTTAATGATTAATTTTTAAATCTACAATTGTAACCATAGCAACATCTATTTTCACGTGCGTCTTGATGGCTCCCAAAAGATCGAGATACAGGGAATATTTGCGAAATCCAAACAAAAGTGTGCCGACATCAACAGCCTATGAGTGGAAGCGGAAAAATATATACGATGGTGAGTTATGATCCATTGATGTAGTAGCATAGATATTAAAATAGCTATGCTACTGGTACTACTAAGCGCTGCAGCTCCGCCAACTGCATCGCCATAATTTTTTTCATGATTACATTGTAGTTACATTGTATTGTACAGCATTAACGATACATTTGAATGAATAAAACACATTAACTACAAAGATATATTTAGGAACTACATGTATCACCCACCTGGATGATATATCCATCCCTTAAGAGGAGGGACCGGCCGGTACCGAGCATTGGCCCGCACTAGTGTTAAGTTCAGGCGGACATACAAGTTGGAGACCACCTAATCAGGGCCGTAGGAATAAAACCTGTAAGGCTAATGGATGGAGGCGTGGTCTAGATTGGTGCGGGAGGGGGAACTCCTCCCGCCCCAGGTAGGGGGTGTGGGGGAGCGCTGCAAGCTCCCCATCGGGTCTAGGGCGGAGTCCCAGAAGCTCTGCTACTATGTTTTGAAGTCATGAAGTCATGATTGGTGGTTTCTATATCTGAAGCAGATTCGCTATGAAGTTTCAAATTTTTTCAGTAATAACTTAAGCTCTGGCCAAAAACCTGTACGGATTTGGCCGTATAGGCGGTAGTGCTACGGCCCTGACCTTGGACTTGGGGGTATTGGTCCTTGTGGCAACGTGTGAAGCAAGTCCTTGAGAAAGCTTGGACAGCTTCCCTGCCCCAAGCTCCATATGACTCCACCACAAGGGGAATGCATGTCCATCCTAGCTCAGAACACTTAGCATCATTGGCAGAGTGCTTTCTTAGCTCTGCGGCAACTGCTGTTGACCCTGCTGTGAGATCCGCTTCAGAGAGAAGGGATGGGTTTAACGGAGAAGTCACAGAAAGGTCGAAGGCAGCAGGCTTGCCACAGAGCCAATTCGAAGCTAAGATGTCAGCAGGACACGTGTGCAGGAGCTCATGTCCAAGTCCACTGCCAGATTCTGCCTTGGCACTGATGCAGGCACGATGGCACGTTTGGAGCACTACATCCCTGAGCTTATTGTGCCTGGATACAGCATCACCACCTTGCTTACATGTCAAGGCATGGTGTCCTAGGGGATCCAAAGGGTGTTCTGGGCACAAAGCACAGGGAGGTGAGCCAGGTGAGGTGGCTAGCCCTAGCCACCACTTGATGGCCATTTGGTGTTCATTGGGGTCTAGGCTTAGATCCAGGCCTGGAGATGGGACAGCAGAGGGCCATGCAGAGGCATGGGGCGAAGACACTGACAGGAGATGAGCCTTGTCAACAGTAGAGCTCTCTGTTAGAAGAGAGTTAAATTGAGCAGTCTCTAATGTGGCTGGCAAAGTGTGCTGTCGACAAGGAGTAGTGACCAGACTGTCGATGTCAACTGTACTCTCAGGGGGTACAGACATGTTTTACAAATTGACTGCCTCAACCAGGAAATTATCCGAAGGTGAGGCGAGGCCTGCAGTATTGATGGGGATGCAATAAATGCAGCAGTAGAGTGGTGTGCTAATGAGCAGAACCCCAGACCACCTCTGCTTAAACTCAACTGGGCCTGCTTCCAAGAGCTGTCAGTAGTGTGAATGTGTCTGACCTGCTGATCGAAGGCATGCAGCTCATCTAATGCCAGGGATGGAGGAGTGGACCGTGCAATGTGGACCAATTTAGTAAATCCACCACATATGCGTAGCAAAATGAGAGCAATCTGAGAATAAGCTTCTCCAATGAGGATAGCCATATGGAGCAGCAGCACGTCTGGAGGCAATACAGGATGAGTAAAAGGCCACATCTCCTATGAGTGCTCCAAGGATGGTAATGTTGGGTGTGCAAGATTTGTTCATATCTGAAGGAAATAAGCTCAGGTCACCTTGACTGAAAAGCTCACATTATGGTGGATTTAAATGAAGCCCCAGTGAGGGACCTAAATCCTGATGTACCACATGTTAGACAGAGGAAGATGGACCAGCCACCACCCCATCATCCAGGTACCAAGCATTAAAAAGTAGATCTTGGCAGCTATCATCCTTGGCGATGATAAGAATCAGATGGTGCAGGACCAAGGCGAAGTAGAAGGGGCCCAGAGGATCCCCTTGCTGCACACCAGCCTCTGAGGTCAAAGTTCCCATAGAATGCCAAAGGAAAGGGTGTTGGCTGTAGGACCACTCGGTCCATCGGAGGAGGAAGGGGAAATGTAGGGCACATTGATCAAGGAGGGACTGGCAAGATACTAAGTTAAAGGCATTTTTCATATCCACCTTCATGCATTCAAAACCAGGACCACTCACATCCTTGGGTGAGAGCAACGCCGAACTGGAAAGGCTGTAAGAAAGTAGAAGCATCCTCTTTAATTAAACCACAAAGACATTTGCTTGTGAGTCAGTGAAGTGATTCACCCACCCCAATGGGCCTAATGTTCTGTGTGCCTTTCCTTATAGCAACTAGGCTACCCCCTGCCATGTACTGAGAAATTGCAGCTGGAGCCTGGCTGAGGCCAGGATGTTGATTACAACTCGAAGGAGGGAGCGAATGGATGTAGGAACTGGAACTTCAGCCACATCAAGGAGGTGTTGGATGCGCAAGCCTGCAGAGCCAGCTGCAAAAGCCTTGGGGAAGTACAAAAGAACAGAGAGCGCATTGAAGTCTGGTGGTATAAGGTTTGAGAGGACATTGCAAGTGACTGATGAGCAGGAGGAACTGGGGGAGGACTCTTGGGATGTTTAGCTGATAGCTTCGTCCATGTGTCCTCAGTATTGGGAGCTAGGCCTGAAGAGGTAAGGATCTGACAAGCCTTTCCAAGGAGGCCGTCCTTGGCGAAAAAAATTGCTTCTGCAATCCTCTTTTCATTTTCATCAGGAGATGAAGACCAAGGGCCATGATGTGACACATGCTGTTTGGTATGAGCCCAGAGGGAAGCAAACTGACCACACTCCCAGGCCTCACACAATAGTTTGATGTCAGTAGGGTGGTGATGGCGACCATGGCATGGGGCAGAGCGGAGGACACATTTAGGTGCATAAAAAGTTATCAGTGTATGCGACATTTCCTTTATATTTAATCCATTTACCATATTTACTAACACATTTGCACCACATTTGATTAATTGTAAATTAAAATTATTATACAGTGATATACGCTGAACCTTTGGCCTCAAGTCTAAATCAATAATAGCAGTTAGCTATAGTTTCTTATATATATTTTGTGATTGCAAACTGCCTGTAAATTATATTGGTCTATGTCAGTTACTGAAACTGTTTGAGTATCGCATGCCTCACTTCCCAACCCAGCGGGGTTATCGCTTCGCAATAGATCATGCATAAAAATGACAGCCATGCATTTGAAACGAATAAAGTAAAACGTTAAAAAAAGGTAACAATTATATGTACTGTTTTTTAAATGGAAATCAAGCAAGTGGAGGTGCCATCCTGCCTCAATAGACCCAATCCTAGACCTTTACAGCACTGCTTAACACATGCCCCTGGGGCATGATACATGTATACATGTAAGCCCATCACATACTACAGATCTACTCAGCAGCTGGGGTTTTCATCTCTTTTAGCCCATCACACACAACAGATCTACTCAGCAGCTGGGGTTTTCATCTCTTAGTTATCACCCTCCCACCACACTCCCAGTGCCTTGTCTGTCACACTTGTGCATTTGAATGTCCCTCACACTTTCTGTCTCTCACATCACCACCTGTATGAACTTGTACTCTTGCTGTTGTGTGCCCTCTCAATATTGCCATTTGTTGCTCTTATCTAAATCAGTAGTCAGTCCTCTGAGGGTCCACTGCTCAACACATGGCTACCCTAACCCTAGGGCTAACACCCTGAGGTGGGGTCACACAGGTAAAGCAACAGCCTCTTCTGGCCTCTAGGGTACATACCCACACCACATTAGCCCCACAATGAGGCCACCTAGGACATGGTGGTGTGCGCCCTACCTAAAACCATGCATACAGCTGGCACACACCAATTACCCCTACGATGGCTCTATCTGCTATATGGCTGTCAGCTCTTGCCTCTCTTTGCTATCTCTACCGATTTGGGCACATGGTCTCATGGCGTGTTCTGCCTGACCCCCTTTTACAACATCCAGTCAACAGGGTGCATGTACTGAGCTAACTGCTAGTACGCATGCTACATGTAAGTAAGCTAGGAATTATTAATAATATAGTTATGTTTCTCTTGGTTTTATGAATGTGCATGTATGCTAGCTATTTTAACATATGCAAGAGTTGAAAATAAAGTAGAACTTAACCATTGGAATTCTACAGCGCATAACAAAAGAAATTCACATTGCCCGCATATCTTGTGGAAAATATTTGATAAAGGATAACAGCATAATGCGTAATTATGAATCTATTTTCTATACAGATATGTTTGCTTCTTGTTCAAATGAAAATCAAGAAGGATCTATTTTAAATGAATGTGCTGATAGTTATGAAAGTGGTGATGGTGATGGTACTGATAATGTTGGTGGTCTTAATATTGACAGTGATGGTACAGAAAATATTGGTGATCTTAATATTGACAGTGATGGTACAGAAAATATTGGTGATCTTAAAATTGACAGTGATGGTCCAGAAAATATTGGTGGCTTTAATATTGACGGTGATGGTACAGATAATTTTGATGGTGATAATGGAGACAATCCATGGTAGAGCATCACAACTTTTGCCATGACATTCTCAAATCTTTTTATTTTAATCTAATAGGGCTTATAGAGATTAGTTATTATTCAGAGTTTCACTTTCTGATTCACTTCGGTTAATTGGCAATATTTTATCAACTTTGTAGATGCCATGAAATTATGTGATTACTATCACTGTTTTGCAAAGCTGTAGTAATGTGTCAAAATAGTTTTAATTGAAACTTTCTAACACTACAATGCGCTCACCTCATGGGTGTACACACATGTATGTATTGTGAGATAACCTTAATAGATTTAATATTATGACTAGTTGTTTTACACTTGTCTACTTATCTCAAAACACCATAATTCAGTTTTATATATCAATTTTACCACGTGACGAGATAGGTTGTGAGGTAGCTAATTCATTAAAATTAATTTTGGGTATCCGTTCCGCTGGTAAGTTATAAATGGATTTATGTCAAAAACTTGATGTTTCTTTGAACTGCCGCTTGACCACAAACGATGCTATTAAAACAATGGAACTACGCTAAAAGGGCGTACCCAAGTTGCGAAGGATGTGGGCTAAGCTTCGTACGCCTATAAACATGCATGACGCTTCGATTCCGATACAACAATATTAGCGCTCTAAGCGTAGTACATGCTAATATTTATTTAATCATATACATGTGCACAAAAGATCACACCATATGAAAAGATAAACGTGCTATTGCTTTTTTTTAAAGCAATAGCACGTACATGGTGTGATCTTTGTGCACATGTATATGGTTGAATAAATATTAGCACGTACTACGCTTAGAGCGCTAATATTGTTGTATCGGAATCGAAGCGTCATGCATATTTATAGGCGTACGAAGCTTAGCGCACATCCTTCGCAACTTGGGTACGCCCTTTTAGCGTAGTTCCATTGTTTTAATAGCATCGTTTGTGGTCAAGCGGCAGTTCAAAGAAACATCAAGTTTTTGACATAAATCCATTTATAACTTACCAGCGGAACGGATACCCAAAATTAATTTTAATGAATTAACTACCTCACAACCTATCTCGTCGCGTGGTAAAATTGATATATAAAACTGAATTATGGTGTTTTGAGACAAGTGTAAAACAACTAGCCATAATATTAAATCTATTAAGGTTATCTCACAATACATACATGTGTGTACACCCATGAGGCGAGTGCATTGTAGTGTTAGAAACAGTTTCAATTAAAACTATTTTGACACATTACTACAGCTTTGCAAAACAGTGATTGTAATCACATAATTTCATGGCATCTACAAAGTTGATAAAATATTGCCAATTAACCGAAGTGAATCAGAAAGTGAAACTCTGCATAATAACTAATCTCTATAAGCCCTATTAGATTACTGATAAATAAAAAAGATTTGAGAATGTCGTGGCAAAAGGTGTGATGATCTACCATGGATTGTCTCAAAGATGGTGATGGTTGTATTGATGATGATGATGATGATGATGATGATGATGATGATGATGATGATGATGATGATGATGATGATGATGATGATGATGATGATGATGATGATGATGATGATGATGATGATGATGATGATGATGATGATGATGATGATGATGATGATGATGATGATGACGATGATGATGACAAAGATGATGATGATGATGATAATGATGATGATGATAGTGATGATGATTATGACAATGATTATGGTAGTGGTGGTAACGATGAAGGGGATGGTGATGAGAGTAATAACACTGATGGCAAAATGGATAATGCCATGAGTCAGTCTTCATCATCAGAATATGTGAATAAATCATGGAAGAATATAGCCATGTTTATGAAGAAGCATAATCTAACAGATTGTGCAGGGGGTGAACTGCTAAAGTTATTAGAAGAACACAATCAAAATGATGAATTACCTCCTCCATTTATGTGTTAAAGAAAGCTTTAGTTTAGATGTTGATGTAGTAAAGTATTGCGCTGTATGTTTAAAGGAGGTGACGGAATTGTGTGATAACAAGCAGCATAAAAGAGTTTGTAGACACATGATATTACCCTTTGAAGAACAAATGAAGAGGATGTACGAAGGTGCGTTTGTAAATATCAGTCAGTATTTGCACTAAGGGATATGATACAACAGTAAAATTTAAAGGTAGCATGTGCAATTGAAAGCAATTGAAATACATGTATATAAGAGCATTGAGAATATTTATCTTCACAATGAATTAAGTTACGGACTGTTGTACAAAATCTAATTGTGCATGAAATAGTATGAAAATGTATAAGGTGCTTTTTGTCATATATTATTCCATTTAGGGTATTAATAAATTGAAATACTTATTATTCATTGTAGGGATGTGGGAGATATTGAAGGAACAACATAGCAAGCGGAAAGATGATAAAGATGTTATTACAGATATATACGATGCTGATGCTATGCTTCAGATCCATCTTTTTATTTCCCAGAAAATGCAGGAATACTGCTTTGTACTGATGGTGTTCCTGTGTTTAAATCTTCAGGTATGTAATATTGATATGTAAATATACAGAATGATGTCCCTCTTTTTATTTCCAGGAAATGGTTTCTGGCCTATTGAACTTGTCATTGTTAATTTGCCACCCCATATCAGAGTCAATCGTAAATACATAATATTAGCTAGTATATGGTATGGACCTACTAAACCAGACATGAATATACTATTGAAACCTGTTTTAAATAAACTACATGAGCTTCATACAAATGGTACAACTATTAATACAACTGATGGAACTAAAACACTGAAATCTAAGTTGTTATTATGTGTTTTCGACCTTCCAGCAAGAGCTATGGCTGTGAATATGAAATAGTTTAACGGATATTATGGTGCTTAATTTGTTTAGACAAAGGAATACGCATAGGCAAACGAAATTTATACTTACCTACAGAGCTGCATAAAGAACGAACTATGGAAATGATGATAAAGTATGCAGCAAGAGCTCTGGCTAAGGGCATTTCAATATATGGAGTGAAAGGACCATCAGTTTTAAATATATATATCAATATTGTGAAACATGCTGTTATAGATTACATGCATTGTGTGTTATTAGGTGTAGTAAAACAGCTTCTTGATATTTGGTTGGATCCATCAAATAGTTCATATAATTATTATATAAATCCTACAAAGGCAAACATTATTAATGAGTATTTGCTTAACATAAAACCACCAGATAATTTTAGAATACATGCCCGTTCCCTTCTTGAAAGAGCACTTTGGAAAGCCTCAGAATACAGGGCATGGTTGTTGTATTATTCTCTACCAATATTGATACAAGTTTTACCTGGTGACTATGTTCACCATTATGCATTATTAGTTTGTTCAATGTATGTGTTATTGAATAACGCTATTACAGTAGAGGATCTGAAATTTTCCCAAAAAGCTCTGAATGCATTTTATGAATTACTGCCTACTTTATACTCACAGCATGTGTGCTCAGCAAATATGCATGCGTTAATTCATTTGCCTCTATGTTTTGCACGATGGGGACCCTTGTGGGCATATTCCATGTTTGGACAAGAAAGTTATCATAGTAATCACAAGCGAAAAATTCATGGTACTCGTAATGTTTTGCCACAGATTTGTAAATTTATGAAACTTGAGTACTTGCATAATAACTTCACTTCATTACCTAAATGTGGGGCTTATAGAACAAGTCTTTTTAGGATCGGGCCGAGATAAGTAAGGCTTAAATCCTTTCGATACCCGTAAAACGAGCCGTCCTAGGGGACCTATCCATTTATACGCTCCGTGCGGTTCGTAGTACATGACCTTTTAAACATAGGCCTAAACAGACAGCTGAAAGCTCTCTATCACCTTTTGTTGACAAACACTAGTCCACAGAAACAGCTATTTTACTATCTGTATGAACGTTGGCAAAAAAAAACTTACCTTACGTAGCTCGTATACGATATGTACGTACCGCACGGTGCGTAATGGATAGGTCCGCTAGCATGGCTCGTTTTACGGGTATCGAAAGGATTTAAGCCTTACTTATCTCGGCCCGATCCTAAAAAGACTTGTTCTCTAAGCCGGTACCGTTAAATGCCACTAGGTCCCTTCCATGACCGAACGGCAAAAACTTTTTTTGCTGTCCATCCGGGTGTCCAATTGTACCCCCGGGTGGACACTCAGGACAATAGACATTAAGCAGGTAATCCTTTTGCCTGAAGAGAGAAAGGCATTTCTAAAAATAGGTATTAACATAACTGGACCCATTGTAACTTTCCGTGGGTTGCAGAGGCTGTATGATCAAATACACTCATACAGCCAGAAACCAGTAAAGAATGGGTCCATTTGTGAGATCGAACCAGGACACAAATTTATATCAGTCAAGTGTTTTTGTCAAGTAGAAAACAATACATATGTGTTAGGTTATTTATTTAGAAATAAACAAGGTGTTTTATTTGATACCTCCACAAATGAGGAGTTAACTGATCTTCACTTAGCGGATTCCAAAACTCATACTTTGATGTTTTTAGTCAGTTAAATACTATTGTTGTAGTAAATATTAAATCACTCTTGAAAAAGGCCATTTATATACCCATGAACCGTTGTGTCTCAATCTATTGTGATCAAATCAGCTAATCTCTTCTGATCTCTTCTGACCAGTTTAGGTTTCTTACCAGAAGCTCTACTTGCACTCAACTAATAACTACTCTGGATGGTTGGATATCATTTGTTGACAATCACCTGAGTAGAAAACATTACTGACTTTGCGAAAGTGTCTCTAATCCTAAACGGCTATTGGCCATCAGATCTTGAAATGGTTATCATCCTTTCTATGTGGTCTTTCACAGTGTGTATATGTTAGAGAAAGTTTGTCTAAGCTGTTGGCTGTCGTTAGCAGCATCCCACAGAGCTCAATTCTTGGTCCATTGTTGTTATTTTTATATGTTAACAATCTCCCAGATGCTGTTCCCCAAAGATGTGTGTGGATGATACTAAATGTTATTATCTCATCCAAATCATGACAATACTGCAATAATCTCTTTTTTCTTCATGGTTTGACATATGGCAATTGTCAGTATCATCCCAAAATGTGTATCTATCTCATATCCAAATATTCCTGCTCTACGTTAAACAATGCACTTTTACAGTCAGTCAACTTGATCGGTGATCTTGGTGTCCATATCAGCTCTGATCTTCAACTCACGTTCATTATTCTCATATTGCTGCAAAGGCTTTTGGTCGTTGCTCAGTATTATTAAAAGGATTTATCTCCAATGATCCTCAGCTCTCGGTTATGGCCTTTAAAGTCTATGTTAGAATATAAGGAGTCCTTGTTTAATCTCTGATATAAAATGTATTGATGTGTTCAAAGGTTTTTCACCAGGGCTATATGTACACATGCTGGTATATCAGAAAGGAGTTATGCTGACAGCTTGTTAACCTTGGCCTCGATCCAATCATTCGAATATCAAATATTTTCAGACTTTTTCTTTATCTCCTCACTTCCTTCTACACATGGTTGTACATGCAAACTCCAACACAAGTATATACCCCACCATTCATACAGGTATCATTTCTTCAGAGAGTGTTCAATATGTGGAATTCACTCCCCCAGCACGTCATAGCAGCCTAAAGTGTTCAAGCCTTCAAGTCATTATTGTGTGAAATTCTAACGTTTGTAAACTCTTTCAGTTTATAAGAGCATTTTTTTGCCATTACTTGCCTCCTCAATTATTATTATTATTTATTATTCTTATTATTATTGACAACAGAATACAGTTACAGCAGGATAAAAGGACAAACACAATTACATTATTATAAGAATAACTAACTTACATTAGATGCCGCTAACAAACCTACAGTTCTTCTAACTTATCCGGACATTTTCTCTCCCCATGATGGCCCTAGCCACTGACCTCACCAGTGACATGTTGAGGTGGCCATAGATGTCACCCAGCATTTTGGGTTTGGGAATGGCCTGGCCGATGGCAAGTAGAGAGGCAAGACGGGAAAAAACACTCTGGGCCTCCTTCCCCCAGTTACCGTATGTTTCTACAGCTAGGGGGATACATGTCCACCCCAACTCCTGGCATCTGGTGTCATTGGCCACATGCTTTCTAAGTTCAGCAGTATAGGCTGCTGCTCCCACAGATGTACTGGCATTGTTGAGGGTTACTGGTGTAAGGGGTGAAGCAACAGTAACGTCAAAGGCCGCAGGCTTTCCTCTGTCCCATCCCTGAACAAGGACATCCGCAGGGCGAGAGTTAACATGGTCCCTAGCTAAGCCATACCCAACTTCAACCCTCACAGAAAGGTGGGCCTGGCGACAAAAGTTAGCAAAGATATCCCGCAAGTGATTGTGCCTTGCAACCACATCACCACCATGTCTGCAGGAGGCCGCATGATGACCTAGAGGGTCAAGGGCAATATCAGGACAATGTGGACACAGAGAACCTCCAGAGGTGTCAAGACCCAACCACCATCTGAGTGCTATCTGACATTCAGCAGAGTTAAGGTGCAGATCCAGACCAGTAGAAGGGATGACTGAGATCCAAGAACCCGCATGAGGGGCAGAAACAGAAAGGATCCGAGCCTTATTCACTGGAGAGGAGGAAGATAACAGTGATTGGAAAACATGCATATCCAGCTTCTTAGACAGAGCTCTTTGTGGAGGCAGGTTGACCAGAACCTCCTCAGCTGTGATTGACTTATCAGGGGGAACCAGAGTATTGAAGCGGGTCACAGCCTGAAGCATGTGTATGTTATCGGCACTACCAAATCCTGATGAAGCAAGGGAAGCTATAAACGCAGCAGAACAGTGCAAAGCAAGGGACCGAAAGCCAAGCCCACCAAAACTTTGACTGAGTTGTGCTTGCTGCCAATTTGGGTCAGGGACGTCCACTGCAATGCAGGAGGTGAAGCATAGCCTTACCTCCTCATCAAAGAGCTTAAGATAGTCAGCACAATGGCTTGGAGGAGTGGCTCTGGCTAGATGCACTAACTTACAGTAACTTCCACACATACGAAGAAGCGAAAAGGCCACGTGAAGGTCAACTGTAGAGACATCCACAAGAGCCTTAAGCAAGATCTTGGGCATTGCACATTTCTCAGCAATGAAGCGAGAACAGTGGACAAAATCTCCAATTGGGGCCCCTAGGATGTCCAGGTTGGGAAGGAGAGATGACTTCACCACTGGTGGAAATAGTGAATTACCACTCCTACTGAAAAGTTCACACTTGGAAAAATTGATGTAGAGCCCCAAGTGAGGACCAAGCTCTTCTATGAGGTGCAGAGCACGTATTACTGCAGACCTCTCCCCTGCTAGAACCCCATCATCAAGATACCAAGCTTCCAGAAGCAGCTGGAGACAATCATCATCTGCATCAATACTGGTTATTATTATTATTATTATTATTATTAAACATGAGGATGATGTACAAAACACAAACACAATTATAAGTTAATTCACTAAGTTGATACTTCATATACAACATTTACAGTTTTAAGCTACACAATGTTACTAAACAAAAAACAATACACTGGAACGGAGAAGGTGAGGAGACTAACATCCAGTTGCCATTGAACGGGACAGCAGAGCTCTGGCATTCGCTCTAACTAGAACCAGGTTTAACCTGCCATATAGAGCCGAAGTGGCCTGGGACTTGCAACAATTTAATCTAATTGCCAGGCGCGCTGCAAGTCGAGAAAGGTTTATCTGTGCTTCAGGACCCCAACATCCATAAACCTCAACTGCCAAAGGTACACACACCCATCCAAGCTCTGAGCACTTTGTGTCATTGCTGGCATGTTTTCTGTTTTCAGCCACCTGAGCAGTTGACCCACTTGTCACACTCGCTTCATGTAGAGTAATTGGAGTAAGCGGTGATGTGACAGTTATGTCAAAAGCTGCAGGTTATCCCAGGAACAAGCACGTCAGCTGGCCTTGTACGTCGAGCATCATGTCCCAAACCACTTCCAACTTCCATTTGACCACCAATACCCGCCTGCCTACAAGACTCAAAAAAACTATCCCGAACCCTATTGTGGCGAGAGACCATGTCACCATAATATCGACAAGTTAATGCATGGTGACCTAAGGGATCTAATGACAAGGTAAGACAACAAGGGCATTTCTCCCCACTGAATAGGTCAATCCCAAGCCACCATTTTATTGCAGTTTGGAACTCTGCAGATTCCAGATGTAGGTTGAGTCCAGGAGATGGCACAACTGAAAGCCACGAAGCAGCATGAGGGGATGCGACTGATAATAGCCGTGCCCTATTTGGCAGGGAAGAGGACTCAAAGAGTGCATGAAGCTGACTATGTTCAATCCTACTAGAAAGCTCCTTCTGATTTTTGGGTGAAGTCAGCAATTCATCAGTAGAAGTTACATCAGCTGGAGAAACCAGGCTATTAAAGCAATCTATTGATTGGAGAAGATGGTGGCTTGTGTTGGTTGCATAGCCTGACACTGCAAAGGAAGCTACATATGCTGCTGCTGAATGCTGGGATAAGCTGCAGAGTCCAAGACCACCTCTACTCAAGCACAACTGGGCATGTTGCCATGCTGTGTTGGGGGGGTCAATAGACAAGCAGTCAGAGAAACACTGGCGAACATCAATGTCAAAGAAATGCAAGCCCTCAGAAGCAAGGGAGGGAGGGGTGCATCTAGCAATATGAACAAATCTACAGAATCCTCCACATTGGCGAAGGAGTACCAAAGCAACTTGGGAATCAAGGGATCCGACTTCCTTCAACAGAGCCAAGAATTTGGAAGCACCTGCTCTCTTCTCTGCAATAAACCTTGCACAGAAAATAGTGTCTACAATCGGGGCCACAAGAATTTCAAAATTAAACACTTTACATTTTTCATCTCTGATGGAAATGGTTGAAGATCACAATCCCCATAGAGTTCGCATTTCGAGGAGTTAATCACGAGACCAAGTGGTGGGCCAAGATCTTGAATGATACTGAGTGCCTGCACAACAGCTTGCTTTGAACCAGCAATAACGCCACCATCAATGTACCAAGCTTGGAATAAAAGGTCAAAACAAATTGGATCAGATGCAATAGCCGACAACACTTTTTGCAGAACCAAACAAAACAAAAGAGGGCCCAAGGGATCGCCCTGTTGGACTCCAGATTCTGACATTATAGTTCCGATTGGAGACCAAAGCAATGGGTGTTGACCATAGCACCATGCAGCCCACTGGAGGAGCTCAGGGAAGTGTGCGCTGCATCATCAAGAAGTGCCTGACAGGAGACTAAATTAAATGCATTACGCAAGTCAATTTTCATCACTACAAAGTCCTGCTCATTCTGATGTTCCTCAATGCAACTTCTCAAACCATGTACAATCATCTCTGCACCAGAGGGACAAGCAACCCCAAATTGATGAGGTGAGAAGTAATCCGAGGCCTTTCCCTTTGTGATTTGGCATAGACACTTGCCTACTAGACGCCTAAGGGTTTCACCAACTGCAATGAGTCGAATATCAGGAGGAGAACCAGGTTTGTCTTTGGTCAAGGCCGTTAGATTTCCACCAGCAAGGAACTTGGAGATGACATTACTAACACTACCGGTAGCCAAGAGATTCACTATACTTCTAAGGAATGAACAGATGGATGACTGCATTGGGACTTCGGCGGCATCAAGCAAATGCTGCACCCGCAATCCGGAGGGACCACAAGCAGTGGATTTGGTAAAGGACCTCAAGACAGATAAAATGTCAAAGGTATTGGGGAGGATAGAAGGGAAATTTGATGTGTCATCTGGTGGGCATACTGGAGGTGGGCCCTTGGTACTGCAATGAAGTAGGCACACATCTTCAAAGGAAGGTAGTTGGGTTGTGGCATCAGCATTCGATGAACTATCTTGGCTTAGTTGTACACCAGTGCTTGCAGTTTTAAGAGGGCATTTTTCCCATGATGAGATTGGAGATGTGAAGAAGCAACCAAGTGAAAACAGTAAGAACAGACGACCATGTTGTTTTGGCCGAGCCAGTCTTCTGGAACAGATCCTGGAAGGATACTTTGTTATTATTATTATTATTATTTTAAATTTATTTATTATTTTTTTTTTTTATTACATATAATATAGGATATAATACACATCAAACACACACAGGTACGGTTCTACACTCTTCGGAGAATGGCTCTAGTATTCGCTCTAATTAAGCAAATGCTTAAGTTGGAGAACAGTTCGAAAGAAGCCTGTGACTTCGGCAGGGACTTGTGGATAGCAAGCCGAGCTGCAACTTGTTCAAAAAAAGTAGAAGCCTCTTTACCCCAAGCCCCATAGGAATCAACTACTAGAGGGGTTGAGACCCACCCTAGAGCTGAGCACTTGTCGTCATTGGCCTGGTGTTTCCTGCTCTCCGTTGCCTCAAGGACTGCACCAACCGTTGCTCCCGCTTCAGCTAAAGTTGAAGGATTTAGCGGTGAGACAACGGAGATGTCCAGGGCAACGGGCCTCCCAAGCACTGCGTCAGACTATATCGTATGCGGGTCCGCATAACGCACCTATATGTGTCAAAACTGGTCTGCGCGCGAAATGTATGCAGCCATATATACGCGTCGTATGCTGATTCCGCATAACACCCAAAATGGACACTTCGACAATACGAATGATATGCGGATACTCTGCATACTAGTCGATACCAATCCTCTTCTTACTCCGCAAATTCCATATACAGTGTACATGCATCTGCATACGAAAGCTGCCGGTCTCTGCATACGTCGACATATCAGTATACGCGTCCATATACCTACGCCGTAAACTTATACATGTATAGCGGGAAACTTTGATTCAATTACAGTTACAGTTTCAATTTAAATTTAAAAAACCAAAACAAATGAACATAGTTTCAGTTGGCAGGAGATAAGTCTCCACAATTTCCACCAAATTTCAGACGTAGTTAGTTGGGCATCCTTCTGGTAAGTCTTTACATTCAGCATGAAACATCACCATCTTGGCACTTGTCGACGTTTTCAGTAAAAGCACCAGCATTGATTGTGTAGCAAGCTGTAGTAAGTTGGAGAATCTACCATGACACACAAAGAAGAGCATTACCTTAGATTCAGGCGACCACAAAAGTTTACGCCACTTTCGTCAGTTGTGTAGTAAATTCAGAGTCCTCCTACTCATTTGGCCTTACCACAGCTTGGCATCGGCTAAAAAGCGGTCAAAAAGAATTCATACATGCAGATATCCATTGGACTTACCTTGCAAAAGAGCTTGAGTCTTTTTCTGTTGATAAGATTGGTTGTTACTAGGCCCCTCACCTTTGGCAATGAGTCTCAATGTGATTGTTTTATTGACTCCTGACAGCTCCTGATAGTGACATGAGGTACATTATTTGTTGAATACTTATTACAACGTACTTTGTGCGATGGAAGAGGTGCATCCTTGTACAGCAAGATCCTTTTTCATGGCATTTGAAGGTTCTAACGTGTTCAATTTAGGCTCTGCAAAAATAAAAAATAAAAATAAAAAATACATGTATATACGGGCGGTAGTACCTTAGTAACAACTCAAACAACACGCTGTGTCCATAGTACGTTCACTTGTCCTGGTTTGGTAAGTGATATGTAGAGTAACATGCATGTGTACATAGCGCAACTGACAGCGACGTACCAGTAAATTCTTCGGAACAGCCATGGTACTTTCGTTTGCGAGCGTTCTTCAACCATGGCCTTTGTCTGCAGCACTTGAAGCTCTTTATCCTGGATATGACTAATTCGTACGTAAGTTAGCGGAGCAAGTACAACAGAACCTGCAGTCAATTGAAAATCCGATTTGCCCGCAATTTTGTTGACTTACAGAGGTCTGTATTTTAACGCGAGTTTACAGTCCCAGTAGACTTACCTTTGCTTCCGTTTCGTGGTTGCTTTAGAGTTTTCTAGCATCCTGATGGTCAGTCCGCCTTTTTCAGAATAAAGTGCGCATGCGCGATTAAAAAAAAAAAGTTAGTAACTCGGACTGTGGTTAGCCGCTGGATCAAGCTGCTTTCTGCGCACAAAGTACTACTTAATCACGTCTGAAGAGCCTGCAGCGGTTCAGCCATTATCTCTACCACTATGTCGGAGTACACCGAATGTAAGTGTGTGGAGCATTAATTAGGAGAGGCGTAAGAATGTGTGCGGAACGAATAAAAAGCATGTATGTGCATATGTGGAGCAAAAAGTGGGTTTTTAGCAACATGTGGGAGTGTGCCTGAATAGTCACATGTCTCTACGTGATAGATACCTTGTACCTTGCTCTGTAGTAAGGGGTGCCCAGACTTATACAGCACATTAGTCTCTCAGGCTACAAGGTGACAGAGGCAGGTTGCTGGCCCTCTCTAGGAGATGTAGCCATCTCTCAACGTCAGCTACTGTGCCAAGGTGAGTGACAGTGAAAGGGGGTTCTGTGCCAATGTGCATGGCTTCCAGTGTAGAAGAACTCCGGAGGTACTTTTGAATGAATGGTTGGATAATTTGTTTATAATACTCGTTCCTTAACCCCATGCCTCTCCTCTTACCCATGCCCCATTCATCCACATGCCTCCCTTTATCCCCACACCCCAACAGATTATGATAAGGATCTTGAGCATATAGGAGTTAATGTAAAATATCTTGTATCCATCAATCTGCAAGGTTAAGGTATGCTGAGGTGTGTGTTCATGTGGGTGGGTGGGTGTGCATGTGTGTGCATATGTGCGTGTATTTGGGTGGGTGTGCATCCATGTTGGTGTGCATGTGGGTGTGTCTGTGTGCTTTTGTGTGTACATGTGTGTGTGCATGTGTGTGTGCTTGTATGTGTACATGTGTGCATGCATGTGTGTGTATTTGTGTACATGTTAGAAGTCAAGTTGATTTCTTCCCTTGTGTCCGATGATGTGTGTGTGCACGTGTGTGAATTTTGAGAGGTATGTTTGCCCGTGGAATGTCTCTAAATGGATTGGTCAAATGTGTACCTTTTTGACTAGATGCCTTGATGGCAATTATGCGTGTGTGTGTGGGTGTGTGTGGGTGTGTGTGTGGGTGTGTGTGGGCATGTCATGGGAAGGTCATGTGTCCAGCCCTTCAGTCATCTTAACACTGGACCTTATCCTCCATTGGCCCCCAACATGCTCAGCTTGTGTTGTTGACATCACAGTGAAGTGGACCTGGGTGGACATCTCCTAGGAACCAGACCCCATGGGAGAGATAAGGGTGTGCACTAACTGGGAGATAAGTACGCAGATAGTGGGGATAATTTTTTTGTTTGCTTGTGAACTAGAGGGTTGTGATGTATCACAGAATAGGGAACAAGAGAGTTATCACACTGAATTTCATTGAGTGGTATGGAGAAGGGAAGGGCCACCTCCCCACATAGGTGGGGTGGGTGATCAGTCTGGATGGAGATGGAGGAGAGAGGGGGGGAATGGGAGGTCAAACCTAATGACCTTATTAATGAACTGCAACGTTGTAATGATGTTATAAGATGGCGTGTTGCAGTCTGTATGTATTCATGTATGTCTGCTGTGCTGCATTTCCACTTACAAAGATTGCAGACAGCTTGCCTATAGCTTACCAGGGATGATGCTCAATGCTATAACAATGAAGGGATGTGGAAAATGTTTTCATCCTTCTATTTTCAGGAGCATGGAAGTGGCAAGATGTACACACCTCACTGATGCTGCACTGGCCAATGTATTTGTCCTGTTTGGGGTAGCCACACCCCTCCCCAATGACCACGCCCATTACTGTGATTGCCAGTCACTGTGTGAAGGACCACCTCCCAACACAGATTCCCAGCCTAGACTGTCATGGTGCTTGACCCTTGTGTCATTATATGTGTGTTGTATGGCCACATGACATGTCTGTACATGTAGTTACTTGCCATCAGTGTACAGTGAAAAGCATCCCTCGCCTTCCTGTTCAGGGTGTAGGGCAAACTTATTGAAAGTTATAACATGTTATAACTTCTCATCTCTGAGTCATACGTTCATGAGCCAACTAAACTGTAGGACATGGTAACCATGTTTCATATTCTACTGAACAAAACTACATCACACACCAGCGCATAAATTATATATTTGTAGGACTATTCGGAACAACAGAGGACACTGACGCTCAACAACCTACGCTCTTACGTTTAAACAATGACATTGACAATGCATAATCCCTTACATCGTTTCTATAGAAAGGTCGGGGCACGATAACAGTGACAAAAAGTATAGCGCACAACACCCCCCAACCTGTATTGCTCATACAAGGTATACTATAACTGATGTCATCGCAAAATACTGCATGTACAAAGCATAAAGTATTTGTATCAATCGGCTGCGACTGAACATGATATGGAACGAAATGTACACACACGCAAAATTAAACATCAAATTATACACACAAACAAACATCGATCTGTTGCATGCGCCTTGCTAGGATCATGTGTGCATTGTTGTGAAAGTGATGCATGAGGAAAATGACAGAAGTCCGAATCGACAATAATAGTGTGATCGTAACATTCAGAGACAGCCTCATTGGTCACTATGTGGAGTTAGAAATAAGTTGCAAATCATGAAACAGACACGACAACCACACAAGATCAACTCACCCCAAAACTACGCTCATCACAGAGAACACCTCACCCAATGGACAATGCCAGCCGTCCAAAGGCCAGCTTCATATTCTAATTAGAAAGTGTCCAGACCTTAATGGGAGCACACAAACCATGGAACAGACACGACAACCGCACAAGCTCAACTCACCCCAACCTACACACACTATCAGCTCATCACAGAGAACACCTCACCCAATGGACAATGCCAGCCGTCCAAAGGCCAGCTGCATATTCTAATTAGAAAGTGTCCAGACCTTAATGGGAGCACACAAACCATGGAACAGACACGACAACCGCACAAGCTCAACTCACCCCAACCTACACACACTATCAGCTCATCAC
This sequence comes from Eunapius fragilis, assembly GCA_963681505.1. Lineage (NCBI taxonomy): Eukaryota > Metazoa > Porifera > Demospongiae > Spongillida > Spongillidae > Eunapius > Eunapius fragilis. The sequence continues at coordinate 8,468,681 of OY811975.1, read as the reverse complement.
AGAGAACACCTCACCCAATGGACAATGCCAGCCGTCCAAAGGCCAGCTTCATATTCTAATTAGAAAGTGTCCAGACCTTAATGGGAGCACACAAACCATGGAACAGACACGACAACCGCACAAGCTCAACTCACCCCAACCTACACACACTATCAGCTCATTACAGAGAACACCTCACCCAATGGACAATGCCAGCCGTCCAAAGGCCAGCTTCATATTCTAATTAGAAAGTGTCCAGACCTTAATGGGAGCACACAAACCATGGAACAGACACGACAACCGCACAAGCTCAACTCACCCCAACCTACACACACTATCAGCTCATCACAGAGAACACCTCACCCAATGGACAATGCCAGCCGTCCAAAGGCCAGCTTCATATTCTAATTAGAAAGTGTCCAGACCTTAATGGGAGCACACAAACCATGGAACAGACACGACAACCGCACAAGCTCAACTCACCCCAACCTACACACACTATCAGCTCATCACAGAGAACACCTCACCCAATGGACAATGCCAGCCGTCCAATGGCCAGCTTCATATTCTAATTAGAAAGTGTCCAGACCTTAATGGGAGCACACAAACCATGGAACAGACACGACAACCGCACAAGCTCAACTCACCCCAACCTACACACACTATCAGCTCATCACAGAGAACACCTCACCCAATGGACAATGCCAGCCGTCCAATGGCCAGCTTCATATTCTAATTAGAAAGTGTCCAGACCTTAATGGGAGCACACAAACCATGGAACAGACACGACAACCGCACAAGCTCAACTCACCCCAACCTACACACACTATCAGCTCATCACAGAGAACACCTCACCCAATGGACAATGCCAGCCGTCCAATGGCCAGCTTCATATTCTAATTAGAAAGTGTCCAGACCTTAATGGGAGCACACAAACCATGGAACAGACACGACAACCGCACAAGCTCAACTCACCCCAACCTACACACACTATCAGCTCATCACAGAGAACACCTCACCCAATGGACAATGCCAGCCGTCCAAAGGCCAGCTTCATATTCTAATTAGAAAGTGTCCAGACCTTAATGGGAGCACACAAACCATGGAACAGACACGACAACCGCACAAGCTCAACTCACCCCAACCTACACACACTATCAGCTCATCACAGAGAACACCTCACCCAATGGACAATGCCAGCCGTCCAAAGGCCAGCTTCATATTCTAATTAGAAAGTGTCCAGACCTTAATGGGAGCACACAAACCATGGAACAGACACGACAACCGCACAAGCTCAACTCACCCCAACCTACACACACTATCAGCTCATCACAGAGAACACCTCACCCAATGGACAATGCCAGCCGTCCAAAGGCCAGCTTCATATTCTAATTAGAAAGTGTCCAGACCTTAATGGGAGCACACAAACCATGGAACAGACACGACAACCGCACAAGCTCAACTCACCCCAACCTACACACACTATCAGCTCATCACAGAGAACACCTCACCCAATGGACAATGCCAGCCGTCCAAAGGCCAGCTTCATATTCTAATTAGAAAGTGTCCAGACCTTAATGGGAGCACACAAACCATGGAACAGACACGACAACCGCACAAGCTCAACTCACCCCAACCTACACACACTATCAGCTCATCACAGAGAACACCTCACCCAATGGACAATGCCAGCCGTCCAATGGCCATCTAGATATTAAACTAATAGCTCACGTCCATTTGTTATAGCACCTATTAATAACTCTGAACATATCACTGGTTTAGCATTAAGGTAACGCATTGGGGATGCAGGTTGGCGGAACTAGGGGCCACTAGAGACCAGTGCGCCCCCCCCCTCCCCCACACCACACACACACACACACACTTACTTTCTTACTGCTTGCGATGATTATGGCGCACATCCATACGGTAATACCCCCCGACTGGAAAGGAGGGGGATATTTCTTCCATCTCCGGCGCTTCTCTGCTTGATATTTACTAATTAGAGTGCCGCTTAATTGCATTTATTTACCTCGGCCCAACTTACGTAGGTACTTGTATATTCCTATTACTGCGCACTATTGTGGGTTTATACTGCACACGCGCGTTTCCGAGGGGGGGTTGATACGCGCCGAATACTTGTGTAATACTAAACCCCCCTTCATATCCATCTGTATACTGCTCATGGTATGTGTATCGATACGAGTCAGGATATTGGTCTGCTTACGCGCATGTCTGCATACCTATCTGCATACGTTAACGTGGGCAGACCTCTGCAATCTCTGCATACGGTACTATGTCACGCAGTGAAGGTTCCAATTCTGCACCAGAATATCGGCAGGTCGTGACTGCGAATGGTCAGGAAAGAGCCCAGCGCCAGCTTCAACTTGGACAGAAGCATGCGCACGGTGAAGGAAGTGCACTAAAGTGTCCCTGAGTGCATTATGGCGTAATACAACATCACCCCCACATTTGCAAGTTAAAGCATGGTGTCCAAGAGGGTCCAGGCTGCAGGGCAGAAGGAACACTGAGAGCCCTGGGAGGTATCTTGGCCCAGCCACCACTTGACAGCTACCCTGAAATCAATAGGGTCAAGATGTAGACCTTGGGATGTGGAAGGAATAACTGAGAGCCAGGATGTGGCATGAGGGACTGAAACTGATAGCAGCCTAGCCTTGTTAGCAGGAGAGGATCGATCAAACAGGTTTTGAAAACAATGGTCATTCACTTTTGAAGACAGAAGCTTCTGACTGACAGGTGAGGAGACAATCGAATTGACAGAAAGGTTCTCGATTGGAGAAACTTGAGAATTGAAGTGGTCAACGGCATTTGTGAGGTGTATGTCTTCAGAATCAACAACACCAGAGGAACAGACAGAAGCGATATATGCTGAGCTTGAGTGAAGGGACAGTGAGCGCAAACCTAGACCACCACTGTGGAGGCCAAGCTGGGCCTGACACCATGCCTCATCAGAAGTTGCGAAACCTATACAGTCCATGAAACAGTGGTGGACGTCCTCATCAAAAAGCTTGAAAGCTTCCAATACCAAATCAGTTGGAGTTGAACGAGCCAAGTAACTTAACCTGCAAAAGCTACCACACAAACGAAGTAAAGTTAAAGCCACTTGTGGGTCTGTGGCAGCGACATCTTTCAAACGGAGCAACAGCTTGTGTGCTTGGAGACGTTTTGAGGCAATAAAATTTGCACAGTATATGTAATCACCTATTGGGCACCCTAAGATCTCAAAATGAGGCAAATGGGATACTTTAAGCTCTGATGGGAAAGTGGGGGTATCGCCTGGGCAGTAGAGCTCACATTTAGAGATATTGATGTATAGACCAAGAGGGGGTCCCAACTCCTGTAAAAGGGACAAGGATCGACGAATTGAAGATTTCTTGCCTGCTAAGATGCCATCGTCAAGATACCAAGCTTGATACAAAAGTTGGCTGCACTCAGTATCCTCTTTAATAGCTCCAGCAACCTTATGCAAAACCAATGCAAATAGAAAAGGACCCAGTGGGTCTCCCTGCTGCACACCTGATTGGGATGTTAGCTGACCCATAGTGTGCCACAGAAAAGGATGAGAGCCATAACACCAGGCAACCCAAGGAAGCAAATCTGGGAAATGCTTTGCGCATTCCTGTAGAACAGCATCTCTGGAGACTAAATTAAAAGCGTTCTTGAAATCCACCTTCATAACTGAAAAATCCATGTCATTCCAAAACCTTTCCACACAGGATCTAATTCCATGAACGACCTTTTCTGAACCCATAGGGCAAGCCACACCAAACTGTATGGGCTCAAAAAAATCAATAACCCTTTGTTTAATGACAGCGCATAAGCATTTTCCTGTCAACCTCCTTAGAACCTCGCCCACAGCAATAGGTCTTATGTCTGGGGCACAACCGGGCTTTAACTTGCTGAGTGCTGTCAAGGACCCACCTGCCATGAAAAGAGAAACCTCCTGGGGAACTTTCCCAGACACCAAGAGGTTAACAACCCTTCTGAGCAGCAGGGAACAAATAGTCGTGGGAAGTGGAATGGAAGCCGCATCTAACAGGTGTTGCACTCTTAGGCCAGAAGGACCTGCTGCAGTACCCTTCGGGAAGGATTTAAGGATATTGTAAACATCAAAATCATCATTCAGGAATATGGATTGAGCAGAAGTTGTTTCGGGGATTATAGGGAGTGGCCCCTCTGGGTGTTTGTCCTTTAACAGCTTCCACGTATCCTCATTATTGGGTGCCAGGCCAGAGGATACTAAAATTCTACAGGCTTTAGCAAACATGCCCTCATGAGACAACGAAACTGCAAAATCAATGAGATTACGTGGGACAGAGTCATCTGAGTTAGTGCGCGCCAAAGGTCCTGTGACCCTGCGACTCTTTGCCATATTCCATAATGTCACATGATCCCCTTTGCACCACAAATTGCATAGCGAGTCTATTGGGGTTGGGTTATTACGCCTACCACCCCGTTTTTTTGACGGCAAGAGGCACTTTGGTAGCATAAATAACTTCAGCCAAGAGTCCAAAGAGTTATCGTGAAGCACTGCCTTCAAAGAAAGAGACAACGCTAGGGCAAAAGCAGGACGAGACTTCTTGGGAATGTACCGCAAGGTTCGGCAAGATAGGAGGCAAACTTCTTCAAAAGATGGTAAGACTGTGTTTGTACTGTGCGAGGACTCGGGGAGCAATGGAATCAGTGTTTGAGGAGCTGCCAAGCCAACTAAGCATCTTTGCGAATGTGATGCAAACCGAGATTTAGCCACAAGTGCTCGACACTCACAAATGTACAAGCCTTGTTCCTGCAGCCATTCTTTAGGTACATCGCCAAAAAACAGACCCCGTGCGTGAAGACCCATATGTGAACGCCACATAGTTGGAGCAATTAGCTCGTGGCAGCCAGCTACAATGCATTGCTTCCTGTGAAGAGGTCGGACAATTGGTGCCTGTGGTGAAGTCATAGCTCGATCGCTTCCCGACTCCACTTGCAAAGGCTCGGGCGATAGTTGGACAGATGAAAGAGGCACAAAAGGTTCTATGAGAGATGTATGCGCTGTTGCTATTCCAGCCGAAATAGAGGGTGTCAATGGAGAAAGCTGGGGTTCTGATGTCCCATGCGAAACCGACGATCGCCCAGGTGACGACGTATTAAAAGGTAAAGGTGGCTCAGAAGGTGGTTGTGGACTACCAAGTAGCGAACGGCTATTATTGTTATTTGAAAACACGGCCTCACAGCTGCTGCCATTGGACTTAGATGAGTGGCGGCTGTCATTCATGCAGAACGTACATCGGATCCGCTTAATGGTAACCAAGACTGACTTACAATCCGCACAAACGGTGAAACCTGCTTCGTGAAGTAAGTCCGCCGAGATTCCAGGGTCTTTTCAAAGTGTATCTGCAGGTGTTTTTTAAAAGCATCCTTCGTCCCTAAAGAAGAGGAACAACCAGGTAAGGAACATTCAAACCTACCTGCAGAAGCGCTTGGACGATTGTGTTCCAGATCCAGAGGCTGTGAATCCGATTGCCGGATAGAACTATGCGGGGGACCTCGTACGGTTTTTAAAACGCGCTTACCACGCGCCATTAATGTAATTTCTATTCAATAATAATAATATTTATTATTATTGATCATTTATGTACGTACACACCATCTACACAAAAGTCAGCAAATGCAGTCCTCGTGTGCGCTCCCGGACAATGTTCCAAGGTCTAGCCTCGTTAGACTTCCGTGGTTTGAGAAAAGAAAGTTCCACATGGTCCTCCGAGGCAGCTTCCAAGTAATATCCCTCTTTCGTGGCCCTAATCCGCAGAGGGAATTCCTCTCTTTTCGAGCCACTCCCGAAGTCAACTTTTCAGCTTTGTCACCTGTCCACATCATCCTTCCATCCAGGTGTCCGTCTCCAAATAAGAGCGCACCACGAATCATCAAGGCTATGGTTTATTATTATTATTATTATTATTTATTTTTTTGCAGCAACAAAAATGATAACATGAAACATATACTCCATATACAACATTTACAGTTTTAAGTTACACAATGTTACTAAACAAAAAACAATACACTGGAACGGAGAAGGTGAGGAGACTAACATCCAGTTGCCATTGAACGGGACAGCAGAGCTCTGGCATTCGCTCTAACTAGAACCAGGTTTAACCTGCCATATAGAGCCGAAGTGGCCTGGGACTTTTTAATCTAATTGCCAGGCGCGCTGCACGTCGAGAAAGGTTTGTCTGTGCTTCAGGACCCCAACATCCATATACCTCAACTGCCAAAGGTACACACACCCATCCAAGCTCTGGGCACTTGGTGTCATTGCTGGCATGTTTTCTGTTCTTATTATTATTATTATTATTATTATTATTAAGACAAGATTCAATTTAACGGCCAATAATACAAGAGAATACATTAATACATACACATATGGCTAACAACAACACGACCTAACATGACCTAACATATACTTATCCTAACGCACTCACTCACTCATACAATTTTTATACTAAAAACTCCTCTTCACTGTCCATCTTAATTGTTCCCAACACAGAAGCTGCATTGCCACGTTTGACGGCAACTGAGAGTCTCTGAGTGAGGTATGCAAAGGAGTTGGCTTCTCCAGACACTTGCCTCAATCGATGCCCCAACTCTTTCAGGAACTCTGTTGTCTTTGGTCCAAAAACTCCACTTGTCTCTATTGCCACTGGAGTGAAAAAGTAGCATGAGTCATGGTGTTTATACTCTGCATTTTCCTATCTAGATTGTAACATTAGCATGCAAATCTAATATAATAATCTATGCTGACATGTCGCACACTTATTGTGACTCATATTGTTAGTTGACAGACACTTCCCACCGAAGTGATTGACAAGACGTCCTGGACAGGCTTCTAGTTCCCTGTGACGGTAAGTGTATCTGTAAAGATTTACAAATGTGACATGTGTGTCTATGTGTTATGCAGGTGGTGTTTGGAGGTTTTTCATCAGTTTCACTCTGAAAAGGATGAGCACTTGGATTGTTACATTATCAGAAACAATTTATAACCCACTCGACTGGATGCCATAATGACGTTTGGCAATTCTCTCAACGGCTGAAGTCTTGTGTATAACAGAGGTATTTGTGATTGGATTGGTAAGTGATTGAACCTTTTGAAACCTTTGGTGGCAGAGGGTCATAACATTCCCCTGTCTGGCCATCATTGGAAACACCTCTCTGTATGACTCCTGGCAATTCTTTTTGTACTTGCTGTACTCTATCTTGGTATTGCATATACCTGAAGATGGCCAATGCCCTCATACTGGCGCTTGCAAACGTGAACATGACACACACACACACACACACACACACACACATGCACACACACAAACATGCACACACACCTGAAGCATTTTAGGAACTGGCATAAGTAAATCAAGTTATTGCACTTGGCACATGGTGGCTACTATATGAAGCTACTGTCTATTTTCATTCCCTTATTTTGGGCAAGAACACTTGTTACTACATGTATGCACACGTTTAATTTATTTATTAAGTGGATAATCAGAAGTACAGTTGTACAGTGCATTATTTTTCTGATATAGTGGCACTCTTTGTGCACACCGTTAAACTGAGGGACAGTGTACTGGCATGCATCAAACGTTCTTGTGTCTGTACCATGTTGCTTGTGGTTTAAATTTCATTTGTTATTTCATTTGTTACGTTTTTAAATTTTATGTGTTATTTCATTTGCGTTTGTGCGATGCTGTACATGTGAGGGTGTTGTATAAATCATGGATTCGACATGGTATGAGCAGAAATGACAGTGGCCTATGAGGTAGGATGTAAGGTTAGAAAGTTAATGCTATCGATTTCGAGTCCTGGAAAGGGCATTTTTGCTTTGTCATCTTATAACGAGTTATAACCGTTCTAAATCGTACTAAATCGTGCTATTTCGTACTATGAACTAATTATTTATTTTTAAAAATTCTCTTACATTCAAATCGCACTATTACTGTTAATAATAAGTTTGTTATTTTTTTCCCTTTCCCCTCGAAGAACGTGTCTTAGTGTGCACATCTCCACAGGGAAAAAACGCGTGGAATCATTTAGGAAACATTGTGTGATATAACAGAGAATTATACACAAATCACACGCGTCAGATTCTCTATGTAAGATCACGCAATGATTTTCAGAAGATTTAAAAATCCTCAGTAAAATCAGAACTTGATTCCACGTGTTTCTTCCCTGTGAGCTCTTGAGGTTATGAAGATGTGACAGTATCTTTCAAAGCCCACGTGCCGCGATGCTATTATCTACGAAGTAATTAAGATGGAAAGTCTTGTATTCTGTGTGCTGTCGAAGTATATGACAATTGTGGTTACAGTGTAAGTGGCTCATGATCAGGCTTATAATGCACTGAAGGCTCCTGATAGTAATGGTAACACGATTCCTTTCCAGTACAACTCCTTTGTTACCATCTACAGTGCTGCTTAAAACTATATTGTTTCAAAGTTGAAGCCGGATAATGACCAGTACTCACACATCCTGGACACATATCTCTCTAATACTGTTACACTGGCGTTATTTATAAGCACATACACGTGACTGAACACACACCCGCGCCGTTTCCATGCATGTACGAATACATTGTACGATTGTGTACATAAAAATAAGAAATTGAACGCCGGGTAGTATTTTATCTAATCGACGTACACCGTGTTAAATCATTTCATCGTGATTTATGCGATTAAGAAATTGAACGATCGTACATTATCTGATTTATTGACGGTACACACTGTATAAATCCATTGCTAAATTGTTAGGGTTATTGAACGATAGTATATATTATCTAATCGACGATGCACCGTGTGAATTCCTTGGTGTAGCATTGTATTGTGATTTGTAAAACGACATGATTAATATATTGAACGACAGTATATTATCTAATCGACGATTCACCATCATCCATGTGAATACCTTGGTAGCATCGTATTGTGATTTAAACACGACATGACTAAGAAATTGAACGAAAGTCAATTATCTAATCGACGATGCACCGTGTAAATTCCTTGGTAGCATCGTATTGTGATTTATAAAACGACATGATTAAGAAATTTAACGATAGTAGATTATCTAATCGACGATGCACCGTGTAAATTCCTTGATAGCATCGTATTGTGATTAAAAGCATGACTAAGAAATTGAACGATAGTGTAGTATTTTAACATCGTAAAATAATTAAAAGCACGATGTGAAACGATCGTAAACATTAGTGTACGGATTTTTTGCTGGGGCGCCGGCTTCTGGTCCGAGCCCGATAGGGGGTACCTAGCGGAAAAGAGGAAGGGGAGGAGCCTTATATTATATGAACGGGTTTACAACTGCCCCTGTATCTGCCCATGCGTTCGTGAGTTCTCGTTGACGCGATAAGCAATTATCTCTCGTCTATTTCGGCGCCCCCTCAACCCTGCGCCCGGGGATAAATGTCCCGATATTGTCGAGAGAACAAAAAAGTTCTCACATACTTAGTATGCCTCTGATATACTTACTTTTCAATCGTGTGACAACTGTTCCACCCTGCTCGCGTCACAACGTCCTTGTTTAATGTCTCTTATTTTAGAACGAAGATTGGATTCAATTTTAGCCTTCCGTTGTAAAGCTTGTTTTAAATTGTGGTTTTTCCTTTTCAGTTGTTGCTTAAGCATGCGATTCACTTTAGCCATTCCCTGCAACTCATCCTTCCTTTTAGCACAATTCTTACAATCAGTTCTTACATTAAGTGGAATAGGTAAAGGTGGATTGTACATTACATTTATCTCTGTATTCAAAGCTGGTAAAGTAACAGCTACATCCTCAGCTGTGTCAATAGACACTATAAACTGCTTATTGAGAAACACCTCTCCTTCAGCCCAACACCTTGTAAGATTTTTTTTAAAATTTGACATTATATTAATAAAATGAGACATTATGACGTATTGCCCAACGCAACACATCAGGTGTAGTGGTGACCTTGCTTCCAGCAGAGTGCTCAAGAATTGATGCAATGATACTTCTAGTATTTTCTAAACGTTGAGATGCTATATTGGTGTGGATGTAAAACACTAGCCCCTTTCGTATCATGGGTGCTTGCAGTTCATTACGTTCATTGATGTCATTTTTAAAATGGTCCACAAAACTCTTCAAATCACCAACAGTCTTCATTATCCATGCAACTACACACAGAACTGTTGAATAAAAATATAGAGTTTAATAAACGTAGTATTAAAAACATGAATACTAACATTGCATGTTGCATGACAAATTTTGATTAAATTGGTTTGATCGATAAGAGCACTGCGCTAATTTAGAATATCGTGATATTCAAGGCGCTGTTACTACATAAGCAGCAGAGTCTGAAAATTATCTAGCTAAAGAACCCACGACAACGAAAAGGTGCGTTTTATATAGAATACCTCGTTAATACTCTCGACCTACGTAAAATAAAGTCAGAAACATATCTTAGTAACATTAGGGCAAACAAGTATGATGTCCCACTGTCATAAAAGCTATTCGCTTTCACGATAATCGCGTACTTTAAACCATATGAAGCCGTTCGTGGAGGCTTTGAGACAACACCCTGCGCATCGTCTGATTGCCCTCATATTTAAATGAATAATGAATCTAGGTGTCCTTAATGCCTTCATAATTATGTATTTCATGCAACCCATTCAATGCGCTACAAAATTCTATAAGCATCAAGCCATACCTTTTTTTGACACGCCCACAACTTACTACTGCGAATCATTTCACCGTACACAACGAATAGCAAATGCTAAAAGAAGCCATGGGCTACCTTTATAGAATATAGCAAGCACAACAAAACTCGAAACCAGCGCAAACAAACGATCGCCTCAAATCAATCCTCTCCGTCAGTCTAAAATTACGGCACAATTTTTGGGATACAATTTTTTACGGTAGTTACGTGATTTATCCAAGTACCTATACTATAGTATACGTCACATTATCATTTACTTTGGAAATGGCTTACCCGTTTGACCCAGTGACGAAGGTGGTAGTGTGTATACTCGCCCGATGAAGCTGCTGGACAGTACTTGGCGTCATTTCAGATAGCTAGTGTAACGCCGATTTCCATTAAGGCCACTACTACTTACTTATATAGACTGCACGTGATGACAAGCTGACGTTATGCCGTTTTCAAACGTTCTTGGTAAAAACGTCTGAGGAAGTCCGAAAATAATTGGAAAAATTCAAAAATTATGATTATAGGTATATCTTATGAAAGAGCCGTTACAAAGATGACTACATATTTTGTACAGATGCTATAAAGGGTGGAACATGACTATTAGATATATATCTTCCCATGACAAGGAAATACAAAGAAAATTTCCAAGACGAGGTTTCCGTACATTTCCTATCTAACTAAAACATATGAATTTCGTGTAGTGTGCAGGTAATTATTACATGTCTTATTAAGGTTACGTCAGCGTCATTACGTATGTACACAACCGTCTCAATGTTTTGGACGAGTGCGTCTGGGGACGGGACTAGTTGTCAGGGGCCACTGGGACGCTGTGTACAGATGAGTGTGGCTTCGTTAAGTAAGGAAGCATACATAGCGGTTTAAATGGGATTGTGAGTAGAAGTAGACAGTTTTTAGACTGGCTGACACGTAAAACCTGTCGAGGACATTTCGCCTTCAGTCAGAAGAAGTAGTGTTCAAATGGTGTGATTCCATCTCGTGAGTCATGTGTATAGTCTCGTACCCAGACCCAGATTTTCATAGCGCTACGTGAAAAGTGGGTCTGGGAAAATTCTCGAGTTCTGGAAGTTATTTTGTAGACGTGACGTCATTGCAAACGTGACGTCCAATAGCTCCATGATGCGGTGTTACACCAGCACCTACCAATTATTGCAATATATGAATCGCTGCAAAGTGTGTGTTGCTCCCGTTTTGGAATGCAAAGAGAGAAGGCGTCTTGATAGCACTCAGGTGGAACATTGCTGAGCTGTGTTAGTTGACTTTATAGCTTGCGATGTTGGGAGAACAAAGAACGATGCGGCGAAAGAGTACGGGTCTGGTTTCGTATGCAAGAAGTGCTTCAATCTCGCTGCTACATACTTGACATTGATGGAGAAATTAAGAAATAAGTTGCAAGAGACATTTCGTCTTAGAATAGACTTGGCACGTCAGTATATCCAGGTCGACAAGGCACTAAGCGTTCAGCTGACAGCCGTCCACAAGGGTCTAGTGCAGTAAAGGTATTGACATATGTTTTGTTTTATTATACATGTATCATTATATTGGAGGTTGCTGTGACCTATGAAGGCGGACTTGAGAAAAGATATATCCTTTCATCATCAAGAGAAGCGATAGGTAGGTAGTTAGGTCCCAACACAAAACAAGCTTTAGCAAATCACTTACTGCAATCCGCAATTATGAAGAAGCATCTTGTAGGGAGGATGCAGAAATGAAGAGCATTCTCAGAGGGTGTACATGTACTGTGAAAGGTGCAAGCCTCCCATTCTTCTGATCGACACTGCACTTCTCTCAAAATTGTAGCCCCTGTTTCTCATTGGAATTCAAGAGGCCTGCATTCCCAAAAACAGCTTCAAACGATGACATAATTGCTTCATGCATTGCAATACTTGCTAAGTCTCATGGCAAACATACTGTTGTTCACCTTCTTCTTTCACTAATTCTCTACTCTGGACATGCTAGGAAAATGGTAAATGCAGGCAACTCATTGAAATTATGCTGACAACGCATGCATGCATTGTCAAACTTTAATGAATGCATAGGTTTACTCAAGGCTGCAGAAAGCTGGTGTGTGCTTGTCAAGTGTCAGTACTCGAGCATTGGTTGATATTCTTGGTACCAACCATGATGCTGTTGTTAAGGAATGGGTTGCTGCATTTACGCCAACTAATCAGGCAAGAAAGATATTTGTTATTTATTGCATAAGTTTATTTGTCTGTGTTTCTAGGGCTACATCTCAGGTGCACCAATATTTGGTACCTCATTGTCTATTGACCAGTCAGATTCACCATCCAGCACATCTTCAGCATTTGACTTTCGTCCACCAATGTGCACATCTACCCCACCTCCATCAGATTTTTCCTCATCGTCAAGCAATGAGAAACCTGCTGAGGATGTTTCTCCATTGAGCCCAGACATTTCTCTTCTAACTACATCATGTAGTAATGAAAACATAAGTGAATCATTACATGACAATCCAATTGTAACAAGTGGTAAGCATTACTGTTTTGGCCTATATTGCAATTCAGTTATGATTGACATTAGTATTTGTTTTCACAAATAGAGCACACTAGTCCATGTCGAAATGCAATCATTGCTGATGGTGAAGAGGAATTGGGGTGGCCTGGATTTAAACTAGTTGGGGACAACATTGATAAGAACATTAACCTCTTGACATGAGATTCAGCAGTAAACTACATTACTGCACTATTTTCATTTGTATTCTGTAAAGGACAGAATCAATTTTAAAAGAAATCCTTGAGAGTGTTACTAAATCAAAGTACTATTCAGTCAATTTAGATTACACTCCCCAGGACCTGATGTACTGTTAGCCGCAATGAACAAATGACTGTTGTCCTTAGCTCAGTTGAATTAGGTAACAAAACAGTGTACAATGTATAACATTTTGTAGGGTTTGTGCACGTCCAAGAAAGCACCGGCATTGGGCTGACAAAAGCATTTCTGTATTAACGATAGCAAAAATAATTTGGCCCAAAGTGGATTTACGTAAAAAATTTATTCAGCTGGTAATCAGTTAATTGGTACATTAATTCAGCTATTAAAGCTAGCTTTCCGTGCATAAGGAACTTTAAAATGTGAATGGATTAAGAGTGTCCAGCAAAATCACCCTTATGCTTAATGAAATTTTCCAGGACAAGCAAAAGAAAAGTAACACTCGCATCGATATGTATGGCTAATTATAAATTCAGTGCGTAATATAACATTATGATGGATAGTCCAATTTAGGATGCGTATAAGGAGCATTTGATAGAAGCTCTTTGGAGTTCACGGAAATGAAAAATTTGAAAAACTATCCAGAAGGGTGATTTTGCTGGACACTGTCCCAAATATTCATTATTGTCATGTGTTCAGCGATGATTATGTTACATGTGCGCTGTGTCGCAAGCTACAAACGTGGATGAGCATGCAATATTGAAAGGGATAAATTCTTTTTTCACCGGCCTGTCACAAATAATTTAATCTGGGGGCAAAATTTCATCCTAGAATTAATTTTTGCAAGTCACATCCGGCCAAAAATCATCCGTCCCTGCAATTTTTCATCCTACCTTATATCACCATCCTGTGTTAGCACCACGTGTCAGTTTAATTGAATCAGCCTTGCCAAGAATTTAAGATGATAGCTCCGAAGACATTGTGGACTTCGTATATGTCTATTTGACTGGAAAGGGGTACCCTCCAACAGGGCCGGCCTTAGGCAAAAAAGGCCTTGGTGGCCCTTTCAACCTCGCTCGAGGGTGGCCTAGGGTTGCAAATTGATTGGCTTGTGCGCATACCTTAAGTTTAACGGTAGGATAACCGACTACGTAGAAGCTATCTATGGTAAACGGGTACTATATGTCGCAGAAGACAGCCCTATGCGGCCATACAATTTGTAGACAAAAGGCATACCTCTTGAAATATTGAAAAAGTGGCGTAATGCCCTAGCAACCATCCTTGACAACCGACAACCTTAGAAACCTTGCACTACATGTTAACATGTTTGAACTTGTCACCATTTTAAAGCCATACAATGAATGAAGTATCTTTGTTGTATTTGTAGCCAAAGTCACATGGCCTCGTTTTCTCTCCACCGCTTCCTACAAGCGGCCATTTTTCGACAAACGCATCGACTTCAACGTACTTTTTGGACCACGTAGACAAATTCTGCACCCCAGTTGGAAGCGCATAACAAAAGGAGAGAGAAAGAACTTACAACATTTAGTATGGCACTGTAGCCATACTTTTTCTTCGCAATGGTATACGCATGTGAAGTATACTGTGGTTTGAGCCGTGTAAACTAGTTATAACCCAGCTCATATACGTGTTGACGTGAAAATCAGCTGGACCCCCCTGTCCTTATGTACACACTGTCAGCTGGACACCCAGCGCACCTACCCACTGTAAGTAGTTGCAACCCCTGCCCCATGTACATGTATTGGACCCCTTGCCTTCATGTACCCACTGCAAGCAGCTGGACCCCCTGACTGCCCCCTGCACCCACCGTTACACTCTGCCCTCATGTACCCACACTGTAATCCCCTGTCCCCATGTGCCCACTATAAACAGCTGGACCTCCTGCCCCATGTACCAGCTGTTAGCAGCTGGACCTCTTCCCCCACATGTCTACTGTAAGCAGCTGAACCCTCAGCCTTCATGTAAGCAGCTGGACTCCCTGCCCCCATGCATCCACCGCTACCTCCTGCTCTCATGTACCCACTGTGAGCAGCTGGATCCCCTGCCCACATGTACCCTTTATAAGCAGCTGGACCCTCTCTCTCATGTACCCGCTGTAAGCAGATGGACACCCTCCTCCCATGTGCCCACTGTAAGTAGCTGTACCCCTGCCCCATGTACATGTATGCAGCTGGACCCCCTGCGTTATGTACCCACTGTAAGCAGCTGGAACCCCTACCCCATGAGTTCACTGTAAGCAGCTGCACCCCCTGTCCACATGTACCCACTATAAACAGCTGGACCCCTCTTCCATGTACCCACTGTAAGCAGCTAGACCCCTTGCCCCCATGTACCCACTGTAAGCAGCTGGATCCCCCCTGCCCCCATGTACCCACTTTAAGCAGCTGGACCCCCTTGCCCCCATGTACCCGCAGTAAGCAGCTGGACCCCTGCCCCCATGTACCCACTAAGCAACTGGCCCTCTTGCCCCCATGTACCGTACACACTGTAAGCAACTAGCCACCTTGCCCCCATGTACCCACTGTAAGCAGCTGGACCTCCCTGCCCCCATGTACCCACCGTAAGCAGCTGGACCCCCTTGCCCCCATGTACCCACAGTAAGCAGCTGGACCCCTGCCCCCATGTACCCACTAAGCAACTGGCTCCCTTGCCCCCCTGTACCCATGTACCCACTGTAAGCAGCTGGACCCCTGCCCCCACATATGCCTACCCTCATGTACCAACTGTAAGCAGCTGGACCACCTCCCCCATGTACCCATGCCCCCTTGCCCCCATGTACCCACTGTAAGCAACTGGCCCCCCTGCCCCCACGTACCCACTGTAAGCAGCCGGACCCCTCCCTCATGTTCCACGCCCCCTTTCCCCATGTACACCCTTGTAAGCAACTGGACCCCTGCCCCCCATGTACCCACTGTAAGCAGCTGGACCCCTGCCCCCCATGTAACCACTGTAAGCAACTAGATCCCCTTGCTCCCATGTACCCACTGTAAGCAGCTGGACCCCCTCCCCCATGTACACACGCCCCCTTGCCCCCATGTACCCATCGTAAGCACCTGGGCCCCCCCTGCTCCCATGTACCCACTAAGCAGCTGGACGCCCCTGCCCCTCATGTACCCACTGTAAGCACCTGGGCCCCCCCTGCCCCCATGTACCCACTAAGCAGCTGGACGCCCCTGCCCCCATGTACCCACTATAAGCAGCTGGACCCTGACCCCCATGTACCCACTGTAAGCAGCTGGACCTCCTGCCCCCCATGTACCCACTGTAAGCAGCTAGACCCCAGCCCCTGTGTACTCTCTGTACTCTCTGCCCCTATGTACTCACTAAGTAGCTGGACCCCCTGCACATGCCCCAAAGTACCTACTATAAGCAGCTGGACCCCTGCCCCATGTTCCCGCAGTAAGCAGCTGGACCCCCTGCCTCATGTTCCCACAGTACGCAGCTGGACCCCCTGCCCTCGTGTATCCATTATAAACCCCCTCTCATGAATGTTCTCCTTTTGATCTCTCTAGCCACCAAATGTTTTCCACAAGCTCTGCAAAGTTTCTGGAGCTGGTATATGTAGTGTTCCATCTAGGCTATGTGACCGAATAAAGCTACTAATACCGCATTATTCATAGAAAAGCAAAACTCTATTGTGTGGTGAAAAAAAAGTATGGCCGGACCTAAATGGTGTTTCTGTGTACCTAAATGTGTATAGTTGACAATGCGGCATGCTGACGTTCCTGAGAATTTGTCTGTGCTTAGTATTACCAGCGTGAAGTACCCCCTCTCCATTACGATATCCATATATAAATTGGCTGCGCGTTATTAAGGATTGCGATTTGAAGAGTGCGCATATGGTATAGTCTCTACTACGACGATACATCAATCAAATGGGAGGGATCAACAGGTATTTGATGGTAAAATGAACAAGATACAGCTCTATCAAAATACGCAATTTTAATGAGGCCATGGCGCATCTAGCCGCAATGGATTTTTTTGGTTTACGGTATTGTCTAGTTATGGACCCTTTTGTCCAGCCGCAAAGGGCTGTAAGAAAGAGTCAGATTTGCGCACTTAAACTAACTAGTTTTGTTATTTGTGCTAATTGATGCTCACCCACCTCTTGTCGCAAGGGGTGGGGCTAATGTACCATGCCTGTCATGACACGCATTATCAATTGCAGATGGGTTTATTAACATATTAAATTTAAATTTAAAATGCCATATTAATTGTAGATTTGTAGTACCTGCGATGGTAATTAAATTTTTGTCTTGATTTTTGTATAACATTGCTTTTTATTGTATCGCAGTAAAATTACAATTCAAATTCAGACCAATTTTCTGAGGTCACTCAATTCAATGTGAAATAAAATGCAAGATGGCTGTTGATATAAGGGCGATTTCTCCATATGATTTTGTACACGACAGCCCAGCAAACTTGAATGGTAAGATTATAAAGGCATGAGGGAATACTGTTCCACACTAATGCTAGGCCTATCCACGTTAATTGTTGGGTTTACAATCCCTCTATATATTATCTCTGCTATCACCATCTGATCTCGAGTTTCTCAGTGTATAATATATGGCCACCAATGCGTGTTGCGCGATCCAGACTGCTAACTGGTTGTGTTGCATGTATTGTGTGTGTACACGTGTTGTTTGAACCCCAAGGGGTATGTGATAGTGCAACACTGGTACGGAGTGAGTACAAGAGCCCAAAATCAATGAAACCAGAGAGAAGTGATGTCGTATGAAGTGCTCTAAGTAGGAAGTCAATAACACTTACCGATTAAAAGGTGATGTGTTTTTATAACAAATATCGGAGGGGAAATTTCCTCGGCAACTGACCCACATAATATTTATTATTATTATGCAATGCAAAAGTATTAAAATATAATACATTGTATCATTGGAATACATATATGGCAATTCACAGGCTACATTAAGATACACAAGTGTAAAAAACAGTACTGAGAATTCATTGCCTCAAGCAGGACCAGAGACAAGGATGATATACACTATCAATCTTTACCACATATGGTCATAGTGTAAATTTGAATCATATATTGATAACCATACGTGTTAAAAATTGATTGTGAATATCATCCTTTGTCTCCAGCCTGCGAAGATAATTTATGTAATCAGTGCAATGTAAAAAATAACATCATATACAAAAATCACTATATGTGCAGTAATACATTATTCAGAAAAAATTTTCAGGACAGCAAATGAAAATGTAGAAGAAATACATTTAACATCAACTACAGCATATTGTGTTGTCTCAAATTTACTTGCTGCAACTTTAAAATTGTACACATCTGTGGGAGTAGAATCTATATTTTTTGCTACTACTAACTCCATGTTGTCATCAGTGAGGTCAGTTTCATTTTGTGGCAATTTAATTTTAAATTGAAGCGTCCCATCATTTGGAATAATAGAAATCCAAAATATTTCAGTAAGAATCCTTCGGCCACGAGGTAGTGGAAAAATAGATCTCATCATATCTTTTATGCATCCAGCTCCTTTTATGCAAGTGGTACCATAAGGTTTGATGCATAGATTTTCAAATTCACAGATGCAGCCAGATTCAATAGGCACCACTGATTTACACATTACATTAGCTTCTTCTGTTGAACATAATTAGGGAAAGGAGAAGAAAATAAAGATAATTAACACAGAAATTAAAAGTGAAATGTTACATTGAATGGTATTTTCATTCGATCAATCAAAAAATTGAGCCAGAGTATCAGGCAAGGGTTACTATTAAAGGTTTTATAATTGAAATAGACCTCAGACGTTAATGTTTGGCTTACGCAAACACACCTGCATGGCTTAGGACTTCAAACTGCTCAATTGGTCTTCTATACAACTTTAAACCGTTCCTTCACATTTCAAATGCTTCCTTAAGTCCTCCATCGAGTTTTGCTCGAAAATGTTTTTCGTCTTTTTTTGCGCCATTGTTTGTTCTTTTTGGTGTCTTTCAACGTACAGAGCATCCTTATTGTTGTATTGCCAAGGAGCACGATGAACTTAAGGATGCGTTAGAAAATGAAGGAACAGTTGAAAGCTGTATTGTAGGCCAATTGAGCACTCTGAAGAAGCCAGAGAATGAAGTAGGGACACTTCAAATGGGGAGCTACTAAGGAAAAACAGCATATATGTAGCACATCCCCATCAGGGTATGAGGCTTCAGAAGCATCCTCATTAAAATCATCTGGAAAAGAGAGTATGTAAGGCACCACCTGTTGATCCTTACAATGGAGATCCCTACAAAGTAAAACTAGATGACTGGTTATCCTCCATGGAGAGAGCTGCAGAGTGGAACAAATGGCCAGAAGAGGAAACGTTGTTGCAGCTTGCTGGACATCTAGATAGATGAGAAAGCATTACAAGAGTACACACTGATCAGGGAGGCAGAAAGGACCACTACATGTATGAACAAGCAATAGCACCACTCAGAACTCGTCTGGACTCTGGGAGCAAAACATTCGCCGCTCAGGACATCCGTCATTTGTGTCAGGATGACAAGGAATCTGTGTTAGAATTCATCAGGAAATTGGAGGCACTTTTCGTGTTGCATATGGTTGAGATAATATGTCTCAGGAGATGAGGAACACTGTACTTTTTGGCCAGATGCAAGAGGGCCTCAAGCATGATGCCATGAAAGCGTTAGCTGTGTCTGAGCTGCGATTTACAAAGTACTGTGTATCGCTGCCAAGAATGAGGAAAGGAGGCTAAAGGTGTTACGGAAGGAGCACTAATACATGTCAGGGTGTTTAAAACCCCTCAGGGAAGCTGTGACTCAACAACAGTTGTCACCCATGCCTAAGGCTTGGAACCTGAGAGTAGGTCCACTGTCCTCACTGAAGCAAATCGACAACTGTAAAAGATAGCAGCCATAATGGGGTCAAGCAGATCCAGATGGCTGAGGTGGTAGTAAGCCACATTGTCTGTGACTAGAAGTGCAGAAAGTCCTGGTATATGGTCTGATTGACATCACAATCATGGGAGGTGGTTTGCTTAAAAGGATAGCAACTGCAGAAGAAGTGTATGAAAATAGCAGACATAACTCCACGAACTCATGATCAGAAAACATTCTCATTAGATGGTAGGACTAATTTAGAGCTATAATTCGGAGACAATAACGTTAAGACTCCTGTACACTTCAGTGGCGATGGATGCTAGTAAAAAGTGGTGCGGCCATTGAATAATAAATTGAATAATAAATGAGCAAATACAATACGTTCATACAAGTATAATGCTGGTAGAGTTATAACTTTCAAGAGCGCTTCTTTGAGACCACTAGATGCTTCATGTGTAGAAAATCTAACAGTGGCATCTTTTGCATAACTCCTATCAGTAAATGCTGCATCAGCATTTGCAGCCCATGACAGCTTCTCCGAATTTGCCTTCAAGCAAGTGTAACATAACAAACTGTCATTTTCCTCACGATAATGAAGCCATGGCCACTTATCAAACCAGATTGTTTGAAACTTCTTACTGCACTTTTCTTGCCATACTCTCGTTTTGGAAAGTGAAACGCTCTGGGTTGGTGTGGTTCTTCTGGAGAAATATTCCTGTCAGTGTCACTGAGACTAGAATTCGTATCTATCTTGGTTGCAAAGAACAGCAGCAGTCTCAAATTAACACAATAAGTTAAATGGCAATTGAGCACCGGCCACTGATGGTTTCAGACAGCAATGTACAATGGACCGGATTACGTACGTAACTCTTAATCTATAATGCATAATATTATAACTAATGAATTTTTAATATGGGCCATAAAAAGTGGTGCGGCCATGACCGCAGCGGTTCCGTTGCCCCTGTACTTGAAGAATGATGCACATGATCAGCTTCTGTTTTCCGAGGGAGTCTGTAGGCAGCTTGGCATAATCATGCATCACACTCTAGCTGAGCCTTAGAGAGGAACAAAGGCTAAGACAAAAGCCCATGTATATACATATATATAATGTCAAAGTACCTTGGGTCATGGTTGGCCTGATACAGTCTCTGCTCCTATCATTGTACAAGAATATGGTACAAGTTTCTGATGGCCCACCACCAGGAGATCTGCTCTTTGAAGAAGACAGTTCACTCCGAGACCTATTGGATGTCACCATTGTAGACTCGCTTCACCAATCCAATCAGCAAGGGCGTAGATGCTGAGAATCATTATATACAACATGTCTGGAGCAAGGTACAGGGTTTGGAACAGTCCTAACAGCAGTCACTGTAAAGCAAAAGCCATGTGACCGGTAGCTCAGTAGTAGCAAATGCTGTCTAGTCTGACAGACAATAATTCCACGCACATGAGGGAAGAACTGAGGGACATACTGGTCATTGAGAGAGCAGACATCCTGCCTGGTCAGAAGGCAGAATTACTGAAGATTCCACAATGTGTTCAGCCTGTCAGAAGAGGAGAGAGGAGAGGAAAAGTTGATACAGATGTGCATTGACACTGGTACAGCCAAACCACAAAAATCACCACTGCGACAGATGCCACTGGCAGTGAGAGCAGAAATATACAATAGGTAGAAACATTGCAGGAGATAGTCCTGAGTGATTGCCCCTCCAGTGAGCCCAGAACTGTTGTCCTGCTTGGGAGAATGATGGGAAACATAGATTTTGTGTGGACTATAGAGGTCTAAATGCCAGATGGATTTCCTCTCCCAAGAGCCAATGACTTACTGGACCAGTTAGGCTGCAGGAAATATTTCTCCACGCTGGATTTAGCAGCTGGTTCACGGAAGATCCAAATGCACCCAGTCTCGAAGGAGAAGATGGCATTAGGAACACCTCAAGACCTTTATGAGTTCAGGCCATGCTGTGTGGATTAATGAATTCACCAGCCAGTGTTCCAGCGGTTGATGCATCGCGTTCTTGCAGGATTAAACCCAGTAGAAGGGCATAGATGTTTCCCTTTAAATAGATGACATTCTGGTGTTATCTACAAACCTGGAAGATCAAATTAGTCATCTGAAGCTGGTACTGGAATGATTAGTGCAGGCAAAATTCAAGCTAAAGTCATCCAAATGACATTTCATACACAGGGAAGTTGAATACCTTGGACATATAACCATTGAAGGACTGCAAACCAACCAGAAGTTAGTGCAAGTATTACAGGAGTCTGCCTCACCAAAAGCCATTTTTCCTGAAAACAAATGCTTCAGGTACATGTAGCAATATTGGTGCAGTGCTGTCACAGTCGCAGGATGAACTCCATCCAGTGGCGTGTACACGCTAATTGGAGTTTCACTGTGTTGGAGAGTAACTATGGAATTATGGAATTGGAGACACTGGTGGTGGTGTGAGCACTTATTTATATGGCAACAGTGTCACAATGTATACCGATCAAGCAGCGGTGAAGGCGGTATTGGTAATGCCTAGCCCCTTTGGGAAGCATGCATGATGGTGGAGCAAGTTCTATGAGAGCGGTGTTAAAAGCATTGACACCAGCTACAAATCAGGGAGAAGTAACACATATTAGGATGCCCTACCCCAGAACAATGTTGGAAGCTCAAGTAGCTGCAATTCAGACTATACAATAGTGCAGCTTATGACGTCACACCCACAGCAGGTCTATGAAGCGGACATTATTAGAGAGGAGCAGAAGAACCCTTATGAGTTACTGATCAACAGAAATTTGGCTCTACAGGCTCCCATGTTTGCAGTGAAGGATGGTATCCTGTACTACGTGGCAACCAAAGGTAGTGTGAGAAGAGTGGTTCATCCCAGGCACCTACTGCAGCAGTCGATGGAGGAGAGCCATGGTAGATATGCAGCACATTTTTGTGGTCCTGAAGTGAACAGCAGGCTGGCTAAGCACTCGTGGTGGGAAGGCATGTAGACAGATGTCATGCAGTTGTGCAAGTCCTGCCCAAAATGTGCCATTGCAAATGGTGGAGGTCACCCAGCTAAACCACTGCTGTCCCTGTGCAAAGACCGTTTCAGATCTTTGGTGTTGATTGGAGCATCTCGCAAGGTAACAAGATGTCATGTTTCCGGATTACTTCTCAAGGTGGCCAATGGTGAATGCAGTATTTGATCAAAAGTCAGAATGCATAGTGAAACTGCTAGCAGAGATGTTCTGTGGAGTTCTAGAAGCTCTCCTATCAGACTGTGGAATAAACTAATTGTCACATCAAATGCTTAAGCTCTATCATTTCCTGGGCACCAAGAAGTTGTGTACCATCTGCAATGTGATGGCATGGAAAAATAATAAGTAATAGTCCTATATTTCACACACAGATAAACAACATGTTCTACAAATGAGCGAAATATAGGATATTACATTTTCCATCATTAGACCTTCGTTTCCTTCTATTTTACACTGTCAGGGTTCATGACCTACCACCCTCACAAAGGATGAATCAGGTGCTAAAAGAGACTGAATAGCGGGAGCCTCCAGGTCTAGAAGGACATTTATGTTGACCTTTTGCTATATATAATGTGTACTATACACGTATTCCTTGGTCTGGTACAGGTGTTGGATATCTGGCAGCTAGAGGGAAGGAGCAGCACGCAGGCTGCGGCTAAATCGATCTTTCACATATGGTGGCAGCAGTGGGATCCATCCCTGACAGTTGTGCAGGGAGACCCATGGATCCAGAATGAGTGTGGTGATAGGACTGATCGAGGTGGACCTAAGAAGGAAGGCTGGCAGCATATCCAAAAGTGGTAGACCTAAGTGTAGCTTACTAGAGAGAGAAGGCTGCAGTGGTACTCAAAAGTGGAGAACCTGAGGAGGGTGCATGGTGCAGCTGTTCCTGAACGAAGGAAGACCTTCGGTTGCCATGATGCATAGTACGGGCGGAGTGACTGTGAGGAAAGAAGATGTATGTGAACGGGCGCTGAAGAGGTACGAAGAGGGCGATGGGAATACGCAATCGACAAACGGCGTTGTTTGTCGCAGGAGGACATATAGACTAAGGAATGTGATAGACTGGAGGTCTCCGATGATATCAGAAGCAGTAGGCCGGTGTGAGCATTCGACAAATGATATTTGTCGCAGAAGAGTGGGAAGTGTCAGGGTTCACGACCTACCACCCTGACATTGGATGAATCTGGTGCTAAAATAGACTGAATAGGTGGAGCCTCCAGGTCTAGAAAGATGTTTATGTTGACCTTTTGCTATAAATAATGTGTACTATGCACGTATTCCTTGCTCTGGTACGGGCGTTGGGTATCTGACAGCTAGAGCAAAGGAGCGGTGCGCAGGCTGCTGCGGCTAGATCGATCTTTCACATACATTACTATTGTTATCAGATCCTAATTGCCACCAAATTTCTCAAGAGAATGTTTTTATTACTTGTCAATATATCTTTCCGATCATACTATACCATTTTGTCAGATTTACTAAACGTCTATTCTCTATGTAGATTGATGTAGGTGATTTAGTTTCACTGCTGGGGAACCACAACCTCTCACTTAAAAGTGGAGAAGTATGAGAATGTAAAACTCTGAGATCAAACCTCAAGATGGGGGAGGTGGCAAATGAAGACGAGGAGGGAGGGGAGAGGCAGAGGAGGGGAAGGAGGGATGCAAGGAGGATAAATAAACTGGCAGATATAAATATGCAGATGATACGGTAGGTGTGTAGGTATATTACGTTTGCAACAAGTATGGGGAGTACAAGGGAGTGGTGAAAAACAACAAAATGGAGGGTATGTATCTAATCACGGGAGGAGATAGGAAGGGGAATATAACAACCTAAGGGAGGGGTACATAAATGTACTGTGTAGCAACATAAGGGAGGGGATGGTATGCGTGAGTTTACATGTACCAGCAAGTGAGAGTGCCATGGAGAAGAAATTAAAAAAAGGTGGGTGGTGAAACTATCTGTGCCGGCAGAACACGAATTCCAACAATAGGGTAGGGTTGTGTTTCAGGCTTTAAATTTGAAGTGAATTAAATTTTCCTGCCAAAAAATATGTCGGGTTTAAACACCAAGGGGTATCAGACTTTCCACCACTGGTATGAAGCTAATGCACGAATCAAAGCTTAGCTTATCAAAGCAACATAGGGTAGTATGAAGTGTTAAAACAGGATGTCAATATCATTAACCATTCTGAAGGTATAGCAAATCTAATTTTGATGTAAATATTTGCTACGTTCCTTTTTGCTGAATCAAACCTATGTATACATTACAGGGATACATAAATCAATGAGTGAAGTTGATGCCATGATAGGTAATAGCCAATAATAAGAAAACGGCACAAGCTGATATTAAAAAGACGTACAAATAGGATATGAGTGAACATACCTAACTCGCTGTGCGTATGTTGCTCCTGAAATGAAAACAGCACAAAGAGAATAATAAGAAAAATATGGGTTGTCGTGTAGGCTAGTTGTTAAATATACACACATTCCATTCCTACCATTAACAAGGCATTGAAAGCACCAATGAGAATTGGCTGATTTACCCGCAATGTAACTGCTTTGTTCTTGCATTGTCATTCATCTTCATTTCTTAGCATGAAACTACTGTACCTTAAAATTGCCAGATTATTGTCCATATTAGTCAGTGACACATACATTTAGACATGTCTCCATGACAGATGGTGTATACTATCAAATAGATGAATATTGGCTAATTTAAGGCTGCCTTATATATAAAATGTACAAGTATATACAATGGTGTTATGTAAAGCTATGTAATAAACTTGTGCAAATAAATTGTAATTGCGATGGCAGTTGGCACTGTTAACAGCTCTCTGTTTATGCCAATCATTGACATACCAGTTACTATCCTATTCATACCACTCAAGGGTACACAAACTGAGTGTCTACAATATTATGCAGTTCCCCTCGTTTTGTTCTAACCAGGTGGCTCATCCACTAGGCCTACTCTAAATTTTATTCTCCAACACACAGAGCACGTGACAAAATATTATGCAATATTATGTAATAGTTCTAACACAACCTCAGTTGTTTAGAGCAACTAGACAACTATACAATCATGAATACGATGGTGAGCTCTTTGTGCTGCCATTCTCCTTGGGCATTGGTCAGCTCATCTCATGAGATACAGCATTAACAGAGTCAGTTGTCCTTGGGCATTCAAAGTAGTCATTGACTCCAACAGGGTATAGCAGTTCAATACACACACCTTTCCTGCTTCCTTTCACCCCTAGTAACTCCATCATATCCACTGATAACATCCACTTGTCATGTATTACATATGTGTATGTATGCCTATTGTAGTTAATTAGTTAGTGTGTATAATTGTAGCACGCATGCGAAATTCATTGATTGCTCCTTTTTCTCTAAGCGTGCGTTTGGGGTTGAGCGTGTTTGCAGTCTATATAGATACACTACACCATTATCCTTCCCATTTTTCAGAATTGGCATCATGAACCAATACAATATCACCAACATTGATTACAGGTGGATCTTTAGAATCCTTCATGTAGTAATGACTGTTTATCAACTCTAACAATTATTCTGCTTACCAGCGCTGCCAGAAGTGATCTAAAACCTTGTTTAGATGATGCATACGTCGTGTAAGATCAGTGGAAATAGATGCAAAACTAAAAATGGGATCCTCATCGTGACTGGATAAGTCGAGTGAACTCAGAAGTCTTTGGCCCAGGCAGTGTGTGATGGGTGTCACAGGGTCCTCACGTTCTTCAGATGACACAATTTAGGATAAGGGCCGTCAGTTTAAGATTGCTTCAACTTGGGTCACAATGGTCAGCAATTCATCGTAGGAAACTTTGGTATTGCCAATAGTCTTCTTGAGGTATCGCTCCATTGACCGAATCATTCCTTCAAAAAAAACCGCCCGACCAGGGAGCCTTTTCTTCCATGACACGTGACCCACACTGAAGTATAACTTCATACTCAGTTCATTCACCAAGTTTGCAATGATCTTGCTAGCTGACTTGAATGTCTTACTATTCTCGGAGATAATTTGGCATGGGGTACCTCAACATGCTGCAAATTGTATAAAACATCTTACAAATGCATCAGCAGTCATGTCCGGTACCAGCTCTAAATGTACAGCCCATGTTGAGCAACACATAAATAGACAAATCCATGTCTTGATTCCTGTATCCTTGAGGTACAGAGGACCACCATAATCTACTCCAATGTCGCAAAGGGAACACATGGTCTGACATGACACTCAGGCAGCTTTGGTGACACAGCAACATGACAAGGTTTACCTTCAAACATAATACAGACTACACACTGATACCTGATAAAGCTCCTACCCTTCATGATCCAATATCGCGATTGTAACTCATTTAGTGTTTAGTGGTTTTTCCAATTCCAATTCCACTTCTAGTGCCTGCATAACATGCTTCAACAATTTGCAGAGAAGAAGTGCTGCTAACAACTCCAGTTTGGAGATGGTGTGTCCAGAAAGAGGACACACCCGTGCCTTTGATGCAATGCTGCCATAAAAACACTGTATACATTCTATGTACTGGTCGTAAACTGATGCTTCAGCCTCATGTATTCGAAGTGTCTCTAAGTCCCAGAAGGTCTTGAGCATTGATTCCAGACAATCTTCACTCCCTTGACAGCTTGCTTCTGAATGAAGGACAAATGATGGAGCAAGGTTAACTGCAGATTTTTCCAGATCATATTGAGGTACAGGTCCAGACAAGACCAAGCCTAATTGGGTATCAATAGCAATGGTCCATGCAACGAATTTCCTGTGACTACATTCCAATACTGATCCACACCAATGAGATAACTAATGTCAGGCGTGTCATCATAACTGCAGTTGTCAGCAAGATCCAAGTTAGCTAAATGATGGAATCGCTCCCTTTCAAAATCAACTGGCTGCTCTAATAGTGGTTTGCAGATCATTGGAACTGTACGCAGTGAAAATTCCAAATCAGTTCCACTTTGCGTCTTCACACCAAGTCTGACATCACAGGTCTGAATCCTTCCGCCTTTGGCTCCAAATATATTAACCACCAAAGTGTCAGTGTGCATCGTTGACAGTTTGAGCAATCAACGTAGCCAGTCAGTGACAGAAGATTGTTGGCTTCCACGATTGAAGGTACGTCTGGTACTTACCTGAACTGACGACTCACACATGCTCTTGCCATCTGCAGTAACACAGGTGTTCATACATTGACAATGTAGTAGGTGATCTTCTATTTACACCTGCACTGTATCATTCAGGGGATTACTGGTTGGACATGTTAAGTTAAAACGTGAAGATGATGTTGGGAAATTGCCTGATTCCAAAGGTTTGGATGATGATGCTGCACAGATACTGCTGTGGTGTCATCCTTGACATCGAGAACATCTCATGGAAGAGCAACAGTTCTTCGCATGATGACCCTTTCGCAGACAAAAAAACAGCAACCAGACTTCAATAGCATCTGCTTTCTTTTTCCAACACCTGTGACAGCCTTGCACTGTAACGATGAATGTGATTGATCACAATAGATACGATTTGGAATTAAGTCCTTTGATAGCCATGCTGTAGCAGTTGGAAGGTCCTTACTCTGTCTCTTCATTTGGGTACTGAAACTCAGTGCAGCTCTCTCTCTCGTGTCCAAATCCTGCTCTACAATTTTCAACATTATGACCTTGTCCCAATCTTGGTCGGTAATATCTCTACTGCGGCATGTCAAAATTCGGGTGGTAGATTGTTTATGAAGATGGATGACAACAATCCACCATATGAGGATGTTGGTATGTCCAGAGAATGCAAACCCCTAATGTGAGATTCTACAGGCTTCTTAAGTGATGTTGTGATGCAATGCCTTCCAGGTTCATCAAGATATCCATGTGCCTGGCAATTATTGCTGAATCGTTTCTTTATAATCACAATTGCTTCTTAGTAGTTTGCTGCGGTAAGCGTCAACCCATTTATCGCAGCCGCTACAGAGTCTTCTAATACGTCAATTCACACTAAATTTTACCACCCTCAATACATCATGCTCTCATATTGGCATACCACTTACATATAATATACTCCCCTGTGATATCAACAAAATTCCCCTACACATGTATACTCTATGTTGATCTGTTTATATAATATGGCTTGCTGAATAATTAATTTTTTTGGTGACCTTTGTCAATTGAAACAAGTGTAGTTTGAGTCCTGACATGCACAAGTTTGGGCATTTTGCACACAACAAAGTAGATTATAGAGTGGCACCCATTGCAAGTAAACTTACTTTAATTAATGTTAATAGGTTAATGTTACTATGAATTTTTGATGAGTTTTGAAAGTAGCAAAAAATAACATCCTCCATTTCTCACCATTTTTTAAAAATACATAGCTGCTATTACCCTTAAGGCATTTAGCTTGACAGCTTTTTGGGGAAATTAACTACTGGACTGTAATACCAGATAAATGACTAGTAGCCATTTTATTGCTTCTTGGTTTGGCTTTGTTAGTTGACATAGTCACTATGAGGTGTTAATGGATGTCATAACTGAGAACCCACACTTCTCAGGACTGTCTAAACAAAAGCTGCAGCAATTTTAAAGGGCCCTGTGCCTACTTGCAATCAATACATCACAATTATTGAATTGTTCGTAATGGACAATGCAACAGTAGCGGTGCGTTTGTTACATGCGCCGGCCAGAAAAGGTCCTTTTGTCATTAATAAAGCCAGTGCTTAGTTGCGCAATGCTGGCTATCTATAAATGATTTCAAAGCAGCACACTGTGTTCTATGCAATCCTCGCTGATAATGCCATTTCCTCCTCGAAAACGCTGTTCCAACCCACTGAAGTGCCATGAAGTGACTCGAAAATGAGGTCTGAAATCTGTCTCATCTACACTTATGGCTCTACATCCATCCCTTGGTCTTACCTGCTCTCAATATCTTTGCACTGATTGCCGCAAAGAATTGATGGCAGACCGCCAGCAGCCTTCTTCATCCCAGCAAGAGCTCCAGCAGCCTTCTTCATCCCAGCAAGAGCTCCAGCAGCCTTCTTCATCCCAGCAAGAGCTCCAGCAGCCTTCTTTATCCCATGGTACCTGTGCATTCACCCTATCTGTTGACAATGCTGGTAACATTGAAGGCATTTTCTGGAATGAAGAAGACAGTACGCATTCACCTGAAAGTGAAAAAACAAGTGGCTGGACTGAAGAAGAGTCATCTAATTCTGATGGCCTATCACATGTGCTGCTGAAGTGTAAGACTGCACACACTGACAGAGGTGCTCAAGCAAAGAAGAGGAGAATGGATGATGGAACAAGGCCATGCACCACTGTCTCATTTAATGATGGAGAAGAGATTGTTCAACCGCTTAAGGAGAAGTTTAACTCCACAACAAAGAGTGAAAGGTTGAGAATTTTAACCATTCTTCCCAAGAGCTGGTCAAGGCGTAAAGTTGCAAAGGTATTTGGTGTATCCAGGTACTTGGCAAGGAGGGGCAAAATGCTGGTAGCTGAGAAAGGTGTTTTGTCAAGCCCCAACCCCAAACTAGGCAGCCTGACACTGTCTGCACAAACGGAAGAAGTTAAAAACTTCTATCTGTCTGATGATATAAGCAGGATCATGCCAGGCAAAAAGTACTTAGTTTCCGTTTTAGCAGCTGATGGAAAGAGGGAGCATAAGCAGAAGGTTCCTGATATGAAGATAGGCTTCTCAAAGTTTGCTATGCTGCGACTGAAGGAGTGTATCCTGGCTGGAACTGCTGGTACACATTCAGTGTGCGTCTATGCTGCGACTGAAGGAGTGTATCCTGGCTGGAACTGCTGGTACACATTCAGTGTGCGTCTGAACATCAAATTGATGATGGCTGGAGGCAAGATAGAGTCATTAACTGATGGATCATACAAGCACTACCGACACTGCCTTGCAGCGATGCAGTGTAACCTGCCAAACATAGACTGTCATTTTGGCAACTGCAATCAATGTCCTGGCACAGAACCACTCCACAAATCCCTGCAAGC
This sequence comes from Eunapius fragilis, assembly GCA_963681505.1. NCBI lineage: Eukaryota > Metazoa > Porifera > Demospongiae > Spongillida > Spongillidae > Eunapius > Eunapius fragilis. Next base: position 8,437,415 of record OY811975.1, on the reverse strand, counting down.
TGCTTTTGATAAACACTATCGACACCGTGGAGTTCAAGCAGTGGACTTCCACAGACCGTGCCACTCTGGAAACAAGGGTACTTCAAGTTGACGAGTTCGTGGTCTGTTTCATCACCATGATGAAAAAGCTCGTTGTTCATGACTTTACTGCCAAAATGCAGTCAAGTTTCATGCAACAGAAGGAGAGCCCGGAGGAGGGAGAATTTCTGGTGATTGCTGACTTCTCCGAAAACTTTAGTTTTGTTGTTCAGGATGAAGTTCAGTCGTTCCATTGGAACAACAGCTCTGCCACGGTCCACCCTTTTGTCTGCTATTACCGGGAGAAAGAAAATCTCAAGAGCCTCTGCTACATCATCATCTCAGAGAACACTCAGCATCACACTATTGCTGTCCACCTATTCCAGGGAAAACTTGTGGAGTTTTTGTCCCAAAAATGTCGGGGGAAAAAGCCGCAGAAGATTTACTACTTTTCTGATGGGTGTGCAACCCGGTATAAAAACTGTAAAATTTTTACAAATCTGTGCTACCATTTTCTGGACTTTGGGGTACATGCAGAGTGGCACTTCTTCGCGACATCTCATGTTATTTTTTTGCTACTTTCAAAACTCATCAAAAATTCATAGTAACATTAACCTATTAACATTAATTAAAGTAAGTTTACTTGCAATGGGTGCCACTCTATAATCTACTTTGTTGTGTGCAAAATGCCCAAACTTGTGCATGTCAGGACTCAAACTACACTTGTTTCAATTGACAAAGGTCACCAAAAAAATTAATTATTCAGCAAGCCATATTATATAAACAGATCAACATAGAGTATACATGTGTAGGGGAATTTTGTTGATATCACAGGGGAGTATATTATATGTAAGTGGTATGCCAATATGAGAGCATGATGTATTCAGGGTAGTACAATTTAGTGTGAATTGACCCAAAGGGAACTCAAATAAAGTTGATCGCTGATAAATTCCGATTGTTATGGATTGCTGACTCAAATGCGTCCCAAAACATAGTCCATAATGTAAGATCCGCATTAAACTTCCCACCTTGCACTGGTACTGCCCAATAGAATCCTGATGAGATGTAGTAGAAACAGGAGACATTGACATTTCTCGGCGAGAATCTTCGTCCACATGGTCTATAGGTCTGGAGTTGTTGTCTAAGCGTGGCGTATCCACTCGAACTTGACTAATGGAAGAGGAAGGAAGGAGTTCCTTTTTTGCGTGGTCGCGTAGAACACTTCTCCCTTTCAAGCACCATTTCTGTGTCAATTACTGCTATTTCTATCTTTAATCTAACAATATCCACTCCTTCAATTTATCAACTCACATCTTCATCGGCTAGCACAACCGAGTCCAGTATCTCTGCATCCAAACCCTGAAATAATTCTAGTATATATGTCTCCGAGCGCCTGTAGCTGTTGCTTCAATTTTGCGTAGTTCCTTTCAGAGGCCTTTAAAGTATCACATACCTGTGCGATAATTCGAGTACTCGCAGCTCGACGTTCAGCGTGAATCCGTTTCTTTTGGACGTCAGACATATCCACCGGTTAGTTTTCAACTCGCTATTCTGCGGTTCAAAGGATCAGGGTTTACGCCAGTGCCACGCACCACTTGTAATTGACCATGTTGTTATTCATGGATTGACAGTGGTGTTGTTTACATAACAGTAGCCCAATTGGGGGCGTATTCCCTCAATTGAAAAGTGGGAGTGCCTTATAATTCGTATTGCAAATAGGATTTTCCCTTACAAATTCCACTTTAGATGTTTAGTAAGGGGATTTGCCATTTTTAGTATCTTATGTTATACCCACAAAGCCTCCTTCAAATAGTATAAAAAGGGTACGTATAGGTTTCCAAAGTATGTTTAACAAGAAAAAAGCATTTGCATTGGCTTCTATGTCAATGAGTAAAAAGAAAAATAAAAGGTTGGCTACTGTCCAGAGCAGTATTCGTGGGTAGCCCCAGTAAAACGGGAGGATGCTTCTGTGATAGGGCTTCTTCGTGAGCTATGCAGACAGCAAAACGCCACTGACGTTGAACACAGCAGGCCTTGTTTATGGGCAACTGTACCCTTTACTTCTCTCTGCAAAGATTGCATTGAACGCCACAGACAATCAAAAATGCATATAGCAGCCTTGCTACAGCAAGGAAGTGATGCAGGAATGAATTCAGATGAATCACAGAGAAAGGCATAAATAGGAACACTAAAGATTGTGTACTGGCTAGCCAAGGAAGAGATTGCCATCTTAACTAAGTATGAATCCTTGTTGTGCCTGGTACAGAATCTTGGGTGCACAAAGATATTTCTCTTGGAAGAAACGCAACTTACACAATCCATCAAATTATAGGAGAGTTAGAGTTCATGCAGTGTCTCGCATCAGTCACAGCAGATGAGAAGCTGGATAGGCTACAATCCAGTCCCTTGTATTCACTGATGATTGATGAGTCAACTGACACATCTGTATTGAGCCAACTTGTCATAGTTACTACCATCTGGAGATGTGGAAACCTCATTTGTACACATGTGTGACATTGCTAATGGCAAAGCAGAAACAATTGAGGGAGCACTTATGGCATACATTCAGAACTTTGATCTAGATGTGAATAAACTGCGTGCTTTTGGCAGTGATGGTTCATCTGTGATGGTGGTAAGAACAATGGTGTAGCTGCCACACTGAAGATCCACCAACCGCGCTTACTATCGATTCACTGCATCAATCACAGACTTCCACTTACTGCAGCTCATGCCGCTGATGACATTCCATACCTGCAAAAGTTTAAATCTACCGTGCAATCATTATTCTTGTTCTACCAGAACAGTCCTGTCCGAATGGCTGGACTTCATTTGATACAGGAAGTTTTCAATGATCCTATTATAAAGCTTACTCAAGCCAAAGATTTTCGGTGGTTGTCTCATGATGCTGCCATTAACTCAATAATTCGCACACTTCCATCACTAATTGTAAGTTTAGAACGAGTGGCTCAGAACCAACGGCTGAAGGTTTAGCAAAGTTTGTCAAGATCTACTACTTTTTCGCTTGTGCTCTCCTTTTGCATCACATCATGCCACATAAGTCACATGAGCCTGATATTTCAAAAGGAGCACGTAGATGTATCACTAATACAGCCAGCCCTTGATTCCACCATAAAAAGCATACGCACATATCGTACAGCTAACATAGCACTAGAGGTTGATGCAGTTATTCAAGATGCTCCTCAAGGCTTCAAAATTGAGGATTCAAAAACAGAAATGGAAAAGTGAAGTATGTTGATGCAGTTATCAAAGAACAATATATTTATATTTTCCTAACAGCGATGAATATAATGCTTTACCATATTTGATCTTTCCAAATTACCAAGTGTTTCATATGACACTTGGGGACTAGACAAGCTGGCAATCTTAGAAGACAAGCATGGAAATGGGGACAATCCAGACATTGACTGTAGTGCATTAGAATCTGAGTGGAAGAGCATCAAACACTTTATGTCCCATGCATATCGTAATATAGACATGAGGTTATTTTTGAAGCTACTAGTCTCAGATGCAACTCTTGAAGACCTATTTCCTCAGTTGTCAAGACTAGCTTCCATTGCACTAATCCTGTCTGCAAGTACTGCAGAGTGTGAAAGATGTTTTCTTTGATGAGCAGAATTAAGACAAATCTTAGAAAAAGACTAATTACAATTTCAGTGGAGGGTATGCCTTTAGAACACTTTGACTTTGAAAAGACTGCTAGTAGTAGCATGAACAAACGTAGAATAACTATTAAGTGTAGTTGCAAAAGCTTTGCTGTGAATATGATGCATGTATTTGAAGACTCTAATAATGCAAGATTACAATGTGATGATGAAAATACCACAAGATTGATGTGTATTTTGCTCCTGCACACATACACAATGTACATGCACAGTTAATACAGAGTGATTTAATCACTTGTGGATTATTCCCCTCTACCTGTACTATAATATAGGTAAACAATACAACAATTTCTAGCGCACATACGAGGCACTCGGTCTTTTCAATTGTGAGAATATGCCCACAATTAGGCTTCGGTACACTGTTATGTTAACACCACCACTGTTAATCCATGAATATATCAACTGTTTCTAGTGTAAGTTCTTCATGATGACAGGAAGTGCAGGATTACAACCAAAGAGAAATATAGAACAGAGTACGTGATGAGTATTTATTTTCTCTGTAACTATGCCGTGTTGTAATGCCACAAATGTAACAGACAAGTGACACAATTTTCTGTTCTCACTGTCACTGTTAAGATATAATGCATCAATCATATACAAGTTCCAATTACCTTGCTTTTGTACTCGTTTAAAAGTTTCAAAATGTCCTCAGTAGGCTCATAATCTAATGCACTTTTATTATCCTAGATAAGATAGGGGAATAAAGGTGCAGAAAAGCAAATGAGATACAAATAATACTTCATAGTGAAAAAAATGAGTAATTTTGGTGACCATTTGGAGTAACACATTATTAACCATTTTATTTCATGCAGTACATGCAGTTTGTGCATGAGGTTAAAAAGAATTGATATGTACAGTATGAGTCAATAAAATATAGACACATCAAAATGAAACATAGTCTGAATACTGTTACAGTCCGACCATAGTACAGTTGTAAAATGGAGAGTAAATCGTTACGATTGTTAGTAGGGTTGGTGTGTTTTGTGCGTTGTTTTGTTATACACTGCTAATTGATGCACACAACGCATGTGTACTTGAATAACTTGGCTGTGCACTCGCACATGACTTCCAAATGACTTGCACTTGATTCAATGGTGTATTTGTGTACAATTACTATTAACTCGAGCCTTGACCGGGAAGTGATATCGAACTTGTGTCAACTCTCTGGGGAATGTATTATAGCCATGCAAGCACAATACAATCATATTCCATTTCAGTATGACAATCTTACATGTACCACTAAGATATGATTTCAGTTCATGGTCTGTTTACATGTAGCTCTAATGTTTTAAACTTGTCAATTGCTAGCTGTACGAATTAATTGGGTCCATTACAAGAGGAGGGGAAGGGCCATGGGTGTGGTTAGACCCCATGGTTCCTTGCATCAGCAGAGTTCATTAATCCTACAGCTTCTCACCCACTGACCACACCCATGGTCCCTAACATTGGCATAGTACAGTAACCCCACAAATTCTTACTCTCACTCACTTTCACCCTGTACTGACATTGAAACAAAATAGGGCAACTTTGTGTTAGCGTACAGAACGATCCTGTGTAGTATAGTGGTCATTAAAAGTGCAGTGCTCTGTTCTGATTTGATCAGATGGACATCGCAGTCAACAGGTTGTTTGACAATTGCTTTTTACTGTAACTTTATAATCCATACCAGCGTGTCACAAGCGATAGGTTTTATAGTACGCAGTTGGCATCTTGTAGCGAGCTGTTTATACCAACAGTACTCAATATTATTTCATTGTGCTATTGCATGACCGTAGTACGATTTGGACAGAAAGCGTAGTCCAATGGATTATCAAAATGGAATGTTATTGAACTATGATTCCGATATGGCTAATTTTTATAGTCTCATACTGTAGGTCACATTCTGATGGACCTCGCATTGAATGAAAATTATGTTAACAAACATACCATAAATCATATTATCCATCATCATTATTGTGAGTCACATACAGGGTGATTGGAAAGTCGCACAATATCTTTGAATTGGTAGAACTGGTATAACTCCAGAGCTGAGCATAGAAAAATTATGCTATTGAACCAAAAAACATGCCAGTAATTAATAGTTTTAAAAGTTACTGCTCAGTTTATTTAAATGTTCAATTTTGGAGTTATACAATTTTGCACGACTTTCAAATCACCCTGTACAATATGTGAATATCACATGGCATAGCATTAATACAACATATGTCAAATAAAAATTTCCCAGCATCATTAGACTTGGTGGTAATAAATCATTTTAACATCTTACCTTATTTGTGATTGACAAATCAAGCAGACTACTCAGCAAAAGCACTTTGATAATATCAATGAAGCCATTAGCCACTGCTACATGTAATGCTGTATTACCAGTCTAAAGTGATAGAAACATCATGTTAAATGTCTTAATGTCTTGCGACCTAGTCATCAAGACGGATTGTATAAATAGCATGATGTAAATTATGATCTTTAGTTTCCCTCAAGCTCATTATCTCCTACATAGTGCATACAAATTAAACTAAATGTCGTTTTTGCATAATGAGTTCCTGGTTCTATCTGTGCAATATATTTTGTGCTTGAATATTGTCTTCCAGGTTTTCAAAGATACAGACTTAACTTTTCTTTTGCCTCATTACTTCAATCATCATTACACACAACTTACATTGGTAACCAAAACAATCAAAAAGAGTAATTGTGACTCATACATAGCTTTAATGTACATAGCTTTAATTGCTGCAGGTATAGATCGGTTTTCACCAGCTAAACAACCATATGTATCCATCGGTCATACTATTGTTTATCCATTCAACGTAGTATTTACTTATCAACTAGCAGGTGTTATATAGCACAAACTCTTCATTTGTGCCACTTTAAGTGCTTTCACATGAATTCATTTAGTATCACATTAGCTACTAGTTAACTATCATCAATAATACTCATTTTTCAACTCAGACGTTTTGGTTAAAACGAGGTGATCTACAGAAAATAATATATCATACCTACCATTCTGATCCAAATGACACTTTAATTATTCATGCTGTCATGTACCTTTACTTCATAATGCTCAAATAAAGGTTACTATTTCAAAGGCTTCAAACATTATTAGGGACAAAAAGACGTACATGTAATTCTGCATCTAGATTAAAAAGTGTTCTAAACAGTATAAGAAATGCACAACACAGAAATGGAGTTCTTATTCCCTTCCCCCTTCTGAATGTAATACATGTAGCACCACAATGTTCTATTAATGGGCATTGAGAGTTCGCAAGACACATGCTCTACAATTAGAACATACTTCAGTTCTTGATGTAAAAAAAATCAGAGCATATTGATTGTGTATATAATCATCCTGATATCTGCAAATTCCTGGCTCTAGGATTCAGATCATGTTGTGTCCTCAATAATACCTAGACATGTGATCTGATTTATTCCTTGGGTAAAGAAAATTTTAAAGGTTCAAGCATATTTTGTCACTACAAAATGAGGCGCAAAACATTTTCTCTATCTCACAGATAGATGCTTCTCTAGCACTGGTCATTCCTTTTGAGTTACTTCAAATGAAATTGCCATTTGAAAGGTACCACGTCATTGAGTTCATATCTACCAATCATTGCGGATGTCCTCTGCTCGATCTCGTATCTAATTATACGTCTTACACTGATCTTATAGTTGATTGTAAATTCTGTAGTTTTCCGGTTTGGTATCAAAAATTCAAAACTTGCCAAGATACTGCCTTTTGTAATGATATGAGTAGCATTTGTATAGCCCAAATCTAACAATACAATTACCAAAATATACCATGAACTATTTGATCACAGAAGGCACTCTTCTATCCAATTCTGAATGTACTTGTGAAAATTCCATTCTTTAAATGTGTTTCTATCCCGAGTTATGTGTGGTCAAGGAGGAGGAGGATAACTCCAGGACTGCGTATGAGGACAGGTAGTACCCTTTTTTTCTCTACATTTGCAACATAAAATAAACGAAAAAATTACACCCTTGCATCCACTCGTTCAATTACAACAACTAGCTAAACAATCTGATCATCAGGAGTCTCGTTATAAACGGGTTGCAATATTCATAGTTGCGGTCAAATACTATATGGAAGTTTTTATATCTAGTGAACTTCCGATTGTACATCCCCTTGGTGGGAATGAATAAATTAGGAGTCATTAGAGATGCATGTAATTGATTTAGAACAGATATAAGTACAAAGAACCATGACATCCACCATTAAAGTGATGAGCAAGACACAGGCATTAGATATTACTTACTAAGGTCTTAAGATTCACATCTGCACCTCTCTTGATAAGTAACAAAGTAACAGGAGAATTTTTTGCAACTGCGACATATAGTGGTGACTTTCCAGCCTGCAGAGACAATAATAGGCTATTATCATACAATTCAATCTACAAAAAATAAATTAACCATGTTCAAGTACTAATGGTATGCAACCATGTTTAGTACAGTGGAAAACAACAACACACTTGCTCCAATAATATTTTTCAGCTGAAATTATCTTTATTTGAAACTATAATGCGATCTGACGCAAACTTCTCAAGGTGTACAACTATAAAAGTGAAACCACATCATGTGACTATTTACTCTATTACTGCTGGTAGTAATCCCTGTACTAACAAATTTGTAATGAGAATTTCTCCCAATGCAGGCAATGCATCTTTATCAAATTTGCAGCATACTTAAAGAGCAAGCAATTACAACTAGTGGCTGCGTCTGTTCTTAAGATCTATAAATAGTTACAATTGTATCAAGTTAAAGATGTGTTTTTTTACCCACTAAAAGCAATGCTATGACATATTACGCTTATAATATGTACATTTCTTAGTCACTACATGCGATATGTTTCGCAAAAGTGCACTTCTGAGACAATAACATCAACTTTATCGTTCAAAATACACTGTTAAATCCAAATCACTGAAAATTCACCGCCAATAATGTAATGAATTGCATTAGAAATGTGACAGCAATATTACGTTATTCCCTATCAATATATGGAAGGCGATAACAAAATTCTCGATATGGAGAGTGCACAATTCACACTTTTCAGAACCAAGCTTGTGTACCACTTCATCCACTTATGATCTTTGACGTTTTCTGAGGTTGTGCTATTGATGTACTAGCCATTCATCACGAGCAGCTGAAAGAGGTAGCATTGTTAGCTTGGTTCTGAAAAGCCATTTTCGTATAGAATTTCCAATTCCCATAACTGTATATGATTATCATACAGACATTGAGATTGACAGAGAAAATAAAGATATTACTACTTTTGGAGACGTTCTTATTTTAAGATCATAATTTTCAAATCCATGTAAAATAATTGAGCAAGCAAGCTGCTTCATGGTCATGCAGATCGTATGCTTGCGCACTATGTATGTATTGAAAAACGTACTTTATTAACAACATTTACATTGATCTTTGAATCACGAAGCAACACCTTCACCATATTGATGCTATCAACTCCATTTATTGCAGTATGCAATACTGTGTCTCCTACCTATGTAGATAATGATAAGATGTCAACCATCAAGCAATCATGCCAATGAATGCACCCTTTAAACTCAAATAGTAACAATAACATATGTGCCCTCAATTAGTATTGATGTACAGTATACGGACATCATGTAATAGGAAAGAGTTCATGAGATAATTTCACACATATATACGAGTAGCTGGAAACAACACACGCACCCACACACACAAACGCGAGCCCGTGCATGTACATAGTGCACAAAGTAAAAAACAAAGCAGCCATTAATGTCTATTGTCCTGAGTGTCCACCCGGGGGTATAATTGGACACCCAGGTGGACAGCAAAATAAGTTTTTGCCGTTCGGTCATGGAAGGTACCTAGCGGCATTTAACGGTACCGGCTTATAGAACAAGTCTTTCTAGGATCGGGCCGAGATAAGTAAAGCTTAAATCCTTTCGATACTTGTAAAACGAGCCGTGCTAGCGGACCTATCCATTACGCTCTGGGCAGTACGTACATATTGTATACGAGCTACGTAAGGTAAGTTTTTTTTGCCAATGTTCATACAGATAGTAAAATAGCTGTTTCTCTGGACTAGTGTTTGTCAACTAAAGGTGATTGAGAGCTTTCAGCTGTCTGTTTAGGCCTATGTTTAAAAGGACATGTACGTGTATAGACTATACTCGTACATGACCTTTTGCTTATATCAGTGATGAATCGAAGGTGAAATTGTTCTCACCTTGCAAACTTATATCCATGTAACGGCTAGCATTCAAGTCAACAATCTGCGCTAAAATAGCTATAGAACTCCTCAATAAAAATACCAAATTTGACACGTGTACCTGGGAATACATAGAATGCTAGGGTTGGCAAACTTCGTACTCATGGCAGTGAAAACTTCTACAGCACCAAAATCGATTTCCATACAGAGAAATTGTGTAGCAAGCTTGAAAGGAAAGTGTTGTAAGGTTCATATACAGATTTATGTAACATACGATATTGATAGTGATAAAATTATAACCATAGAAGGCCGATTTTACTGAACACTGTCCCATATACTACTTATTGGCAAAAAAAATAAATAACTGGAAATAAAATATTGTACAGTCTCTGTAAAGTAAAACAAATTGGTTTGTGATAAATCGATCTCTGCGTCGGAGTGAAAATAGCAAAAAGAAAACCTTCAGTGAAATAGACTTAAAGGTGTGAACACATAAAAGCCCCAAGGTTAGCTACATGTACATGTACATGTTATGTTAGAATCATGTCATATAAGAATCATCATACACTCTTCCACTACTCTTCTAAGGTTTTCATAAGCTAGATAGAGGTTATTCAACTGCTTAACTGCAAAAACAACTGCAAAAAACCTTAATTGATCCTACAGTGTATAAGTGCCGCCTTGCAATTGAATGTGCCCATATCTGTTATATTCGTTCGTCATTATTCATATAATATTCTGCAAGTTCAAACTTACATTGTTTGCAGTGTTCACATTGACACCTTTCGTAAGTATCTTGCTAACGATATCCCACGAACCACGATTCGCAAGAATGTGCAGCGCAGTCATACCCTCCTAAACAAAACAAAATAAAGATAATAATAAATTTAATCTACACACATGCATCTTTTTATTTGCATCATTATTGCATTATAAACATTACACTTTGGAGAGTTGGTTATGATCAGGGTTTATGATAATGGCCGGTCATCGGACAATGTCTGATCAATATTGCCATATGTCCGTTTAATCGTATATATGACCAGATATAATGTCCCACGATTGCATTGCGCATGCGTATACTTAGGGGATTCAGAGTGCCATTGAAGCAGCTGACAAGCAAAGAAGGGTGTGGTCACAGTTCATACTGCTGACAGGTGGAAGGCAGATAATGACAAGGCTATGAACACAAATATGTGGCTGCCCTACGATAAAATGAGCACAAATCATGAATGTGTAGATGCACTGAAGTGTTTGTGGTGTATCAAGTTCATGGACAGGCTGATCAGATGAAGAAACTGCAATACAGTGTTTGTATTGGGGTCTAAAAACCTTTGTGTGTCAGCTACCATTTATTTCAGAAAAAGCTAATTAAGTTTCTCTCTAGCACATTTAGAAAACCCAAAAAAAATATTTTACTTTTCTGACGGATGTGCTGCACAATATAAAACTAGGAAAAACTTTATTAATCTATGTCATCTTGCTGAAGATTTTAATGTACTAGCAGAGTGGCACTTTTTTGCCACATCACATGGAAAAACTGCAGCTGATGGTGTGGTTGGTACTCTTAAGCGAATGGCTGCTAAAGCAAGTTTGCAGAGGCCAAATCAAGATCAGATATTGAATGCAAAGAAGCTTTATGAATTTGCATCAAATGAAATTGCAGGGATGAGTTTTTGCTATGATACACCCCTGAGGAGTAAAATGAAGAAGAAAAATATTTGCAAGCAAGATTTCTGAAATCAAAAACTGTACCTGGAACACACAAATATAATTGTTTTAAGCCATTAAATGGTAGAAGTGAAACAGTATTCTGCTGCTGAACAAAAGTACAAGCAGATAATGAAAAATGCTGCATCTTAAGCTAAACGTTGCTCTGTACTGTAAACATTGTGTTCCTAATTCATTTAAACTATCCTATGTAATACAAATTTATATTACATAACATCATTCAAAGACCGTTTAAAGATAGGGAGTTGGAGGCAAACGTTCCTAATTATAATTCGTGTCACTATTTTGATGGCCTTAGCTGCACACTTCCCTACCCCCTCCCCCTCCGTCAGTCATTGCACCACATGCAAGCCAATCATATTCGTCCTTGAATGCACTGAAAATTTTACGTAGGAAGCTAGCACTAAAGGAAATTCATTGTTTGTACATGCAGGCATTGTGGTTAATGATAATCTTTGTAAGGATTCTTAAGAGTCATCTACATTTGTACTTCAGAGCAATGCAGTTCAATAACACCTTGGCATTCCATCTAGCAATCTTGAACATAGGACACCAAGATTAGGTACTAAATCTTGCTTCAAGAAAAAAAGTGTTCGTTTTAAATTGGTAATAAAATCTAGGTTTCAAATTGATATTGGCCCTTACTTTTCTGTTCCTACGCTGAATTTGAAAGATAGGAAGGTAGCTACAGATGCCAGCTGTGCATGTAAATAAAAAGGTCACAAAGGCCCTTACAAAGAAAAAGATAATTGTCATTGTTTGCATAAGTGGTTACAATTGTGGTCAACTCATAACGCATGAAATCATAATCATTGAAGTCAAGAGTTAATAATTTATATTCTTACGCACGTTAGTATGCTTAGTTCATGGATATATATCTGAAACTCAGAAACATGTGGGATGAATTGGTTAAGATTGACCCTGATGTAGACATAGGTAAAGGTGGATGGTATGGTGAAGGAGGAGGTGGTGGTAACAGTGACCATCGAGGTGATGGAGATCCTCTATGGGGTGAGCATAATACACATAGTGGCTCAGCTGAAAATGTGTGAGGTTGATAATCACAACAGATGCTTTTAGAAAGCCTTACATTGGTGTGACTGGGCAAGCATTGACTGCGGCAATGGTGGTGTGTAGGTGCATGCTGGTAATTGTGATAGGGGACCTATTCAAAGATTAAGAACACTTTACGTGATCAAGGAAACTCAACATAGTATAGCATACTTTCAGATGTGGCTGCTTCTGGCTGAAGTATTGCCTGAGATATAATGGCTAGTGGCTGAGACTTAGCTGTTGTCTTGGATGTAGCTGACGACAGGGGTGCGGTGGCTGGAAGCAGGGGTATGGTGGCCAGAGGCAGGGGTGTGGTGGCTGGAGGCAGGGTTATAGTGACTAGTGGTTGAGATGCGGCTGTTTGCTGGGATGTAGTTGGAAGCTGAGGTGTGGTGACTGGTGGAGGGGGTGTGGCTGGTGTTAGATCAGCCACTGAAAAATTAATTGCACTATTAACAGAACCAAGGCATACTTTCAGGATCAGATGTGACATCATCATCTGCTCCACTTCCATAGTCCAGAATCATTCCTGAAATAATGCTTTGTTTAACATGCAGTTCTTAAGCAATATCTACCTATAGGCTTTGACTTGGCCTTTCCAGCCGTTGCCCTTCCAGTATTTGCCCTGGCCTTTCCAGCCTTTGTTTTCACCGCCTACTTTCTCCCTGATAATTGTAAAGTGCCAAAGGTATTCATCAGCAATAAATTTAATAATCAAAGTCAAACTAACGTTTAGGTGTAGAGGCTGCATCTTTATTTGTGGCTTCTGACAATTCATTTCCTGATGGGTATGGGAAACGCGCTACATTACCAACTGAAGATTGTAGAGTAGCACTAACGTTCTGGGGCGGTAGTCACTGCTGCAGCCATTAGATACGGCGCTTTTCCAGTTCCATAGCGCACTTTGTTCCTAATTATAATCATTGAGTAATTAGTAGTAGTAATGTTTTTTTTTTACATGTACCTGAAGCCACAACATCGACGTAGTGCAGGATCTTTCCCCATTTCACTGAACAACCCATGCCTCCCTTGCTCAGCATTGTTATGGCACTATCGGGGACACCGTGTCCTCATTGTGCCAGCGCAAAAGATGGTAGAGCTCTAAGGAATGCAGGATGACCTCGAACAATACTGACCAAAATAAAAATCCAACCTATCTCCTCGAGTGCCGTTCGTAAGGACATCGTATTAGACGTTATGAGTAGTGCGCGATCATTAACGCGGTAGTACTCCAGTTTATTATTTATAGTCGAAAGAACCACACATTCAAGAAGGAACAGGCGAACCTCAGTGAACGATTGGCGCGCTTAGAAATGATTGGTTCATTGTGTCGTAAAAAAACACAGATACTTTAAGGTCAGGGAATGCAAAAAACAAGTGTGAAACATATGTTTAGTTGTTTTAACAGTGTGTTCCACTTGCACAGTGTAAGGTACTACCGCAAATATGCAAAACATTACTCCGCAACGTAACGTAATTTTCTACATAGGTATTGCAATACCAAGGGAGAGAATCACATACATGTAGCGTTAACTTTTTATTGACCTATACTGTACATATTCTCCAGGCTGAGACAGCTCATAAAATGGTTTGTAGCCATTTTCCCCCTCCATACAACAGTTTGTTAGGGCACTTTGTTAGGGTGCTGTCAAAACACTACAATATGACTATCATTACATTAATTTGCTTTGACTGTGGTAGCATAGTTGTGACAGCATGGCTGTGTCATAACTACTGGTTGTAACGAGGGGGAAAATGGCTACCACAAATTTTATGAGCTGTCCCAGCTTAGAGAATATGCATCCCAGAAAGATGTTTAGCTAAATAGGTTTGTGGTATGATTAGCTAACTATGGTAAAAGTTTGGTCAGGATTATATTTTAATATTTTTGGATAGGTAATGCTTCATTAAAATTCATGACCCCATTCATGGTACGTGCTAAGAAGGGATTAAAATGAATCATTCAAAAAACTTGTGTTCTACTCTGTATTTACAATGTATAAGTTCGAATTGTTCTGACAAGAATGTTGCTAGGTAAAAGATACATGTATACTAAACCGAAATGAGCAAAGAAAATGAAATTTTTAATTCCTTGCATTTTAAAAACTGTACACTACAGGGTATACAAATGTACAGCAATTTTGCATGTTCCTATGGGGAGAGCACATAGGGAAAGTAGCATGTCCAAACTAGAAAGGGTGGTGAATACATATGGAATTACCCCCGTGAGTAATGGTTTCATCACAAGGGGCACAAAAGCAGCTAACATTTGTAAACAATGATACAGAATGAATAATGGTATGCCTAGAAGTAACATTTGGCCCAATGTGTGCCTCAACTATGATAATCAAAATGCTATGATGGAGCAGCTAGCTATACATTTGCCTCATGTTACATAATCCTATGTAAACTCAATGGAGTAAGAAATGAGCCAAAATCACTTGCTGATAGTGATATCATCAACAGAAGCTATTAAACCATTGTTTACAACAAGCACCACATGTATAATACATTCTCAAATATATTTCTAACACAGTCCACCCCATTTAATAGTATTCGCTAATCAACTATGAGAGTTTTAGACTATCAATTCAAATAAGCATGGAGGTACATGAAATTCACTTCTTATTGATTCGCAACAAGCAAGCCAAACATGAATTGCCTGCAACCACATATACATCTATGTACAACAGTTAAGTAAATTTGTAGTGAAAACAATACATCCGTGCACAAAATACACACATTTTAAATGCAAATCAATCTACAACCCATACAACCCTGTTCTAATATGAAAACATGATAGGAAATTGAAAACAATGGATCCCATTTCAAATTACACTCACATTATTCTGTAGGTTGGCATCAGCACCACGATCAAGGAGCACCATACAACATTTGGTATGCCCTTCAGGAGCAGAAGATGCCCTCATCAGTGGGGTCCACATATTCTGTTGAAAAACAGGGAGTATCACAATTGCATGCCATAATCCCTGCAGCTAAAATTTAAAAAAATACTCACAGCACACTTTATCAAATTAAGAGTACATCAATACATGGATCTATCACAGTTCATCCACCCCTCCTTCAACCAGTTTACATGCACACGTGAGATACAAATCCTCTGGTCATCATGAGAATTGTTTGAATAATTATTTTGGGGGCATGAGCTTACTTTATTCAGGATGACACTCTTGTCTATTTCATTAGTTCTATAATTACATGCATGGCCTCTATATAAACCTAACATGGGCAGGTGCTTAAAACAAAATTGTGAATAAGCTGGAAGAGGCAGCTTGAAAAAGGTGACTTACAACATATTGTATGGAACGGTGGCATACATTATCTTCGCGATTGTATACGCATGTGAGTATAGTGTGGTTTGAACTGTATTCATGTACATGTATGTACTGACATTATAGTATGAAAACTCAGTCCGTTTGTTTGGCTGTGGAACTGCTCCCATAATCAGGGGTGCAATGGATATGCTGTTCTTTTGAAAACATAGAGGAGCTTGTCACCTTGTGAGGATACATTGATATGTTCACTGCATGAAGGGTGTTAAATTGGGCATGGATAGACTTTGTGCCATGTTCACCTAGGAGTCCAAAGCCTGCACCCGTCCGCCTTGCCCAGTGGACAGTATGGAGGAGTACCATTTGGACGTCCCAACATGAACTTGATGAAGCTAGTGGGGTGGAAGTCCAACACAAACTCTTACAGTACAGCTTGCAAAGCTCTTTCAGGACCACCATTATACTCCAGGGTTCGAACAGGGAGTAGCTATAGGAAATGATTGCAGTCATTTATTATACCTACAAGTATATGTAACTGTAATTCCCACCAGTATGCACAATAGGTGTTAACAAGGCATGCAAAGACCTGCATGTGAAGCCATACATATACATCAAATGACCCTCGCTTCACAAGTGCCTTACTACAACCCACACACATATTTTATGCCATTCATCGTGCTCTAACATACCTTTTTGAATGTAGTTTTGTTGGTAGTTCTAAGACCCTACGGCAATGTGTCATCTTTGGAGCACGCTTTGCGACTGAACGTCCAGGACTAATATTGAATTTGCTTAGCAAATCGGACAGTTTTGATACTGTTACCTTTTACATGTACATGGCTGGCAGAGCCCACCAGCAACTGCATCTAGGTAGACTTTTGGTCTGTAAAGTAAATAAATTACCAATAATTTTCTGGACGCACTGAGAGGTGGCTGTCGAGCTCAGTCACGTTTGTAGGTCTTCAGATTTTTGGATTAGCCTCGTAACGGTCACGCTCATATACCTTTTGTGGATCAGCCTCATAGCTGCGCACACTTAATCCTTATTCTCTGGATCAGCCATGTTGCTGCTGCCTTCTGTTTTATGGGATTCACTTTATATTGTGCTCACCTTGTTGATATAAATCTTTAACACCGAATCCATGAGAATCGAATACTTATCCTGTTGAACCCAACTTTTTGGAAAAGTGACATGAAAAGTACATTAAAACTTAGTTTCACCATCGCTGAGATATTTGGTGTAGATCACAGTCTTGTAGCTACAATGGCAGCTAACCTGTATGTGAGCAAAGTGATGCGGTTTGCTGTTTTTAGCTCATCAAGCATAGCCGAGTACACTTTTAAAACAGCTGTTTATAACAGGTCTGAATGCACTTTTAGATATCATTTGTTACTACAAATGTTGAGACCACAGTAGGTATCATGTTCTCTGTTGCTTTGGTTCTTGCTGGAACCTGCAAAAACAAGCTGTGCCGCCTCGTACAGGCAGCTATAACCGCATTTGGTCTGGGGACTGCACATAATAATGGCAACACTCGCATATTCTTTGAAGCACAAAGAGCCAGTGTGCGATCGCTGTGATGATGCTGGAACAAACTGCACAATGTGTTGTCTGTGCCAACCACGAATTTTCGGTCGTCCAAGAAACGATAGCACTCGTATGTTGGATGAACCAAACCGGGTAAATCCTGAATGTGAAGCTAAAGTCCATCGTGTGTGCGACACAGATGGACCTGCTGGGATGGTGGTTAAAGATGAAAGCGAACCTAGTACACACACACACATGTATCATCGCAAGCACACATCATCGAAGTACTAGAGCGGAGGGCTGCAATGAGCACACAACATGCGTACGATGGCTCCCACACATCAATGTTAGGCAGGAAGTGCAATTTGTGAGCAACAAGGAGATCGATGCAGCTTGTTTGCATTGGGTTGAGAATATTTTTGGGGAGGAGTCAAGGCCTGGGCCCGCGTTTTACTTTCAAGTATCGAGCTAAAATGTGATGCTGATCTGAAGATTATGCTCAGCATCAAGTCTGTTGTGGCTGCAGTCAGTGGAGAGGTTGAGACCGCGGAGACCGAACCGACTGATGACCACCACGCCCCTTCTGTTGCTGGCTGTCTGACGTACACTGTAGGCATGCTTGCCACCATACCCAATACAATTAGAGATGTACTCGTTCATGAGACGCGGTACACTAGCCAGTCTCCCAAGTGCTTAAGTAGCATCACTTCTTGCAATTAGCAAAAGCTATGCAAAGTGTTTGCTTCTTCAGGCTAAGGTGGATAAGCTTTATCTAACAAGCGGAGTGAAGCTTCAAGAGCACAGCCAGATACAATCTCATGTGCAAAGAGATATGATCCACCATGCTGTTAACTTCATCTACAGTGATGAAAACGTTGGTCGACTTGCGTGGGAAGCCTGAAAACATACTCCAAATATGAATCCCAGGTGGAAGGAGTTGAAAAATGCATATGCCATAAGATCCCTGGTATTGATGCATGATGTTGCCACTACGTTCTAGACATACTGTGAGAAGTCTGCTATGCCTGGAAAGACACCTATTGAAAGGTCGATGTTCTACACCATTGCCAAAAACATCACTGGAGGAGGTAAGCAGCAGGAGGCACGTGCAGGGGTGGACTACATCAAGGTCAACTTCCACACTGACAATTTCGTCATTGTGGACAAGATCGTTGATGTCATTGCACCACTCTCAGACCTGGATCACACCCTGCGTGATGAGCCCCCACGATTACACGTTCCTCAGTTATGGCTATGCAGTGCATGCAAAGGAAGGGGTAAAGGCAATGAAACACACTGAAGAACACAGCCATCAGCCTGAGGAACAAGAAGACCAGCTGTTTCAGGAATATCAGAAGGTGGAGGATTTGACATGTTTGATATGATAGCTACAAATGAAGGTTAAAGTAGTTAACCGCAGTTAATGGCAAGGGGGTGTACCCCGACGTGACCGTCGGGCCGGGCGTGACGTTTGAGTATATTGATGCGGCGCCGGGCGGCTAAGCCACGTGTTCTCGCGTCGGCACCCGCGTTGTCAGTTCGGTTCCTATATTACTTCCATGAAGGCCTTTACTGCTGAACAAAGGGAGTACTTGGAGCGGCGATTCACACAGCTGACTGCTGCGATGGTTAGGCCAACTACTTCTGACCAGGGGCCATCCTCGGCGAGTTCTGCTGACCCCCCAGCTAATGGCGATAACGGTAAGCACGTTTGTTGCCACCTTCTCCATGGGCGTACGGTGCGTGGCACGAGTATAGGCCGTTGAACGTAATTCGTCGGAGCTAGCTAATCATTAAACGTAGCTCGTCGGAGCTAGGCCGTTGAACGTAGCTCATCCGAGCTTGGCCGTTGAACGGGGCTCGTCGGGGCCAAGCCGTTGAACGTAGCTCGTCGGGGCCAAGCCGTTGAACGTAGCTCGTCGGGGCCAAGCCGTTGAACGTAGCTCTTCGGGGCTAGGCCGTTGAGCGTAGCTCATCGGAGCTAGGCCGTTGTACGTAGCTCGTCGGAGCTAGGCCGTTGAACGTAGCTCATCAGAGCTAGGCCATTGAACGTAGCTCGTCGGAGCTAGGCCGTTGAACGTAGCTTATCGGGGCTAAGCCGTTGCACGTAGCTCATCGGGGCTAGGCCGTTGAACGTAGCTCGTCGGAACTAGGCCGTTGAACGTAGCTCATCGGGGCTAGGCCGTTGAACGTAGCTCGTCGGAGCTAGGCCGTTGAACGTAGCTCATCGGGACTAGGCCGTTGAACGTAGCCCGTCGGAGCTAGGCCGTTGAACGTAGCTCATCGGGGCTAGACCGGTGGTTCGACTGAGCGAGCTCGAGCAGCACGCGGTCGGCGGCTGTCGCCGCGGGCGCCCGAATTGGTCGTTAGCAGGATCCCAGTTCTTTCGTCGAATTCATATCACATTGAAAAAAAAAAAAAAAAAAAAAAAGTTAGATATTAAATTAATGTGATATGAAAACCAGCTGTCATTGCGACCGCCTTTCGTCGAGATGTCGGACCTGCTTCAGGAGGCATGGGCGGCTGACGCCGCAGGCCCTTCGAGCCCATCCGTGGTGAAGCACCTCGGTCATCGGCCACCCGTGTCGGACATCCTTGTGTGGGCCGAGTGCTTCACAGCTATGGCAGCAGTGCTGTCTCGGAAATACCCGATGAAGTCCACGGAGCTCTTTGCGTACTCCCGTCGAATATTCCACGCAGCCAGGATCTATGACAGTCACTTGTGGGTGAATTACGATCAGATTTACAGATGTCAAGCCGCCTCGAGACGCAGCCTCGACTGGTCTGTGGAGGGCCAGTCACTCTATAATGAGACATTCGGCGGAAGGGCCAAGCAGTTCACAAGGTGTAAGTTCTGCCTGGGCGAGAGTCACACATTTGATGTGTGCCCGGAGATGCCGTTAGTGCAGTTACCTTTTTGCTGGTGTCGCTAGCAGCTGCGCCGACCCCGCCGGGTTTGGCTCAGAGTAGATCACCTCTCCCATAGCAACCGATCGCGCGCAGTGGCGAGGTGTGCAGGAAGTATAATGAGGATAGGTGCTATTACAGGCAGTGCCGACACACCCACGTGTGTACCGTAGCACTTGTGCTGGCCTGCATCCTGCCCTGTCGTGCCTTCACTCGCGTCGGGATCCGTACCCCCGGAAGGGTCGAGGGGCTGGCGCTTCCTAATGGTCACCTGTTACACTAGCTGAGTACACATGGGCATGTGTTAGACTCCGATATGCTGTTGACATAGATTATTTAGAGAAAATAATCTATGCTGTTGATTAGACCATTCGTGATGAGTTACCGTATATTGTGTTGCGTATATAGAAATGAAATCGGTTGTATTGGTTGGGTCACATTGTCATCACAAAGTCAGCTTCGCATCCGGGTTTCCGCCCTCACGGGCGTGTCGTTTTCACACGCCCGATCCGCGAAGCTGTCACCTCATGGGTGTTAATTAAGTCATGCCGTGTATGGCCGGGAGGGTACGTCAATGTATGTCACTCCCGCATATGTAGGCTATAGTTACACCCAAGACTTGCTGAGTCTGAAGCGGATGTCCGTCTCGGTAGCAGCCGACGGGGTCTCACACCTCATCACAGACGGTTCTACCCCACTCCGTGTAGGGGAGTGGGAGGTGGCCTTGGCTCACCATCCCGATCAGAGGTTCGCCTCGTTTATCGTTGAGGGACTTAGACACGGCGTCCGCATCGGCTTCGGCGGGGGGTTCCCCCTCGTGTTATCACCATGCAGTATGCCGTCAGCAGCCGAGCAGGTCGCTGCCGTGGGCGTTTTGTAGGCCCCCAACGACCCAGCGTCGTGCCCCAATGTTCACGTCAATCGTGTGGGAGCCGTCCCGAAGGGCCACACCCCTGGCAAGTGGCGAATCATCACCGACCTCTCGTTCCCAGCACAGGGAAGCGTCAACGATGAAAATTGATCCTGCCCTCTGCTCCTTGTCGTACGTGTCGGTTGCAGCTGCGGCTGCCAAGTTGGGAGGGGCGCAATCCTAGCGAAGGTCGACATTGAATCAGCATATCACCTGGTTCCCATCGATCCACGGGACAGGCCACTGATGGGCATTCGATGGAAGGGGAGGATCTATTGCGACTGCATGCTCCCATTTGGTCTCCGTTCCGCTCCCAAACTGTTTACGGCGGTCGCGGACGCCCTGGAGTGGGTGATACGCAAACAAGGCGGAGTAACCAGCGTTGCTCATTACTTGGACGACTTCATTGTCCTAGGCCGCTCGGAGTCCGATGAGTGTGCGAGTGGCTTATGGGCGTTGATGCAGACCTGCGATCATTTGGGAGTCCCGCTGGCGCAGGGGATATCCGAGGGGCCATCGACCACCCTGACGTTTTTGGGCATTGAGATGAAACACAGTTGCTTGCACTATTTCGCTCCCACAGCCGAAGCTCCAGCGCATCCGCGTTTTGCTGTTGGAGTGGGATGTACGCGAAGGGAATTGGAGTCATTGGTTGGGCTTCTCAACCATGCCTGTAAGGTAGTGAGACCGGGCCGCTCCTTCCTACGCCGGATGATTGATCCGCTGTCGGTGTCGAGAGCTTCGTTTGAGCGAAGGCCGTTTCGTCGGATTCGGCTAAACAGGGAGTTCAGATCCGATCTGGCATGGTGGCGCACCTTTATCCGAGATTGGAATGGGGTGGGCTACATGCTAGGCCCGGATTTTCTCGTTCGCTGTCGCGTGTCGATCGCAACCGATGCCTCTAGCTCGTGGGGCTGTGCCGCTCACAGGGGTCCCCACTGGTTTCAATTGCCATGGGATGGTAAATCCAGCGCTCTCCCGATCGCGGTGAAGGAACTCGTCCCGATCATTATAGCGGCCGCGGTGTGGGGTCCTGAGTGGAGACATGACACGGTAACATGTCACTGCGATAACCAGACGGTGACCGCAGCCCTAGTGGCTCGTTAGAGCCGTAATACAAGCATGATGCACGTGCTTCGGTGTCTGTTCTTCATAGAGGCCGTGTTCGAGTTCATTCTAACTTGTGTACACCTTCCAGGTGTTGAGAACACAAGGGCAGATGCGCTGTCCCGCAATAACGTTGCTTCCTTTCGGTCTCAGGTGCCTGGGGCCGATCAACACCCCAACCACTGCCCACGCACCTGGTGGAAGCGTTACATAACCCTGAACTGGACTGGCTCTCGACGACTTGGAGGGATCTCTTCAGCTCTTTTTCAGGCAGGGTCTGGCCGAGTCCACCCACCGCACCTATAGCTCAGGAATGAAGCGATTCCATGATTTCTGTGTCCGGTTTTCGGTCTGCTCCCCGTTCCCTGTCTCTGAAAAACTGCTGTGCTATTTTAGTGTGCTTCCGGCAGATGAGAAACTCTCCTTCCCGACTATTAATATGTACTTAGCGGCCGTGCGCGACGCACATATTTTCTTGGCTTCCCTGACCCTAGGTCGGCGGGAAGTATGCCACGCCTCGAGCGTATCCAGGCGAGCATCCGCCGAGTACAAGCCCTAGAGGGCCCTTCCAAAAAGGGTCCGCCTTCCGATCACCGTGGCTATCCTGGAGCGTCTGGGGGGCTACTGGTCAGCGAGGGCGGATGGCCAGGTGTACTGGGCAGTGGCTACACTATGCTTCTTTGGGTTTTTCCGGTTGGGGGAGCTACTTTCGTCGGACGCATCATTGCCCCACGTAAGCTGGGGAGACGTGACCTACGATCACGCCTCTGAGCCGTCGATGATGAAGGTACACCTGCGGTCGTCCAAATGCGACCAGTACGGAAAAGGAGCCGATGTGTTTGTGGGAAAGACTGGCAACACCCTATGCCCGGTTGCAGCCTGCCTAGCCTACCTAACCGTCCGGGGCACGACGGAGCCTGGCGCCTTCTTTCTGAAGTCGGATCGCCGGCCACTGCTGAAACCCGTCTTCGTATCGGAGCTGCGTAAGGCGTTGGGAGAGGCAGCATACGCTGGACACAGTTTCCACATCGGTGCAGCTACGGCTGCGGCAGCAGCAGGAGTGGAGGACTCAACTATCCAATTGATGGGAAGATGGAACAGTGCAGCCTTCCTTGGCTACATCAAAACTCCCGGCTCTCAGTTTGCGGCGATTACCTCACGAATTGCACAGCTGTCGTGTTCGATGGGTGTCAGTATCCCGACTATGCATTGATTATTGCCAGCCATGCTATTCATGTACGCATGCAACTGTCACAATTTGTCATTACTCCTTGGGGGCTGTGTGTGTCTCGGCTTGCCTCAACCCCTGGGCAGGGGATCCGCCCACCATCCGACAAGGTAGGGGCGGATCCTCACACACACCCCTCACGCCCCCAGCCCGTTCACGGGGGAGGGGGCGTAACCCTGACGCCCGCCAAAAGTTACACCGTGTGGAGTTCGACCCATCGCGCGTCCCCCGTAGAGAATTAAATGAAGGTTAAAGTAGTTAACCGCAGTTAATGGCAAGGGGGTGTACCCCGACGTGACCGTCGGGCCGGGCGTGACGTTTGAGTATATTGATGCGGCGCCGGGCGGCTAAGCCACGTGTTCTCGCGTCGGCACCCGCGTTGTCAGTTCCCCACCTCCCCGCCCAGCGAACCTATAGGTCTCCATCGTCTTTGACGATGTTGCACAGTTGGGGCAGGGGATCCGCCCACCATCCGACAAGGTAGGGGCGGATCCTCACACACACCCCTCACGCCCCCAGCCCGTTCACGGGGGAGGGGGCGTAACCCTGACGCCCGCCAAAAGTTACACCGTGTGGAGTTCGACCCATCGCGCGTCCCCCGTAGAGAATTAAAGGTAGAGTTTGTGGACCATGTTCGAGAGCAACTGAGCTGTTGTGCACCAGCATGTGAAACTGTGGAGAGTGAAAGCAGCATTGCCACCACACACTCACCAGTGTATTCACTGGACCTTGCTCCAAACAGGAAACTCAACAGGAACCCGAAGGCTGGCAGTCACCTAGACTGCAATGCCGGCTGGGGTACCTTCCTCTTTATGACAGGCTGAGGAGAGTGGCTCTGGCAAAGGTGGATGAGGATCCTGACGAGATGCTTGCCATACACCAGTGTGAGCGTCATTACTATCAGTACATCGCTCACGTTATGCTTGCAGCCCACCAGGCACACCACATGAAGATGGCCATAGCTGAAATGGACTGCAAAACTGCGTACATGGTCTTCGATTTTAAACAGAAATTCCTGGCAAAGGGATTCCGTGAGGGAGGTGACTCATACTACGAGAAGAAAGGTATACTTTGGTTTGGAGCTGGTGTGCATATCAAAGCAAATAGATCTCAGAGTTGTACGCAACCCAGTATATGACATCTGCAGGCAAACAGATGATGAGGATGAACTACGGCTTTGGCCAAGAAGTACCATCTGTGTGTGTTTGTCAATTCCTTCATGCCATGCTACACCACTGATTGCCCCAATGGATGAAGAGGGAATCAATTTTACGGGTGTTGCTGTTCTACTGAACAGTGATAGTGATGCAACATTCTGCATGTAAAAAAAAAGAAAAGAGAAGATATAGGAAGCAATGTAGGGATATCAGCCAGCGAGATAAGAAGCCTGCAAGAGAAGCAACATCAGGACAAGGAGGCATTGAAAACCATAACAGCAGTTTACCCACAGTGTGTGGATTGTCTCTACCACTTCAAGTCACGGACATTGCTGGACATGCACGTGTGTGATGGTAAAAGGGAGTCTTAGGATGCCTTCAGCATAGCAATGAGGCATGCTAATGAACTCCTGAGCAAGAAAGACTTCTCTCTGATGGTGCAATAGCCCACGCATCAAACATGTTTGTAGTGAAAGGCAGTGGTGAGGTTCCCTATGCAGCCGTTGAGCCTAGCTTTTATACTGGGTGCTCAGGGTAGCTAAGGCTGCCACCAAATAATTTTACGTAATATAAAATGGCGGCTAGTACCAAAAAGTTATATTTCACACAAGGACCATCCACATGCTTAAAACTTGATGCAAATATGTGTGTTAAATACTGCTACTTCTAATGGCTACATTGTATGCTCTTTAACACACCTATCGTATGGTGAATGTGCCTTGTGTGTGCCTAGTGGGTGTGCCTTGTGTGTGCATGGTGAATGTGCCTTGTGTGTACCTAGTGGGTGTGCCTAGTGGGTGTGCCTTGTGTGTGCATGGTGGATGTGCCTTGTGTGTGCCTAATGGGTGTGCCTTGTGTGTACATGGTGAATGTGCCTTGTGTGTGCCTTACGTATGCATGGTGAATGTGCCATGTGTGTGCCTAGTGGGTGTGCCTTGTGTGTGCATGGTGTTTGTGAATGTGTGTGCCTTGTGCATACTTGGTGCTGTCCGTGTGATATTTTCATTGCGCAAGTATTGTGATTAGCACTTCTGTTGATCTCTTTGTGTTGTTCTGTTTGATTATACTATGTTTTTATTCATGATAAGCCGAATCAATGAAAACAAGGGCTATCTAGCTCTACTTAGAGCACACGCATATGACAAAGATACCGTGCATCTAATGTTGTTCAGTAGCGTGCCTACAGAATAAGATAATAAATAGTATGATGCATCTGTTTACAAGTGGCAGTAATTTAGTTTTGTATGATAGGTTTCAAAGCAATCTTCAAGATGAAGGGGAACCTTGCAAACTTTGCACCTGTATTGTGTTTGTGACCTTTTTTTCCCTCTTGCTCTGCAGACCTCACACTGGGGACGACCACCATATGGGGTGTCTGCTGGTACCCTTTCAATAAATGGGCGTTCAGTGTTGCTGTTGTACAGTGAAATGTTTTGGCTGGTGTTTGGAGTAATCATTCAACATTCCGTTGCCACTGCAATGCGGAAATCCATCTGCCTTAGTTTGTTACCATGCATTGTATTGTATAGGATTTGAGCATTCACTAAACAGAGATCCAGGAGGTGAAATAAAACACGCCTCCACTACTTGACTCGCGGATGTGAGTACCCTTAGTACAATACCAGTTGATCAGATTGATCCACTCCTCCCATGTACTTATTGTACTCATCCACTGCCTTTGGTTCCAGATTTTTTCAGTGCTCCCACTTACAAATCTTGATCTTCTCTGCACTTCTACCATTCATATAGTGTTGACAGCAAAAGGACTTCCCTTTTGTCCTTCCACTTGAGGCACAAAACGCTGTCATCCATTGTCATCTCAGTGTACACTTGCCCTTTTTTTTTAGCTTTTTAGATTTGAAAGTCTCTGTGAGTTCTTTCCTGTTTCCCCGTACTGTTCCACAAGCTCCAAACCCTGCCTTCATTAAGTCAGCAAACAGTAAAGGTGAGGAATAAAAATGATCGCAGAAGATGTTGTACCCTTTCCCTTGCAGGGGTTTTGTCAGTGACATCACAACATGGTGTTAAAAGTCCTTTTTCATTATCTCTACCCTGAATCTTGCCAGTGTAAAGCTCCCAGTTCCACACATAGCCGTTCGAAGAATCAGCAAGTACCCATGCCTTGAGGCCCCATTTGTGGGTTTTTTTTGGGCATGTATTGGACCCAGGAAAGCATGCCCTTGAAAGCTATCATGCTCTCATCAACAGACAGGTTGTTGTTTGGAACATATGCTGCCATGAAATTTGCGATCACTCTTTCCATTATAGGTCTAATCTTGTGTCTGTGGATGGCACCGTTTGTGGGGTACTAACATGTAGGAATTGCATCAACAATTCAAAGCGACGGCTGGACATTATGGTACTGAAGTTTTCATTGGCGAAAGGCCATTGGGAGCTCCAGTAGCTTCTGTAAAATGAAAGGGCATTTTTTGCAACCGCTTACATTTTTTTCTACCTCTAGTAACTCACCTCAGTGTTGGAAACCCAACAATACTCATGCCAATCACCATGGCAAGGATAGCATCTACCTCTTTGAGAGACATAGGTGCCCTTATCCAGCCATGAGCTCTGGCTGTTGGATGATCAGAGAGGTATTATTTTGTCTGATGTAGTCCTCAGCATGGTACTAGTTTCTTGGAAAATGATTTCTTTAACCTTCTCATCGAACATTAGGTGAAAGAAATCAAGAGACTCTTTTCCCCTCATGTCTGGCACAACTCCTAAAACTTCAGAAAAATCAACTTTGTTGACAACGAAGCCAACCATGTGTGTGTGTGCGTGCGAGCGTGCATATGTGCCGATGTGTTTGTGTGTATTGCAAGCATGGTTTTGATATGTAATTGGGGTGAGGGTAGTCGGGCGGGCCCTACCACCGCGTTTGGTCGGGTGGTAGGGCGTCAAGCCTATACCAAGATTTGTGCAGAACAGTTATGTAATATATGCTGTGAATATCATTATGTTATAATATACACATTTATGTGGTTTACCACCACCGTACTAAATGGCAGATTGGCCACAAGCCATACATGTAGGGCTATCTCACATCAACCGCTAATTGGGTGATAATGAACCCACTTGAACGCTGCAATTCGATTGGAGCTGCAATGCCCATTGCAGCAGCACAAATCTTTATATAGGCTTGACGCCCTACCACCCGACCAAACGCGGTGGTAGGGCCCGCCCGACTAGGGTGAGGGTGGGATGAGCATGTACTGTACAGGTCAATGTAACCATAAGTACAATAAAACTGTTTGCGTACTTAGAGCGGGGATCGGGAATTTGAGCTGAGGCGGTTCCGAGATGGAATAATCCTCATTTGGTTCTTTATCACGGATATGTAGCCTTCAAATTCATCATGCGAATCATCACTAGCCAGACCATCAAGGTACTCAATTAGGTATTCTGGATCTGAAGATGGCAGCTTGCGTGATTTTTTTGCCATGATTAGCGTTAAGTGTGGATTTTGCAGCTGTAGCGCAAAATTGCGCACCCGCCCACTGGCATGGGTAGGCGCAATTTTTCGCGGCTGGCCACGAAAGAGTTAAATGACTTCATTAACTGACATCAATCCTACTCAACGCACTAAAAGGCAGGCTCCAATAAATTGCGTTGTACAAAACAAATTTAGTTTTTTATTCGTCGTTGAACACACGTAAGTTAGTAGTCATTTAAAAACATAATCCTAACAATTCCTTATACTTTCTACTGGAAGTGTTTTAAGTTTACATATCCTACCTTCGAAGCGGGTGCAATTGACATGACACATGCACAGTGAAAAAGGCAGAGTAGAAGGAAGTGGTATTTGATTGCAATGACCGTCATGAAATGTACAGGGAAGGTCAGAGTAACTTGCCTTGGGTACTGCTTGGAAAACCGACTCTGCGTAGAAATGTTTTAGCCTTTCAAATGCATCATTTTGTTATGAAACCATCCGCTCATAACACATTCCGTTAGTTCTTCGTTCAAAGATAGTAGTTAAAAACAAGCAAACCCATAACCTGTTACTTACTACTGAGCTCTAGGTACTAGTGTCGTAAAACGACACAAACGCGCACGAGAGGGTCTACTCCACATTTTGTATTGTACCACACACAGCAACAACTCGTTAACTAACCAAGCAGCTGGAATATAACTTTCACAGTTTTACTGTTCGTTCAGTACACTTTGCAATGATTTAAGCTTCAAGCGCATAGCGTTATAGCTATGAATGAAAAATGAGGTTGGAAAGTACGAAAAATAAGCAGTTAAAATAAATGGTGCTTACCCTTAAGTGCATTGAGCATATTGAACTTGTTTCCACAGGTTCTGATATGCATGAACTCCTTTGTTTAATGTTTCTCACATGCAATCAGTATTTTTATTGTTATGCTATATGACTACAAAGCTACATATAAGTTAACCTAGTGCTTTTGCTGCCACCTATTCAGTAAGTTTTATGATTTGAGAGAAAGGGTCCATTTGAGTTTGCATTAAAAAACATGTACACACCAAGAATGTGATTGATCTCCACTACATGTACACACTGTTACACTAAATTCATTCACATCACAGATTATCAATACCAAGAAAATTACATCCCCGGGCCCAACACATCCATCCTACTCATGCATGCAAATTATAATTGATTGGTGGCAAACTGTACTTACATTGTCAGTTTCGTTGACTGAAGCACCTTTATCAAGCAGTTGCTGCACACATTCGCCATGTCCATAAGCTGATGCTGTAGCAAGAAGAGTCCATCCGTTCTGTAAACAAAATGGATATCATAGGGAGTGAATACAGTAGGTATAGTTGATGACGCTTCGTTGGCTAATCTTATATGAATTTCAAGCTGGCACGTGTAGGACAAAAGATGATTATTCCTGACATGTAAAAACACGGTAGTAGAACCAAAATCAATTAGGTAATGTGGCTATTTTGTTGGGAGGGGGAGGGTAAAGTATGCCTCAACCTCAGGTAGGCTTGAGCGTGTTCGGATTTTTTCCCTCCCACATTTGGATTCCGCGGACGGATTATTAAAAATTCATAATCGAATGGAAAAATCGGATTTCATTTTTTTTCTCAGCATTTTCCATGCAATAAATTATTTCAAAGTTTTATACCTCACTACTACAGAATAAATGCACAATGTACCATAAATATAATTTCAATATAACGCAGCTTAAACTTCGTAATCATGAACGCAGCTGCATGCTGTTGTTAAATTATCCGATGTACTATTGGAACAGGTACGCGAAAGCATTAATGATTACAAAGATATGGTCGCTTAAACACGAGACATTGTTTCGTTGGGGGCAGAGGCGCGGGAACTTACTAAACTTACTCGTAGTTCTTTATGGCGGCGCAAGTAATTAGAAAAACCCTGTATTTGTTGTGTTCTGAGCATGCATATATATAACGTGACTTGCAAGCAGAATAGGTCCTTGAATACTATACGGAGTGTGAGCGTATATGTGCCTACATGCAAATGCTTTCATTGAGTGTACGCATACACTTGTTCGTGTGCAGTAAACACGTAGGATGATAAAATCTGTCCGATCCGAACACGCTCAAGCCTAACCTTAGGCTCCAGCAGCTACACCATGGAATACACAAAAGAACTCATTATGTATATACCCTGATGACATCAAACTGCTATGTGCATTTACAACACTATGCATGTACATGAACACTAATTCCAAAGAAACTAGAACAATTCTCTGTGAGAAAGTTGGTGAGATATCAGAACCAACGTGAGTAGGTTCCATATAGAAATCCTGCAGTATGATGAATGTAATTAAAAACGTCACTCGTGTCAAGCGGGACAGCCAAGAATCGGGACACTTCACTCTTAGTGGCAATCGAGCAACATCGAAATGAAGAACAGTTATGTTTTTCTGTGTCATAAGACTGTGTGTTTTTATAGAATAAAAATACTCTGCCCATTGTTTGCACACAGTACCATCTAAAGTTTCTCCTCCACCTTCTTCTTCCTTCAGGATAGCATAATTCATGACAGAAACGTTTGTAAAGAATGCTTAGTGCACTAATTGCTTCAGGACGCGTCCGCAAGTCTGTTAGACCCCTAACTGTTCAGGCGATTAACTAAAGTGAATAGTACCTTATTTGGTATTCAGTTGAAATTACCCCATTACATCAGCTAGCAATTTTCTAATGCAATAAAAATAATAACAATCATTCGTTGTGGACGTGATTCAAATTCTTAATATTCTTGCACGCTGCGGAAACAGAGGTAAGTACTGAATCTGAGAGCATCTGAGGCCCCTTTTGATGATATCAGAGTCCATACTACACAATGTGTACATGTCCAACCATAATGCCAAACGGTTGAGAAACGGAATGGAGCAGTGATACGCGATAACGTTATAGGAAGCCTCCTGATGAAAATTCATGGAATTATTTTAAGCATGATGCCTGTAGGTTACTCCTAACTCTATCATTCGTTACGCTGCATGAAAACCAAGTAACAGCCTGCATATCTTGGCAGGTAATTGAAATTAGGCTATTGACAAGTCCCACCAAATCTACCGTACACGTAAGTAGCCGATACTATCGCATGTATATGTTTTGACCTAATTAATTTCTAGTATTGCTTCATACAATAACTTTTGAATTCCACTGGTGGAACTACATAAGCGATCAGATACTATGGTATACAGACTATAAGTGAAGCAAGAGGCTCCAATTATAATGTTTCTCCCCTTTACAGAAACACAACCAGGCAATAACTAGCCACTCATACACCTACAGTCTGCAGAAGGAAACATTCATTACGCATTGATTACCTTCAGTCCATGCAGAGGACCAAACTAAAGCAGTTGGAAATCAAACAAACAGTTTAAGTCGTGGTGGTCCATACAACAGTGCATGATTTTTAAAACCAGAGTTGTATTCAACTTCAATTAACAGCGCTAGCTAATTAGTCATTATTACCGTCTACTTTTTCTCTTGACTTTGATTGTAAGCGGCATTATTACGAATGAACGTTTCAACAAAACTGAAAGTGGTTTTGCATTGGAAAAAAGATATAACAACTATTAGATAGCGCTGTTTAGATCAAAGCCTATAGTAGCTTAATATCCCCAAAAATATCCTACTTGATGTGAATTGAAGTTGATACAAGCGGCGTAAAGTCATCCTTAATTCAGGATTTCAATCCTACATGAAAGATGGAAATAGATCAAAAATAGTGTACCAAAGATTTGGCTAATACAAAAAATGGTTTGCCCTGTGATGAATAGGTTCGTTCACAGGGTGTCGGTGAAACATAGCATCAACCTGAAACAAAGAGCTTCAAACGTTTTAACTTGTTGCTGGCAATGCCAGAAAAGAATGTTACCCACTATTATCAATTGCTTCAACGTTTCCAAAAATCTGGGTAACTTGGATGAGGCATTTGTATGATTTGACACATAAAACCTAAAAGTTATAGCAGAACCTAATGCTATGACTATCAACCAGCTTACATGTATCTGCATGAACAATTGTACACAATTGCACCCAGAATAGCTCAACATGCATGGTGATGGTGTGAAAGTTTTGAAATTGATTGACAAATAGTACGTGCAGCTAATAAGTTGCACCTAACCAAGCAGCTTCCTACTGGAGCTGCACTACTTGTTGATGCCTCCTTGCCACATTGCTGCTGAATCTGTCAACAAAATTGCTTCGCAATTGTGAAATAATCAACAGAATTGAAAAGGTGCTGCATTACTGACAACAGAATACATTTAATTGACAGAAGGTCTCAACAAACTCAAGCAGTTTGCTAGCCTAAATTGATTCTCAAGAGGCAGCACAGTTTAACAACCCTGCCCCTTTAACACTTGTTGATTTTCTGAGACGTTTACACAAGCAACACTCGGTGTGAACCAAGGACTGAACGAGTGTGAGCAGAAAGTTCTAGGAATCAATTGGAATGCCCCTCAGTTCAGATCATATTTGCATAGGTTGAATTGGGTGACAATCTCAAGGAACGGAGCCTACAAAGAGAAACATCATTAGCCTCATTGGGTAGATTTACGACCCCCTGGGACTTCTTAGCCAGATGCAAAATTGTTCATGCAGCTGCTATGTGAAGCAGCTAGTGAGATCAACCAAGCGATGCCTGCAGAAGGCTATGGTTCAAGGTAAGCTCACTTATGAAGAATTACTGACTGCCTTCGAGACGATGATCAATTCAAGGCCACTTACCTATATTTCTGCCAATGATCTGGAAGAACAGGTCGATACAGCATCTATATCCATTGGAGGTAAATGTGCCTTCTATTAATGCTACATTCAAGAATCCTGTCATCCATCACTGCTGATGAGCTACCTCCAGAGCAACATTTTGCCTAGGTCAAGGTCTACTGCTGCACAAGCTCGGGATTGTATTCTTGCTCAAACCCTTGAAGAAAATCACAGATTCTCTGATACATGCACCCCCCTACGTTGGCCACTGACGTGGCCAAGGTGGGGAGTGTGTTGGACATTTATTCATGTGCTAATTGTTTCATGCATTGCCAATAATGATGTTATTATGCAATGTCATGTGACATTATTGAAGAATCCTTTTTGAGTAATGCAAGTGTGTGAATCAGGAGTAATCTGCACCTTCATAGGGTATATGGTTCCATGTTGAATTCCTTACATACATATGTGAGGTACCACATGCAGGATTTATGATAAGTTTGAAAATGTACCCTGACAAAATGTCCAGACAATGTCCAGGACACGCACCCAGTTAGAATGGACAAAACTATTTAATTACAGTGATACACCGTATACAGTGGCGGCTAGCTTGAGCGAAAAAATAATTATATTCATCCGAAAAAAACAAACCGTTAGTGTACTTTGCAACACCACCAGTGGTACGACAGCTCCCCCTCTAAATGAAATTTACTGTTATTCGTGGCTTTGCTGTTATGCAACGTTTCACAATCCGCCCCTTTTCTAAAATTTTATTTCCTACTACGCGCCACACCTACCTGCACCTCTATGCTATACGTCGTGCCTCTTTCTAGCCAGAATAAGAGCTTCAACCTTGCTTTGTTACATTGGTGGAGACGTGCAACGTGTTAGATTGTCAGTGAGCACCCAAACAACAGTGTATGAAGATGAGTGATGCATGCCTGGTATCCATTATGCCATGCATATCCTTCCCATGATGTGTATGCATGCATGATCTGCTACGGAAAATGTGTATGGTATGATACACAGGTTGCTATAGCATTACATGTGCTTTATCCCTAGGACAGCTTTGCCCCACCATTCCTACAAAGAACACAGATCAATTGCGTTTAGGTCACTGGCTCATTGAGGCAGGTATAGACATTGCAGACAAATGTCTGTGGAGTAGGGCAGGCTAGGCTAATTGCCGTTGGGATTAAGCTGCGTGCAATGCTGCTTGGTTTGCACGTGAACCACATTTTCCATAGCAGATCATGCATGCATGCATGCACCATATGCATCATGGGAAGGATATGCATGGCATAATGGATACCAGGCATGCATCACTCATCTTCATACACTGTTTGCGTGCTCATTGACAAACTAACACGTTGCACGTCTCCACCAAGGTAACAAAGCAAGGTTGAAGCTCTTATTCTGGCTAGAAAGAGGCATGACGTATAGCATAGAGGTGCAGGTAGGTGTGGCGCGTAGTAGGAAATGAAATGTTAGAAAAGGGGCGGATTGCGAAACGTTGAGTAACAGCAAAGCCACGAATAACAGTGAATTTCACTTAGAGGGGGAACTGTCATACCACTGGTGGTGTTGCTAAGTACATCAACAGTTTGTTTTTTTCGGATGAATATAATTATTTTTTCGCTCTAGCGAGCCGTTACTTTTCGCTCAAGCGAGCCGCCACTGTACTGTTTGCGAAGGCATGTGTGTGTGTTGCAGTCAATGTCAGCCCTATAATATAGTTAATCCCAATCATCTAGTTCAAAAAGTATAAGCCCCTGGCCCACTTATAGTGCACTAGCTTGAAGCATAGATATTGGATTTGCAACGCCCATGAAATATATATTCAATGCTCGGCACGGTCACGTGATAAACATTTATGATCTGAAATAGTTTAAAGCTCTACTGGAAGATCCTTGCTCCAGGGAACGCCTTTGCGATCGAAGAAAGCTTTGAATGAGGTGAAAAAAGTTTTATATTCTATACAGTGAATTTGAAATTTTTGCTATTTGAATGTGGTTGTTGAGTCAGAGACAGAGAGCGTTTCGTTCTTCTTGGCATTCTGCCAAGACAAAACATCTTTCCAGCCATCCAAGCAATTCACGGCACACAGCATATATGGTCAAACAAGAAAAATATGAGTTTTTATGCTGTAAATCGTTCGGACTTAAGCTAAAACCCCCCACAAAACCACCTCATAATTACGCTAAAACTGAAACATACGGGCGAAGCGCTGTAATTTAAGCTTCAAAACAGGCCTACGACACGTGTAGTCTGAGACATTACCACAATCAACTCTTTTATTGCGTCATATCAACGGCGTATCGGTACTAAAACCCCCAAAGTACTTATACACGGCCATACCTTACATGTGGTGGCGAAAGAGTTAGAATCAGACACAAAGAGCAAGATAACAAGTGATATAAAAAAGCTAAATACGACTTTTGACTATCAAAAGCAATAGACACCAATGGAAACCACCACAAATACAATAAACTCGATTTGAAGAAAATCCGTATCCGTGTCAAGCTTATAACATGACACCACTATGCAATACCCATATGATTGCCAATCCAATAATTCCACTATCTACAGTAGTGGTAAAAATTTTTTACGTTTCTTAAATGCCGTTGCAGTTGCACGGCCGTTTTGACAAACGGTACGGCAATGCAATGGCAACGGAACGTCAAGCGCCGTGTTAGGGTATCCAATTAACAAGTACTGTTCGCGCGAATTCCAGCATTTGCAAATACGCTTCTCCTCCGTTCACGAGCACCTTTTCCGCCGTTTAAAAAAACGCCAAGAGCACATTTTTCACAGTTTTAATTGCGCATCGAAGTTTTAGCATCACCATGTCACTAACAACGGCCATGAAGAATTTCCAGAAGGGTAAGTATTTAATCGCATGTACGTTTCCATAAACTGCAATGTTTCTTTTGCAGGAAATAAGTATTTGATATTGTGGGAAGATGAAGATTCAGTGACTGTTGTGGATGGTGATGATGTCCAGTGTAGTGTGAAAGCCATCGGTAATGATGCAGTGTTTTGATGAATGGGGTGGTTTACAATAGGAAGATTGCAGCTAAAGGTAACTGGTGTAATGCTAGACATGTAATTTGGTTTGTGTGGGTACAATATGAATAAGAGAAAAGTGTTATGATAAAAGAAAAACATTTTGATTGCAGGAACAACAGAAGAGATGAGGTCCTTAGAACAGGACTACATCAGTGGGGTGTTTACTCCTTTCGCGGAAGCTACAAAGGAGGAAGTAGATGAAACACAGAAACCACCCAGGAAAAGGGTTGCGTCATCCACTGGTGCCTCTGGGAAGAAAACTAAAATAGGGAAAAGGCCCCAAAAGAAAACAAAAAAGCAGCCTGGAAGAATTATAACCATCTCTTCAGAAAGTACATGGTGTATGTGTGTGTGTATCGATATGGGTGTGACTACACAACTGTTATTGTACACATATATGTATTCTACATGTAGTGAGGGCCCCAGCAAAGAACAGGCAGCTGTCACCCCCCTGAACTCACTGAATGGTGTGTGTGTGTGCGTGTGTGTGTGTGTGTGTGGATATGGGTGTGACTACACACTGATCTTGTACACAGATTCTACAGTATCGGTCAATAAAAAGTTAACGCTACGTACTACTCTACCTTCGCAACGCAATACCTTATTTAGGTAATAAATTACGTAGGTAGAAAGTTGCGGTAGATCAGTAGAAAAATGCGTTACCTTATGGCAACACGTAACACGAAAACATATTGAGAACAAGTTGTCAGGTTGGGCAGCTGCTAAAGCACGGGCACATATCCGCCATACGCATTGCGTCAGACAACACTGCCACTGTTTGGATCGTAGCGATGGTGTTTACGGACTACGTGAAGCAAAGGATTTTATTCTATTATCAACAGGGGCGTAAGAGTAGAAACATTAGGAATCTTTTGTTGGGGGAAGGGTTGATCGTTAGCCATGTAGGTATTTATAGATTCCTAAAAAGGTTTGAAAAATGTGGAACTTACTTTGGCGAGCCGCCGCGGATCTGGTAGACCTTCAAAGATTACTGTTGAGGTGAAGAGGATCGTGGAGGCACAAATGCAGCTTGACGATGAAACGACCGCTGTTCAGCTTCGTGCGCTTCTGGCACAGAAAGGTGCGTATTATTTGGATTAATCATTGATTGAGTTATAATAGTCAAATTTTCATAGGTCATAAACTTTCGCTTCGCACCATTTTGCGTGCGCGGAGAAGCCTTGGATGGGTGTTCAGGGGCAGCGCTTATTGCCAAATCATCAGGTACAACTTTAGCTACCGGTTCATATATAGCGAACATGTCTTATACTGCTTGCGGTTAGATAGGGAAAGCAACAAGGTCAAACGCTGTGAATGGTGCCAGGAACGTCAGCAGGACAGCTTCTTCGACCTTATATGGACAGATGAGTCTTCTATTCAGTTAGAAAGTCACCGAAGGACATGCTGTCGAAAGATTGGGCAACCGCCTAAACCGAAGCCGAGGTAATGAGCTACTGAACGTAAATGGTTAATACAATTTTAACCACTTATTGTTACAGACCAAAACATCCTGTCAAAGTACACGTTTGGGGGGCAATCAGCTTGAAAGGACCAGCTAAACTGCATATTTGACGGGATTATGGATTCTCCGCTCTATGTTAACATCTTGGAGACGACTTTGCTGCCTAACCCTAACCCTAACCCTAACCCTAGCACGTAATTTTCCAACCTCGCATCGTTTCATGGCTGATAACGATCCAAAGCACACATCTAAGTTAGCACAGCAGTTTTTGAAGGAGAAGCAAGTGAACTGGTGGAGGACCCCTGCTGAATCACTTGACCTCAATCCTATAGAAAACCTATGGCATGAATTGAAGGAGTACATGCAGATAGAGGTGAAGCCTAAAAACAAGGAAGAACTTATTAGAGGGATCAAGGCCTTTTGGAAGACAGTGACACCATCTGTGTGTGCTAGATACATAGGACACTTTAAAAAAGTAATCCCTAAAGCTATAGAACTGAAGGGTGATGCTACTGGTTATTGAGTGCTTGAAGTTCAGTTTGTAAAGCAATTTTATTATTTCTTGTTACCTTCATATACAAGCCCATAGGTAAAGAGGGAGGGTCCATTATTCAGGAAATTGTTTTCATGTGAACAAGTAAACCTCTAAGCAGCTGTACAGTTCACCTAATCCACTCACACCTCACTACATGGCTTAGTGCATTAACCCCACCACTTCTCACTGACTGACCACACCCATGGACCCTGTTTGCGGCTTAGTGCATTAACCCCACCACTTCTCAATGACTGACCACACCCATGGACCCTGTTTGCGGCTTAGTGCATTAACCCTACCACTTCTCACTGACTGACCACACCCAAAGACCCTGTTTGCGGACTTCAACTCCACCATTTCTCACAAAGATATCAATCAAAATTTACCTGTGCATGTACAGAAGCGCAGAAAATAATACATTTTTAAGTAAAACTCCTAGCTCGAGTACACCCATGGCCTATGCTAGCTACACATCTACTCCAAATAGGTTCAAAATCATGTGGCGCACTCCAATACTTAACTAGTTTACTAAACAAAAATTGCTTTAAACTATTTAACTCAATAATAGGTAACCCCTTATATTGTGTACATCCCATAACAGTGCATTGGCCCATTACTTTAAGTCCAAAGTAGGACTCTGTAGCCAGTTTTAGAGCCAAGGTGTGAATTTTGCTCTCAGTTGTAAGGTTATGATGACATTCGACTGTCAATTCAGGAGGCCTGAGGGTAGTCTTTTCAATGTCACTGGAGGGCAGATGGTTTGAGCCCTCTCTTATCTGTAAACATCTCGGCAAGTCCCCACCTGGGATTGGTGAGAGCAGGATTGCTGAGGAGAGTGGTATTGATGGCTGAGAAACTGGTGATTGTTGGGATGCAGGTGCCTCTCGGTTGACTGAAGGAGATGGCCTGGACACTGGTGTTGTAAGGTTACTCTGTAACCTTGCTGGCCATGAGGGTTTACCAGACAGTGCGATCTCATCCAGCTTCCCCAAAAGTGCCTCTTTAAGATCCCTTATGGCATCAATAATACTAGCTTCCATCTTTTGCACTGAGGGTTTAAATCTGACAGGAAATGCCTTATGTGACCAAATTCTGTTACCTGCTTTAACAACATTGGTGTCAGATGGATACGTGGGTGAAGGTGGACAGTATGGTGATGGAGGCAGTGGTGGTGACAATGACAAGCGAGGTGATGGGGATCTTCTAAGGGGTGAACATAGTGTGTGTGGTGGCTTAGCTGAAAAAGCACGAAGTTAAAAATCACAACCAAGATACTAGAAAGCCTTACATTGGTGTGACTCGGAAGTGGTTGCTGGTACAGGCTGGGAAGTGGTGGCTGGTACAGGCTGGGAAGTGGTGGCTGGTACAGGCTGGGAAGTGGTGGCTGGTACAGGCTGGGAAGTGGTGGCTGGTACAGGCTGGGAAGTGGTGGCTGGTACAGGCTGGGAAGTGGTGGCTGGTACAGGCTGGGAAGTGCTGGCTGGTACAGGCTGGGAAGTGGTGGCTGGTACAGGCTGGGAAGTGGTGGCTGGTACAGGCTGGGAAGTGGTGGCTGGTACAGGCTGGGAAGTGGTGGCTGGTACAGGCTGGGAAGTGGTGGCTGGTACAGGCTGGGAAGTGGTGGCTGGTACAGGCTGGGAAGTGGTGGCTGGTACAGGCTGGGAAGTGGTGGCTGGTACAGGCTGGGAAGTGGTGGCTGGTACAGGCTGGGAAGTGGTGGCTGGTACAGGCTGGGAAGTGGTGGCTGGTACAGGCTGGGAAGTGGTGGCTGGTACAGGCTGGGAAGTGGTGGCTGGTACAGGCTGGGAAGTGGTGGCTGGTACAGGCTGGGAAGTGGTGGCTGGTACAGGCTGGGAAGTGGTGGCTGGTACAGGCTGGAAAGTGGTGGCTGGTACAGGCTGGGAAGTGGTGGCTGGTACAGGCTGGGAGGTGGTGGCTGGTACAGGCTGGGAAGTGGTGGCTGGTACAGGCTGGAAAGTGGTGGCTGGTACAGGGTGGGAAGTGGTGGCTGGTACAGGCTGGGAAGTGGTGGCTGGTACAGGCTGGGAAGTGGTGGCTGGTAAAGGCTGGGAAGTGGTGGCTAGGACAGGCTGGGATATGGTGTTGGTTGGTACAGGCTAGGATGTGGTTGCTGGTACAGTGGTGGCTGGTACAGGCTGGGATGTGGTGGTTGGTACAGTGGTGGCTGGTACAGTGGTGGCTGGTACAGGCTGGGATGTGGTGGCTGGTACAGTGGTGGCTGGTACAGGCAGGGGTGTGGTGGCTGGTACAGGCAGGGATATGGTGGCTGGTACAGTGGTGGCTGGTACAGGCTGGGATGTGGTGGCTGATACAGGCTGAGATGTGGCTGGTGTGAGAGGAGATTAATAACACTATTTACGGATCCAGCGCATACTTTCAGCATCAGATGTGACCTCATCATCAGCTCCACTTCCATAGTCCAGAATCCTTTCTGAAATAATACTTTGTTTAACCATGCAGTTCAGGTGACTGTAATCTACCAATAGGCTTTTTTGACTTGGCCTTGCCAGACTTTGCCCTGGCCTTGCCAGACTTGGCCTTTACTGCCATCTTTTTTCCTGGTAGTTACATTGTACTCAGCAGCAAGATAAATAATCATCAAAGTCTAACTAACGTTTTGGTGTAGATGTAGATGATTCTTTAGGGCTTGTGGTGTCAGACAGTTCCATTCCTGATGGGTGCACGCAGCGCGCTACATTGAAAACTTAAGCTACTTAAGTAGCACTAACGTTCTGAGCAGGTTGTCACTTTGTCAGCCGTTAGATACACCGATTCTTGCTGTTCCATAGCGCCCTTTGTTCCTATTAATAATCATTGAGTAATTTGTGGTTGGTTGTAATTGTTTACCTGAAGCCACAACATCGCCGTAGTACAGCTTCTTACCCCACTTTACCGAACAACCCACGCTCCCCTCGCTCAGCCTGGTTATGGCACTATCCGGGACTACCGACAACGCGTCTTCATTGTGCCCAGAGGCGTAGGAACGTATTTAAGATTGGGGGGGCCGACTTTGTAAAAATTATTAGCTACATTTAAAATTCTCCCATTCATATTGGATCTACACGTAGCAGACAACCTGTTCAATGCGGTCCATGATTGTGATATATGTAGCCAAACCTAAATAGCAATGTTGCTAGAGAATTGAATTGTCGTTTATTGGTGCCACTTGTTTGATCCAAAGAAATTCATCCTTCTGTCATTTGCTGTTGAAAATCTTTGAGCTATTTCTTCTAAGTTGGTTTCATCAGTTAATTCTTTATAAATATGCAAAAGCATAACATTGTTTAGCCTCTCTTGTGTCATGGTAGATCTTAAATACGTTTTCATGCGCCGTAGAACTGAAAATGTTCTCTCAGCAGTTGCTGAAGTAACAGGAATGGTCATATACAACTGCAGCAATGAATGAACTTCGCTAAACATATTCTTGATCACAAGAGATTCATTGAATATATCACACATCGTACGAATTGAAGTCACACTCTTTAGTGAGTGGCCATATAATGTGTTAGACTTCACAAGATCTGGTAGCATTGATAGTTGAACCTGCAGTCGCTCAAGGTTGAGATCTTTGGAATACAGATTTGAGACTTCATCAGGTATTGGACACGCTTGGCCAATGCAGGAGCTCAAAATAACTGCTTCAATCTTTGATGTTAGGCAAAAGCCTTTCTGGTCAAATCGCCTTGTTAATTCACCTGGTAAGCTCTCCATTACTTGAAAATATTGCTGTCTATAATACTCTTCTGGATTTGAAAACCTGTACTGCAATGATCCATCATCATACCTTCGTGGGATATTGCTATACCTAGGTAGAGCTGGTGGTTCTGTTTTACCATCAGCATTTGTTATAACATTCTGATAAAAGCTTTGGAATGCTGCTAAATCTCGCTGTCGGACATAAAAGGCTTTAGCTAAGTTCACTGCAATATTTGCATCTTGTGCTGTAGTATCTTTGTTTTGAAGTGTTATGGATAGCTGCTCTGATGCACTGAACACTAAATGTGCAAGTTTTAGGCCAAAGAATGTTGAAAATTTTGCCATTAATGCATGAAATCCTACAGCCTTTCTACCATATTCATCTTTACATGTTTCACTTATCTCATCAAGTGCTTCTAGCAAGGTTTCATAATTTTCAATCACTGCACTGATAGATGCAGTTCGACAAGTCCATCGTGTTGGGCACAGTGGTTTTAGACTGGGACTATGTGGAGAATTGATATTCTGTCTTTGCAAAGTAGTAAATAAGTGATCTCTTTTTGGTGAGAGCTTTATTAGTCCCACAAGTTCAAATACCAAGTCAAGAGCATCTCTTACTGGTTTGCTTTGTCGACTTATGTCCTGAAGGCAGAGGTTAATGCAGTGGGCCAGGCAGTGCGCCGGAAGAGCTGCAGGTTCTTCTTGAGTAATACGTGCTGCTACTCCACTGTGGGGACCAGACATATTTGATGCCCCATCGTATGCCTGTCCTCGACACTGACTAAGTGGTAGTGCACATCTAATCAGAACATCTTTTATTGCCATTGATAATGTCTCAGCATCAGTTTTTGGAACCTGAATCATTCCAATAGGATCTTCATGAATTTCATAGTTGCTGCTCACCCACCTTATTGAAATACTGAGTTGTTCTGAGTTGGTTAGGTCTCTTGTTTCATCACCAATGATGGCGAACCACTTGCATTCTTTGACTTTTTTTAGCACACATCTTAGAACCTGTTGCCCCATCAAGCAAATCAGCTCATTTATTACTTCGGGGGACTGGTATGCAGATGATTTGAGCCATTTCTTCATACCATCATTGTCTTCTGCTCTAACTTTCATTAGCTGTGAAAGATTACCTTCCTCCTCTTCATGGCCTCGTATTGCTAATCCTTGACGGAGAAGATATCTTAATGAGGATAGCTGGATTAAGAACATTTTTCGTCGTTCTACTTGGTCATGTTCAACACCTAGGTGCAGCTGTTTCTCTATGCTAAGCTGATTTAGAATAGAACTATACTTCAAAGCAGCTTC
The DNA here is from genome assembly GCA_963681505.1 of Eunapius fragilis. Classification (NCBI taxonomy): domain Eukaryota; kingdom Metazoa; phylum Porifera; class Demospongiae; order Spongillida; family Spongillidae; genus Eunapius; species Eunapius fragilis. Next base: position 8,394,326 of record OY811975.1, on the reverse strand, counting down.
TCTATGTGCATGACTCTGCTCATGGAGATTGAACTTCTCAGTCGCTTTCTTCCAATTGCAGAATCCTTCAATAGTAAAAGCTTTGTCAGCTTTAGTACTAAATACAATTAATTTACGCTTTGCTGCAAATCGACAGTAAAAACAGAATGCCTTCAATTGAGTAGTGCAAAGAATGACCCATTTGAAAGAACTATACCATGCTACTTGAAAACATCTCTCATGCTTGTTCTTACTATTACCGTATATGATCCTTGTTTTAGCAAGAATCCCAGCATCAGTAGTTTGAAATGGAGACGTGTCATTGGTACAACATAAAGCCTGACAATTTGGGGTAAATTCAACAGTTTCATTGTCACATTCTTCGAATACTCGTTTTCTGCAGTCTTGTAATGTTTTAGATGTGCTTGATGAATCACGACAAGCAAGTTGTAATGTTTCTTCACTGCATGAAGGGCTTGACGTTGTGTGTAGTACTGTATTAGTGCCTGCAACAGGTGCATGATCCTGAAACTCAGGGCCTGCAACAGATGGTCCTGGAAGACATGAGGGACCTGGAACAGATGGGCCAGTAACACATGAGGGACCTGCAACAGGTGGGCTAGGAGCACATGATGGATCTGCAACAGATGAGCCAGGAACATGTGATGGACCTACAACAGATGGGCCAGGAACATGTGATGGACCTACAAACGATGGTCCTGAAACACATGAGTGACCTGGAACAGATGGTCCTGGAACAGCAACAGATGGTCCTGGAACACGGCTTGCAACAGATGGTCTTGCAAAAGATGGTCCTTCATGAGTCGACGTCGGTTTGAAATAGGATAGAATCGATTTCATTGAGCGGTTTTAGTTCGTGGACAATTGAGCGTAATTACAATTCAAATTTTTTTTTTTTTTAACCGTTACATTATAGAGCGCGGGTAATAAAGTAGACGTATGCGTAACGTGTCATACAGTGACCCCCGATACGGGTACTAACTATTAAGTACCGGTGAGTTAAACTAAACTAAAAGGGATAACATTGTAACATTGGGGGGGCCGAAGTATACGTCGGCCCCCCCACCTATAACATTGGGGGGGCCAAGGCCCCCTCTGCCCCCCCGGTTCCTACGCCTCTGTAATCAGAAAGTACATGGTGTATGTGTGTGTGGGTGTGACTACACAACTGTTATTGTACACATATATGTATTCTACATGTAGTGAGGGTCCCAGCAAAGAACAGGCAGCTGTCATCCCCCTGAACTCACTAAATGGTGTGTGTGTGTGTGTGTGTGTGTGTGTGTGTGTGTGTGTGTGTGTGTGTGTGTGTGTGTGTGGATATGGGTGTGACTACACAACTGATCTTGTACACAAATTCTACATGTAGTGAGGGCCCCAGCAAAGAACAGGCTGCTGTCATCCCCCTGAACTCACTGAATGGTGTGTGTGTGTGTGGGTACGTGTGGATATGGGTGTGACTACACAACTGTTATTGTACACAGATTCTACATGCGAGAGGGCCCCAGCAAAGAACAGGCTGCTGTACTGCCTGGTTTGTGTGTGTGTGTGTGTGTGTGTGTGTGTGTGTGTGTGTGTGTGTGTGTGTGTGTGTGTGTGTGTGTGCGTGTGCGTGTGTGCGTGTGTGCGTGTGTGTGCGTGCGTGCATGTGTGTATGTGTGTGTACATGTACAGTAGCGGTCAAAAAGCATTACGTTTCGTTTTCGTAGAACGATCGTAGCACGATTTAACGGAATCGGTCGAACATCGTTCGAACATCGTTCAAACATCGTTTTACAAAACATCGTTTGTACAGTTTTGTAGATTATATAAACGATTGATGCCGTTTTACTAATCGCCACTGTTTTTATATAATCAGTACGTGAGCGCACGTGTTTAGAAAATGGTGTATAGTGAGTACACGAAGCTGCGAATACTGTTCTACCATTTCAAGGGTTTGAAAGCTCCAACTATCGCTCGATATCTTTAAGCGGAGAACATTTATTGTGCGTGACAGTCACTGACAGAACGTAGCGATCTTCATAAAGAAGTACCGTCAAACCAAATCAATATGTCGACGATCGGGATCGGGTAGACCCTCAATACTCACTGAAGTAAAGGCAATAGTGGAAGAAGAGACGAGAAAGGATGATGAAACAACTGCGCACCAGTTGCACCAATTGCTTTTGTCACGCGGGTACAGAATTAGCCTCCGCACCATTTTACGCTGCAGGACCTCCCTTGGATGGACGTTTCGTAGAAGCGCGTATTGCCAATACTTACTCCTAAGCGTCATCGTTCACGTATCACTGGTCCGTAAAAATCAACGATCACAAAAATGCGTTAACGAAAAAGGTGTCAAGATCGGCTTCGTATCGACTTCGTTCTGACTTCGTTCTGACTTCGTTTTTTAAAACCACACGCTACTGTAAAACGATCGTTCTACGAAAACAAAACATCATGCTTTTTTTGGCCGCTACTGTATACGATCGTAATAATGTACTGTACAAGTACATGCATATACCGATTACATGTATTTGTCATGCAAAGCAATTACCTGGGATGGATGCATCATCATCACTATTGCTGCTGTTCGGTGACAGGTCACCCAGGTCACCACCACCAGCGTTGATTATGCTTCCATCCACTAGGTACAGTGAATGTTAGGCAAGTATTGATGTTAATCTATACACTATTCTTAACAGGTCTGGAACCAGTGATAATCCAGGACCTAACTATACGGTTGTTATATGTGGAGCAGATGCTGGGTATCAGTGTTCTGTCACAGTCCTTGGCCAATGTACTGCCACAAGAGCTTACATGTAGTTGCTCATCTGATAAACCATACGGCCAGCCACAGGTACAGAAAAGCGTGATTCTTCTATTTTCTATTACTGTACTTTGTGTTTATCATTGATTATGTTACTATTCTAAGGTACACCATCGGACAATGTACATTTACATGTACATGCGACACAGTTTATGTCACCTTACCAGCATTATCCTACACCTGCTTCTGGCCAGTTTCAGGTACATGTACATCGGTGCAGCAGCTAGCTAGCCTTGTACTCATCTTGAACTACATTTTTCATCTAATCACAGGGGAACACTACACCTGCATTGGCACCTACATGTAACAACCATCCACCAATGGCAACGCCAATAGTGCCCCAGGCCAATGAACTCGCAATGCCACAAGCCTATTGTCCATCGGCTTCTAGCCAGCTTCAGGTATGTGCACACAGTTTGTCTTGTTATAATCTCGAAACCTCATACTAATCTCAGGTTACACCAGGGGGCAATGTGTGACACCAGAATCGTACAACGTGGCAATTCATGCACAACAGCTACGCTTCCTAGGCAACTGCTAGGTTCATCAAGCACCAGTGAAACAATGTCACCCATGACTGCTCCAACACCAGTTCCTATTCCTAAACAGTTGCCATCATCCGCAATAAGAAGGGAAGGATTGCTCAGTGTAGAAGTGGTGTTGGCACAAAACACGAAGCTAAAAGGACCAGGAAAGGCCGGAACACTAGCACTAAAGTTGGCCAAACAATGCTTGTTTGGTGAAGATGTGTTGAGGCATTGTAGCCCTTGGGGACCCCCACACTGCTGGCCCTTCCCAGAGCTGAAATGATGCAGTTAAAAGCTATAATGTTGCAGCAATTTCCACAATACTGGAACTGTGTGGAAGAATTCCAACCTATATGGAAACAGTTCCTTGAGGCTGTACAGCAGTGCTGCAAAAGGCTCGGTAATTCTAAGTAAATACGTGTTGTGGTGTAGGTATTAAGTCAGTTAAATTGTATGTCTGTCAACTAGTATTGGGAGGGGTTACTCCCGCTACACTGTAGATGAATGGGGACCAGCATGGTTACTCTCCCACTAGACTAACATAAAGGGGTTACTCCCACCAGACTAACATGAAGGGGTTACTCCCACTAGACTAACATGAAGGGTTACTCCCACTAGACTAACATGAAGGGGTTACTCCCACTAGACTAACATGAAGCGGTTACTCCCACTAGACTAACATGAAGGGGTTACTCCCACTATGGAGGGGTTTCTCCCACTAGACTAACATGAAGGGTATACTCCCACTAGACTAACATGAAGGGGTTACTCCCACTAGACTAACATGAAGGGGTTACTCCCACTAGACTAACATGAAGGGATTACTCCCACTAGACTAACATGAAGGGGTTACTCCCACTAGACTAACATGAAGGGGTTACTCCCACTAGACTAACATGAAGGGGTTACTCCCACTAGATGAATGGGGGGACAGGGCAATGACTGTTTTTTTACACATCCTTTATGCATGTGGTCAACATCAATACAATACATCCATCTTATAATAGATGTACAGCAGATTAATAAATCCATTCAATAACCAGTTGCTGCTCCATTCAGTTCTATAACCTTTGCTACTACTTTCCTCAGGTGCCTGGTGTACTTCTTACACTTTTGGACAACAACAGTCATCCAAAACTCCAGAATACCATAATATATATAGTTCTTGTTTTGTGTTTGGTTTTATTTCTCTTCGACAGTATTCCTTCAACTCATGCCAAAGGTTCTCAATTGTGTTACAATCTGGTGATTCTGGAGGTGTGGTGCAACAAAAATCTGCATTTTTGAAGGGATAATGAAGGCTCCACTATACATAGAGATTCTTCGTGAAACACTGCTACCATTCCTGCAAAGCACTTGTCCAGACCGTTATCGGTTCATGCAGGACAATGACCCCAAGTACACATCAAGAGTTGCACGCCAGTTCCTACAAGACCACAACGTTAATTGGTGGATGATGCATACTAATGCCCGCCCAGACGTGGACTTTGACCGGATGTTTGGCCCTAAATTGGTAACGAGAGATGAATATTGACAAAGTAAAAGTGGAACTGGCAGTTTTTAAAAACGGCGTTCATTTCGCTGACACATAAATGTGATAACAAGTCTTCTATAGTTTTCTAAAACGGTACTGCAACGGTCTGTTCCTATTAAAGTCTTCACACCGTGCAACTAGAACGGCGTTTTAAGAAACGTAAAAGTTTTTTTTTTACTACTACTGTATGCTTGAAGTAGGTATTTAGACAAACACTGAATGTAGTTTTACGCCCAATCAGATACTAACCACAAATACGACATATTCACATTGTGGAAATTTTGTCACACATCATGTATTCATCCCCTCTTTCAAACTGGTATGAACATGACCACAAGTTTCTTTGCTTGTGGTGGGATAATCCTTAGCCTAGTCAATCCTCCTATGTATATGCATGAGCAATGCATTCGTCGGGACATTATATCCGGTCATATGTATGATTAAACGGACAAATGGCAATATTGATCGGACATTGTCTGATGACCGGCCGTTATCATAAACCCTGCACATGGTGGTACATGTTGTGGAATGAGGAAAAATTACAACAGGAAAACAGAGCATGTCATTAAGGAACACAACTCATGTGAAATAATTAAAAGAAAAACATTTGTCATATTTAGCACTGTTGTTAACCTATAATCTCCAGGCTCGCTCGCGTCCTAGATTAAGATGTATTACCATCCTAGATGTAGGATGAACTTTGAAGGCTTTTCCTGATCATGTTTGGCCGAAAAGTGTGGTTTAAAGATTTAATTTTGCATCATACAGTACACTAGATATGTTCATTTTGATTAGTTTTGCTCAGTGATGATCACAGTGAGTTGTCAACACTTTTAACTATGGACTTCTGCATAGATAGATGCTTGTCCAAATTATCGGATGCATTTTTTGTAAGGCAAACATTGCACGGATTATACATGTGAGGTGTAGTTTGATTACAGAGCTCTTGCTATTAATCACTGCTCTACACACTGGCACAGTTCATTGCTAGAATTGAAATACTATTGATCAGTAGCATGCCCATCTGTACGTATCATCCGGTTGAAATGCTCCTAATGATTAATCAAATTATCTTATCGCTATTTTTGTAGTTTTAGTTTTAAAATGTTGAATCTCGCTGTTCATATTATGCTAGAAATCACTACATACAGATAAAAGTAGTCCAATCAGTTCTGAGTAACTTGGCTGAGTCAAAAGTTAATCAGCATACTTGCAAGCTTAGATAAATGTATTATAATAGCATCCTAGATATAGATAAAAAAGACCTAGATATAGGACATCTGGAGATTAAAGTTTAAACATGGTTGCATTATTAATAATGAGATAATTATGTATTCAGCATGCATGTTAAATGTAGGTACGCACATATTTCTTTTCTCCCCTGCTTTTATAAACCACAATTTCATTAAGTTACATGTATTTGTAGCTGCATGCAAATAATACTACCTGAAAATACCTCATTTTTTTGATTGATCTTACACTTCGTAGCATCAATAAATTCTACCAATTTCTGTTGATCTCCCATCTCAGCAAAATGATGAATATCTTTATGTTGGGCCTGCAGAGAAAGTACATGTTGAACATGTTATAATGGTAACAATTGAAATCCATGTAACTGAATTAGAGCTGAAGTTTAATAATCAGGATTGGTGAAATTACTGCCTACTAGTATAGATAATACAACAATATCTTCCGCAGTTCGTATCCTAAGCTTGCGTAAAAGACCAAACAAAAGAATACATGAAAACATACAATGGTATAACTCAAACCCTTTAAATAGAGATGATGGTAAGTTTGATATGACTAAACACCTCAAATCCGAACTGCACGCTTTTCTAAACAGCCTAACTAAGGCAGATAAATGGAAGGATGTTATTTAATCGTTTTCATCATGCATTACAGAGCACATGCGTACTGCATGATGAAAGCGTTGCTACTTTCAATTGAGCAATGGCAGCTGCTACATTTCAACAATCGATAAGCCTCCCTGCCATATGTTTTTATCGCTCGTTCAGCTGTTTAAAACAACTGTTTTTTGTGTCAATGTATATCAACGTTACCCAACCCACACATTACGTCGTTATTGCTCAAACACTACCCATAAGAATATCACAACCTTAAAAAAATATGATATAACCAATCGTCCACCACCTGACTATTATTACTGAAAAAAATGGCCTAGAATGGAACTACCAGTTGGGAATGGTTAGAATTCAAAGAAGGTTGGTTTTCCTGTCTGCCAGCCTGCTCGACGACTACCATTTCATCAACAGGGAGAAGTATGTGGGTTAATTGATGACATATTGTCCCGGGGAATTATTGAGCCATGTTGTGGGCCATGGGCACCGCCTATCGTATTAGTAAAGAAAAAAGACGGCAGCACTCGATTTCCGCCGGGTTAATGACTTTACGTGCAAAGATGCACAACCGCTTTATAGGATAGATGATATGTTGGATGCCTTGGGAGGAGCTTGTTATTTTTCAACTTTAGACTTGGCCAGTGGCTATTGGCAAGTTGAGGTGGACAGTCGGGATAGGGAAAAGACGAGATTTGCGACACCGTTTGGGCTTTTCCAATTTCGCGTGATGCTGTTTGGGTTGTGCAATACGCCAGCAACCTTCCAGCGACTCATGGAACAAGTTCTCGCTGGTCTGCACTGGACTATGTGTCTCATCTATCTTGATGATATCATCATTTTACCAAGTCAATTGAAAAGCACTTAGCGCAGCTTAGTGACGTGTTCACACACTTGAAAGGAGTGGGGCTGAAGATCAGGCGTAAAAAGTGCCAATTGCTGCAGACTAGCGTGCAGTACCTCGGTCACATAATTTCAGGTGAAGGTGTTAGGACTGATCCAGCAAAAATATAACTGGCCCATTCCAAGGAATAAGGCTGACTTTCAACGTTTCCTTCGTTTTGCGTCATACTACAGGCATTTTGTGCAATTGGCGTCCCCTTTGCATGCCTTGACTCAGAAAGGTGCACAGTGGTTATGGACTGAAGGGTGTAATAATGCAATTTTATGAGCTAAAAAAAACTACTCATGTCATCACCAATACTTGCCTTACCTGACTTCAGTTTGGATTTTGTTTTAGGCACAGATGCCAGTGGGGATGGTTTGGGTGCTGTGCTTTCTCAGGTGACTAATGGAGAAGAACGGGTACTGGCATACGCCAGCAGAGGGTTAAGCAGGTCAGAAAGGATGTATTGTGATTGTGCCACAAGACAGGAGATGCTTGTCTTGGTGTGGGCTGTCACAAAAAATTTGGTCCGGGGGAAAAATCGGTCCGGCCTGACTAATTTTGGCGACCAAAAGTGGTTCGGCCGGACCGAATATGATGCCAAAATTTGTCCGGTTAATCCAAAATTGGTCCAGGCACATAAATACCTCGTACAAGTGGAGATTAGTCTTATTCTATGTGAAAATGGATTATTCAAGTGAAGAGAGAGATGCCAAAAATGGGAACCTAGTAGAAGAAGCATATGAGTACATGGTAAGAAATGTGTACCCTGTGGGTGCAAGCGTAGGGTAGCGTAAGTAGTGTTCGCCACCCAAGAATACCGATGTCGGTTGTCTTGAATATAGGATCTAATGCTATAATTTCCAACATACGTATATATGTCCGTACGTATGTACGTCCGCGTAACTCCTTTATATACTCGGCCTAGCACCTATTGGTTGCTAGGTACGCATACCTTACCTAACAACCAATAGGAACGACCACCTTCCATAAAGGTACATAGCAACGTGTACTTAGCAACCATGCCTGCCACAAAACCTACATGCCTGTACAGGTAATATAGAAAAAAACAGCAACACTATTGTGGTTCACTCTCAAGTCTCATCGTACTGCCTGAGCCCATGTAGTTACTATCTGACATTTTAATGTGTACATACATGTATGCACATGTTTGGGGTTGAAGCATGACTCCTGTGTGTGTACATGAATGTGTGTGCATGTGCATGTGGATGTGGGTTTGTGTGCATGTGTGTGTGCATGTGCATGCATATGTTTAAAAGTGCAAAAGGCAACAAGAAGACCTGTTGGTAATTGCCAAAGCAAGGAAACACAAATTTACACAAACAATAAACATGTGACTGCAGTTGCAAGTGTATGCTAGTGCTTGTATGTGTGTGCATGCATAAACATGCACATTGATACACAAGACAATTTAGACAAAGGTACAGCCCCAATAGAAATACAAAAGAGAAACATGTGATGAATAGGACGACAGCTAAAAACAATGTTTGTATGTGGGTCGACAATTAGAAAATAAAATAGCAAAGCATTGATGTTGATGCGTGAATGACTGACTGCCCATGGTGTTTGTGTGTACATGTGTGTGTGTGTGTGTGAGTGTGCATGTGTGTGTATAAGTGCACATGGCAACACTAAATTCCCAGCTAAATATAAATTCTGCCTGGAGTATCTTCTGGGAAAACCTCACTTTCATTCTACCCTGAGCCTAAATGTCTGGGAAAGCCTTGCCTCCATTTAACTCATTCCCTCACTTTCGGTCATACCCCATCTAACACACTGTCCCCAAAATATTGACACCTGGTATGGTTGCAGGTCACACAATGTATATACAAAGGATGGTAGGGGTGGGCTGCAATCACTCCAGCTAAATGCCAGCTGCGTTGCTTACCATGGCTGTACTTATGAATGTATGGCAAACAATCAACTATGCCAAGCACTAAGCCAATTGGAAACTAAGCAAGAGGGAGCATTCCGCCAGAATTAAATGACACCAATTGCTCTGATCTGAGGTTGTATATAAATGTGAGTGTGTGTGTGTGTGTGTGTGACTTATGGATTTTATTTTGTATGGATATTATTTTGTAGAACCGAATATAATTGGTTCACCAATGATGATAAAAGAGGTTTTTGTAGCCCAATGAGAGCACTACATGTTGGTAAATACATGTAGCTACAAGGGGGGTGCATGTTTGATATATATATATATCTGTGCGTGTGCAGAAGTCAAAAAGGAAGGGTGCGTTTCAGATTAAGCTAGCCCTAGACACCGTGCACTTTCATGCTCTGCAGCGTTGTGCACGCATAAATGAAGCAGTTTCACCGAGCCAACACGCTCGATTTCTACGTGCATGCGCTACAGAGTACATACCGTGCTGCGCAGGCTGATGGCAGCTGAATCCACGTATTACGAATCTTTAGCTTCTGCTCACTATGTTGAAGAAGCCAAGAAGGGGAACAGAACCAGAAGTTTGCAAGAAGCGAAAACGCCGCGTGTATATTGTATAGATGGGCGGAGACATAGTTATTGAACAGGAAGTAATTGCATATTCATGTCCTCGATGCCAGTCGTAAGAGATAAATGGCACGAAACGACTGGGAAATATACTTTGCACAGTTGTATCCCCGTAACGAATAAAGAAAAATTTAACTAACAGAACAAATCAATAGGTACAGGATCCCTCTACGTACAAACCAAACTAGGAGTGAATTGAATTTTCCTGCCGAAAGATATGGCGGGTTTGAACCCCAAGGGGTATCGGACGTTGGAACACTGGCACGAGCTAATGCAAGAGCCCATAATCGATTTTACCAGAGGGAAGTGATGTAGTATGAAGTGTTGAAAATAGGAAGTCAATAGCATTTACGGTTCGGGAGATGTAGCGATTTCAAAGTGTATCATTTTTATAACTTTATATACATATACGCGATAGGCAATTTTTCGCGTGAACTGTCCCATATATGTATATATATATATTATTATTATATTATTATAAGGTAAAACTATTCAGTTGGCCACTACAATGCCCCATCACTGTTCACAACGGTTATTAATTGTGAGGTTCCTTGTTTCAATAAAAAATGACATTAAAAAATAAGGTTAAACTACTCAGTTGGCACTACAATGGCCGGTCACTGTTCACAACAGTTATTAAGCAATTAATTGTGAAGTTCCTTGTTTGAATAAAAAATGATATAAAAATAGAGGAAACAAGTAAAGAAAAACATTCTCTAACGAGAAAGTTGGTGGGACATAGGAATCGGAGGCAATGGTGGTGTAAAAAAGAAGGGAACAAGGTTTTCGGAAAAGGAAAATGATACAAAAATCCTAAATTTAGCACAAGTAAATGTAACAGAACCAAAAGAAGTGCTACATATAGAATTTTTGTATCATTTTCTTTTTCCCAAAACCTTGTTCCTACACCACCATTGCTTCCAATTCCCTTATCCCACCAACTTTCTCGTTAAAGAATGTTTTTCTTTACTTGTAAGCAAAAGGAATGGTAACAATTGAAATCCTTGTAATATGTCAATGAGAGATGAATTTTAATAATCAAGGTTGAGAAATGACCATCTACAAAATACAATACAATACAATACAATACAATACAGTTATCCACGGCTCATATCCAAAGCTGGCCCCCCAAAATCCAAAAAGTATAAGCAGTCAATCAATGTGACCTAATACTACATTAAAAATAACAAGCTCACCAACGATATATCCGTATCATCTTGAGGCATGCCTGAAATGAGAAAATGGACAGGGCTTCACATGAACATGTTTCAACCGTGTTGGTTTCGTGCAATAAAATAAGATCTAATGCATTATAATAGAGGTAGCATTAAATTTGACATGTGCAATGTAATTTTTTTTTAAAACAGGTTACATGTATTTACCACAACTCCATGGATATAAGAATGGCCAGTGCATATAGAAAAAATGCTTGTACTATAATCATCCATTATAATTTGAAACAGGCCTGGATCCATGACTTTGTGAGTGATCCGGTTGGTTGAAGGTTCCAGGAAGGGAGGCGGGAAAAATAATGGCTGCTAGCCTTCAAAGAGGTATCCCAAGTCAAGGAATAATTTTCCCAAGCAATTTAAAACAGAAAAAAGCATAACATTCCAAGTAATAATAAAAAATACAAGAAAGTTGGTGGCATATAGGATTGGAAAGCAATAGTGGTAAAAAAGGAAGAAAACAAGAGTCTAAATATAATATGAAGGGACATAGTCCTGTGTTGTGCACCCGCACAACCATAATGTCCTCCAAATTATCGAAATATAGGACTATTTTATTTCCCCTACTTATTAGATGCTCGTTTCCTTCCTTTTTACACCACTAGCTTTTGGGCATCCCCAGTAGTTATCGTCATGGGGTGATCATATGAGGAGCACATGGTTAAATTAGGCACGGTACATGTACTTGCTAGACTCCCTCAACACACTTAAGGGCAGGCTCCAATAATTACTCAAAATGGCATAGATGCGAGTAGGTTCCATATTGGAATCCTGCAGTATGATCAATGTCATTAAAAATGTCACTCATGTCGAGCGGGACATCCAAGAGTCGGGTCACGTCGGGCTTAGTGGCAATCGAGCGATATCAAAATGGAGAACAATTCTGCTTTGTTTCTGTGTAACAAGACTGTGTGTTTTTAGAGAACATAAATATTCGTCTCCATCGTCTGTACCCCATCCCATCTAAAAATTTCTCATCCATCGTCGTCTTCTTCCTTCAGGATAGCATAACTCACGACAGGAATGTTTGTAATGAGTGCCAAGTGTACCAATTGCTTCAGGATGCGTCTGCAGGTTATCTTCAGGTGTTTGTTAGACGCCTAACTGTTCGGACAAATAACTAAAGCAAATAGTACCTTATTGGTATTCGGTTAAAAATACCCAATTACATCCGCGAGCTATTTTCAAATGCAAATTATAATCACGTGTTGTGGGCATGATTCAAATTCTTTTTCTGCACACTGTGGAACCGGAGGTAAGTACTGAATCTAAGAGCATCTGAGGCCCTTTTACTGATTTCAGGGTCCGTACGGCTCCATGTGTACATGTCCGACCATATTGCCAAACGGTTGGGAAAACGGAATGGAGCAGTGATATGCGATAACTCGAAAGGACAGCCACCTGCGAAAATTCAAAGTATCATTTCCTGCATGATGCCTATGAATTACTCTCAACTCTATCATTTGTTACGCAGCTTGAAATGAAAGACAAAAATTACCATACATGTAAGACCCAACATTATCGCATGTTTTTGTTTTGACCTAATAGATTGCTACTATACCTTCTTATAGCACAACTTTTGAATTCCGTTGGTGGAACCACATAGGCGATCAGATACTACGGTTTACAGTCTACAGAAGGTATATGTGAAGCAAGAAGCTCCAATTAGAATGTGTCTCCCCCACTTACAGAAACAAAACCAGGCAACAATTAGCCACTCGTACACCGACAGACTGCAGAAGAAAATATTCGTTATGCATTGTTTGCCTCCAGTCCATGCAGAGGACCAAACCAAAGCAGCGGGCAATCAACAAACAGTAAATTAAGTCAGTGTGGTCCATACAACGGTGAGCGATTTTTAAAATGACAGTTGCATTCAAGTATTACATTAGTTAGGCTAGCCCACCTTCTGGATATGTTCTGATCAGATTGTGTGTGGGGGGTCACTATCTGATCGGAGCGATGATCACCTGTACGCTGCTTTATGGGCATGATAATGTTCTAACCACAGTAATTAATTTTCTGAAAAATGTAATTTTAAACATACAGAAGAATAAAAATGTTCTCTATACGAGAAGGTTTGTGGTATACAGGCGATGGTGTAAAAAGCAAGGGAACAAGACTTCTGATTGAAAATGAGAAATGAAATAAACCAATATTAGCACACACAGTGAAATATGACAACATGCTATATAGGTCTATTTCAATTCTCATTTTCAATCAGAAGTCTTGTTCCCTTGCTTTTTACACCACCATTGCCTTTGATTCCTAAGAAAAAGGCGGAGTAGAGGAAATCTGTATTTGATTTCAACATGGAGGCTTAAAATACACAAGAGATGCCCAAGACAATTATAGCGGATTCAGATTATTCATCCACAGAGCAAGGTGCTGCTAATAGTCTTCATTATGATGTAATGTCTTGCACATGCGTGAGTGTTGGATCGTTCCTTTTTGTCAGTCATATATGTTGTCAGTTCTTTCAAGGGTTTACACACATTGTTATCATGGAAATAACAACGAAACACATTAAACATGGAGAAAATAGGTGGTATAGGTATTAAAGGCAAGTGGCAAAAGTGGGTGTAAAAAGGAAGGTTTCAGGGAAAACAAATATGTGACTTTGTTTCTATACCTTGTCAATGCAGAGACTTTTTACATTCGACAGATAATACTACACCATTTCTCTATGGTAAAAAAGTATTTGCCTAAACAATATTTCGATGACCTACACCCCAAGTGAATCAAACCTACCGTAACTGTAAACAAATCGCTTCATATTTGGTTAATAGCAGAGCAGTCTTTTAGTTACTGATTAATTCAGATCATTAAATTTAAATTTACTTGTTTAAAAGGTATTGATAAGAAACGTGCAAGATAAGTTAAGTACATAGGTACATACGTACGTACATACTTAAGCATTTTCCTGCTTGTTGCTGCACACCAATCATATGGGCAAATAACTATTCAATGAATGGGAGGAGGGTGCCTAAAACATTTAAAAATTTCAGTGTCCACAAGGCATAAAAGAACAGAACAAAAGCAATAGTTAAAGAAACTCTAACTAAAAAAACAACGTACAAGTTATATAATTTACATAGTGCTGAAAGTTATGGCAGTTTATTTCTATTTTGGCACATAAATCCTTAAATGTCTTGTCATGCAATGATGTATAACGTTGATAATACCTTTCAGCAGTTACAGCCATTCGAATGTGAGACACGTTTATAACATTATCTGAGGTGCCCGTTTTTAGAAGACTGACCCATCAGCATATCGGAACCAATGAGTAGGTTCCATATAAGAATCCAGCAGTATCATGAATGCCATTCACTCACGTCTAGCGGGACATTTAAGAACTGGGTCACTTCGCTCTTAGTGGCAATAGAGCGATATCAAAAAGGAGAACAGTTCTGCGTTGTATCTGTGTCACAAGACAATGTACTTTTAGAGAACAAAAATACTTGCCCCCATTGTCCGTACCCAGGCCCACATAAAATTTCTCCTCCATCGTCCTCTTCTTATTATTCTTATTCTTCTTCCTTCGGGATAGTATAACTCACGACAGGAACGTTTTTAAAGCACGCCAAGTGTACCAATCGCTTCAGGATGTGTCCACAGGTTATCTTCGGGTGTCTGTTAGACGCCTAACTGTTCAGGCAATTAACTAAACGAATAGTACCTCATTTGATATTCAGTTTAAAATATACAGTTACATCAGCTAGCTATTTTTAAATGCAATAATTTAATAATAGCCACATGTTGTGGGCGTGAGTCAAATTCTTAATATTCATGCACGCTGTGGAAGAGGTATACACACTGAATCTAAGAGCATCTGAGGCCTTTATGATGATTTCAGGGTCCCTACGGCTCCATGTATAAATGCCCAACCATATTGCCAAACGTTTAAGAAAAGGAATGGAGCAGATATGCAATAACGTTATAGGAAGCCTCCTGACGAATATTCATTTTCTGCATGACGCCTGTACGTTACTCTCAACTCTATCATTCATTACGCAGCTTGAAATGAAAGCCATAAACCATCATACATGCAAGTACCTGACACTATAGCATATAATTGCCCCTATTGATTTCTATGCTACAGCTTCTTATACAAGTAAAGACTAACAATAAAGTTTGTGGGATATAGGAATTGGAGGCAAAGGTGTTGTAAAAAGGAGGGGAACAAGGTTTTGTGAAAAGGGTAAATGAGACACAAAAATCCTATATTTAGCACGTGTAAATGTAACAGAAAAGAAGTGCTAAATACAGAATTTTTGTCTCATTTACCCTTTTCTCAAAACCTTGTTCCCCTCCTTTTTACGCCACCTTTGCCTCCAATTCCTATATCCCACCAACTTTCTCGTTAGAGAATGTTTTTCTTTACTTGTTTCCTCTATTTTTTCAGTACGATTATTACTACTGGCAAGTACCCAACCCTCCCCCCCCCCCCCCCCCCCGCTTCAATTACCGTCACGAGCAGACGCCCGCTTTTGATTGGGATCATTGTAAGGAACGCGGGAGAATTCTAACACGTCGTCTGCTCTCCTCTTTTGTTTGCACAATTCTAAATATACGTAAATGTCGCCATGGGAACGCTTCTATCTAACACTAGGCATAACGTAATGATTACGTACGCTGTATGTCCGTTTCATGCTTTATTCATATATCTGATACCTGAAGATGTCCTTCCAGGAGATTCTAAAGCGATTGGTATAATTTGCGCTCTTTAAAGCCATTCCTATCCCGAGTTATATTCACCCGAGATGAAGACGACGAAGTCAACGACGGAGAAGATTTGGCCTGGGGACGAGGTAAAACACGAACTTTTTAGTTCTCTTAAAGCAAACAGTTTGAGGACTGGAATAAAGCATAAAAATGACCGTCTTTGCCTTCTGGTTCGACAGCAACAAAGAGCAACACTATCCGTTTCTCGGTACGCGAGTTATACGCGGGTCGCGATTTTTTAATGATATTCACGACCCGGGTCAATTCCTATATAGGAACTATTATCGTAGTTCCTGATAGCATAACTTTCGAATTCTGTCAGTTGAACTACATACGCGATCAGATACTACGGTATACAATCTACAGCAGATATATGTGAAGCAAGAGGCTCCAATTAGAATGTGTCCCCCCCCCCCCCCCAATACAGACCTTCCAACCTACGAAAAAATCTACGTTAGTAACTTAAAATCCCGGTTAGTGTTGGAGCGAGCTAAATATGCAATATTCCAGGCTTGGGCTTTTCTACGATTGCGGGTGATTGCATTGCTGTGCTGGTGAACTGGTGAATCCTTTCAATTGCGGGTGCACCCGCAAAATGCGGGTGAGTTGGAAGGTCTGCCAATACCACCGCCCTTACAGAAAAGAAACCCGGCAACAACTAGCCACTCGTACACCTACAGATATGCCAAACGAGTGCAATACAAGACACGACAAGGTGTCAAGCGCGCTAATAAAAGGACCAACGAAGCGACCACCCAAAGGTGTGTTACACCGATCTGAACATAAATTATAGTGTATCGCTAAAAATGGAAGGATTATTTTATGCAACAGTTACAGCTGCAGATATAGCGTCTCTCTCAACTTTTAGTGCTGTTTGAAATGTGTGCACGCTGTTTGCTGACAACAATTTGTATTGTGGTGCATAGTTAATAGTGTCAAAGTTGCTGACGACAACGTATTGTGGCATGGTTTATCTGATAGTAGCGTGAGATCAGTGGGTACATGTAATCTTTGTCTGACGTATTATATGGCTTCGCTGCCAGTGGAGGATTTGAATTTTATGTTTTAACTAACGGTTGTTTAAATCACCTGTTCCAGGTCCAGGTCCAGGAGTCACTCCACCTGTTCCACATCCAGGTCCAGCTCCATGTCCAGGTCCAGGAGTCGTTCCATGTCCAGCTGCAGGATTAGCTCCACCTGTAGCTGCTGTATATCCTAGTATATCCTGGTTCCGATGATGCATTTCACGCTCCTGGGTTTTATCAGCTATAAATGAAATATTTGTACTTATTGCTTAAATAGTAATACTGTGTGTTTTAATGGTACACCCACACCTCAAAAAATTGCATGGCCATGAGATTCTAAAATAAAACTGTCATTTGATATTCTTGCTACATGGGTATATACGTTTCAAGAACTAAATACAATACTAAATCCACCAAAAATATGTAGGTACAAGTGATAAAAATATTCTCTATGCGAGAAGGTTGGTGATATAAAGGAATTAAAGGCGGTGGTGGTGTAAAAAGCAAGGGAACAAGGCATGTGATTGAAAAGGAAAAAGGAAGTAGACCGATATTAGCAACTGTTAAACATGACGACATGCTGCTAATATAGGTCTATTTCTTTTTTCTATTTCAATCACAAGCCTTGTTCCCTTGCGTTTACACCACCACCGCATTTGATTCCTATATATCACCAACCTTCTCGCTTAGAGAATGTTTCATCACTTGTTAACAATAATCCTACAATGTAAAACACTAAAAACACTCAAAACACACATACATCTTTGATTTTTCTTCTTGATTTTCTTTTTCATTACAAGAGCAACTACAATGATGATGATGATGATGATGATGATGAAGACGATGCAGAAGATGATGATGATGATGACTGCAACAAAAAACAGGAACACCAACATGTAAATGCAGTCAGATGAATTGAGTGGAGACATAACATGTTTTCAAATGTATTCCAATCATTTTTTGTTAGACATATATCTTCATTACACAATTTAGAATAACAAATAACAGATAATGTACATATATTTGCTCTCCATATTAGTAGAATGCACTATGCAAAAATGTAGTGTAACAGGAGGCTCCAATTATCTTGGCTGTCTCTTGGCTGTCACTGCTAGTGCGCTTGCGCAAGAAAACATATAGATCAAGAACTCTTTAGGAATTGACTATTTAAGTACATGCGTGCTGTACTATCTCGTCTTTTGTCATTTTCTATGGTCATATCTACTGTTGTGCTAACCAAGGCCATTACAGTTATTATCTGATATTTTGCGCATATTTAGGTATCCACAAGATATCATCGCAATGTGGATATCATTGTTATCTGCCACTGTATATTCAAGAATCAAATGAATGGCAAAGTTAAGCAACGTTTTCCCTCGTTGTATATCTTAGAGGATATTTACAATATCCACATCAAATGCAGGGTCCGCACAGACCGCTTGCTATGTGCCACATCGATGCTTTAGAAGAAATTAACAGGTGTAAAAAAAAAACACCAGGGAAAAGGTTTACAGCAATATTCAAAATTGCAGCTACATGTACATCTAATCTATATGTAATACTGTGCATAACATCTACCCTGTAAATATCCTCTGTGGCGTATAACATGCTGATTCTTACTTGGGCTCCATTAAAATATACATATACACGCATACATGTAGGATATCTGAAGAGCACGCATATCCAAGCATGGATTAGGATCGTGACGACCTCGATGTTAATAAGGTTTGTTTATGTATTTGTTTATCTGTTTTCTCCACTATAGTGTATATCATTATATATTGTCATGTGAGACACACCCCCCCCCCCCCCATTAGGAGTGATTTGACCTTTATCAAATCAAATAGCCCGTATGCATATATGGAGGTTCAAATCACAAGCTTCCATGCACACATGCTAGAGGTCAAGAGTGGTAATAGTTTTCATGCATCAAATCCCCATTTAATCCCTCCACCCCAGGGGTACTTAGTAATGGAGTTCGCTCTGCTACTACACGTAGTAATTACATTAAGACGTGCGCGCGGCGCTGCATAATTTGGCTATGCATACTGTAGCGTAATAACGTCGTACCCGTAGCGTAGTAATGTCGTCCACTAACTTTTGTACGCGCGTAGCGTAGCACCATAGAAAAATAACTCTACGGTGGGAAACATTTTTCTGACTGGTACTGTATAGAGCTCATGACACAGAGACAAACGACACAGAGATGACACTGAGACCACGACACAGAGATGACACTGAGACCACGACACAGAGACCAAATTGGGTGTTGCCCCAACGACCACTGAAATAGTTATTAGAGCTAAATATATACATGTCATGGTCTCTGTGTTGTGGTCTGCGTCATACGCTCTACGTCATATGCTCTATGAAATCTGCTCTATGCTCTATGTCAATTGCTTTATTGCACAACCTACCGAGCCACCGTACACATCACCTTGGGGTTGGTGCAAAAATATGATCAGGAACAGGAGAATGTCCGTCCTGGTCAGAGGGCGTCATTTGTATCCATACACACACACATGCTATACACACATGCACACACAATGACAAGCTATACATCCATGCACACACATGCCATACTTCCATGCACACACACACACACGTTATTCATCCATGCTACACACATGCACACACACATGCCATACATCAATGCCACATACACGTGCAGTATCCATGCACACAAATGCTATACAGTCAGTCAGTCACACCACATCCATATAAACACATCCCATCTGAGTACACCATGTACTATTTGCATTTCTGTTTGTGTACGAATGTGCAGCAGGTGTGTCAATGGATGTATAGCATGCTATATGCATTTCTGTTTGTGTACAAATGTGTAGCAAGTGTGTCAATGGATGTACAGCATGCTATAGGTAGTATGTGGGTGCCTGAGTGTGCAGATGTGCGTGTGCATGGATGTGGGATGCCGTCACTTGGGACTTATTGAGAGTCATTTCTTAAAATCCTATACTGTACATGTATGAGTTACGTTACTAACTCTCATATAGGATTTGACCCCAATTATGAATGTCATTAAAAAATGCCACCCGCGCGCTCTCCTCCTCCTCCTCCTCCTCCTCCTCCTCCTCCTCCTCCTCCTTCTTCTTCTTCTTCTTGATCACGTATAACTTGGGATAGGAACACTTTTAAGAAAAGAAAATCACACCAATGGCTTCAAAATTCGTTGGCATTCTTTCCTTCTGTGGTCAAAACGTCTCGAGGCTACAGTACCAGTCAGAGAAACGTTTCCATAACTTAGTGCAGTTTTAACTAACGTAGCGTAGCATCATGGCATAATACCGTAGCTACGGGTACTTAGTACTGAGTTCGCTCTGCAACTACGCGTAGTAGTTGCATTAAGACATGCGCGCGGCACCGTATAATTGGGCTATGCATACCATAGCGTAATAACATCGTACCGTAGCGTAATAACATCGTCCGCTAACTTTTGTACATGCGTAGCGTAGCACCGTAGAAAAACTACTCTACAGTGGGAAACATTTTTCTGACTGGTGCTGTACATGACATATAATCGGTGGTTGTGTTAGCAAAATCCGTATGAAAATTTTGCCAAAAGCTTCAGAATAGGTCAGAAGAGCCGCTTTCATATAAAATAGCCGATGTTATGATTTGGTAAACAATCGACTATACGGTACATGTAAGATGCATAATTAGAGAACTTGTAAGACCAAAAATAGAAACGGTCTGCTGAACGCGAGCGATATCAAGAAGAGAAACGGTCCACTAAAAGGCAACATTATTGGTTTCTAATAAGCTCTTCTTCCAGCTGCTGCTTGGCCTTAGCGCTTGTCAACACCACCATCACTTGCTCTTGGTTTACAAGTTGATGCCATTTCCAGTTTCACGCACCCAACACTTTAACTCAGGGACATCTGTTCCCAACAACATAGGCACGGCTAGTTCCTCTGATAGAGCTGCTTCTACTTGAATGTGAACTCCTTCCAGTTCTATCTCCACCTCAGCTAGGGGATGAACCTTGGTGTCTCCATGTGCACAGGTGATTGTCGCGACCTACCCAACAATGATCTTATCCATGGCAACCAAATTCTGCTTTACTGTTGCTCTCGAACATCTGGTGTCCAGAAGAATGTCTGTGGGTTTTCTTTCGCGTACCCACAGCTTCTCTGTCGGCAGCATGTTGAGGAACTGTTCCTTTTCCCACAGCATTCATGATGTCCTCGATGTCTTCAAACTCTTTCAACCATTTGCCTTGCCACCCCGTCAGTCTCACACCTATCTCTCTGTTCGTTTCCCCGTTCTTTCGCTTCGCCGACCAAAATTGCCTCCTGTATTCTTCTTCATTAATCCCATACCGGATGAGTATTGCCACTTTTATTGTATCGTAATTCCCAGTATCTGATAGGGAAATAGCAGCAACGCAAATTGTGCCTTACCCGTTAACTGGGGAGTCAAATAATGTGGGGGCTGCCATATCCTTTCAAAGGTGACTAAGTACACCTCTAGGTCATCCTGTTCGTTCAACGTGACTAGCCTCACCATAATCTCAACCTCGACTGCTTTGTGATGCCGTTCTTTCCACTATCTTCATCAGGGTCGTCATATGAGCTTGCATCTCTTCAAGCCTCTTTCTACTTTCGGCTTCTCTGGCATCTCTCTCCTCTTCACTTCTTTTCTGCTCTACCTCAATGTCTTTTTTGTACTGTTGTCGTTCCTCTGCAATTTCCTTTTCTCTTTTCTTTCTGTCTGCTACGAGAAACTGCTTTAGTTCCTGGATGCTCGTGGTAGCCTCCTGTTTGTATGATAGGCCTGAACGCGTTGTCATAAAATGTTTACCGCTGCCACCATATGTAGTGGATTGCATGTATAGATTGACAACAGTCAGGCAAAATAAGTCTCTTTTCTTCTGATGATCACACATTTTATACTTTAGAATGCGCTCTCAATAATTTTGGCCAAAAGAATCGTCTTAATACCCGTCGGCCCGTCTTCTCCTTCCCCAATTGACCCGCTAAGGTAACGTCATATGTGGGTCTCAGTACCATACCTAGACAGCACTTAGGTAACACCAGCTGTTCCACTTGAAATGTTGAGCTCCGCCCCCCTGGCATCCATCTTCTGTAAACGAGCCCAGTACTCTGCTATCGCTTCATTTCCCTCTTTTTCCGATTGATCTGCTGCCCTTCTTACTTCAGTTAAAGTTGTGTCTTCAACTTGTACATATAGCTTCTTCAAGTCCTCCATCGGAATGTCGGAAACTCTTGGTTTCCTCTCACACATTACTTACCAGTCTCCTTAGCTTTCCTTCTTAGCTCCCTTCTTTGGCCCTTAGTCAGTTTCTTTGAAGCGGCCTGTTGTTCTAGTGATTCAGCTTTATTCTTTGACCTTGAAGGAATATCGTCATCACGTGCGCCTGGTATAATTACACGATCAAACAAATTAGGGCGTTCTCCAGACAGAAGTTCTTTTTCCTTTGGAAGAGTCCTGAACTGCTCGCTTGCGAAGAGAGTGCGGTACGGGAAGGCGAAGCGTACTAGTACCCTGCAAAACCAAACAAGGCCATCGAAAGAGCTACTACCAATAAAGGTATGTAAATGAAGCTAACTACTCTTACTAAGCTTGGTTTACAATATGACATTAGTGGCTGAACATTATGGATCAATTACGGATCAATTACAATCATCAACTACACTGTACATCAAATACGCATCGGAATAATGTGCATGAAAAAAATGAATGAAACAAGTAAATAAAAAACCTTCTCAATGAGATAGTTGGTGGGATATAGGATTTGAAGCAAATTGTGGTGTAAAGGCAAGGAAACAAGGGTCTGTAATAGTAAGGGAAAATGCCATAGTCCTATATTTAGCACATGAACATAGTATATGCTACAAACAGGCCGCTATATATAGGACTACGACATTTTCCCTTACTATTACAGACCCTTGTTTCCTTGCTTTTTACACCACTATTGCCTTCAAATTCTATATCCCATCAACTTTCTCATTGAGAAGGTTTTTTATTTACTTGTGCAATGTGTATTCTGAGTGAGCATGATGTGGCAGAGTTTAGCCGGGGATATCCAACATGCCAGAAATCAGCATATCGGAATATCAAACACGCTCCATTAGTACCGTTGCCAGTAATAACAGATCCATATACAAGGGTAGCAATGGATATCATCTGACCTTTGCCAAGGAGTCAATCAGGCAACAAATATATCTTGGTCTTGTGTGATTACGGAACTAGATATCCAGAGGCTATCCTGTTGAAGAGTATAGACTCTGCTGAACACATCGCTGAGCAGTTGGTTTGTATATTTGCCAGAGTTAGTACAGCATTTTAATCAAACGTTAAAATCGATGTTCAGCAGATTTGCAGATGAGGACGATAAAGATTCCCCTATGTTCTGTTTGCGTACAGGGAAGTGCCTCAAGCAACAACCGGGTTTTCTCTGAGTTACTTTTTGTGGGACAGTGGGAGTCGGTGGAAAAATATGAGAGTGTGGTGAGTTGTGTGTTAAAGGTCAGGAGCCGGGTGTCAGAGATGGTAGAAGCCGTGAAACAGAATTTGATGGAAGGCCAGAAAAAGCAGAAAGAATGGTATGATAAGGAAGCAAGGCTTAGAGAGTTTGAGGTGGGAGACACTGCTTTGGTACTGCTTCCAACATCAGCAAGCAAACTCCTTGCACGATGACAAGGACCGTATCAGATTACTAAACGTGTCAGTCTTGTGAACCATCAGGTGGAAATGCATGACAGGAGAAATAGGTTTCATGTTTTCATGTGAATATGCTGAAAGTGTATCACATCCGTCCATCTATACACACTAACGGCTTTATGGAAGAGAAAAGCATCAAGGAGTAGGAGAACGAAGTACCGGTCTGGAATGATGTGACCCAAAAACAGGAACGCACCTCTCTGAAGCATGGCAGAATGTGTGTGCTAAGAGTGTTGCTTTAAAAAAAAATTCTGGTCTCTTCAGCAATTGTCCAGGAAGAACTACCTTGGCTGAACATCACATAGAGACAGGGGATGCCAACTACCTCCTTATCGAGTGCCTTATGCATACAGAGATAATCTGGAAAGAGAGTTGCAAGAAATGGAAAAGGCTGGATTAATCAAACCTTCCAATAGTAACCAATAGTTCTCATCAGAAAGGAGGGTAAACAATGAGAATGTGAGTGGACTACCGGCAACTGAATTCAGTCTTGAAGGTGCAAGCATACCCTATGCCTCGTGTGGACAAGGCTCATTGATAAGTTGGGAAGAGCAAAATACATCACCATACTGGACTTGACTGGAGGATACTGGTAATTACCGGTAGCAAGGAAAGGTCGATATAAAACAGCATTAATCACTCCATGGGGTCTTTACGGATTTAAAGTCATGCCTTTTGGGTTGAGCGGTTCACCAGCATCATTCCAAAGGTTAATGGACAGAATTCTACAAGGATCACAAGAGTATTCAGATGCTTACATTGACGACGTCATTTTCAGTGAAAACTGGGAAGAGCATTTGAGGTACTTAACTGACAGACAAATAGAAAAGCTGAAGATACTGATAAGCTCTGAAGCTGTATAAACCAGTCCAGACTACAGAAAGCCCTTCATACTGCAAACAGATGCCTCTGACAGAGGAGTAGGTGCGGTGCTTTTCCAACAGGGTGACGACGGAGACGAACACCCAGTCTACTACTTCAGTAGAAAATTTCTTCCTAGAGAGGAACATTATTCTGTTATGCCTGGCAATAAAGCTAGCAGTTGCTGATTTCAAGGTTTACCTGCTGGGTCGAAGTTTTGTTATTCAGACCGACCACAGGACGCTTGAGTGGCTCGATAAGCTATAATAACCCTCGTCTGTGTAGGTGGAGCTTAGCACTTCAACCGTACCAGTATTCAGTTATGCATGGTCTAGGGTAACTAGGTTACAAGGTCGTTTGCTGCAAAAGAAGAGGAATGATGTGTGACGAATGCCATCACTTGGGACGTATGCAATGTGTATTTTGAGCGTGCATGCGCGTTCGAAGGTACAAATTGAAATTGTTTGATCATCAGAAGAAAAGGGACTTTTTTTGCCTGGCTGTTGTCAATCTATACGTGCGATCCGCTACAATGAGTATACAGTGTGTCTATGCTATACATGTCACACACTTGCTCCACATCCATGCACACACACCCACAACACACATTTTTACTAGCAGTACACAAAATACTGCTGAAATGAATGAAGCATTCAGAACCCGCAGGTTTCTCAATATGCATTGAAGCTGTTGTGCACTGTATCATTAGTCGGTGATTAATCTAGTGGAGATGAAAGTTACGTGTAAGCTGTATTTGCTAAGGGCAAAAGTTCAACTAATGATGGGCAAAAGTTCAACTAATGAAACTATTGTCTAACATTACTTGGTTAAGAACATAACAGCTGAGTTTGGCCATATGGTTTCACGAAGAGAAAAGAATGGAATATACTGAGGTTATGAACTAACGATTCAAACCGTTAAATTTCATAAGGCTATCCTGACCAACAATGATCTTCAATACCGGGTAGGTTGCATCAGAGCATTCAATGACTGTATAAATAACTTTCTGAGATGATGATGGAAGAGGTAAAATCGTGGAATGGACAATAATATCATGATCCATTATTATTTATAATTATGACGGAGATGATCACGATAATGCATGACTGCCATTTTCAAGCGGCTGTGTCAGCCCTGTAAATATCAAAGCTAACGACAAAAGACTGAGCCGCCTGAAAAAGGCAAGACAAGACAGACCATGTGAAGAAAGAATTCGTCTTGCAAGTAACTTTCTCATGAAATTGCTGCCCCTGGCAGACTGTAGATACTTGATTTGATTAGCTTGTGTACATTGCAAGTTACTTATTTTATTAATATTTTGATTAATTTATAAAAATTTAAAAATCATAATTAATGAATGCAGGCAGGATTACGAACCTACATAAATATGAATCTGCGGAAATTTGTCAAATTCTATCACACAAATATCCACAAGGTGGACATTTGATGGATTCGACGAATGTACACCCATGATATTGGTTCTATCATCGCCAGTATGCGGTGGTACATTCTTCAGGTATCCGCACGCTGATAAGACGTTGGATAACACAAATATCAATGCTGTATTCTAACGTTTTTGCATAGTAATGAAATCTTGTGACTGTACGTGAGACCTCACAAGTATTCCAAAAACCACAGCCAAATTAACATTGTAATACATGTATTTCTAATGGATGCAGTTTAAAACATTATCATCAACATCTGTGTGGCAAACATGTACTTTTTACTGTTATGCTACTTAAATATTATCAAACTTTATTCCCATTTTATTGATAGGCAAAGTGAGTACACATATATATTGATAAATGCTTTGTGAACGAACAGTATGTAACTTCGGTGGTCAATTGTTATTCTGATTGCATAGATCATTGGGATTATAATGAAAGCCCCCAAATTGACTCAGGGAGGCTGCAATACATTGTGGCACCTTGATCACACTATTCGTGAACACACAGCAATATTGCATTGTGCTGTGTTGCAATGCAATCCAACACATTATGTAGATATGCAGCTAATTTAATAAATTTGTATTCCTGCAAAGTTGCAGCAACAAACCACACCCCTTTAAAACAAAACCACGCTAGCTCATCCCTTCTGGGTTCATGTACAAATGAAAAAAAGTGTCACTTGTCACATGTACATTAAATACTTGATGTGCCTCTCAGGGTCTGTGCTCTTTTCCTAAATACAGGTATGCTACGCACTTTGCCAAGTAAGAATTTACAACAATTTAGCAGCTGATCAACAGAGTATTCATTACTGTATACAAAGGCTTTGTGTAATGAGTATCGATAATTAAATTTTCATCACATCAACTTGGCAACCTTTGCAAAATTGTATATTTCACTTGTACACACTGTATACCATAAAAAGCGACACATTGAGACATAACACAATGCAGGCTAAAATTGTGTCAATTAGTGAACCAGGCCTAAGAGAAAACAGTACAGGTGAAAGCATGCATTCTGTACAGGAAATCCCATTTATTGTACATTGCACTAAAGTGGTATGCGGAGTCATACACATCTATTGCATACAATCAAACTGGTAGTCATTATGCAAGATCTGCGTTGTACATTTATATGACCACTTCTATAATACATGAATGTACATTTAAAAATACCTACCACGGCCTTGAGACAGGTTCTCAGGACTCATTGATGGTGTGTAAGCCACATCTATTAGAAACAAATGTAAAGTGTTAACTACATGTACAAATAAATGTCCAAATCTTTAAATTAGAAATTCATATTGAATGCATAACAATGGTATCTTCATGTGCAATGGTGTGTGAAGCACACCATTGCACAATCCTACACGTACATGCACAATCACAATTGAAAACAGTACCATTCAATCTGAGATTATTAGTTACATAATAATAAAAATGAATAATAACTTTCCTTACTCGTGATAAGAGTCTGGCTCACAGGTGTTGATGATGTGTAAGCTTGATTGTATGGAAACATAAATAATGTGCTCATAACAAATCAATGCTCATACCATTATTTTCAATCAGTATAGATTTTGTGTACACAGGGTAAGGAAAAATGGATCCATTGCTGTAAACTTGATATGCCGTAACTGTATAAAATCCAGGGCTAGGTAATACATGATTAGACGATGCTGGACAAGTTATATGTATTGTACTGTTCGTATCTCTCATAGATGCTGCACAATATGAATCATTCAAATACACCAAACATCCTATACTCTTTGAGCAAGAAATAAAAGTGCAGTTGGCTTTCCAAGGACCAGGAAATGCTGAGCTGATGATAACGTCTAAAATGTCATCCGTAGTCTCTAAGTAAGTAGAAGAAAAGAAGATTTAAACTCAGGTATGATAAGGTATTTGGAATAGCAATATCAGAAAATTTCAGCCATTACAAGATGACACATTTCATTAATGTGGACATCCTCCCAGGGGTTTATTTGTCTACTGGGTGTACAAGAAGTAAATTTATTAATGTTTGGCTCCCTTTTATATCTGACACTGCACACAATGTACAGGTCTTTAGGAGCTTGGTCTGAAATCTGATTCTTTTTCTCTAGTTCCAAGCCTGAGCATCAAAGTGACGCTGTACGATCACGATACACGATAGTTAGTACACAAAATTATACCCAGCAACCACGCATATCACAATTAAATAACTTCACTTTGACACTCTTGCTTGGGACCAGAGGAAAAGAATTAGACCCTGGCAATTCCAGGCCAAGCTCTGAAGGACCTGTACAACTAGCATGCACCGTCAAATGTAAAAGGTATGTTAAACTGGCAGAATGTGAATTTATTTATTTTCTGTATACCACTGAAGACAAATGTGAAGGTGCCCGGTGTTTTAGACAGTAAGGATACGTGTTGTAACTATTTTCTTTGTACAATGATCCCACGAATTAATTTAATTGATAGTTGTCAAAGCGACCACCACCATTTGTTGCATTGTGCTCTGTAATGTGGGGATGTTTCTTAACGTTTTCGCAAAACCATATGATCAAATATCACTCATATGGATTAAATACGTTGTATATTATCTACTTGCTATTGGTCTAAGTAATGATAGTAAGATAAAAAGAAACTTAACATCGTATGCCTAAGTTGCTGTATAACAACGATGAATTTGTGCTTAATTTTCTGCAGTCTTGAATTTAGAAGAACTGCAGAAACATGCAAAAAAAAACGATATTTTATCCATTCGGGATTTCAATGCCAATATTTAATTTAATTATTTCACCGGTAGAGACAGACTTTGTCCAGAGAGACAAGATGGCAGAGAACAGCTTGTGTCCAGAAAGACAAGTTGGCTGTGCCAGATGCCCAGAGAGACAAGATGAAAGACAGCCTATGCAGAGCAGAGACAACCTGTGTCCAGTGAGACAAGATGGCCTGAAACAGAACCGATCCAATCTATGTAAGATAATGAGCATGTAACTTCATCGTGGAAGGAGCAGCAAATACAGAGATAGAACCAGGAGTGAATGGAAGGAGAGAGAGATAAGAGGAACAAGCTGAGCTGAAGATAACAACACAAAGACATTCCAGCTTCCATCACTTTGAAATCTGTCCGTGCTTGGTCTACTGAAGTAAAACCTAGAGTGAAAACACCGTCCCACTTCAAAGATAATATGCGATGACCTTCAAGTCTCTTCACCAGAATTGCACGAGCAAAAATGAATAGAGCGCTTCTGACTAGCATTCATGATCATGATTGTGTTTTCAGTAACTCTATTTTCATCCTTTGTAGTAATTGAACTTGAGCTTTGTGAAAGTATGGTGGCAACTTCTTCTAATAGGGAGTCAGAGTTTGTTGGATAGGAAATTTCAGCACATCTAACCACTGCTGCAAAAACGCTATGAACCATAGTACTCCATCCTGAACCACCTGATTCCTTTGACAACACACCACCTATCCCCCAAATCTTCATCAGGTAGCTTCTTCTCGGTTGCTTGGCTCCATCCAAACACTTGCCATAGATAATGCACTGTTTCTACCTGTTTGATCGTTGGCTCAGCCACAATGGTTCACTCCTCTAGCGGTGTTGCCTCTGCTATCTAAATTCTAGCCCTTTTTGTTGCTTCTCTTTGCTCGCTGCCAGTCAATAGTCGCTTCGGACCTCGGGGCCCAATACTCTGAGCAAGCGCCACTCCAGGCTCTACACCATCGCAAGCACATCTGCACCTTTTGCATGCGCTGCCACACAATGGACATGAACCAACTTTGCAATTGCAATGATGATGCTGTTCAGAATCCATTGATCCCGTAGATCAACTATTGGCACTTAGTTAACAGCAGTATTTGGAGTGGTCCCATAAGCTTTATCGCAATAGTTTGGCGAATGGGCAATTGTTTAAAGAATAAAAACGTAATTTTTATCTCTTGCACAAGTAAGTACGTGATCGGGAAGGGTTTTAGTATTCGCATTAGCATTCAAAATCCACTTTATACATGCCTATTTGAGTACCGAACCGCATTATTAAAAGTATGCACATCTCTTCTACAACAAATCCATTTAGTACATGATAAATTCTTAGTACTAGAATTTCATATAATGCTTACGACTGCATTACTAGGGGACCTTTTTTTTTTTAAATGCCCCCAAATGGTGACCCAGATTACTCACGAATGCGGTGTTAATAATTGTTTCACGTTAAACAGAAGAAACATTTCAACTAAGAGATGAAAGACCGCAAAAGTATTTTCCCTCCATGAAAGATTTTTAAATAACTTTATTCATATGTAATTGGACTCAATTGATGTAACGAATTCTTTCTTTGTGTGAGCTGGGCATAGCACATAGGTTTTTTTATTTTTCTAAAATATTTTACATTGCATGCAGAAGGTGTGAATGTAACATGCTATTAATGAGATACAGTCACGCAAAATCAAGCTTCAGGGTTTATAAATTTATCACTATAAGAATCGAGTTTGCATGACAGTTTACTGAACTGTAATACCCGCTCAGGATGGTGATACGTGATGCATACGTTTGCTACCTTCACAACTATACAATGCACTCCTCTCAGATCTCATAGACATGTTCCCACATGAACAAATTTTGAAGCTCTAGCTATTTTTGTCATTGTGTGTGCAAAGTTTGCAAACTCATTAGGTTGCAATTCCACATATCTCTAGGCATGAATGCTGTAAGCGTGTCAATTTGGCACATCTATAGAGGTATCCTGTACCCATTTAACAGTCCAGAATATTGACTTGAATGTTATCTATTGACCGGTAGGTATGCTATCTATGGTAGGTATGTTATCTATTGGTAGCTATTGCTGTGCATATCAAGTGCATGCTTTCTCACTGGATTCGCGTCAATGATTTAAACAAACAACCCATTCAATGTACGCGAGGCAATTTCATTGGTGTGAATCAAATGGGAAAACGTTCACTAACTTTACATAGCTATATCATCGTAACAGATGAGATTCTAATCAAGGATCTGCGTAATTCAATACAACAGCTACAGGACTACTCAATAATCATATAAATTAACGAGGGTAAGACTCTTCTACCTCTCAATACATGGTATTCTGATCAAATGTGCTGGTGAACTTTACACTCAAGGCAACACAAATATCTAAAGCACCAAAATCGGTGTAAAAATAGTGTGGACCATGAGAACTGGATTCGAAGAAAAGTATTGCAAGTTTGCAATACATAGAATTTTATAGTGATAAAGTTATAACTCCAGAAGGTTATGTAACCCCACTCCCCATACACATATTATTTGTTCCATTCACACCTTTAAACTTAAAAGACAGGTGCAAATCGATTACATAATGCTCGTTAGTGTTTGGATGTGAAGGAGGACTACTCTTTAGCTAAGCGAATAATAAATCGTAATTGTTTTTCACTGTTGTAAAAGCCAGACACTCTGAAGAATGTGATAGGGTTGTAGAAGGACTAAACTAGGATATTTAGGATCAATCACATTCGTACTACCTGTGGTAAGTATAAGACTTGCAAAGTGACGAGTGACTCGCGAGTGACTTGCACTCAACTCGCTAACACTCGTACTCAATCCGTGTACTCGCGTCGAGCTAGAGGAAAGTATAATTGGAAAAAAAAAGGAAAAAAAACAAACTCGTGTGTTATATATAGCTACATGTATTAGCGCATGCTTTTAATACCTACTAGTGCGCGACAACAGTTCGACCACCGCTATACTAGTAAACTTGACTATAGCACGCCAGCTCCGTTTACAGGCACGTTCCGCCTTACTTAATTTGCGTACGCAGGGTGTTGAGAGACGCACCCTCCCTGTTACGATGCACTCTCCCCTTCCCCGCTTTTCGTATAGGGACTAAAGCGAATAACCGCGAATTGGAACAGCAAACCAAATCTCTCCCCCCCCCTTTCGAGTCGGGTCTGAAGTGGACAGCACCCCCACCCCCCTTCCACGTATCGTATCGGGCCAGAAGTGGACAGTACCCAGCCACTTTCCGTATATTTTGTAAGGTCACCTATTAAACAAATTCGTCCCCCCCTCCCTGAAGGCTGCGTATGCCCAAATGAATCAACCGTAGCACTAAGACGATATGTTGCCTTACGTGTAGCTATGCATATTAAACCTGGTATTAGCAGCAGTGCATGTAAAAATTTGCTTCAAAGTAGAGGAGGAAACCTTAGGGTTAGTAGTCTATCAATTGGGAGAAGGGGAGAAACTAAATGGTCTATAAACACACACATAGGGCCCACAGTGTGCAAGAGGAGGGTTAAGACTACATGCGTATATGTCCTTCCAAATAAGAGTTCCAACATAACTCATGTACATGTAGACATCTTGGTTATACCTGCCAGCTGCAAACATCAACATCTTAGCAAATACACTCTACACCTCCTCACACTCACAGAAAACAGCCATCAACCCTCACTGGGACTTTTACTCATTCGCCACTTAGCAGCAGCTTCACAACTCCACATTCACCGACCACACCCATCGACTCTCACTCACTGGCCACACCCAGGACCCTTAGCGGCAGCATCACAACTCCAAACTCACTGGCCACATCCATCGACCCTCGCTCAATGGCCACACCCATTGCCCCTTAGCGGCAGCATCACAACTCCACACTCACTGGCCACACCCATCGACCCTCACTCACTGGCCACACCCAGGACCCTTAGTGGCAGCATCACAACTCCACACTCACTGGCCACAACCATTGACCCTCACTCACTGGCCACACCCATCGACCCTCACTCACTGGCCACACCCATCGACCTTCACTCACTGGCCACACCCAGGACCCTTAGCGGCAGCATCACAACTCCACACTCACTGGCCACACCCATTGACCCTCACTCACCGGCCACACCCATCAACCTCTCACTGGCCACACCCAGGACCCTCAGCGGCAGCATCACAACTCCACACTCACTGGCCACACCCATCGACCCTCATTCACTGGCCACACCCACTGACCCTTGCGGCAGCATCTCAAATTCACACTCACTGGCCACACCCATCGACCCTCACTCACTCGCCACACCCAGGACCCTTATCGGCAGCATCACAACTCCACACTCACTGGCCACACCCATTGACCCTTAGCGGCAGCATCACAACTTCTCACTCACTGGCCACAACCATTGACCTTCACTCACTGGCCATACCCAGGACCCTTAGCCGTAGCATCACAACTCCACACTCACTAGTACTTTAACCCCACAACTTCTCACTCACTGACCACACCCATTGCCTCGTAGCGATAGAGTACTTTAACTCCACAACATCTCACTAACTGACCACATCCATTGGCCCTCCTAGTGACGGAGTCTATTAACCCCACAATTTCTCACTCATTGCCACACCCATTGGCCAGATTTACTGCATTACAGTCGCGTTAACGTACATAACGACTAGTTGGGTGTAGCCCGACCTTAGCGTTTTGTTACGAAGTCGGGTATCAAACCATATCTGGATTTGTACCCATGTGATAGCGAGTGTGGGCTATTATCACATATAGTAGCCACATACGCTACCAGATGGATACAAATCAAGGTATGGGCGCTAAGCCCGACTACGCTACGACTTCGCACATTGCCTGATTTGCTCTTAGTGAATCCGTATTGTGCTGCAGCAGCTGTCGCCACGCAGCTGGACCGAAACAGCTAGACCGAAACAGCTGGTCCGCAATCATGTGATTTTAAAACTACATGTACATTATTGGTATCCTGCAATACATGTAAACGTTGTCGCTCATTCGTACTTTAGGCATGGCCTAACTATTGTGTGTCCAAGTAGTAATCCGGTTATAAAGATATTATCTAGTAATTATACCTTGTGAAATCAGTTGTTATTTTAAGATACAATATTAGTACATATAGGTGAATATTGAATTGAATGTAAATTATGACTGTGAGCCAACTTTAGCCATTACCCAGTTAGCGCTACCTTTAACTCACACTCGATATCGGACATTCTAGGCTAGGCCTTGTATACGTTACGCCCGCTCGATGTAATTCACGGTGCGCAGTACTGTAAATTGTTTTGTCGAGTGAGCGAGTGGCACTCGCAATGTACGCGGACTCGCGCGCGCGTTAATGACTCGAACATGACTCGAACACGACTCGCACTCGACTCGCACTGCACTCGCGAGTGTGAACTTGTGTGTGGACGGCGCTGTAAGTATACTAACTGTGAGATTCGTCAACGGGTAGCCAACGCCTCAAATAATTAACTACGTCATCCGTATTGACATTCGAAGAGTTAAACAGATCCTTTTGGCATAAATATTTACATGAATATTTGGCGTGAGTGTATTAGAATGTGGTATGCAAAACATTCATACTAATATTAAGCTGCAAAACAAATCACCCACATGATTGGCATTCACCTAAGGATCCATTCAAGAGCCATGATACTATGGCACTCAAGCTAGTATTTCTCATCTACACACTCTCTATGTCAGCAGCACTAACATGGATACTTCTATTAACCAATTCTACATTGGATCAACCCAACGGTTATACTCAAACCTTCAAATTTCTTTCAAATGAATATATTTAACAGATTCTTATATCTCTGATTATATTTGCTAAATCTATACATAATACATAAAGTTACACAATGTTAAAATAGCTAACTAATCGCAGTAGCAGATCTGGGGGGGGGGGCACTCAGCCCTTGTATAATATTATTCGTAGCAGAGAATTAGGCAAGTTTTCAATTTTTTTCATTTTCCGTGAACTCCAATAAGCTTATATCAAATGGTCCTTACGCATCCTAAATTGGATTTTCCATCATAACGTTATTAGGCACTGAATTTAGAATTAGTCATACATTTTTAATGCAAGCTTTACTTTTCTTTTGCATGTCCTGGAAAATTTGATAAAGTATCATAAGGCTGATTTTGCTGGACACTGCTCCATATCATGCATGATACACTAACAGGATAAAACACTTTCAGGATTGCATTATACAGTACACGGAGGTACATTATTGTCTTTAATAAGTCATTTTTCTTTGCAGTACTACTTGATCACAAAGGTGCATATCACAATTACATGTTACTCATGTACAATAAAACAAATTTCAAACTGGAAGTGTTTAAATATTAGCAAACTCAAATGTTGCAATAACCATAGCATTGGATTAAACATACATTACAGTTACTAATGAAATTTCGAATACAACATAGCCTGAATTTACTTATATTTATGCATTGTTGATACAATAATAATTTGACCTTACCTATGAAAAATCTTACAGAAGGGCCCCTTTGAAAGCAGCTGGAATTAAGATACTTGTATATTGCTGTTACTGCAAATTCATACTGGTCACAAGGGTTAGGAATGGTGAAATTTAACTGTGTGTCTGTCTGATTTGTGAGGTAAATAACACCACCAAACATGTTTGTAATTTCAATGCTATAGTGAAGTGAAGATATGTTGTCAGTTGAAAATACCCAGTCAAAAATGAAAATACTATCAGATTTCTTGAATGTGATGATAGGTGTTGATGAAGAACCTAAATAATATTAACGCATAGCAATTTTAAGTGCATGACAATTAGCATATGACTGTACCTAATACACTTAGAAAAGCTGGTGGACTGGAAAATGAAGGATAGCTGCAGATAACAGATGCTCCAGCGAACATAAAACTACCAGGTAATGTTAAAGAGGACTGAGCACCAGTAGTTAATTGTTCTGTGACAGGGTCAGGGAGTCCTAGGTATAAACTATCTCGTCCATTCACCAGCCAAGTTATGGTACTTTGATCACTGATTACACAACGAAATGACACAGGAGTGTCTACGCACGTTGTTTGACTGGCAGGATTCAGAACTATTGTTGCCAACCCTAGAGACAAGTACAAATAAATATTGCAGCAGTACATGTACGAATCAAAAACACGATACTAACCTGAGAAACTGAATACTTCTAACAAGACAAAGAGTATGAAGACACTGTAATAGAAATTGAGTAAGAAAATTCTGTAGAATTAATTACAAGACCATGCAAATATTCCAATAAACAAATTCCTAGCAACATTAGAATCACAGTATACATGTACATACAGCGCCGTCCACCCACAAGTTCACACTCGCTCGCGAGTGCAGTGCGAGTCGAGTGCGAGTCGCGTTCAAGTCATTTCGAGTCATATTCTAGTGCATTAACGCACGCGCGAGTCCACGTACATTGCGAGTGCCACTCGCTCACTCGACAAAACGATTTACGGTACAGCCCAAAGTGAATTACATTGAGCAGGCGTAACGTATACATGTACAAAGCCTAGCCTATAGTTAGGCATTGTTCGCAATCATCTTTTGATATGTCCGATATCAAGTGTGGGTTATTATCACAAATAGCCCACACACACATCCGACCTTCGCGTTTTGCACAGGTAGGGCTACGCCCCGTTAGCGCTACCTTCCACAACGCAAAGGCAACAGTTGCTGCAGCACAATACGGATTCGCTAAGAGCAAATCAGGCAATGTGCGAAGTCGTAGCATAGTCGGGCTTAGCGCCCATATCTAGATTTGTATCCATCTGGTAGCGTATGTGGCTACTATATGTGATAATAGCCCACACTCGCTATCACATGGGTGCAAATTGAGATATGGCTTGATACTCGACTTTGTAACAAAACGCTAAGGTTGGGCTACGCCCAACTGGTCGTTATGTACGTTAACGCGACTGTAATGTGGCTAATGGGTGTGGCCAAATTGTGAGGTTAATGGACTCTGTCGCTAGGAGGGCCAATGGGTGTGGTCAGTTATTGAGACGTTGTGGGGTTAAAGTACTAGTGAGTGTGGAGTTGTGATGCTGTTAAGGGTCCTGGGTGTGGCCAATGAGTGAGGGTCGATGGGTGTGGCCAGTGAGTGTGGAGTTGTGCTAAGGGTCCTGGGTGTGGCTAGTGATGTGGAGTTGTGATGCTGCCGCTAAGCAGTGAATGAGGGTCAATGGGTGTGGTCAGTCAGTGAGGGGTTGATGGGTGTGGCCAGTCATGTGGAGTTGTGGTGCTGCCGCTAAGGGTCCTGGGTGTGGCCAGTGAGTGAGGGTCGATGGGTGTAACTAGTGAGTGTAGAGTTGTGATGCTGTCACTAGGGGTCCTGGGTGTGGCCAGTGAATGATGTGGTCAGTGAGTGAGGGGTTGATGGGTGTGGCCAGTGAGTGTGGAGTTGTGGTGCTGCCGCTAAGGGTCCTGGGTGTGGCCAGTGAGTGAGGGTCGATGGGTGTGGCTAGTGAGTGTAGAGTTGTGATGCTGCCGCTAAGGGTCCTGGGTGTGGCCAGTGAATGAGTGTTGTCAGTGAGTGAGGGGTTGATGGGTGTGGCCAGTGAGTGTGGAGTTGTGGTGCTTCCGCTAAGGGTCTCTGGGTGTGGCCAGTGAGTGTGTAGTTGTGCTAAGGGTCCTGGGTGTGGCCAGTGAGTGTGGAGTTGTGATGCTGCCGCTAAGGGTCCTGGGTGTGGCCAGTGAATGAGGGTCAATGGGTATGGCCAGTGAATGTGGAGTTGTGATGCTGCTGCTAAGTGGCCAATGAGTAAAGGTCCCAGTGAGGGTTGATGGGTGTTGTCTGTGAGTGTGAGGTGTAGAGTGTATTTGCTTAGATGTTGATGTTTGCAGCTGGCAGATATAAACAAGATGTCTACATGTACATGAGTTATGTTGGAACCCTTATTTGGAAGGACATGTACACATGTCCTCTTCCACACTATGGGCCCTACTTGTATGTTTATAGACCATTTACCTTCTCCCAATTGATAGACTATTAACCCTAAGGTTTCCTCCTCTACTTTGAAGCAACTTTTTACATGCACTGCTTGCTAATACCAGGTTTAATATCATACCATGCATAGCTACATGTAAGGCAACATATTGTCTTTTAGTGCTACGGTTGATTCATTTGGGCGTACGCAGTCTTCAGGGAGGGGGGGTCGAATTTGTTTAATAGGTGACCTTACAAAATATAAGGA
The DNA here is from genome assembly GCA_963681505.1 of Eunapius fragilis. NCBI lineage: Eukaryota > Metazoa > Porifera > Demospongiae > Spongillida > Spongillidae > Eunapius > Eunapius fragilis. Next base: position 8,356,209 of record OY811975.1, on the reverse strand, counting down.
AAGTGGCTGGGTACTGTCCACTTCTGGCCCGATACGATAAGTGGAAGGGGGGTGGGGCGGGGGGCGGGGGTGTTGTCCACTTCAGGCCCGACACAAAAGGGGGGTTTGGGGGGGGGGGGGGGGGAGAGATTTGGTGTGCTGTTCCAATTCGCGGTTATTCGCTTTAGTCCCGATACGAAAAGCGGGGAAGGGGGGAGTGCATCCAGCAGGGAGGGTGTGTCTCTCAACACCCTGCGTACGCAAATTAAGTAAGGCGGAACGTGCCTGTATACGGCGCTGGCGTGCTATAGTCAAGTTTACTAGTATAGCGGTGGTCGAACTGTTGTCGCGCAGTAGTAGGCATGCGCTAATACATGTAGCTAACACAGGAGTTTGTCCAATTTTTTTTTTCCAATTATACTTTCCTCCGACACGAGTACACGGATCGAGTACGAGTGATAGCGAGTGGAGTGCGAGTCGCTCGCGAGTCACTTGCAAGTCGCTAGCGAGTCACTCGCGAGTCGCTCGCGTGCGAGTGTGAACTTGTGGGTGGACGGCGCTGTACAGTATACAGGGCAGTACAAGATATAACAACACTTTGATATACATAAAATATGCAGATGAGATTGTGGCAGCGAAAAGGAACCTAGCACATATTATTAAGTTTTGTTTTAAAAATGCTCCACATTTGGTTGAATCACTATAACTTACGACTCTTAATGCTATCAACGTCCTATTTTCAACACTTCTTCATATTACACCATTGTTTTGCATCTGTGCAGTACTTATTTGTTCACAAATTAATTGTATATTGCATGCAGCCATCTATTTTCTACACTATCTTCATAACTCTAATACTCTTCAAGCCAACATGCATATGAGAATTTTTCCTACTACTCATATGTGCATGCACAGTACCTTCTATTCAATAATCAAGGTCTGTCAATGCATTTGAAAATACTGTCGCTACGATTGCAGAAATGGCTATGCAAATGGATGAATTAATAAGAAAACGGTCAGTCAATTTTGAAGAATAAATGGTGTACGGGTTGTTGAAACACAAAGGCTTGAACACTGTTGACCAACTTGCTGTTTCATTTTCATTATTCGGATCATATGTCTCACAATGAGGAATGAGGAAGTGCAACCTGATTTCAGCCCTTTAAAGGTCCTTTCAAGTAGGCCAGCCAACAGTACATGCATAGTATAATGGGATCTGCCTATGCCATCGTTCGCCCACGCACGTAATTCTTGCGCTTATTTAGAATATAAATCACATCCCACAATGATCGATGATGATCAAAAGCTATTGTCTTTCGTCAAAGAGGTCAATTCATTGCCACAAGCCAGTGGCAGATACATGGGGGGGGGGGGTTTCCAGGATTCATAATGCCCCCCCCCCCCCCCACCCCTTTCAGGGTCCGGCTTGAATATACCATGTGATTAAGAATATCATTATTGTAGCCACGTGTCTAATTGTCAGCTAACGGTGTGGTCAACATCAATTTTGGCATATTTCCCTACAAGTAGTAAACGAGCAAGAGATGAGTTCAGCTGCTATTTGCTTGCACAATTGCATCATGTTGCTCTCATCTCAATCATCTAACGGATGCACCTTGGTACGACAACCTATGCTTTTCTTGGGCATACTGACAGCAGAGTCTATGAGAGGGCCAGGCAGTGAGATTGAGGATGGAATTGATCATTTTTCAGAGGAAGAATTTACGCACGGTTCAAGAAGTTGGTTAATAGCAGTTTGCCAATGTGTTGGATAAACATGTACGTTTTTATGCTGATTTTAGGAAGTAGTTTCCGCAAATGAAGGCCTAGTTACTCTGATGAACAAGATGTGGTAACACCATCTGGTATCATACATTGTAAAAAGCGTGTATAATAATTTATGACATGAACATGTATTGCACAGAACACATTTGTATCCACTACTTGCAGCACAGCTGGACCTAGTTATTCTGCTCTACAAGTCTTCTTAGGCGTGTTAAATTTATAACATAGTATTTGGTGATAAATTTATAACATAGTATTGCAGGGTGTACTACTGAAGAAACATCTTGTATCAGTGAAACCATTCCTGAAACTGCAGGTAATACATTTGCGGTTGATATATAGTTGATTAAGATAGACCCTTGATATTTAACGTATATGTTATAATCATTTGGCTGACAGTAATATTATTATTACTCATTCATGTGTCAGTACAAGCACTAGTGAACAGTCAATCAGTGCTCTATGATATTGGTGATGTTGCATGTGGAAAAGCTGGTATTCATTCAACACATGATTGACTAATGTACTTGAAGCACCACTTCATACCTGACAGAAATTTTTCATTTTTCATCCAAACCAGAATGAGTAAGAAAGGAAGTGTCTAAATTGCATTTTCAGCAATCAAAATGTAAATGGCTTGTGTACAGTCCATCACAGCAGGAATACTGTGTCTTATTTCCACCAAAAAATCCCCGAATTAAGCCAGGAGTACTAATCTCACAACCTATGCAAAATTTTAAGAAAAGTATGGGTAAAGATGGCTAATTGACTATGCATGAAGGTCTTCAATATCATAAAGATGCAGTCCTGCAAAGCATTACTTTTGCATCAGTGCAGAGAATCCAGAAGTGACCTTGCCATACAAGATATCTATAAAGAGAAATTTTACTCTTTTGAAATCAATTGTTAAAGGTATTGTATTTTGTCGAAAGCAAAATGTATCATTGAGGGATCAGCGGGGTGACTACACTACCAATTCTGAAAAACAAAGGAAATTACATACATGTACATGTAGCCCTTTTACAACTTTATGGCTGAAAATGATTAAGAGAACATCTGAAGCCTGGAAAGAGAAATGCAATGGCAACATCAAAGACAACCCAAAAATGAGATAATAAGTATAATTGCTGATTACATTTGTCAAGAGATCACACAATGCTTAAAACAGAAATCTGCAGTATTTTCTATGATTGCGATGAAGTAACAGATAAAATGCCAACAAAGAAATTGAGCAGTCTGCTTTGTTTTATTCAAAGCAATGTGATTAGGGAAATTTATTTGACTGAATTTTTTTTGGCAAAGAGCCCCAGGTCAACAGATTGCTGAGCCATCATAGCATGTCTTCACCAAAACAACATAGATATAAATAGGTGCCAAGGGCAGTCATATGATGGAGCAGGTGCCATGTCTTCAGACAGAGTAGGAGTTCAATCCAGAATTAAAGCAGTCGTACCACTAGCTATATACACGCACTGCAATAGTCATGTAGTATAGCTACATGTACAGTGCCTGTCCAATTCCATCAATTAGAAAAATGATGGATGTGACAAATGAAGCACTTATATTTTACAATTCACCACCAAAAACGACAAAGATTGTTTCAACATATTTAGGAGGCATTGGGAAGTAGATGTATAAGAGAAAATTACGAGGTCAATGTCAAACAAGATGGGTAGAAAGACACACATATTATGAGACTTTCCAGGGTTAGAAATACTGGGTGCAGGTGCTTTTTCAGTATGCAGGTAGCCCACGTATACCTGCACTTTGCGCAGGTAAGTGCAAGCGAACGTAGTTTACATTAAATTCCAAAGGAATTTGCGCTAATTGCTCGCGAGTGCGTAAGAAAGCATTTAGCTTACGCGTGCATGCGTAAAAATTAGTGGCTTATTAAGTGGTTAACAATCAAAATGCCGCCAAAGAAGGCCCGTATTTCAACTAGTAATGTTCCTGCATGGCAGCATTTGAATTCATGCAAATAAATTCATTCATATTGCCAAATCACAATTTAAAAAATACATGCACAGCCATGCATGTGTCTACAAGTGTGCAGGTAGACATGCCAAAGTGCAGGTAGACATGCCAAAGTGCAGGTGGTATAGATACCCCATCTGCACCTTGTGCAAGTACTTTTTAAAGAATATATCGATCCCTGAACTTTCTATGAGTTATACTTCTATGTTTGCTGTTGCTGTGAGGCAATCATTAATCCTTCTGTATAAGCACAGAAACATGTACAAGACAGTGGGATTGGGATTCTGACGCCAAAATTTAAGCTCAAGGATTTTTGCATGTTTAAAAATCTGCCCAGCACATCATAACAAATGGTCTTGAGCAAGTGACGCATATTGCTGCAAAGTTGCTAAAGAAGGACCAAGATATTGTGCATGCCTATAATATTATAGACAGTACTATTGAAAATGTTAAAGAACTTAGAAAATATATCAAAGATGAATTTTATGACTGGTTTATGGATGCCAACTGTAGAAAAAAAATGCCGTCAAATCACGGTGTAACGTATTGTGACACGGTACAGCCATTGACGCTAAGACCCATTGGTAATAATGAACGGTAACCCGTATCGTGATTTATCACGATTATTCAAGGTAAATCGCATTATTATGGCCAAATTGGACACATTAGGCGATACAACACGGTACTTGTCGACGCATTTAAATGTGGTATATAATTGCTTTGCAATCCGTTGCTGTATAAATTTATGACATCATTAATACCAGTTCTATTTACTGTTCGTTTACTAAAATTGGCATCAATTTTTTTATTCTTTTGTTACAAAAAACAAAGTCACTGCGCATCCTCTCCAAACTAGCTTGAACTGGTCCGTACTTCCTGTTCAGGTGAGTACAATCTTTCGTATCTTGCCTCTGACACACACTGCCCTCATGTGATATTGGTGCTCTTACACCTGCATGAGGTCTTCTAAAATGAATGACCATAATGATACACAATTACACCTTCATCAGGCCTACTTCTGATTCACTGTATTAAGCTGCTTGAAGCTGTGGTGTAGTTTCCCAATACCTAAAAAAGTAAGAGGATACTGTACAGAACCTTAAGATCTTGATCTTCCTGTACGTCTGTTGCATTGACTGACTGCGGTTCTGCTGCGTATTACACATAGTAATAGTTACAAGATACTGCTACCATCTATTTTCGAAGCCAGAGTCATTGTTCTCTAAACGGGCGCAAATCCTCTCAGCGATCCTGATGACCAAATTTACACTGTGCTACTCGTATTTCTCACTAATCTATATTCCTGGAAGTAGGCATAGTTAGCCACCTCCATTTTCTAATCTAAACAGGACTTCAAAAATTGTCCCTTACGCAACTACGGCCTAACTTCAGTATGTATTAATAACACGTTAAGTGTGTCAAATAGGGTACGTCGCATAAACGGTGATATCATAATACGTCATGAAAACAATAACGTCAGGTGCAAGATAATACATCGACCACCTGCTTATCTACTGTTGGTTTACAGTGATTACACAACGCTTAGAAGTTTGTTTTACCTATTTAAGGGGTACAGGGCCCCAACAATAGCACGGCTGCTCGAGGCCGAAAATATACCTTGTACTCGAGAGAACGTCAGGCGGTTCATTATCAAGTACAATGAATCAAGATCAATCGCCAGGCGTAATGGATAAGGCCGACCGTCGCGAGTTACGGTAGAAATAAAAGCCATTGTGGAGGAAGAAATGAGGAAACTACAGCGTTTCAGCTGTATAAGCTGTTGGTTTCCCGTGGCTATAGAAACAGCCGACGCACCGTTTTGCGTTGTAGGACCTCACTAGGGTGGACCTTTCGAGGGAGCGCTTATTGCCAACTCATACGTGAAGCAAAAAAAGGTTGCATTGGGCGGAAAACTAAACGTACAACTCTACGCACGCACGACGAAAACCAATTACGTCCGTTACACTAACTACATGTACATTAGACAGTTGAAATTACCTGATGCAGAACGAAGCGTCATTGTTCAAAACGAAATAAAATACGAAGCACGCGTGTTCGCAATTAACACTTCGTCCGTTGCATATATTGGCTTCATATCAACTTCGTCCTAATTTCGTTTTTTTAAACCGAACGCAACAGCGTCCATTCTATCGTTCAACGAATACGGAACAAGACCTTTTTTCTGACCGCTACTGTACCATGAGGAGTAAAACGATTAATGCTTGCCACACATTCTTTTGGGAAATGGCAGCAAGATTGGCTGATGCAGGTATTCAGCTCCAGTGAAACGGGAACAGTTCATGGATATTGCATCTGGATTCCACTTGATTAATTGACAGTGCTTTATCAAGCAATGGAACAGTCCCATCTACTACACTACCAGCAGCAGGATTGTCGATTTGAAAATGACTCTAGGTTATCATCATGAACTGATTGAGTTGAAAGTGTACAGCTCTTTGGTTTGTGTGTAGCAAGCCAGGAGAGATTGAAAATACTTTGCAATGGTTGATTAGCATAGTTGAGACAATCCATGGTTAAGCATCACAACTTTTGCCACGACATTCTCAAATCTTTTTTATTTTTCAGTAATCTAATAGGGCTTATAGAGATTAGTTATTATGTAGAGTTTCACTTTCTGATTCACTTTGGTTAATTGGCAATATTTCATCAACTTTGTAGATGCCATGAAATTATGTGATTACTATCACTGTTTTGCAAAGCTGTATTAATGTGTCAAAATAGTTTTAATTGAAACTGTTTATAACACTACAATGCACTCAACTCATGGGTGTACACACATGTATGTATTGTGAGATAACCTTAATAGATTTAATATTATGACTAGTTGTTTTACACTTGTCTAATTATCTCAAAACTATTAGCTACCTTACAACCTATCTCGTCACGTGGTAAAATTGATACATAAAAATGAATTATGGTGTTTTGAGATAATTATAGACAAGTGTAAAACAACTAGTCATAATATTAAATCTACAAAGAAAAAAAAATCTACAAATTTCATGGCATCTACAAAGTTGATGAAATATTGCCAATTACCCGAAGTGAATCAGAAAGTGAAACTCTACATAATAACTAATCTCTATAAGCCCCATTAGATTACTGAAAAATAAAAAAGATTTGAGAATGTCGTGGCAAAAGTTGTGATGCTCTACCATGGATTGTTTCAGTTGCTAATCGAAAATTGATTTGATTAGCTAAAAGTCAGCTTTGTGTAGCAGTGCATTACTTTCAACATGTAACACAACAGTTATGATTGCATACACATGTTATTCTCACCAACAATTGTGCGTGTGATAGGTAACCACAAGGTATAAGCCCGTGGTTACACAAAACCCGCGATGCACGCATGTTACATGCATATTGGAGTTAGAAAAGCCTGTATATTGAATAAATAATGTGCGTCGCTAATGTTGCTACGCAATATCTAATTTGTATCGCAAATGACAAAACATGCATCGCAAAATTGCGATGCAACACTGCTTAATTTGAGCACTGACTTGACCCAGATTGCCACCATGCCCTTACGTGTCGTTCTGGAGGGGACATCATTGCACGGCACAATAAGCTGAGAGACTGTTTTGCTAATCTGTGCTCCAAAGCCTGCTTATCTCCTCAACTGGAGAAAGGTCCAGGCATACACTTCTCTAGAACAGCTGATGTACTGGTGTCCAACTGGTCTCTCTCCCCCTCCCTGCAGCATTTGACCTAAAAGTCATCCATCTGCTTAATACAGATCTCATTCTGGAAGCGAGTTTGGCTTCAGGCAATTCTGCAGAATGTGGCGAGGTTGGGAAGCATGCCAAAAATGATGAGATGTGTTCAGAGTTGGGCTAGACGTGCATTCCATTAGTGGTAGAAGTCTACGGTGGTTGGGGATGTGAAGCCCAAGAATGCTTCTCAAGATTGAGCAAGAGACTTGCCATGCAAATGGGACTATCTGACAATGAAGCACTGAGCCAAATCTACTGCTTGATTAATTAATTAGCTGGTGAACCACTCCTTCCCACTTGCACACTTCCACCATGGACATAAAGTGTTACAAAACCCGTTATAAGTCTAGCATAGCATCATATACATTAATATCTTACCCTTTTTATTTAACCAGTCAATGCTTGCAGGAGCGACGCTATTAGCTGGACTTTGTGCATACATGGCTGCATCCTACTAGAGTACCATAAAAGGTGTCAAATATATATGGATAAAATTAGGTGTGTCGCAAAAATATTCGCGCGCGCCTCTAAACCTCATCAATTATTCATAATCAACCACCCCGCCCCCGAATTCCTGTATCCGCCCCTGAAAAGTTGTCGAATGCCAAAAGCTGTCGATTGGAAAAAGCTATCGATGGTCAAAAGCAGTCGATCAATGATAAAAAGCTGTCGATAAACCTATCACCGATATGACGTTCCATACCTATCGGCGTGTCCTGCCACTCTAATATGTGAAAACCTTGGTAGAATACACGAATACGCGATATGTTGGCAACATCACACCTACAATGTAGCCTTAACTGTACATTCGAACGGAACAAGAACAAGCTGTATGCACTTTAAATAGAATACCAAGCTAATACGAACACCACGCTCTATATAACTTCACGGGATAGGCCCACCTACAAAGAATAACGCGCGCTCGTTTTGAACGAAACAGGGTACCCGAAACAGTAGGTCAAACATGTAACAGGACTAGTCGACCTTCGCGTTTTTTACCACGTACACCATCAGACGGATACAAATCCAGGTTTAGGCTTAATAACCGACCTTCCGCGAAGCTCGGGCTACGCCCAATATATCACTGACAGGCTCATATGGACGGACTAACCATTGGGCTAACCTTTTTGTTTTCGTCATTTTTGGGCGTATCTGGCATCGAAGATGGACAATATCACCTGACTAAGACCTCGTGACGTCATAGTCTCGTACCCAGACCTCAATCCCACAGCTGGATGGATTGCATCACTACGTGGAGAGAGGGCCTCGGATCATAGATCGAACTTTTTGGTTCTGATTTTCCTAGATTTCGGAGGACCAACGGTCACAACATCTGAACCTGCGGCAGGAGGTTCAATCATTAATAAAACTTCACTAGCGTCCGGAGGGACAACGGAGAAACGGATCACTTATCTCTTTATCGCGATGGAATGAGAGCACAACGATCTACAGTTTACCATGGTTCCGTCTCATAAAATGGTGTGGTTATAAAGAAACAAACAATTTCCAGTTTCTCGTGCCCAGTCCTAAAATAATTCTCCATCGTCGTCGTCGTCTTCTTATTCTTAGGAAGGTATAACTCGAGCTACGAATAGTTTTGAAGAGCGGCAATAGTACCAATCGCTTCAAAAATTTATCCTTACATGTCACATAGACACACATATATCAAGTTCTATTTAATAATGATATATAATAGATTTTTATTTTTTTATTTTATTTTTATTTTTTTCTATTTTGAAACCTAAAATTATTTTATATAAACATGGAAATATATGATACGCCATATCAAAGTCACAGCAGCAACCACCCCACACCCACACACCTCAACCCCCCCCCCCCCCCCCTCCCCCCCCTCCGATTAATAATATTAGGCTGTATAAATACTCTAACCTGCACTAAATTTATTTGGTGTTCCTGTCTCAGTTTAGTTGTTACTTTGGCTAGTGAAGTTGTTTTCTAAAAATACCTTCGCGTAATCAAAAGAAGAGATCTAAGCAACGAGCTGAATACCTCCAAACGCAAGACGAGAAACGAAGCTAAACCCCGAGCGCTCTACAAGACCAATCCCGAAAAAAAGGCCTCTGTACGCGACAGCTACAAGGCCGATCCCGAAAAGATGAAGGCTTCCCCAGCAATAAATCCGTACAATAACGTTTACGATTGTTTCACGAAAAATACATCGTGCTTTTAATTATTTTACGATGTTAAAATAATACACTATCGTTCAATTTCTTAGTCATGTCGTGTTTAATCACAATACGATGCTACCAAGGAATTTACAAGGTTCATCGTTGATTAGATAATATACTATCGTTCTATTTCTTAATCATGTCGTGTTTAAATCACCAATACGATGCTACCAAGGAATTTACACGGTGCATCGTTGATTAGATAATATACTATCGTTCAATTTCTTAATCATGTCGTTTTTAAATCACCAATACGATGCTATCAAGGAATTCACACAGTGCATCGTCGATTAGATAATATAAACTATCGTTCAATAACCTTAGCAATTTAGCAATGGATTTAACAGTGTGTACCGTCGATAAATCAGATAATGTACGATCGTTCAATTTCTTAATCGCATAAATCACGGTGTACGTCGATTAGATAATATACTACCCGGCGTTCAATTTCGTATATTTATGTACACCATCGTATAATGTATTAACTACCAAATATAATTATATTTGTACGTGTGTGACGAGATAGCGTGGCAGCAACTTAAGAGCAGCAGGTTTACAAGTATAGAACTGACTAACACTGAAGAAATTATGCACAAGCAGTCTACCTGATTCCATGGATTCAATGCGCTAGCGCGTACTCTTTACACTGCTCCCTCCTTTTCAATTAATGAGCGATGAAAGGCCCATAGAAGTCTGTCTGTTTCCGTACACGGTTTGGATACCTCTTTGGAACCGGTACCATTCTCCTGTGGTCCTCTGGCACCGGCACAGGCTCGGGAATTTCTGCGTGCCTTATCACCGGATCAGGTTCGGGTAGGTCAATTTCTGGAGGCGAGGCTGCCAAATCATCGTCATCATCCAGAAGCTGCAATCTTCTGCTTGTATGTTGTTCCTCCACTTGATGGGCTGCCTCCCCACCATGCATCATCTTTGCTGTCACGCTGTACCGTGCTATCGGCTTCTTGGTCCACCCTGATCTTCGCTGGGAAAGGTTTAAGCCTATCAAAATGCACTATTTGCGTTTTTGTGCCCCGTATTCCCTTGATCTTATAAGTGCTGTTGCCGATCCGCTCTATCACCTTGAATGGCCCCTTCCAGGGACAATGTACATTCCGAGACAACCCTCGAGGCACAGCAGGAGAATGCAATCAGACAAGATCGCCTTGATTGAAGGGTGCCCCGTGAACCTTTTCATCGTATATAGCCTTCTGTCGTTTGTGTTCGGTCACACATCTGTCTCTCACTAGTTGATAAGAACTTTGTAGGTCTTCTTTCAACCTCTGCACATACTCTAGGACTGGAACTTCCTCAATTTTGCTGCTACCGTACATCAGATCAACTGGAAGCTTCACCTGTCGACCAAACATCAGAAAGAATGGACTAAACCCTGTCGATGCGTGAACGCTTGAATTATACGCCAGGCAAACCCTGCGTATATTCTGCTCCCAATTAGAAGGATGCTTTCCCACTGTTGTTAACATATCCAGCAGAGTTCGATTAAATCGTTCCACCATCCCGTTGCCCTGTGGGTGGTACGGCGTAGTGTGGGTCTTCTTTACCCCAAGAATGTTGCATATCTCCTTCACCAGTGCAGATTCACATTGCCGGCCTTGATCGCTATGCAACTGCTCTAGTGGTGAAAATCGGCAAAACATCTCATCCACGAGCTTCCTGGCTACAGTCGTTGCTTCTTGGTTGGGTATACCATAGGCTTCCACCCATCTGGTGAAGTAATCTACTGCCACCAAGACGTACTTACTTCCCTGATCTGTTTCTGGAAGAGGGTCCATTATGTCCACACAAACTATTTGTAATGGGTATCCAGCCTGGATTGTTTGTAGACCCACCCTCCGCTTCGGAGCAGCTGATTTCCGTGCGCAACATGTAGCGCAGGTTGCACAATAATCTTTGACCGCATCGGTACATCCAGGCCAATAGAAGCGCTCCTTTAACTGTTGCAGCATCTTCTCTTCGCCCAGGTGGGCAGACGTAGCCCCCTCATGAAGACTCCGCAAGACGACTGCCTGAAATTCAGTCGGCAGCACAAGCTGAAGGTCGGTTTCTTTTCCGCCAAGTCTCCTTCTCCACAGAGTACCATTTTTAATGCGAAGAGATTCCCATTGTTGTAGTAGCAGGCGACTCTCTCGACTCCAAGACTTCGTTACACCCAGAGGGGGTTGGTGCCCATTCTGCACCGCAAGGTACACTGGCTGGATCTGGTCGTCATCAAGCTGATGATGCCCCATGTTTACAGGATCTTGTGACATAGGTAGGGGAACGAGAATCCCTACAGTTTGCTCATCATCCGAAGGCACCTCGTCCTTATTATGGTTGCTCCTCCCACACTGTCTACAAGGTATGCGTGACAACGCGTCCGCAATGCTGTGCAAAGCACCCCGGCGATGAACTATCGTGAAGTTGTACTCTTCTAGTTTCTCCAGCCAGCGGGCCAGCTGACCTTCAGGCTCTTTAAAATTCCGCACCCAGACCAGTGAATTGTGGTCAGTTCTGAGAGTAAACTCCCTTCCCAGCAAGTAGTGTCGGTAGTGGTGAACAAATTCCACGATGGCCAATAACTCCTTCCGAGTCACACAGTATCGCCTCTCAGGTCGGCTCAATGAGCGACTGGCATACGCAGTAACCACTTCAGAACCATCATCCTTCACCTGCGACAGAACAGCTCCAATGCCAGTATCACTGGCGTCCGTGTCCAGCACGAATCTCCTATTATAGTCATGGTGGGAAAGGACAGGGGAAGAGACCAAACATGCACGCAATTTATCAAAGGCATGCTGACACTCTATGGTCCTTTCAAAATTGCTATTCTTCTCAGTGAGACGCTGAAGTGGTCCAGCAATGGCTGCTAAATTCTTCACGAATCGTCTGTAGTAGTTCGCGAGTCCTAGAAATTGCTGCACTTCTCGTCGGGACTGTGGGGTGGGCCATTTTGCAACTGCCTCCGTTTTGCTCGGGTCGGTGGTGATTCCCTCGGCTGACACAATATGTCCAAGAAAGGCAACACGTTTCTGGCAGAGACGGCACTTTCCTGGTTTCAGCTTCAGCCCCGCCCCCCGGAGCCTTGCAAGAACGCCACCAATATTGGACAGGTGGTCTGCAAAGGATGTCCCTACTACCATAATATCGTCGAAGTACACAAGGCAGGTAGACAATTTCAGACCATTCAGAACTCGGTCCATTAGCCGCTGGAAAGTGGCGGGTGCGTTACATAGCCCGAAAGGCATTACACGAAATTGGAATAATCCTTCCGGTGTGGTGAACGCCGTCTTGGGTTGGTCGTTCTCAGCAACTTCCACCTGCCAGTAGCCACTAGCAAGATCCAGCGTCGATAAGTATTTCGACCCGACAAGAGTGTCCAGTGTATCGTCCACTCGCGGTAGCGGGTACGCGTCCTTCCGTGTGACCTTCCTGTAGCCGATACAAAATCTGGTCGACCGATCCTTCTTCTTTGCGAGGACCACAGGTGAGGACCACAGGCTGTCCGAATGCTGAATGGCTCCTTGGTCTAGCATTTCTTGAATGAGTTGTTTCACTTCATCCCTGCGAGACTGTGGAATGCGGCGAGGAAGGAGGTGGACTGGCTGAGCATCGCCAGTGTTGATATGATGCTTCGTCACTGCGGTTCGACCCAGTTCACCGCTGCTGAGAGAGAACACATCAGAATATTCCATCAAAAGTGCATACAGCTGCTCCTTTTCAGCGTCACTGGTGTAGATCCCAGATTCACACACCATCTTCCACAAGGTTGTCTGGTCTTCCTGCGATAATTTAGACTTCGTACTAATTGCTGAGACATTGACAGTGCAGTCGTCGTCGATAATTATATATATAAGCTCCATCTTTGCCAAATGCACTCCTTTCATAAGAACGACCTCGACACGTACGGGAACCAGGCCATTTCTGTTGGGACATACCAACCCTCTAGCAACAATCACTCCGAGCCGACTGGAAACATCACTCTCAACGAACCATGTACCCCCGGTAGCTCCACTTGTCTGCTTCACCATCAGCTCCATTTCACTGCCTGGCGGCACCACAATTTTCTCCGCAGTCAACAGCCCGACAGTCTTCCCGAGGGCAGCTGCAGTGTGAGAGCTAGGGCGGCACTGGATCTGCACAGATGGACCGTCACGTGGAAAAGCCAGGAGCTTTTTATTGCAGTCGATCAGACATTTATGCTCTTCCACGAAATCCAGACCAAGGATGGCTTCGTGAACGGTGAGGTCACTGGTAACAATGAGCAACACATCCAATGGCACCTTCCAGCCTTCCAGAAACACCTGAAATTTCCCGAAGCCCCTCACAGACAATGGGGAACCGTTGACACCAACCAGTCTCTTGCCCTTCCACTCTTGGAGCCGCGGTCCCCCTGGTGATTCTTTGGAGATCCGGTTCCAGACATCTTCACGTATCAGCGACACGGCGGCTCCAGTGTCTAAAACAAATTCAACAGGAACAGACAAAATTACACCCCTAATACAATAGCTACTTCCACATGACACAGACAGGGTAGGTACAATGACAGGACTTTCTTTGGCCTTTAGGCGTTGTCCCTCGAGTGGTTGGCCTTTACCACCGAGGGGCTGGAGTTTCCCGACTGCTGTTCGACTCCACGACTCCGGCAAAAACGCGCTATGTGTCCCTTTCTACCACAGGTCCAGCATGTCATTGCGGTAGCCCACTTCTTCCTCTGCTCCGCGTCCACGCTCTGTCTCGGGCTTCCCTTCTCGCTGTCCATGCGCAGCTCCAAATGGTGCAGCCGTTCATTCAGTGCCTTCAAGGTTTCAGTCAGCGAGTCGTCTCCTCCACGGGAAATATCTGCACGAGGTGTAACCACAGCCAGAGCTGCAGCGTTTCATTCCTGCATGCACGCTGTCTGGTAGGGGAACTGTAGCGCTAACTCGTAGGACATCAGCAGTTGTGAGATATGACTCCAGCTCTATCGTCACAATAACAGCATCCTCGACTGTCTTTGGGCCCTTCTGCTTTACCCCGAATGCGACTTGAGGGTTTCCTATTTCTGTCAGGAACTGGTTCAAGGCGAGGCGCTCTCTTGCTTTGTCTACTAAGTCTCCGTAGGCCTTGTCCGCAAGCACCTTCAAGGCATCACCAAACGATGCCCAGTCCTCGTCTTTTCGCCTCTTTTTCGAATGAAGTTCCGCTACGTACAGCTCACGCTTGCTGTCAGGGTTGAAACGCTTGTTAAGGGCTACCATAGACACACTAAATTTCTCCCTGACAGCTCCCGGGAACCTCATGAAGGCGGTTTGGGCCTTTCCCGTCAGTCGCACACGCAGCCATTTCAATTTGTCGTCATCACTCTCCCATTTGTTGACGATAGCTACGTTTTCGAAGTGTGCCGCCCACTCTGGCCAGCTCGCTGTCACACGGTCGTACGGTGCAGGCAGCACCAGCGGTCGCTGAGCCATGTCGTCTAGCCGACTACGCCAATGTGACGAGATAGCGTTGCAGCAACGTAATAGCAGCAAGTTTACAAGTATAGAACTGACTAACACTGAAGAAAATATAGACAATATATGCACAAGCAGTCTGTCACCTGATTCCATGGATTCAATGCGCAAGGGCGTACTCTTTACACATGCATGGATACGGCGCGGGTATGTGTTCAGTCATGTGTATGTGCTTATAAATTCTATAACGATAACGCCAGTGTAACAGTATTAGAGAGATATGTGTCCAGGATGTGGTCATTATCCGGCTTCAACTTTAAAACAAATGTAGTTTTAAAAGCAGCACTGCATGTAGATGCTAACAAAGGAGTTGTACTGCATGGAAAGGAATCGTGTTACCATTACTATCAGGAGCCTTCAGTGCAATATAAGCCTGATCATGAGCCATGCCACTTACACTGTAACCACAATTGTCATATATTTCGACAGCACACAGAATACAATACTTTCCATCTAAATTACTTCGCAGATAATAGCATCGCGGCACGTGTTCTGGCTCCGCGTAGCAACGTAAATGCTACTTGAAAAACAAGATCAAACCCTTTACTTTGTTCAAGGCGTTTCCTGTCGAAATTTATAAGAGCAATTTTTAGAAAACATAAGCACTGTTGACAACATCCGCTAAGACCTCGTGAGCTTTTGGCAATGTGGCACGAGTTCGCCAAAGTATCATTGCTAGAAATTAGCACTGTCGGATATCTTCATGTACACAAGCCTCTTTCAACCTATAGTCGTTGCTATGGAAGTACGGTGCGGTCAACGGTGCTTATGTTTTCCAAAATTTGCTCTTATATATTTAATTATATTTTGTCAGGAAACGCCTTGAACAAAGTAAAGGGTTCTCCCTCCCCATGCCGCTGCCGCACGTGATACCCCACCACCCTATAACCACCACTTTGGTTCCAGTTCATTGTGCACGCTGACCACCACCCGTACACACACAACCACATAGAATGACACGCGCCATTTTGGGTTCTCTAATGACGCGCCTCCAGTGGATATGATGATGATAATGGAGAGTTATGTATTACTTCTTCTTTTATTAGGCGGTGGTACTGCATCTGACATGTGTGATGAAATGTTAAGGTAATGAATGGTCTTGCAAAAATGTTTTTGAGCAAAGGAATAGTATTTAGTAATAGTAAGGAATAGAATTTCTGATTCCAGCGAGTGTAGGTGCGTTTTAACGAATTGAATTTAGCATATAGTATAGTTCAGCACCTTGCTCCCCCATTAGACCACAGCCAGCATAGTATGTACATTTCCATTCCAACATGTGCATGGATCACTTGATGGCCTGACCTATTAGGAATGAAAGGAATAGCTCACAAGAATTACATAAATACTGTCTGAATGCTCCCTCATGCTTAGCTTGCTTTTAGTTTATCTCCAATTATGTTTGAGTTGATTGTTTGCCCTAAAGGGGTACCAGCCAGTCGGGTTCATTGGAGTGCTGACCCCTTGCCCTGAGTCTGACTGGATCCAAGAGGATGATGCTGGTCCCCTTTAGTCAGCTCACCCCTTGACACTGGTCGAGGTAAGGTGGCTAGGTCAGTGGTAGAAGCCAGAAGGGTGCCGCCTGCCATTGATGTATAAGCAATGGGGATGCACAAGTACAACCACTGCACAGGTGGAGTAATGATGAGTATGGTGAAGGAGGAAGGACTGAATTGTGAAAGAATTTTTTTAATTGCACACTACCTTGCAGGTACTGATAGCATGGTTGCACTAGTCATGTGGCTCTAAAAACGTTTCTAAAAGCGTTTGGCTTCGTGATGCAACTATTACATGTTTCATCATCACGCAGCACTTGAACGGGAATAACTTTCATAGGTGTTGGATCTCAGGACTGTCTTCAATATGAAAGGTTGACAGTAGTTCATTACGAATTAATGTTGCTTGTTTAGATGTCCTGCAACCACATAACCAGTACCAATCATCCAATTGACACTTGTGCTTAGGTTCCATTGTGGCTATAGATTGCTCACGGCGTGTAAGTTATTCACGGTTTTGTAAGAGCTCTTACGCCTAGTTTGCAAGCGCGTAGCACGAAGCCGAATTCATCAAATGACGCACTGATTCTTTCACTTTTTTCTGAGGGTTTTACAGCTCATTTAAAAGGAGCACTTTTTCTCAGTAATCGAACTCATGGCATTTTTAGTTATGTTAACTCAGAAGAGCCTGCATGCGTGGCCACAAGTACATTGTAGTCGTAATAGCGCATATTGTCCTTTAATACTTGTGATGTTTACAGAACATAAATTTTATTGGGTTTCGCATTGGTACAAAAGGCCAAGTGCAGACAACCTCCGAAGTTAAGTGTCAGTTAATGAGCTGGACGGCGACCATTTTTTTAGACATATCGTAATTCAATCCTTACGATCTGATTTCAAACCTATAATGTCACGTACGGAATAGCCGTGCATGCCTTTCACCTTGACAGTTGTAGCTGATAGTTCATAACCCTAACCCATTTAATTTTCTGTACTGTGGCGTCCCTAATCCATTGTATCCATTCAGTTTGTGTTCCTTCTGGGGACACCAAAAAACTTAGCCGCCAAACTATCCTGCATTCCCGGCGTATGCGCGCTACGTAGAGAGATGTACGTGTATCTGTATTGTTAGACGTACTTTAATGTGCATATGATTAGGGTCGACTATCCGCTTTGGTCAATAGTAACTCTGAGGCAATAAGTGATATAAAAAGCAGGTTAGTGATAAGGAAAAACGGAGTATTGTCCTATATTTAGAGTGTAGCACACATTGTAGGGTATTACATTGTTCATGAGTTCATGTTCCCTTCCTTTTTTACACCACCTTTGCCTTCAAGTTCAATATCCCACCAAGTTTCTCGTAGATAATATTTTTACTTGTGTAACTACACTGCGGATCTGGGGATCCTCCCCAAATGCTAATTTCACTAAGTAATGTTATTGTATTGTTTGCTTCCATACCGTGCAGTTCTATCCATAAATAAAGCCAATGAAATGATATTGCTATCTAAGATGCGGAGAAATAAATGATGCTCATCAATAGCATAGTGGTCAACATGGATTTTTAGCAGTGCACAGAGCCAATTGCCTCGACTGTACAGACCTTCCCCTTCTACAAAAATGCCTGAAAATTAATCATAACAATTCAATATTCTTAGAAACCAGATATCGACCAGTTATCTACCGAAGTGATGCAATTGTTCTTGCTTTGGTGGCTGTGTACAGTACTTCAGGCTTTGATGCTCTTCACAACCTTTGATGACAGCCATTGTGTAGTTGCCTGCATGTTCAGAAACAAATTACTTATTTTGAGGGGGAAAGGATGCAGATTTATCATTGCAATGTTTTACACAGATCTACATGCATGCATCTCTCCTTGGTAAGTGTTTAGTTACTGTTGGTTTGGGTATGTGGTATGTACTGACTGCATGCTATGTACAGGGGAACTATCGAATAGAGACTTTTTGCACCTCACAGATGGAGAAAATACGCAACATTCATTGTACCTTTATAATAACTGTCAGTTGACACACCCCTGCCGACTTCAGTACCGCTTATAATTTCAGTGGCTGCTGAAAATGATGTAGTGCTTCTTAATTAGCCCCTTTTTATTTGCTAGCTTGCCTCTCCATGCCCTGTCTACTTCTAGCTGACCTTCACTATTACGAGGCTATGTGTACCTAATACCTGCCTGCACGCTAACTTCCAGTAATAATAAGAGCTTCAACCTTGCTTTTTTACCGCGGTGGAGGATGGGCACAACCTGAGTACTCAAGCTGTTGAAGCTCTTTTTATGACTTGGAGTGGACATTGATGGGAAGGAGGGACAGTGACGGGGAGGAGGGGACAGTGATGGGAGGTAGTGGCCAACTAAGCCTTGGGTATTTGGATTTTGTTCGGCCGTTTTTAGGTAAGATCTGATGGTAATTTTTGACACTCACTCAATATGGCCAGAGGCCTCTATTGTCAGCTTACCCTCAGCAGAATAAGCTATACGCGTCTTACAATAAATCTTTTCAACCCTTGGTCTGCCTGAGGTATTGGTCTCGGACAATGGGTCAGCATTCACAAGTGCACAATTCCAGACCTATGTCAAGAGGAATGGATTTAGGCATGTGAAAAGTGCCCCCTATCACCCAGCCAGTAACGGGTTGGTTGAGTGTGCAGTGCAAACTGTAAAGGAAGCACTCAAGAAAACCACAGGGGATTTATAATAGATAAGCTTGATTCCTTTTCCAATACAGGCTGACACTACAATCGACTGCTGGGCAGCCACCAGCAGAGTTTTTAATGGGGCATCGTCCAAGATCTCACTTGGATTTCCTTTTTCCTAGAGTGGCACAGCAGGTACAGCAGAGTCAGGAGCGCAGAAGACAAACCATGACCAATATGTTCAGTCTAGAACCTTTCAAGTTGGAGATGAGGTTTATGTGGTTAATCATAGTCGGTTCCCTAAGTGGCTTCCTGGGGTGGTAGTCAAGTTGCTAGGACCTTTAAACTTGATAGTGAAGATTAAGGGTGGACAGGAAGCACGCTATCATGTTATCATGTGCATGCCAGAACAGGGGGAAGAAGGGAAGTGACAATTATGATAGTGACATTGATGATGATGGTGATGACCCATTACCACCAGTGTTAGATACATGTACTCCACCAGGGCCAGCACTACCTCCAGAGGAAGTGGATCAAGAACAAATGGTCCCAATGGATCCAGTGGAACCACCCCCACCTGCACTAGTGCTCCAACATTCAACATGCCCTCATCATCCCCCAGATAGATTCTAAAGGGAGGAGAATTGTAGTATTGTCATTTATTGTGTAATTGTAATTGCCTAGTTTAACCCTTGAGAACATTTTAGAAGATTAATCGGCGGTAGGCATCACATATCAGGAAACTTATTTAACGAAATAAATATTAAGGATCATAATATTTCAACTACGAAAAATGCATTCGAAAGTCCACGTTAACAGTGAGATTTACACTCTCAAAGTTTGTCGTCGTAACGGTGCATCCATCTTAATTTACGCTTGCGCATGCGTGGTATAACAAATGCTGTAAAAGTTCAGGTTCCAAAATGGAGGCTAACTATTGCCCCCCAATAATAATTGTAGTGAAATACGCCCCCAAAATGGCTGATAAAAACTAAAATCAATTGCTTTGACGTTTTGAATATCGGAAATTGTATTATCGATACTCAACGATGATTCGCATATAGTGAAGTGTTATTTGAAGTTAGCAAAATTGGAAATGCTCTTTTGCTGTGAAAATAAAATGGCATATAGCACAGCTCGCGTGCATTGAGATCACTCGTAGTTCAGATGGAACACATATTAAATCTATACTCAACGATTTGAAGCGTATTTTTAGTATACTGAAATTAATTTTTGGTACCTGCTATGAGATGGTTACGAGTTGAATTTTAACCGGATCCACGCCGGAGAACTAACCTTTTTTTTTGTAGAAAGCTGTTTTGGAAAATTAGTCGGAAACGTGTTTTGTTTTGCATTTTGGTATACATATTCCGATAGCCCAACTCTCGCTGAGTGTTCTAGTGCTGTTTTAAACCACGTATCTAGTATACACACGAACCTGCATTCGTTTGAAGCGACGCGGTTTGCAATATCTCGGTAGTCGCGAATAAGGATATACACTTTTTTTAAAGTGCTGTTTCATAATATACTGCGCGCGCCATTTCTTTGCTATCTAACTCATATAGATGGTACATAAATTTCATGTTCAGGGTAAGCTCTATTTGCATACAATATCCAATACAAGCTTGCCCTAACTAGTGCCCAGACCATGACCAATATAGAAGTGCTACGTCATTGCAACCGATCATGTCGCTCGCTTATTCTAGCACCCATAAGAAGCCAGTGTGTGACAAATGCGATGCTGGGACTAGTTGCACAAAGTGTTGTACATGCCAACCCCGTACCGTGGTCGCCCGAAGATAGCTAGCGCAGTGCAGCAAACACCACATTGGTTACTGAAATCCCGAGCAGCGTGCTGCATGTACATCATGTTTTGCTGCTGAACCATCAGAGCTCGATACGATGAATGAAGGCACCAGCAACTATGCATCATCGCAAGTCCACATTTGTCAGGTACTAAAGCTAATGGGTTGCGATGAGCACGAAAAAAAGCGTACGAGCACTTCCTATACATGGCTGATATCCACATGGACTCCCAAGTACTAACCGCAATGCCAACCAACATCAGGGACAAACTAAAAGGAGAGAAGCAGCTCACATCTTACAATTCTAGGATGCTTCTTGTTACTTTGGTTGATGTTCTCACATCATATATGTGCCATCTTTGTTATCACTCAACAAAGGCCACCATGCAGCTACGCTGATGTTCCAGCCTAAGGTCAACAGTCATACCTGGATCATGGCATGAAGATTCAACACTTTATCAAAACACAGCCCCACCGGAATTCCTAAGGATCTAATAGAATTCGCTGTTGAATCCGTCTATTGTGATGCAAACGTCAGCCGGTTAGCATGGGTACCTAAAAAGCGTATTCCCAATAGAAAGGACAAGTGGAGCAAGCTCGAGAGTGTGTTTGCCATGAGGTCCCTTGTCTTTGACATTGCAACAAATCTCGAGCTTGCTCCACTTGTCCTTTCTATTGGGAGTATGCTTTTTATCTTCCCATGCTAACCAGCTGCTGTTTTCATCACAATAGATGAATTCAACTGTGAATACTATTAGATCCTTAGGAACTCCGGCGAGGCTGTGTTTTGATGAAGTGTTGAATCTTCATGCCATGATCCAGGTATGACTTTTCGACCTTAGCCTGGAACATCAGCATAGCTGCATGGTGGTCTTTGTTGCAAAGGACATCACTATACCATACCTGGAAAAGTATACATAAGCTAGCAGTTCATTGTTTTACAATGAGGCATGCTGATGAACTCCTGGCACAAATGAACCTCACTGTGTCTGGTGCTATTGACAGAGCATCCCTGGTGATGAGGTTGGATTTGCAACTTTGAGCCAAATTTCTATTCAGGATGGGCATATGTAAAGAGGAACATGCAACGAAAGCTCACAACAACGGTGAAAACCGTCATCAATGAGTGCTGGACGGTAAAGGTAAGGCAAATATATCTGCTGATGGAGTTTTTGCCAGGTTTGAAGAGATGGAGAAACAAAAGGCCATCAGATTAAGTGAGCTGCCATTGTCCGGGAAAATTCGTGCTGTGTACCAAACTTTTGGCCAGATGACTCAAGTGTCCACTTATCGTAATGGACGTAAGCGTGGAAGGCCTCAATCTGAGGGATCAGTTACAGAAAAAGGCTAGAGTTTACTATGAGGAGCTTGACCTTGCAAAGGACCTATTGGTATGGAAAAAGAGGCGTATCTGAGCCACTATGGAATGAAGAAATCTGGAAACAAGCCTGAGCTCATTAAGCGCATCGAAGAACACATGTTAACAGTATATAGCCAGTTACCTGTAGCTCAATCTGTTGTTTTTCCACATAACAACTGCACGTGCACTGTTAAATTTAGTCCCTCGCTAGAATAATTGTCCTGAAGTGCACGTTGTGCGCTGCTGCATAAAATTAACTGACCCGCGGCCTGAATAATAAGTTCGTACGCGCATGCGCAATTACGTAGCCTCCCGCCAGACCTTTATAAAATACGACGTTGCACTAAAACGTTTTGTGCTGTGAGTGATATAGAGCCATGCAACCTTTAGTAAGACATTAACATATTTGATGCATAAATTGACTTATCTAATGCTTTTCAGCATGTAGAATGCCATAGCAAAAAAGTGCACCGTTAACGGCACGGCTCTTACCCATCCACTTTGCACGAACGCTGGGTAGCTTAGGAGGTAGATAAAAAGCTGAAAGTTGCACAATACATCATAAATAAGGCAGGATCACTAAACTGGACATGTTTTATAACGTTTGGAGCATTTTCGACTATTTTTCGAAAAACACGGTCTACAAAACACCCCATAAAAATGGTTATTTCTCGTGGATCCGGTGTTAATGTAAATTTACATGTTCTGGAACGCGCTAACAATTCGCACTGAGAATATGCTTCTTGTATCACTGAAATGGAGACAGTTTGTATGATGAGGAAATTTTTTTTCAAACTGATATGTGGTGCCTACTACCACAGCGATTCGATTACCCTGCCGCGGGCCCGTAATGTCACGTAAATTCATTTGTAACCCTGACGTTACGGGTAACGTTGACATCAGGCTTACATGTACGTACCCGCGTTCGGACCGATTACTCACGGGAATAGGGTTGCGGACCATAATATTCATCTGCGTGAGTACGTGCGCAATGCCGTGTACTACGTTGATCTCGTCCCCAACCCAGTTGTTTAATAATGACTCGTTCCCACAGCGGCGGTTGTCCAATCATTGCTACTCGTCCCCACCATGGTTTTCATTTAATAATTCTGTTATTTAATAAAAGATTTAATGATTATTTTAAAAGATGCATATATACATAATAAATATTTGTCAGATCAATTAGGGGTAAATACATACATCACATACATGTGTACAATCAAGTAGAATGTGACAAGTTTGGAGATTCAGCTAGCCTTAGAATTTGGTTTGGACATGAGGTTTTTAGAAACGTTATGAAAGAAGACAAACTCACGTCAAATGTTAGTATCGTATAAATGTGATTGTTGCAGGTATGGTATGCTGGAAGCTTACACAGGACCACTTGACACGTCTACTGAGCTGTCATCGCTGGGATGATAAAGTGTTCAAATAAAATCAGCAAAGCCTCTACCTTAAGCGCAGCCTTTCACATTGTACTTCCCACCTCAATACTGCCAAGAGACACTGATTAGCTACAAGTGTGGGGAAAAAAGCAATCCAACCAAGTAGGGAGTTCTAAAATCGGCCGGTGTCACGATATAAATCATCCCCCGTAACAATTGATCCTCCGGGTAATCAATTCCGGAATTGTTTATCCCCCCGGATAAATTATTCCGGAATTGTTTATCCTCCCTCGGAATAATTTATCCCCCCCCCCCCCCCCCCAAAAAAACCTATTTAAATGTATGTGTGTGCGTGTGTGCGTTTGTGTGTGTGCGTGTGTGTGTATGTGTGTGTTTGTTTGTGTCTGTGTGTGCGCGTGAGTGTGTGTGTGTGCTTGTGTGTGTGTTTGTGTGCTTGCGTGCGTGTGTGTGTGCACATGTGTGTTCACATGTGTGTGTGTGCCACGCGTGTGTGCGTGCAGCTAGGTGTATGTGCGTGTGGAGTAGTGTTTGATGTATTATTGTATACTATCTCTGGTTTTTAATAGATACAATTACTTTTTTTTTCAGGATACAACAGAAAATTAAATAAAATAATAATAAAGACGAGGCCAAATGAAAAATGTTCAGTGGACCATTGCCTCTGCACAGGCCAAAGCTATAGAATGGTGTTGTGAGTGGGAATGAAATATTATCACTGGTGCAAATACAATCTCTGCTAAAACGTACATGCATGCTTTGTCGTGTGTGTGCTCGCGCGCGGGCGCGCGAATACAATAGAGCTCAAGATCTATAGATGCTGGAATATGGGGAGCTATTATATAGCCAGGAAGTTGTGCTGTGAATCACGACGAGCACATGCATGCAACATGCAAAAATGAGTGAAATTACAAATCACGCCAATTTGCATTGGCCCCGTCCCTCTTGGTTGTGCGACTAGCCTTTTGAAAGTATAAAGTTATCAGCCATATATCATTTCATTACACAAAAACACAAATAACAGTCAGGGCATAATGTTTTACTTTGTTGCTTCTTCCCGTTTCATCCCTTGCTCGTTTGAAATCAAACAGATCACCAACATCATACATATAATAGACGCCTGATGTGATATTATTTTTAACTCACACAATTTACATACCTCTGGATACAAAACATCTAAGGCAAGGATGTTTGTTCTGTTGCCTCCATAACCCTCATCAATGGCAATATCATATAGATAATGCTCGCTAATCCTAATACTTTGAGACACATGCTTCTACTTTTGATGCCTCGAGTGCTGAAAAAGGTATGCCGCAAATCAATCGTTGGACGTTGCTCTGTTTGCTTATGTTTCTTAACTTGTTTCACGTGCAAAAGGAAAGAGGCGTAACTTGCTGTGTCACTCGATAGAACAAAAGGGTAGCATGTTTTTTTTTTCTATTTGTCCTGTTGCATTAATCTGAGAATGGTACATCCCCCTCGCCTTATTTCGTTGGAATGCCGTATGAAACATCTGAACCATCGCGTAAGTGGTCGTATATGAATCGTCATGCTAAAACTTTGCTTTCGCTCTTATACATATACATATCCATGGAAATCGGCAATGATTTCGCATATCCAGAAATGAGCGGTCAAAGGGAAAAGCTAATTAATTCGCGGTTTGCGAATCAGCGAATATTCCCGTATATTTTCCCATAGAAATGTATGGGGTCCTTCAATACCAAGCACACCAGATTTTTCTCAGCTTTTGCCAAAAGAAATTGTTTGTATACTACATTTGCCATGATTTTTAGTGGGGTCGCCGTATTTTTCCTATTTAAGGTTAGGCTTCCCTAGGATTGTCATAACATTGTCCTCAATGTACAGGTAGTCAATGGGAGCGTTTCTCATTACAATATTCCACGACCATTTGTGTCAACACCTTAACGATTTCCTATTTTGCCAAGAGAGAAACACATAGTTAGTACATCGAAGAACTATATTATGCATTGAAAACTAGGTCTTCCAATTTAAAAATCGGCTTCCATAATTGGAAGAAGGATTCCATATTGAATCAGCATGTTGTCTCCTTCTCGTGCCCTCACAATTGTACGTACGTCGCAACAGCAGTTGACATAGAGCAAATGACACAGAGACCAATACAGAGACCGATTTGGGACCGGCAGTCGACACAGAGACCGATTTGGGCGTGATCCCACCAGAAGTCGGATACTAGTAACGTACGGCAGGCAGGCAAGCTGGAAATGATAAATGGTGTCTCATTCCAACGATGGGGAAATTGACATCTTCGTAGCAACCCGAGGCTGCTAAATTTTGCCTTTAGCCTGCGACGTGCACGTAAGTATTAGTTCAGCGCCACACTCGGATCACGTGCCATCCCCCTGATAATTATCGCGCAACATCACAGTTATAAATTCAAAGCTTCTGGGGGCCCCTATGGGGGAGCATACAACGCTCCACACAAGGAGTTGTGAGGAGCGTTGTACCAAAAGCATTGAATCTCCATTCGTTGTAACTATGTCGGGGGGATGGCACGTGATCCGAGTGTGGAGTTGAGCTAATACGTACGCACGTGTACGTCGCAGGCTAAAGGCAAAATTTAGCAGCCTCGGGTTGATACGACGATGTCAATTTCCGATCGATGGAATGAGACACTATTTATAATGTTAATACTTATGTACGTCTAGTTAGTCTCGCAAGCCAGGACGTACGGGCTACGGAGGACTGGGGCCCTCGTCCCAGTCCTGCTTACGTCGAACGTACAATAACTAAGTACGTTAATTAGGCTTGCAGCAGGGCGATGTCAACTTTACGCAATATGACGTAACCATATGACATACTTATATGACAGTTCGATTTGGGCGTTGCCCTGGACCGGAAGTCGACACAGAGACAGATTTAGGCGTGGCCACACCATACATAGGATACTAGTGATGCACAGCAGGAAGGCAAGCTTATGTCTCATAGCCTCAATTCCATGGTCCTGTCTCATACATTTTTGTGTCACATAGCCTCCACTACATGCTCCTGTCCCATGCCCTTCCTTCACTGTAAATTCTGAGTGGGGGGAGGTGTGGTTGAGTTAAATCACAGGCGTAATTTTGTGTTGGAATTTACTCTCTGAAACCACAGACGGACCATATTTTCATTTCATCTGTATGTCACACCCTTGCAGCTACAGGTAAACACACACACACACACACACACACACACACACACACACACACACACACACCATTAACATCCATAACTCCCTACATGTGTGTCTCTTAACCTCCAGTACATGGTACTGTATTGTAGCCTCCACTACATTTTTGTGTGGGGGGGGTTCATACATCTGTGCGTGCAGAGCATAAATCCCAACTAAAAAGAAGGGTTGCTATCAGCACGGCAGTGGTTTTAAACTCGACCACACCTCCCCCCACTCTGAACTTATAGAGAAGGAAGGGCATGGGACATGAGTGGAGGTTATGTGACAATACTTTAACTCGCATGTCACACCCCCTTGCAGATGTATGTAAACACACACACATTAACACTTACACATGTACACAAACCTCACAGGCTTGCGTCTCGCAGGACTGCATGGATCTCATAGCCTCCACTACATGTCTCATATCCTCCCCTGAATGCCCATGCAGGTCTCCTAGGACCCCAAGGGGGGGGGGGGGGGGGGGGGGGGGGGAAGATGAGCCTGTACCCCTGTACCCCTTACGTTCCCCCCCCCCCCCCCACACCTTATGCCACCCCCCCTCCCAAATCAACCACTGCTTTGTGTCTCATTGTCTTCCACTACAAACTCATGTGACCATGCCCTTGACAACCTTCACACACTGACTAACACAAACCATTCATGCTTGTGCTTCTCCATTACATGTTCCTATCTCATGCCTGCATTAAATGCTCATGTCTCATAACCTCCACTGTGATGCCCTTGTCTCACTATATATGGTGAAGCCATGGAAGTTTGAATGCTACATTCTCAGGGTGCTTGTCTATATAAACTTTAGTACATGTACCTCAGATCTACCACATCTGATCTGATTGGGCAGCAATAATAAAGGCTTCCCATTATAGCCTGCACACATCTCTATAAATCCTTGAACTTACAGAACTTACTGTTCAGTAAGGACCATGTGAATGGTACCATTGAGGGACGAAAAGAGTCACATCACCTTTGTACATGCACACACACCACACAACACACACTGAACTTGAGCACATAGTGAAGGGGTCACATGAGCATGTAGTGGAGGTAATGAGACAAAAGCACATAGCAGTGGCGGATTTAGGATTTGGGAGGGTGAGGGCACAAGGTATGGGAGGGTCCACTCATACTGCAACTGGGGGGGGGATGCTGTAAGCTTGCCCATGCGGTGAGGCTTACCATGGTGCTTTCACATGGATGCACTAGCTATGGTGCCTTCACATGGATACACTGGCTATGGTGCCTTCACATGGATACACTGGCTATGGTGCCTTCACATGGGTACACTGGCTATGGTGCCTCCACATGGGTACACTGGCTATGGTGCCTTCACATGGATACACTGGCTATGGTGCCTTCACATGGATACACTAGCTATGGTGCCTTCACATGGATACACTGGCTATGGTGCCTTCACACATGTGAAGGCACCATAGCCAGTGCATCCATGTGAAGGCACCATGGTAAGCCTCACCGAATGGGCAAGCTTACAGCATCCCCCCCCCCCCCCCCCCCCCCCCCAGTTGCAGTATGAATGGACCTCCCATACCTTGTGCCCTCACCCTCCCAAATCCTAAATCCGCCACTGCTACATGCTTTTGTCTCATTACCTCCACTACATGCTCATGTGACCCCTTCACTATGTGCTCAAGTTCAGTGTGTGTTGTGTGGTGTGTGTGTGCATGTACAAAGGTGATGTGACTCTTTTCGTCCCTCAATGGTACCATTAAACATGGTCCTTACTGAACAGTAAGTTCTGTAAGTTCAAGGATTTATAGAGATGTGTGCAGGCTATAATGGAAGCCTTTCATGTACAGGTACTTGTAGTGACTGTGAATATTATTGCTGCCCAATCAGATCAGGTGTAGGAGATGGCCACACAAGTATGTGAACTTAGTGCAGGCTGCTATGAGACACTGTAGGCTAGCATGAGACATAAGTATGTAGTGATCTATGGAGGCTATGAGACATGAGCATATAGTGCAGGCATGAGATAGGAACATGTAGTGGAGGCTATGAAGCACAAGCATGAATGGTTTGTGTTTGTCTGTGTGACATGCTGTTGAAAAAAAAAACAATATGGAGAGTGGCTAATACATCTGTGTATGCCGAGCATAAATAAATAAAAAAGAAGGGTTGCATTTCACCTCCGGCTTGGCTTTAACTTGACCACGCCTCCTCCCCACTCTGAACTAGAGCACATGGTCAAGGGCATGGTCACATGAGGATGTAGTGGAGGTGATGAGACACAAAACAGTGGTGGATTCAGGATTTGGGAGGGGGAGGGGTGGGGTGGGCACAAAGTGTGAGAGAAGTTCACAGCAAGGGGGGTGGAGGGAATGCTATTAGCTCTTCCATTGGGTCCGTAGCTAGGGTTAGAGGGGGGGGGGGGGGGGGGGGAGGGGACGCTGAAAGCTCGCCTATCATGTGAGGCTTTGCCCATATGCCTTTTCAATTATGGTATGGGGAGGAGGCTATGAGATGCAATAATGTATGAGACAAGACAGTGTAGTGGAGGCTATGAAACACAAGCATCTACTGCAGGGCTGAAAGCAACCATTCTTTTTAGTTGGAATTTACGCTCTGCATGCACAGATGCACAGATGTATGAACCCCCCACCATACATTAACTTTTTTAATTTGCATGTCACACCCCCTTGCATATATATGTAAATACACATACACACACACGCACACACACACACACACACACACACACACATTAATACGTAGAACCACACAAAACTCACATGCTCATGTCTCACAACATGGTCAGGACTACATGTATCTCATAGCCTCCACTACATGTCTCATATCCTCCCCTAAATGCCCTGGTCACCTAGTCCCCACTACACAGTAATGGACCCGGGGGAGGTGGGATGGGCCTGTGCCCTTAGCTCCCTCCCCTTAAAATAAATAGCTTTAAAGGGAGTTTGGTATGAGATTATTAATGCCAAAAACACCACAATTGTAAAGGTGTATGAGGCAAGCCTCACTGGATGGGCGAGCTTACAGCGTTCCCCCCCCCCCCCCCCCCCCCCCCCCAGCTGCAGTCACTGACCCTCCCATACCTTGTGCCCTCACCCTCCCAAATCCTAAATCCGCCACTGCTACATGCATGTGTCTCATCACCTCCACTACATGCTCATGTGACCCCTTCACTATGTGCTCAAGGTCAGTGCATGTGTGTGTGTGTGCGTGTGTGTGTGTGTGTGTGTGTGTGTGTGTGTGAACGTACAAAGGTGATGTAACACTTTTTGTCCCTCAATGGTAACATTCTTACACATGGTGCCTTTCTGAACAAGTGATAGGCAGGAATTTATTTTGAAAAGTGTGCAGGCAAGACTTATCTATAATGAAGCCTTTCATGTACAGGTACTTGTAGTGACTGTGAAATTATTGCTGCCCAATCAGATCAGATGTGGTAGATCTGAGGTACATGTACTAAAGTTTATATAGACAAGCACCCTGAGAATGTAGCATTCAAACTTCCATGGCTTCACCATATATAGTGAGACAAGGGCATCACAGTGGAGGTTATGAGACATGAGCATTTAATGCAGGCATGAGATAGGAACATGTAATGGAGAAGCACAAGCATGAATGATTTGTGTTAGTCAGTGTGTGAAGGTTGTCAAGGGCATGGTCACATGAGTTTGTAGTGGAAGACGATGAGACACAAAGCAGTGGTTGATTTGGGAGGGGGAGTGGCATAAGGTGTGAGGGGGGGGGGGGGGGAACACTGTAAGCTCACTCACTGTGTGAGGCTATGCCCCATATGCCTTTGCATTTGTGGTGTTTCGGCATTAAATATCTCATAGCAAACTATTATTTATTTTAAGGGGAGGAAGTAAGGGGTACAGGGGTACAGGCTCATCTTCCCCCCCCACTCGAGGTCCTAGGAGACCTGCATGGGCATTCAGGGGAGGATATGAGACATGTAGTGGAAGCTATGAGATCCATGCAGTCCTGCGAGACACAAGCATGTGAGGTTTGTGTACATGTCTAAGTGTTAATGTGAGTGTGTGTGTGTGTGTGTGTGTTTACATATATCTGCAAGGGGTGTGACATGCGAGTTAAAGTATTGTCACATAACCTCCACTCATGTCCTATGCCCTTCCTTCTCTATAAGTTCAGAGTGGGGGGAGGTGTGGTCGAGTTTAAAACCACTGCCGTGCTGATAGCAACCCTTCTTTTTAGTTGGGATTTATGCTCTGCACGCACAGATGTATGAACCCCCCCACACAAAAATGTAGGCTACAATACAGTACCATGTACTGGAGGTTAAGAGACACACATGTAGGGTGCTATGGATGTTAATGGTGTGTGTGTGTGTGTGCGTGTGTGTGTGTGTGTGTGTGTGTGTGTGTGTGTGTGGGTGTGTGTGTGTGTGTATGTGTTGTGTGTGTGTGTGGGTGTGTATGTGTGTGTGGAGGGGTTACATATATCTGCAAGTGGGTGTAACATGCAGAAGAAATAAAAAACGGAGAGATATGGTGGTTGGTTAATACATCTGTGCGTGCAGACCATAAACTTTTCAGCCCAGCTGTAATTTTAACCCGACCCCGCCTCCCCCATGCATCGTTTCTCATGGATCTGTTATAGCATAGATAGTATGGTTATAGCATTGTACGTCGATAAATGGGCAAGCAAGGAGTGCACTGAACCCACAGGTACACGATTTCTATAAAATGATGTTATGTGCGCGCGTATTCACTACTGCTATAGGCTAGTACATACCGTGTTGCGTAAGGCGATGGCAGCTGGCAGCTGAATCCGGCCACGCATTTCGATCGCTTAGCGAATTCCGTTCGCTATAGAAGTAAAAAAAGAACCAGACTGACGTTTGAAAAGCCGTAGATAAGGGGGAGCCTTGGGGGGGGGGGAGGGGGGCGTGACATTTATGTATTGGCATAATTATAAAAAGTATAGACATCCTATAGGTCTCGTGAGCTGGCTCCCGCCATTCTTAATAATTTTATTGAATGGATTACGCAATGATAGACTTTTATGAATAAATTATGCGCGGTAGAAATTAATATTTTGTCTTGAATGTATTTACGGAATGGTTAATGCCACAATTTTTTGGAGTAGATATACGATAATCGGACCGATTTATAGTACATTATAGACTGGTTTAAAATTCAATTTGAAAAAAGAAGCAAGATGACCACCTATGTATGGGCCATTTCTGGATATGGACATAGTCTCCTAGCAGCTGCGTCCTCCGCGTGGTCATGCAAGCTGCAGTGCAAGGAACTACAAGTACGTTTTTATATTTACTCGCCTGCCAAAGTTTGTTTTACTTTACTGCAGCTTTGGTAAAGCCACTCAAAATACTCACCAGAGGCTGAATTAAGCAACTCGTGTTCTGGGCTCTCCGATCGCCCCTACGCCTTGTGCGCTTCTGAGAACATTTCACTCTTTTTTGTTTGGCAATGTGTATTGTATATTGTAACAAAAATCCTGAAGAATGCGAGTCAAGTGAACAAAAAAAGGCGGGCTGAATACACGAGAATAAGTGGGTTGAAGAAAGCCATAGGTGTAGCCATGTAATGTCCGGACAGTGTAAACAAGTATCTGCGGAATCGGTTGAAACAACAAATGTAACCACAATAGAATACTCCTAGTTATACACAGGGTACTCATGTTATACATACACGAATACACACCATACTCATGTTATACATACGTTATACTGCAGGTGAATTCTATTGTTATACAAAAATGCAGCGTATATAGTATCCATGCCCCTTGCGTGTATAACATGCGTACACGAGTGTATTGCGCGTGGAAAAGGATTAGACCGTGTTTGTCTCGTGTCGCTGTCGATGCATAAGAGACTGAATGCTCTGTTCTTTTTACACTGTCACTGTCTCCTATTGTCTCTATTGTTTTTCGTCATTTCGTCCTTTTTTCGGGCATTAATTAGAATGCCTGCCTGTTGTCGACGGTCGTTGTAACAAGAAAGGTGTCTGTCGAGGATGTGAGTGTGCTCGGTTGGGAAAGGTGTGTACCTCATGTCTCCCATTGCGTCTCGGTCAGTGTACTAATACTAGAACGAAGTATCAACATCAACCTCCGGCTCCAGCGAGTACCAATACTCCGGATCCATTATCTACCGTTCCCAAGCAGCCAGTTCAAAAAACGTCAGGTGAGCAAACGTCGGATGATTTAATGAACCAGAAGATGCAACAAGCGTATGGAGCTAAGATGTATACTTCTTTTGACACTTTCCCAGCAAAAAGTTCTTGGGCAAGGTTCTTGCCAAGAAGAGCAAGATCTTGGCAGGAGGCCAAGATCTTGCCAGGAGGCTGAGATCTTGCCATATCTTGGGTAAGATCTTGGCCAAGGTCTTGGCCAGAAATTGGCGGCATAATCTTGGCACCTTGGGCAAGATCTTGGGCAAGTCTTGGGCAAGTTGGTCAAGATCTTGGGCAAGCTGGTCAAGATCTTGGGCAGGAATCTTGTCCAAGAACTTTTTGCTGGGTTTTGACACTTCTCTATGGGAAATTATGTGGAAGCGTGTTGTACGCATGTCAAATGTGCAGTATTCCCTACCTGATGGAGTAGTCGGTCGTGAATTTGTTCAGTTATTGACAGATGAATTAGGTTTGTTAGCTGACGGCAAAAGTGTTTCAGAAAGACTCATGTGCCTCACCCCAATGCTGTTGGGCAGGGATGATATGATAAGGAAGTCCTGTGACATTAGGCGCCTAGTTGCAAAGCGTATGGAATTGTGGAAATCTGACCATTTTGATGCACTAGCGTCTGAACTGGAACGTTGTGCTGGCCATCTAACCAGACGGTCAAAGCAAAAGATGGATGATACTCACACTATACGGGTATTCTCACGACTCATGCTTTGTGGTAAAGTCAAAGATGCCACCCGTTGGATCACAGGTAGAACTGCTGGTAGGGTACTGGAATCTACTGATATTGATTCGAAATCAGGAAAAACTGTTTTAGATGTCCTCAAAGAGAAGCACCCACCTCCTGGCAAGCTCAACCCAAATGCATTTTTGCACTGTGACCCATTACCACATCTGGTTGACATTGATGTAACTGCAGCTCATGTTGAACAAGTGGCACACCATTGTAGAGGTGCAGCTGGACCTAGTGGAACTGATGCCATTCAATGGCAACGGTTTTTATTAAGATACGGAATCAAGAGCAATCATTTGAGAGAAGCAGTTGCTGCACTGACCCGTAGACTCGCAAATTCGGTTGTAGAGTGGACTGAAATCAAGGCATTGATGGCTAATCGCCTTGTGGCCTTAGATAAATGTCCTGGTGTTAGACCTATTGGTATTGGTGAAAGTTTGCGTAGGATAGTGGGAAAAACCATGGCTCTAGTCACTGGGGGTGATGTTCAAGACTTATGTGGTGCAGAGCAACTGGCTACAGGACTGAAATCTGGTGTCGAAGGTGCTATCCATGCTATGACTGATTTATATGATGAGTTCTCTAGTGATGGCTGGGGTTTTCTACTAGTGGATGCAGTAAATGCATTTAATCTTATGTCCCGGGTGACTGCTCTGTGGAATGCAAGAATACTATGGCCTAGATGCAGTAGGTTTCTTTTCAACACATACAGAGGTTTTGCTGTGTTGCTGTTACGGAATTCTGAGGAATTCCTTTACAGCAGAGAGGGAGTAACACAGGGTGACCCTTTGTCCATGTTGCTATATGCTGTAGCAATGATGCCACTGGTGAACTCTCTTCGCTGCAGAGAGCAATATCAACAGAGCTGGTATGCTGATGATTCTGCATGTGCTGGACCATTGAATTCAATCCATTCCTGGTTGGATCTTCTATTCGAACGAGGTCCTACTTATGGTTATTTCCCAGAACCCACTAAGAGTGTAGTGGTAGTAGCATCGAAGTATGTGGAAATTGCCAAGAGTGCCTTTCAAAATGGGGGAGTGAAAGTCGTTACTGGACATCGCTTTCTTGGAGGTGTGGTTGGTGAAAGGGAATTTTGTGTGCAATTTGTCAGAGAAAAGGTTGATGTTTGGGTAGACTGTGTGGATAAATTGTCCCAAGCAGCTATCAAGGCACCCCAGGCTGCATTTGCATCTTTGACAAAGTCTTTGCAGTGTGAATGGGACTTCCTCCAGAGAGTTGTACCAGACTGTGCAGATGCTTTTACACCACTAAATGAGAAAATCAAGAAGCAATTCTTTCCAGCTATGCTTGGTGCAGGTGTCACTGAAGCAGAGGAGGCTTTGTTTGCTTTACCAACATCTCTAGCAGGACTAGGGATTTTTGACCCCACTAATACAGCAACTTTAGCTTACCAGACATCCAGACAAGGAACTAAAGTGTTAGTTGAAGCAGTGAAAGGAGTTGATGTCTTTGATCCAGTACAACATTTAGATACTCTTTGGGATGCTAGAAAACACCATGTTACCACCAAGGAACAGACTTACCAATCTGCACTTGACAATATTTTAATGCAGTTCACATCAAAGCGAAAATGAGCCATTAAAAGAGCTATCTCCGGCAAAACATCGGCATGGTTATCTGTCCTTCCAATTGCTACTTGTCACTTTGACCTGTCTCCAGCTCAATTTA
Source organism: Eunapius fragilis (assembly GCA_963681505.1). Taxonomy (NCBI): domain Eukaryota; kingdom Metazoa; phylum Porifera; class Demospongiae; order Spongillida; family Spongillidae; genus Eunapius; species Eunapius fragilis. The sequence continues at coordinate 8,320,564 of OY811975.1, read as the reverse complement.
GAGATGGGTTAGCGGTTCGCTATATGCGTGACCCGACAGACCTTCCTTCAAAGTGTGATGGTTGTGGAGCCTCATTAACATTGCAACATGCTCTTGACTGTAAGGTTGGTGGCCTAGTTATCCAGAGACATAATGAGATCAGAGATTGCGTTGGAGATATTGCAGCACAGGTGTGGACACAGGTTGTCAGAGAGCCAATCGTTAGAGAGGCAGAAACACAAGTGGATGACTCAGGGTTGAGGCTGGATTTGGGGGTGCGTGGTGTTTGGCAACCTCAGGCAGAGGCGCTCTTTGACTTCAAGGTCATTGATACAGATGCCCCATCATACAGCAATCGCTCGCCAGAATCAGTTCTTGAATCGGGTGCTCAGGAAAAAAAGAGAATTTACAGGCAAGCAGTTGAAGATCGGAGAGGTACTTTTACACCCTTTGTGACTTCAGTTGATGGACTCCTTCACTGGGAAGCAGAGCACTTCCTGAAGAGAATGGCCACATGTGTTGCAAGCAAATGGAAAAAGTCTTATGCACAAACATGTGGCTACATCAGAGCAAGGCTTTCATTTGCCATCATCAGAGCAGCCAGCTTATGCCTAAGGGGTTCCAGAGTAAAGTGGAGAAGTGGCCTGGGCTTTGAGGATGGGGCCGCTCTTTACTCAATCATGCATTGAACCATTTATTGGTTAAAAATTCTCATAAGTTATGTGATATGTATAATGGCTGTATGTGTGTGTATTTGCTGTAAGTTTAGTATTTTAAAAAAATGTCATAACAAAAGAATTCATGCATGCGTTATACGGTATTGTATAACTTCGATTTTCTACAGTGTATGAGCTGCCGAATACATTAATTAGGTGTGAAAAAGTTGATTTTCCATACATCTCTATGGAAAGTGCTGTTTTCACAAAAAATGCAACAATTTTCAATACAAAGTAGTTGTTTTTTGTTCAGCTAAATCAAGATCGTACGTATCTGAAACAATATTGATAGCCACAAAAGTTGTACCCTATTACGTTATTAATTTGCAATCAAGTTCATAAAACGCCGTTCATTTTCTATGGGAGTTATCAGGAAGTATACGCGAATGTACAAACCGCAACAATTGTCAATTCCCTTTGACCGCGCATTTCTGGATATGTACAGCCTAAAATTAATAATAAAAATCTATAATTTATCATTATTAAACAGAACTTGATATATATGTGTCTATATGACATGTAAGGATAACGTGCCGGTAAATTTCGAAGCGATTTGTACTATTGCCGTTCTTCAAAACCGTCCGTAGCTCGAGTTATACCTTCCTAAGAATAAGAAGACGACGACGACGACCAAGAATTATTTTAGGACTGGGCACGAGAAATAGGAAATTGTTTGTTTCTCTATAACCACACCGTTTTATGACACGGAACCAACGTAGAACTGTAGGCCGTTGTGCCCTCATTCCATCGCGATAAAGAGATAAGCGATCCGTTTCTCCGTTGTCCCCCCAGACGCTAGTGAAGTTTTATTAATTAACCCTCTATCAATCCTATATTGTTTTTACACCACCATTTTTACACCACCATTGGTCAATCCTATATACCAACAACTCTCTCGTTAGAGAATGTTTTTATTTACTTGTGAAACTAACATGGTGAGGTTTTTTTTGTACCCTAGTGTCATATGCCGTGCAATCATCGTTGTGTCAACTCCATTGGATGAAAACTGTTCTGTAAAGGTTAGCCAGTTCACAGCTCCTATGCCGGTGTCAAGGAATTGTTTATCCCCCTATAATTTCATCCTCCCAGATAGTCTATTCCGGAATACTTTATCCTCCTGGGCTGGATTATTCCGGAATAGATTATCCTACCTTGAAATAGTCCACCCCCCCCCCCTCCCCCCACCTCAATCCCAAACATATATTAAACATAACCACGTGAACAATTATTGTATACCGCACACAAAGCACATGGATGGTGAAGAATACAACGATATGGTTCGTTTTCTTGAGAGCAAAGACGATAAGCACCGAACTTGGCCTCGCGGAGGGTACAAGAATCTAAAGATAAGGAGGCAAAAAGGGCATATCGCAAGAAATGCGAAGACTTTGCCACTCATGACGGTCTTCTGTTTAAGACGAACAGGCGGAAGTAGCATGAGACTGAAGCGTTGTCGCCTCTGAGAGCTGAGGATCAAAGCAGGTACCGAGTGATTAAAATGGAAAGATGCGCATGCTCGAGAGGGTCCACAAAGATCCAGCAGGGGGTCACTTTGGTGTTCATAAAACGTAAGCACCGCATGCACTGCTGCTAGCGCTTTTGATTTGATCAAATACATTTATTAAGTGCCTGTATACGGTATCTAATGTTTCCTGTACATGGGTTCTTATTACAGGCAAGTGAAGGTTGCTGAGCGGTATTACTGGAAAGGCATGACTAAGGATGTAGCTGAATATTGCAAAGAATTCTACTCTTATGCAAAGAAATACCTATGACTGTGGTGTATACGTCTACAAGGTAAACTCTTTGACGTAATAGTAATATAAACCCTACAGTTTGCAGAATGCAAATAAATTGACTCTGGAACTTTGTAGTAAGTTATTGGTGCATCGCAGTTACTACAGCCACATTGAATTCTAATATAGACAGACAGCATTGAACTTCGCTCGTGGCTAGCTGTGCATGCAGTTGCTAGAATTGTATTATAATAAATGTCCAAATAGTTTCCCATTTGTTCATGTCTCCAACAGTTCAATGTCATCAGTCCACATCAATGCCAAAGCTGTACAGTCAATTAATGTTATACCTGTGCTCTGCAGAAGTCCTGCCTGTTGTGAAAATTACAGTAGACAAGGTACACCTGTACACATGTACAAAGTGGGCCAGTATATGCACTATAAATAATCTCTTCATATATACAGTTTACAAAGAATGGTGTTTTCATAACCAATGGTGAAGGAGTGCAGGGTCATCAGCGCATGTAGAGTATAACATCTTCATATAGTTGAACAATATACAAACAAGGACTTGTTGCCATGCTTCAAGTCACCGATTCCTGAAGTGAGCCCAATTGATCCTCTACCCGAGATATGTAGTTATGAAAGACAAGCAAAGCCTTTAAGATTAAGGCTTTGGAGCAAGCCCATTCATACATTTGTTGACAAGTAACATGGTTTAATGAGTTTTTGTGGGTATGATGAACTATAGATGTACATTCAGGGATCAACACATATCATTTGCCACTTAACTTGAGACATGTCACAAAAATGAGGTCAGCCACAAATGTTTGTAAAACCATTTGTCATGAGTTATCTCCTGCAGGAATTAACATCTGAAGTTGATTTGTCAGAAAACCATTAATTCTATCTTTTTCAATGTTTACATTGATGGAAGATGTGACAAGGTTTTCAAAAAAATTAACGTTAGTGAACTAAAGTGCGTTTTTAGAAAATGGCCTATTGATAACTGTCACGTTGTAAGGTTTAAATTGCACCCTGGGTAAATGAGATTTGTACTCTTGTTTATGCAAATAGGTAGACGCAGTCGAGCATTATCTGTTGGTATTGCCATTGATGAGGGTTAGGGAGGCAACAGAACAAACATCCTTGCCTTATATGTTTTGTATCCAGAGGTATGTAAATTGTGTGAGTTAAAAATAATATCACATCAGGCGTCTATTATATGTATGATGTTGGTGATCTGTTTGATTTCAAACGAGCAAGGGATGAAACGGGAAGAAGCAACAAAGTAAAACGTTATGCCCTGATTGTTGTTTGTGTTTTTGTGTAATGAAATGATACATGGCTGATAACTTTATATTTTCAAAAGGCTAGTCGCACAACCAAGAGGGACGGGGCCAATGCAAATTGGCGTGATTTGTAATTTCATTCATTTTTGCATGTTGCATGCATGTGCCCGTCGTGATTCACATCAAAACTTCCTGGCTATATAATAGCTCCCCATATTCCAGCACCTATAGATCTTGAGCTCTATTGTATTCGCGCGCCCGCACGCGAGCACACACATGCATGTATGTTGTAGCAGAGATAGTATTTGCACCAGAGATAATATTTCATTCCCACTCACAACACCATTCTATAGCTTTGGCCTGCATGTGCAGAGGCAATGGTCCACTGAACATTTTTCATTTGGCCTCGTCTTTATTATTATTTTATTTAATTTTCTGTTGTATCCTGAAAAAAATGTAATTGTATCTATTAAAAACCAGAAATAATATACAATAATACATCAAACACTACTCCACACGCACATACACCTAGCTGCACGCACACACGCGTGGCACACACACATGTGAACACACATGTGCGCACACACACACGCACGCAGGCACACAAACACACACACACAAGCACACACACACGCACGCGCACACACAGACACAAACAAACACACACATACACACACACACACGCACATACACAAACGCACACACGCACACACATACATTTAAATTGGTTTTTTTTTGGGGGGGGGGGGGGGGGGGGGGATAAATTATTCCGAGGGAGGATAAACAATTCCGGAATAATTTATCCGGGGGGAAAAACAATTCCGGAATTGATTACCCGGAGGATCAATTGTTACGGGGGATAATCTACATGTACATACATGCATGTAACATCAGCATCCTACTGCATGTACATCAATTATTGTAAAACTGTATCATTTACTTAGACACTTTAGTGTGTGTGCAATTTATATACTTACAGGTACTAATAATAAAATAAGTATTAGTCTACGCAATAAGCAATTATTGTTTATGCACCAGAACTTAAACAACATTAAAAATACAAAACAAAACATTTGGCTCAAAAATTCTCAGATTGATGTAAGATATAACTACACAGCTCCCTTGCAGATTTAGTTATGTTGGAGTCACTCAGCTTTACACAACATGCATGAATGTGATGAATATATGGCAGGATCATGTTTAAAATAGAAATCTTTTCAATATTTTCCTCCTGTGTACCTGGCGTTAATCGTCTTTCCTCACTCTCTACTTCACTCTCCTCTAAATCATCATTACCAACACCAAATATTTCAAATTCTTCAAGATGTAATTATAACCGAGTGTTTAGCACTTGTAATTGTGTAACTCTAATAGCCTTCTCAAGACCAAAAATACACTGCGTTGCGTTAGGATGTGCACATGACAATTCACCCATTAACTCTTTGAGCGTCACTATTGCAATACGGGTGACGTCGTTAATTGCCAGCTATGTTTTTAATTATGGCTACCCGTAGCTTATTAGTCGCCGTTCTCGAAGAATGACACGGTTAGCTTACTTAAATATATCACTATGATATAAAAGCGTTTTATGATGTTTATTTTGATATTTTGGTGTACTAACATAAAAAAACAATGGTTGCTAACAACACTCGATATAGGCGGAGCCAAGTGGGCCAGGATTTGAAGCCTTCGTATCATGTGAACTATAAAACAGAAGACGAAAACACGTTATTTTTATTTCCTGGTGTTATTTCTAAGGTCCAGGTGTTTAAAAAGACTTCGCTCTCCCCTATTTTAGTAGAACAAGCGGGTTCGTATTCAAAGCAGCTAGTTACGATAGAGGTGCCATTACACGTACACCTGCAGCTGTTAGTTCCCGCTTTCCTTTTTGTTAAAAACCAACACTCCAGTCATAGCTCCATGTCCTTAGGGCTTTTTGGTGCACAAAGTGCGTAACCATGCGACACTAATTGGTTTTCAATTACGTGTGCACATAAATGTGCACTTGGCGGTGAACGCGGGGTGCATTAATTGCACATGGCGGTCAAAGAGTTAAAGTGTTCATATTGGACAAAGTTTCTTCCTCGATTGCTTTATATATGTTGGTATAGTCTATATGGGTTTGTGTTTCAGGGGGAGGAGGTAGACAATTGGAATGCTTCCAACATGCTGAGATGGCTGTAAGCGTGATACTATTCCAACATTCTTTAACTATGAATATTGCATCACTGATGTGTGGTATGCCAATCCTGAACAGCCACCAGGTAAATGAGTAGCCATCAATCGAAGTTGTTCAAAACTATTAGCAGTACCAACCAGATTTCCTAATACATTGGCTTTATATTTAGCCTTGAATTTCCTGATCCAAGGGCTGATAAACAGATGTTATGTTGGTGGAAAGTAAAAACATTTCACTTGTCGTAAGGGATCAATGCACCCCCTATCCTGTCCGGAAAATCCATCCATAAGTAATGCTACAGGATTTGATGTCCATGCCCTAACTTCTTTTAAAAAAATTTCATTCCACCATTTATTAAACACAACGGAGTCATTCCAAGAACATGCCTGGCTATAATATGGTAATTGTGGAGGGTTACTTTGAAAGCAGCGAGGCTTTTTAGCTTTTCCAATGACAGCAGGTGATATTTTACATGTTCCGGATGCATTAGTACAAACTATAACAGTTATTCTGTCCTTTGCCTTCATCTGCTTTGTGCCTCGGGCTGACACTTTTGATTCACCATTAATCAAATAGGTTCTACTAGGGATTGCTTTATTAAAAAATCCAGTTTCATCCATATTACATATGTTATCATATTCATAACCACCTAATGATAGAGAAGACTTAAAATCATCCATTTCCCTTTTTGCATTATCCATATTAACTTCACCTGCTTCTCCAAATAGTCTAACCGATTTTTTTTTAATATCGTAACGCCATCTGAATCTGTAGAACCAGCCATCTGAAGCACGAAAATCATTCATGTTCTTATTTTTTGCCTCAGCAGCAGCACGTGCCTTTATCACAGCTCTAGACAATGGTAGGGGTTGTCTATTACCTACGGTTTTTCGAACTGTACATATCCAGTGATACACCAAATTGTCGATTATTGGATACTTTGACTTTGTGGTAGCTATCTTAGAATTACTAATATTACTTACAGGGGCGGATACAGGATTTTCCAAAAGGGTGGGTTGAGACCCGCGATACGAAATGCGGGGGGGGGGGGGGGGTGCTGTCCGCTTTAGGCTTGACACGAAAAGCAGGGGGGGGGGGGAGAGGGGCTGTCCGCTTAAGGCTCCATACGAAAAGCGAACAGGGGGGGGGGGGGGGGGGGGGCGGGGGGGTTGCCGTCCGGCGCTCCAGGCCCGATACATAAAGCGAGGGGGGGGGGGTTGTTTAGCAGAAAAGGGGGGCGGTACCTTATATGAAACTTGTGTTTTACCTATTCCGTATCGTTTCGCAACTTCCATTGGTGACATGCCTTGGCTAACCTCTTTAACAACCTTCCTTTTATGTTAAGAAATGTTCTGGAGTAAAACGGCTTCCTCGAAGTTAGAACGCTCAGTTGACTAGGTCAAAGGTTGAATGGATGAACACGGGCGCTGAGTGGGATTGACCGAAGACCCAGTAGGTACGACCAAAGACCTAGTAGGTGCGATCGAAGACCCAGTAGGTGCGACGGAAGATCGCGTGACGATTGTACGAACACGTGCTCAGCTGTTGTTTGAAACAGTACATGTATGGCGGAGTCAATATCCTTTAATTCCAGGGGCGGATGCAGGATTTTGGCGGGGGGTGGTCCGATATGAATAATTGTGAGGGGGAGGGGCGCGCGCGAAGCGCGCGAAAATTTTTTTGGTGCTCATTCCAATTTTTCCACAGATTGTACATGTAAGGGGGCCGGGGATTGGAAACTAAGGCAATCAACACCAATAAATGAGTGACACTCCGTTACATTCTGCCGGGTTTCCAGGCTATTGTAGTCTTATGGATTTAAATGGCTGTGTTGTTACATGCATGCGGTTTCCTTTGCTATTTGAACCACTTAAAATATACCGAAAAATTGTTTTGTACACATTCCACAGATTGTACATTTAGGGGGATTAGAAACGGAAACAATCACAACCAATAAATGCGCGCCACTCCGTTACGTTCTGATTTCCAGGCTATTGTGGTTTTGCGGATTTATACGGCTAGTGTGTTTCGTCGCAAATTTGCATTGTACGTTACATGCGCCGGCTTAGTTTCTTTGATAAAATTTATGACTTAAAATTTAAATTTGCAATGGTCTTGCAGCAAGGTGCATTCAACCTTGATGGGTACTAATAATAGAGCACGAATCAAAACAACTGCAGAAAGAAACGACCGTGGGTTAGCATTTTGGAATACATTTATCTTACGTATAAATACCAGCCTACTACGTATCTCGCAATTTACAGAACTAAAATATAGTACTAACCAATGAATAAGCAATAAGATAAGCTATTTAGCAACTTCACGAAGTGCACTCCGTAGAAATGTATATCTCACGTGCGACACGTCATATGCTAATTATAATCATATTCAAGTTCGAGGGAGGGGGGTCCAGACACCCTGGAAACCCCCCCCCCCCCCTGGATCCGCCACTGAATTCTTCACCCAGAGAGCCTTCGGTCGCAGCTACTCGATCTTCGGTCGCAACTACTAGGTCTTCGGTCGCACCTACTAGGTCTTCGGTTGCACCTACTAGGTCTTTGGTAGTTTGTACCAATGCATCCGGAACATGTAAAATATCACCTGCTGTCATTGGAAAAGCCTCGCTGCTTTCAAAGTAACCCTCCACATATCGAGAAATGAGCGGTCAACGGGAGCTCTTCATTAATTCGCGGTTTGCGTAATCACGACATATTTCCGTAATCGTTCCATATACAGTAATGGCAAAGAATACCAAATGTTTTTACAACTTAGCTCATGACAGAAGGTTAGTGCGGCACATTTGGCGAGATTTTTAAACACATCACTATGTTTTTTCCCGAATAAGCCCTCGGTTGCATTGAATTGTAGGGTTTTTTTTTTTTCAAATGTTCACGAAGTCAACGGGGCGAGTTCCTCATCACAAAATTCCACAGTCTATAACGTCAAAACCTTAAAGCTTTACCGTTAGCTCATAACAGAAAAGTATAACTGATACACAAAGCAACCATTCTCCGCTTTTAAACTTAGGCTTCGTATTTGAAAATTTGGTTCCATACTCCACAGAAGTATTCCTTCACCCAGACGTAGTTTTATACGTCTGGCGGGGGGGGGGGGGGGGGGCTTACTCTCCAGATTACGAGATTACGTGGTGTGTGTGTGTGTGTGTGTGTGTGTGTGTGTGTGTGTGTGTGTGTGTGTGTGTGTGTGTGTGTGTGTGTGTGTGCGCGTGCGTGTGTGTGTGTGTGCGTGCGTGTGTGTGTGCGTGTGCGGGGGGGACGAGGATTGTGAAGTACAAAGACTTCTCCCACTTCCAAGTGGCAGACAGACAAAAACCTCCCGGCCTTTAAGAAAGCAGGCTTCTGATAATGGCGAAGCGCTGGCTATCCTAGTTTTAATACAGCGCACGACATGGCGATTTCAATGCTGTTTTAAAAAAATAGGTAGTGCTCCGTCTCGTGCCCACAAAATTGAAATTCGGAAGAAGTGTGCCGCGCGGTCTTTCCTGCTATTACTATTACTGCTAACGCTACTGACGGCAAGGTTTGTTGCTCAATTTCAGTGCAGCTCATTTATATACTGTATGCAGGGACCACTGCATAGCAAAGTGGTCACCAAGTAGTAGCTTGTTCAGCCGACAGCATTCGTATCCCGTGACACTTTATATTCACGGCGCCTGCTATTGGGTATATAGTGCCAGAGCTAGCACTACGCCTCGGTACCCTACAGTGGCATGCGCTGTAACCTTGAGCACTAGCAGTGTGTCATAAGTGATTTTAGTCGTATAGCCGTGCGTGTAGTTCTAATCAATGTACACGGGGGAAGGGGGGGTGTTAATTGTAATATTCTATCGCGTTTTGTTGTACATGAGTTGGTCGCCAACCTTTCACTATCAGTTGCATTACTTATATGTATGATCAATCGACGGAATATTAATAATTTTGTCCCACAGCATTATAGTCATACTTGACGCCACAATCGTCTGCAATGAATTGCCACCCTCTATCAAAAAACACAGGTAATAAAAATATGTGGTACATGTAGATGCAAGGGTCATAAATGTATTGCTCAATAGTTTAATGATTACCACTACTTCAGGCTCTGATAATCTGACCTATGGATCAGGTCCCTACTACAATACAATGTAGTGGACTACTTTGATAAATTTGCTAGCTTGAATTAAGGGAGGGTGTGAGGCATGATATGGAAGAGGTATGATGACCTTCAGTCTCTCAGTCTGCCCCAAAATTAAATATTAAAATTAATTATGGTTAGTAATACATTATGCACTTATGGCTGAGCCATTTTGAAATGCTCCCAAACCAGCATCATTTGGGTTCACATGGAATAGTTCACATTATTATCACATATTGGTCCATTACCAACTTAGCCACACTACCCTGTACTCAACTGTAATGGTGTGCACAGGTATATGAATAAAGCTGCAATCAGAAAACATGTGAGCTTTTTTTTCCAATTCAAAGTGTGCAATGGAGCCATTCTGTCTGGCATGCACGTGTGCAGCACTGGTGCAATGTTGGAAGCAAAGGATGGCTATTATGGGTGGTGGGCAAGTCCTAGTTAGCAAAGGGATTGTGTCCAACAATTTGTGCAAAACATGTAAATAAATGTAACAAAATCCTCTAACCAAAATCCTGACATTACATATAAAGAGTTTTGCAGCCTTTGATCGTATGTGCTATACTTAATAAGGGTGCACCTCCCTCCCTAAATCATGCTATGTTGAGTTGATGTTATCTTTCCATAAATAGTTTGGTCACACTTGGAGAATTAAACACTCTCTGCCTGGCTTATAGGGCAAAGGGTTGTGTAGAAACAACTACCTCTGCTGATATTTAATAGGATCAAATAAACACACTGGCTACTACATATCAAAATGAACTTGAATTTGTACCATTCGAAATGGTTGGATTTATAGGCATGGCTATGTGTGGTTGCATCAATTGTTTTAATGTGAGGTATGTGCATGGCTAAATGTGAATCTCCATTGTCCATCACATTCTCTCTCTTTCCCTGTTCTTCCACCTTTCTATCTCTCCCAAAGGTGGCGCTGCATGCACATGACAGATGTGTGAGCCTGAAGGCACATGATTCAAAACGAAGTATTGTTTGGTGCCAGAACGTAAGACTAAGGCTGTTGTTAGTGCATGTGTACTATAGTGTGTGTGTATATTGTGGTGCATTTATGTGTGTATGTGTGTGTATGTGTGTGTGTGTTTCTTTGAGTTTGTGTGTGTGTGCATGTTTCTTTGTGTATGTATGTATTGGAGTTTGTGTGTGTGGTGCATGTGTGTTTTGATGTGTGAAAAAAATACTCCTAGTATATGGGATGCTTTATGACAAAACCAGGTTTATGGTATATAAAATATAACAATTATAAACTAGCATCAATTTCAAACCCACATATCTCCATGCTAAACCCACGTCCTTCCCATTTTCAGGACTTATTGCCACATCTGTATTTAATTCTATTTTTACACACTGTGAGCTCTTTACACTAGTCCGTACTAATACTTGGTAACCATAGGGTTAAGAAAGCATGAACCAGACTGGTGTGTGCTAGTTTGGTGTGTTGTTAGTGTGCAGGACTGGCGTGTTACAAGCATGTACTGGACTGGTATTTTGTATGCACTGGACTGGTGTGTTGCATGTACTGGATTGGTGTGTTGTATGTACTGGACTGATGTTTTGTATGTACTGGACTGGTGTGTTTTATGTACTGGACTGGTGTGTTGTATGAATTGGACTGATGTGATATATGTACTGGACTGGTGTGGTTGTATGTACTGGACTGATGTGTTGTATGTACTGGACTAGTGTGTTGTTTGTACTGGACTAGAAGAATATAAGTGTGTTGTCTGTGCTGTTGTATCCACTGGACGAGTATGTTGTAGGTGTGATGTACCTACTGGATTGCAATGTGGCACTGTGATCCAGAAACCTACTTTAAATGACACCAAGTACCCTGATTATGGGTGGGTGGGTGTCACTAGTTCCTGAGTCCTACATGCAGTACAGAGGCATTAGCTATTAGTGCTTGCCACCACCTCACATATTTTGTCGTAAGTGTGTGTGCTTGTGTGGGTATTGTGTGCTTGTGTGCGCGTTTTTTTGTTATGTACATGATGGGTCTGTCTACTGGAAGGAAGCCTTGATAGTGGCAGTGAAACCCTATCTCAATACATTGTAAGGACTGGGCCACTGGAAAGTTTATATGCTGAGCTATTCACACACATGGCTTCATATAAACCCATGGCTTCTGCTAGATTGTGTGTGTGTGTGTGTGTGTGTGTGTGTGTGTGTGTGTGTGTGTGTGTGTATGTGTGTGTGTGTGTGTGTGTGTGTGTGTGTGTGTAGGGTGGGGGATCTCACCTAAATTTAAAAATTCGGAGGATGGTACTCTGGTGTCTAGTACTTCTCACCACCACCCTCCCTCTTTAATAAAGGTGCAGGGGCAATGCCCCACCCCTTTCTTCCCCCCTCATACAACATACCAGTTGAGTACATACAACACAGCACATACAGTGTATTATATACTGGACTGGTGTGTTGAACTGGACTGGTATATGTACTGGGCTGGTATTTTGGACTGGTATGGCCAGTCCAGTACATACAACACACCAGTCCAGTGCATACAAGACACCAGTCCAGTACATACAACACTCCAGTCCAGTACATACACCAGTCCAACAAATGGATGCATGGATGGATCTCTTCTAAAATAAAGAATGGTGTGGCTATAGGTCCTGAAAATAGGAAGGACTTTATAGCTTGGAAGGCATGTGGGTTAGAAATTGATGCTAGTTTATAGTCCATGTATACCACAAGCTAGGCCACACCATGAAGCAGTACATGTACTATGTAAACTACCTTAGTCCAGTTGACCACAAATTTGACATTGAGCTGATAATCCTAAACCTGTGCTTTGTGTGTGTGTGTGTGTGTGTGTGTGTGTGTGTGTGTGTGTGTGTGTGTGTGTGTGTGTGTGCGTGTGTTCAGGCCATGCCTACCAACCCATATACCCATATTGGAGTAAGGTCTGGAGAAGAGAATGTAGGTCACTAACATGTGCATGAATGAAACTTTTTATGTTTGTGTGTTAATTTGTTTGGTAGTGTGAACATTTCAGTTCACTCCAGATTTCTGTCGCAACAGGAAAATGCCTCAAATGGCTCAGCACAGCAGGGGACTTTCATGATGATTCACACGTGTGTGTGTAAGGGGACATTGTCCTGACTGGCTACAAAAATTGTCTACATGTAGGTGTGACAAATCATTTTGGGATCTGTTACCACTACTGATGTAATGTGATCAAGAAACCTTATGAGCATGCGACATCCACAGACACACACACACACACACACACACACACACACACACACACACACACTCACACCCCCGCAAAAAGTTCTTGGACAAGATTCCTGCCAAAGATCTTGACCAGATCTTGCCCAACTTGTCCAAGGTGCTAAGATTATGCTGGCCAAGTTCTGGCCAAGATCTTACCCAAGATATGGCAAGATCTCAGCCTCCTGGCAAGGTCTAGGCCTCGTGCCAAGATCTTGATCTTCTTGGCAAGAAACTTGCCCAAAAACCTTTTGCTGGGACCAGACCCCTGAATATACATCACTGCATGCATGAATGGCTACCACACAACAAGGGTTATGTTTTAAAAATACAGGCCCTGCTATGACGTTCTCAATATTAATGTGACGTCACAGTATCTTAGAGCGTACAATATAAAATAATAAAGCAGTAGCATCCCTTTGGTCGTAGAAGTGTTTGGGGGATGGGGCAATGAAGCTATCAATGTACTTTTGGCCATATCCAAAAAGGTAGCCACGCATCTATGTCGACCTCTGAATGAGGTTATGTCGGGCATCTACAGTCACCTCAGCCTCACCCTCATGAGGCAGAATGCCAGGGCAATTTTGGCCAGATGTGTCTCACCAAACACTTGCTGTGACTTTTAGTTATTTGTAGTGCTTATGTTTTTATGTATTCTGTACTTGCCTATTATTAAAGTAGCCATGCATATATATCTTGAAAGAGAACTACTGCAATGCATGGGTTCCCAAGGCTATAGGGGTTAGCGCTTAAGTTTAACAGACTGCCTTGGTCTATACGTCGAGGCCGAAGTCCGAGTTTTGTTATTAATATTATGATGCGCATCCACCTCTTGTCGGGGCTGCTAATGGCTACACACGTTAAGCTGAGCTTACAATATTACGCTAGCTACATGTTGCGCCAGCGTCAGTGTCCGCGTCGCTGAATCGTCATATGCATATTGTAAACAATAAACGTGACGTGACGCTGACGCTGGAATAGTCTATACCAGCGTCACGTCACATTAGTGACGCTGGGGTATGCAATGATTGTGACGATTTACCGCTGATCTTGTCGGTGACGCTGACGCAACATTCAGCTAGCGTCATATTGTAAACAGTATATGGGACAGTGTCCAGCAGAATCACCCTTCTGGCTAGTTTTTCAAGTTTTCAAATTTTTGGATTTTCCTTGAACACCCATGAGCTTCTATCAAATGGTCCTTACGCATCCTAAATCGGACTATCCATCACAAAGTTATTAGGCACTGAATTTATAATTAGCCATACATTTCAATGCAAGCGTTACTTTTCTATTGCTTGTTCTGGAAATTTTGAAAAAGTACCATAAGGGTGATTTAGCTGGACACTGTCCCATATATAGATAGGAGTTTATTAACGAAACGCAATTAAAATGGCATTAATTTGAAGTTATTGAGAATTACCGGCTAGGAACGAGACTACGACGGTAATTATTATTTTTTGTCTTGATTTTGTATAACATTGCTTTATTGCAACGCAATGAAAACTGCAATTCTAATTCAGACCAATTTTTAGTATTTTCCGAGGTCATTTAGAATTCAATTTGAAATAAAATGCAAGATAACCGCCGATGTATGGGCGATTTCTCGATATGACAATTACCATATCATAGCCAGGCATGTGCTTGGAATGACTCCGTTGTGTTTAATTAATGGTGGAATGAAATTTTTAAAAAGAAGTTCGGGCATGGACATCAAATCCTGTAGCATTACTTTTGGATGGATTTTCCGGACAGGATAGGGGGTGCATTGACCCCTTAGGACAAGTGAAATGTTCTTACTTTCCACCAAACATAACATCTGTTTACCAGCCCTTGGATCAGGGAATTATCAGTGCATTGAAGGTTATAAATATAAACCAAAAGTATTAGAAAATCTGGTTGGTACTGCTAATAGTTTTGAGCAACTTCAATTGATGGCTACTCATTTACCTGGTGGCTGTTCAGGATTGGCATATGGCAACCCATCACACATCAGTGATGCAATATGCATAGTTAAAGAATGTTGGAATAGTATCACGCCTACAGCCATCTCAGCATGTTGGAAGCATTCCAATTGTCTACCTCCTCCCCCTGAAACATACTATACCAACGTATATTAAGCAATTGAGGAAGAAACTTTGTCCAATATGAACACTTTAATGGATGAATTGTCATGTGCACATCCTAATGCAACGCAGTGTATTTTTGGTCTTGAGAAGGCTATTAGAGTTACACAATTACAAGTGCTAACTAAACACTCGGTTACATCTTGAAGATTTTGAAATATTTGGTGTTGGTAATGATGATTTAGAGGAGAGTGAAGTAGAGAGTGAGGAAAGACATTTAACGCCAGATACACAGGAGGTAAATGTTGAAAAGATTTCTATTTTAAACATGATCCTGCCATATATATTCATCACATTCATGCATGTGGTGTAAAGCTGAGTGACTCCAACATAACTAAATCTGCAAGGGAGCTGTTTAGTTATATCTTACATCAATTAGAGAATTTTTGAGCCAAATGTTTTGTTTGTATTTTTAATGTTGGTTGAGTTCTGGTGCATAAACAATAATTGCTTATTGAGTAGACATCAATACTAATACTTATTTTATTATTAGTACCTGTAAGTATATAAATTGCACACACACTAAAGTGTCTAAGTAAATGATACAGTTTTAATAATTGATGTACATGCAATAGGATGCTGATGTTACATGCATGTATGTATAGGACTACCAAATATTATCATTTCATGTACGATCAAATCCATGTGACTGCCAGCTAATCCTAATACTCCATAGACATTTGTCCGCAATGTCCACCTGCCTCAATGAGCCAGACACCTAAACGCAATTGATCTGTGTTCTTGTATGAACGGTTGGCAAGCTGTCACTTATAAATTTCGTATGTAAAGCGAAACAGCACATCAAAGCAGCATTGCATGGTGAGCGTACATGTATGATTGGAACACACAACGCGGCATTGCCACTCGCAGATATCACAGGTTCCACACAGCAATGTAGGGGCGTCGCCTTTTCCGGACGCGCGATCACTTATTATTATTATTCATCTTCTTGTTTACTAAGCATGCCCAGAATCACATGACATGCAGGAAGGGCGTCTTCAGCGGTGAATTGCATTAGAGGGTTTTGATGGTGGGATGTGATATGACCACTAACAGTTGGCATAAGGCCCAATGATACTCATTTATTGCTCGTTGTTCCGAGCGCGACTTTTCCGTTGTTGTGAGCCCCCCCCCCCCCCCCCCCCCCCCCCCCTCTGTATGGTTATGCAAACTATAACTGCGGATATAACTTTGATACATGTATAAACGCACACAACTGTATAATTTTGGTTTAAATATATTGTGTGCATTTAAACTAAAGTTACAACTTCGGTATAAACGCAAATAATTGGATTATGATGTGTTTATACCAAAGTTATAAATTTGTGTGCGTTTATACCAAAGTTATACGTTTGTATCCACAGTTATAGTTTGAATAGTCTGCTCGCAGTAATGGGTACAGTCTGGGTCAATAAATAGAATTTGGCTGTGTACAGGTGGGAAAAGCGAAGGGCATATAAAAAGTGGTAATCGATTTGCTACCGATTTTTGCATATGAATTAAGAAAAAAAAATCGACTAATCGAGACTAAGAAAATCAGGATCGGTTTTTTCGACTAAAGGAAATTCTGAAATCGGTAACCTGTAATTCTACTAAGTGCAGGGTCGACAGAAGAGGTAATCACGAATAACCGATTAACCTACAAAACCTGAAAATCGGTTACACACCCTATTAACATCACCACAAGCACACCTCAAATCTACATACATGCATCACATGAAGCCTGGAGAACCTTGTAGCTACTTGATGACCACAAAATGCTAGCAATGTCCCTTCGATTTGAGTTGTTGCTGAAGCTTTTTGTCATGCTGGCTGTGTCACATTGATCATACAGCCATCTTAGGGAGCATTTCATGTATGGTAGGAAAAATAAATAAAAAGAAACTGTTCGTGTTCTTAGCCTATCCTGTTGATCACTACTCCTTCATGTGGGGCAGATGACCTCAGATAAGAACACAAGACCCTTACGCTACATGTAAGATAAAATTATGGAAACTGCATATTTGAAATGTTATCTTGTTGTAACATGTAGTACATGATATGCCTTTGGTGTACACATTAGTTGATGTATGCAATAGTGTATTTGGTGCATGTGGGGCATTGTTGCCCCCTCCCCCTCTCCTTGGGAAATTGAGAATTGCCTTAGCAACAAATTTTAAAAATTCCCCCTGTAAGGTTTTCCTCAAAGAAAGCCACTGTGTGATGGTGGTTGTGTTCACTGTTATTTCACTGCCCCCCTCCCGATGGGTTGTATCCCTTAATAACAGCATGTACACACCAGGTTACGCCACTGACACATCAGCACATCGTATAGCCGGCAAACGACCTAACCCACACATCATTAGACCACCTTTCACACACACACACACACACACACACACACACACACACACAAACATACACACACACCAATAGCTCTACATATCAGCACATACTAGATGGGGTGGAAGAGACAATGTTAAGTTGAAACGTTTAGCAATTTATACCAGGCAGGACAATTATGTTCATGTGTTTTGTCACTTGTTATCCCTTCATTGCCAAAGAGGAGGCAAAAATATGGGAGGGGTTGGGCACTCCCGCCCCATCATTGAAAAACTATAGGTCAATGGGAATGTACACACTGTTGCTAGTGTGTTCGGGTGTGTGGTTGGTGGAGAGTATGAGTTGGGTGCATGTGTATGCTGATGCTGATGTTGGGTAATATCATAGGGGCGGCGGAAGCTGAACTTAAATGGGGGGGCTGAAGTTTGACACGATAATGATATTCATTACAGCAGAGATATTATCTCTGATTACGCTAGCAGCTGCTCACAATTTGCCGACGATCGAAGCGAACGAAGCAATTAGACAAGTAATTAAATCGATGTTTGGCCTACTGGCAGCGAATCACATTACGTGAACCACACCGCTAACGCTTTTATTCATATTGAGGTGTGTCACAATAATGGAGGGAGCTCTTACAAACAACCCCCACAAATAGGTGGTTGGGAGGGGATCATATTTGGGGAGGGGGGGGAGGGGGGTGGCTATAGCCCTCATCGCCCTCCCCCCCCCCCCCCCCCCCCCTCCTCTTCCGCCGCCCCTGTTTTGTAGTGTATGCTGGGAGTGTACACTCATA
Source organism: Eunapius fragilis (assembly GCA_963681505.1). NCBI lineage: Eukaryota > Metazoa > Porifera > Demospongiae > Spongillida > Spongillidae > Eunapius > Eunapius fragilis. The sequence goes on along the minus strand of OY811975.1, from coordinate 8,302,053 downwards.
TCTGCGGATTATGTGTAATACAATGCAGTATAACATTAACTCACCTATATGCATGATCATATGGTGCATGGCCATATGCTTGTTGCCCGAAGTTTGCTTCATACTCGCTGATGTTCCAGATGTACATGTGATGAAGCCAGTACAGGGGCAGCGGAAGAGGGGGGGGCAAGGGGGGCTTTAGCCCCCCCGAATATGTATTTGGGGGGGGGGCTCAGCCCCCCCGAATTTAGAGATCGATCGGACGATGATACGCTGCCGCATTATAAGTATGTCTAATGTACCTGGCGTCCTCCCGGGAGTTCATTTGTCTACCTTGGTGTACAGTTATTCACGTTCTTCCAGTTTAACATCCCTTTTACATTTGACAATGCATGCTAGTCGTTTAGAGCTTGGCCCGAATTCCCAGGCTCTAATTCTTTTTCTCTGGTCCCAAGCAGACCAGAGCCAGAGCGTCAAAGTGAAGCTATTCGATCGCGGTACGCGTAGTTAGTGCAGAAGATTACATAGAAACCAATCCGCTGCCCCTGTACTGGCTTCATCACATGCACATCTGGAACATCAGCGAGTATGAAGCAAACTTCGAGTATGAAGCTAGCGGCTTGCGCGTGGCAGTGTTAAACATTATAATACCTGCGATAGTAATTAAAATTTTGTCTTGATTTTTGTATCATGTTGCTTAATTATATCCGACTGAAAAATACAATTCGTATTCAGACCAACTTTTAGCAAATTTTGAGTTTTTTTGGAATTCAATTTTAACTAAAATGCAAGATGACCGCCGATGTACGGGCCATTTCTCCATTTGAAATGTTGTGGTCCATTGTCCTACATAGTAGAGCTACAGAATGGTCGAAAGTGGAGAAGGCATGTGGAGCATCTTGTCAGATGAGGGAAACCACAATAGGAGAAGGAAGAAAAGGCAACTGCAGCGATAGATGAGGAAGTATGGGGATGCCTCCACAGGATAGCGTAAAAGATACTAGACAATCACCAAGCTGAAGACCTCCCAGAAACAGAGAATAAAGAAAAGCAAGAAGCTGAGGGTGACATAAAGGCAGATGATACAGTTCAAGGAGAAATACTATTACCCAAAAAGAAATCGTCATCCACCTGTTACTTTGACCTTTTAGTTGCACTTGCGCAGCACAGTTGAGGTTGTGTATGTAGTCAATTGCATGTGACATTGGTGTGTTAATATGTCACGTATAATAACACTATAGCAGTTACTACATAGCCACCTGAGGGTCAAGAAGTGCAACCTCCTCTAATTGGGACAACAGCTTTTTGGCTTCATCTCGCTTGCGAGCAATGAAATTTGCACAATGCATGTATAGTCACCAATGGGGGCTCCCAGAATTTCTATATTGGGCAGTTCAATGGAACCAGGAAAACCGGAGGTATCATTTCGGCTAAATAGCTCACATTTTGGCAGGTTGATATAAATACCAAGGGTAGACCCCGATTCGTCAATAAGAGATCGCGCTGTACATCTCACCACTTGCAAGAAACCATGCCTAGAAGAGAAGATTTAGGCACTCATTGTCAGAATCACAGCAAAAGCTATCTTGTTGAGGACTAGGGAAAAAAGCAGAGGTCCCAATGGGTCCCATTGCTGCACTCTTGACTGTGAAGAAATTTGGCCTATAGGATGCGACAGAATAAAGTATGACCCATAGCATCCCACTACCTAAGGTAAGATCAGAGCTCTGGGAAATGCTTAGCACATTCATTAAGGAAGGCCTGCCTTGTTACAAGGTAAGGCTTCGCATGTCAATTTTTGTTAAAATGAAGTCATCTTCAATCCAGTGTTCTTCTCAAGCCATGATCCTCTAAGAACTCAACCTACAAGCCACACCCAGCTGAAGAGGCTTGAAATGCCTTGTTATTTAGCACAGCACAGAGGCATTTCCCTGTAAGTCGTGTCAGTGATTCACCAACAGCAATTTGTCCTATGTCTGGGGAGCATCCTTTTTTTCTCCTTGTTTAATGTCTATTGTCCTGAGTGTCCACCCGGGGGTACAATTGGACACCCGGGTGGACAGCAAAAAAAGTTTTTGCCGTTCGGTCACGAAGAGACCTAGTGGCATTTAACGATACTGGCTTACAGAACAAGTCTTTTCAGGATCGGGCCGAGATAAGTAAGGCTTAAATCCTTTCGATACCTGTAAAACGAGCCATGCTAGCAGACCTATCCATTACGCTCCGACCGATCCGCATGGAGCGTAATGGATAGGCCCGCAAGCACGGCTCGTTTTACGAGTACCAAAAGGAGTTATGCCTTGCTTATCTCGGCCCGATCCTGAAAAGACTTGTTCTGTAAGCCAATACCCTTAAATGCAGCCAGGTCGCTTCCGTGACCGAACGGCAAAAACTTTTTTTGCTGTCCGCCCGGGTGTCCAATTGTACCCCCGGGTGGACACTCAGGACAATAGACATTAATGGTGTTAAACTACCACCATCAAGAAACTTTGAGATGGATGGGGCAGCCTCTGATGCAAGAAGATTAACAACATCTCTAGGCAAGGAGCAAAGGGGTGAAGAGGAATGCCAGCAGGTGCTGAATATATATACGGAGCCCTGAAGGGCCAGCTGCTGTTCCTTTAGGAAACAACTCCAATGATATTAAAAATAGGTCCCAGGACAATGGATTCAGATGGCACCAAAGCAAAGGAGCTGTTGGATGTGGACAAGTAGGATGCTTTGATAGCAATTAAACGATATCTGATGATAAATATTACCCACATGAAGGTAATATGGTAATTGTCCACAAATTGTTAATATATTTTATAACATTTTAAACCAGATGATGGGCATGGCATACTGATGTGTACATAAAATGATGCATATTTGATGATGCAATTAAACAGTGTGTAGCTCTAATCTAAAGTAGTTTTGCGAGTGATGGTTTATGTATTGTATGTACTTATTCTATCTAAAGATCTTATGAATGAATATTTAAAACTGATAAAAGTTTGTGCTACTTCTTGGTGTGTATAATAACATCTTGCACTCTGGAAATGAGATCAACAAACGATGGTCGTTTATGGAAATCACGGTTCCAACAATATTCAAGGATTTTAAACCTTTGATGAAATGAAGAGATATGGCTAAACCACTGTATCATCATATCCTTTTATTAACTCACATCTTTACTGGACAGAGGAATGGTTTCTTCAACCTGTGATCCCTGCATAGAAATTCCAGCATTTCATGGTTCTCCATGCCAGAATAGGGTGCTGACCCGAGACTAAACACTTCCCAGCAAGTAACTCCATATGCCCACTGAAAAACATGTCATATGGTACACAAAATTATGTGATGAAAGGATTATTTATGCTGCCATTCGAGGGGGGGGGGGGGGGGGGGGGGGGGGGCAAAAAAAAGTTATAGACACCATCCCAAAAATTCTTAATATCAAGGTACAGGTCAACCCCCCCCCCCCCCCCCCCCCCCCCTCCGCCTACTAACACGCCCATTTTAGACCACGCCCCTTTAAAATCATTACGCAATCGACAATTGATCGCATCTGTATTAAAAATCGCGCACAAACTTGCATAGATACACCATAGGCGGCCCCAGGGGCCATGGCACCCCCTCCCCTGGTTTTGGCGACCCCCCAACCCCTATAAGTAATTTTTACTGTTGCGTTGCAATATGATTACTACATGTAACTATGTCTAAAATAGTCATCCGAACGTACCAATAGCGATTAACAAATGACTAAGATTGCAAAATCGATCATGCCCCCCCCCCCCCCCCCTTTCGTGGGGATATCCCCTCCCCCTTTGGCGCCCTTCATGGGGTTGGCCCCTGCCTTCGGTAAGCGCAGGGGCCGCCTATGTACACTATACTACCCATTGCCGCATTGTGCTTATAAATAGTTGTAGTAATTCCCATTCCTCTCGCATTAACTTGCTCCAAAACGTGTCTTAACAACGTAGTTATTTTTGGCTGACTAGCGCTAGCTTTTATCTTAGCAGCAATCGCTTTGCAACTCTTGGATTGTTGATGCTGTCGTAGATTGATCTTTCGGTACTTGAAGCTGTGCGTAGGCCTTGCAAATAGTTGTAATAATAGCATATTTGTGATGCTCTCAATGAGCTCTTCAAAGTTGGGGGATGGTGTCTTGCACTTTTTTTTGCCCCCCCCCCCCCCCCCCCCCCCCCCCCCCTCGCTGCCATTAATGTAAAATGAATAATTATTCTATCTATACCAGTAATCATCTTTTTTTTTTTAAGTATGCATATCACTGTTCTGTGTGCAGATGCTTCCTCCTTTTAATGGACACTTTGGCCAACATACAACATCTGACTTCTCTGAGCAAATTCCATCTCTTAGCATCTCCGGAGGCATCCACTTCACAGGACACTTCTGTGACTGTGAAGTCATGTAGTAGTTCGATTGATAAGACTCTCTTGTGAGTCCGAAGTCTCCAACCTTTATGGAGAGGTCAAGGTCAACCCTGAGTTGATTTGAAGGGATATGCTATACATGTCATTGTTGTCTTTATTTGCTCACATGCAATTTCTTGCGGCAAGGTCTCTATGAATGAATCCTTTCTGAGCCATGTAGCTCATGCCTTGTGCAATATCCAAGCACATTGAAATGAGTTTGTATAAGGACAATTTCTGAAATCAAAACATTTAAAAAAATTACATTTAGAATGCATAACAGTTTTGTTAACATTTGCTCTTCTGACCTTGTATATAATATTAGACACTTCAAAACATGCAGATATTTTGGATACTCACCACAGGCATTTTATTCACACTTGGAGAAAAATCCCTGCACTTCTGTAGATGTGTTTTAAGATTTCCCAATGGGAACAATGGGAGTATCATCAATGGAAATCCATCCGGAAAGTCTAGGCACATTCCCAACAATTCAACAACGTTGTGATGTTTGAATTCCTTCATTCTGACACACTCATCAAAGAATTGCTTCAATTCAGAAGGAGAATACAGTTCTATAATTATAAACCAACAATGTGGAAGAAAATGTGGAAGAAAATGAATTACAGCAGTAAATACATGCTACCCTCTTCCATTAATTGCAAAGTAGGGTTATCATTCTTACATGCACGGCCTTTCATAAATAAGACATATTTAAAGTCATATTAGAAGGGTCATACAATATCATGCATTTTTCCATGGTACTGGCTTGATGTGTATGGAGAAATGCAGTGCTGGCCATTAATCTGCTTTAACCTGCTTCTTATTTAATGTACAAAGCAAGATTAGGAACAAGTACACCATCTAGTCTCAAATCTCCTGTAATAAAGCACACATCCGACCCAATCCATTCACTAGCATTCTGAGTCTCATGCCAGTTAGAAGGAGATTCCTGAGGCAATGTCTTTTTAATATGCTCTTCTGATAACACAATCATTGATCCTAATGCAGATATCATAGCGGCCCTTTCATCTGTACAACATGAATCTTTATTACCTCCAGCACAACAGTTGGTGGACATGACATTGGCTACTTAATTCTACTGGCTTAGTGTGGATAGGCCTGCTCATGCTCTCATCAACAAGGTGCTTCCTGTACCCTGAACCAAGGTAATGTTGGAGGAGGAGCAGCCTTGGATGGTTTACAATCAAACCTCTTACATTATTTGCATTGCTGCAGACACTTTCTTATCAAACTCCTTCCATTAATGAGCTCACAGTTCAGTCTCACCTTCCATTGTGCAAGCAAGCACATTCTTGCATATGTGGCATCCTCTTCAGTTATCGTTGTTCACCATTAAGTGCAAGGCTCTGCAGGCACCTTTCTTACTACTCTTAAATGCTGCTGCAATCATTGGACACAAATTTCTTAATGTTAAATCCAGATTAGAGCCTCTTCTTTGTCTTCCCTCCATAATTTACATCATCCACGTACACTGCATGAAGAAGTCTGGCCTCAAATTCTGGATCTTCAGCTTCATATTTTCTAATGTGGTGATCCAACGTTGCATTGAGCAGGAATGGACTTGCTGATACTCCAAACACTACTCTGGTAAATCACATCACTAATACCTTTGGAAATTCCTTCCTAATGTTGTCCACCAAGAACTGCATACATCTCTATCTTCTTTCCCCATTGACACCTTCAAAAATGCCTTCTTAATATCCCCAACCAGTGCAATCTTGTGGCATCTGAAGCAAAAAATGTTATCAAAACTACTTTAACCAAATGTTGGTCTACTGTTGAGACACTCATTTAGAGACAGTTCATCCTGTTGAGTGGAGGCTTCGAAAACAACTCTCAATTTTGCTATCTGTTTATCCCTTCTGATAACAGGATGATGTGGGAGTTAGTGAACTTGTACTGTCTTGCTTTTTCGACGGTTCAAAAACAATTTCTACAATTCATTTTCAATTCTGTTCATAAATCACGGTGTCATACTATTTCAGTACATGTGGGTCATTCTGAAAAAGCTTGAAAAGTCCAGTAGCCTCCTATTAGGTTGTCAGATTGCAGTAACCATGTTTCCTTCCACGGCAAGTGAGCTTTATACCTATTTTCCTTAAAGTGCAGAAACTTCTCATATGGTGAAGATTCTTCATCCATGACTCCTACTGTCTCAACTTCCAAAAACAACTTCACTGGCTTGTCCAGCTCACTCTCTTCAGTCCTCACAGAAGCAGCTGCATTCAAGGAGTGAGATATCAGGAGACTGCTGGCTGAAGATCAGTGGCGAGGTGGCTTGTTTGACACTGGGGGGGCAAATACGCTGATTGCCGCCCGCCCCCCCCCCCCCCCCCTCCCCCACCATACGCAACTACACACACATATACTGCCGTTAAGTCAGATTTTCTTTTCTGTCAACAGTTCTGACCTCTACTCTTAGCGGAGTCTGTGAAGATAATCCAATTGCTGCTGCTGCGCCGTTGGGTGTGCTACAGTGCTAGCAGCCTCGGCTTTGAAATTGTTTGATAATTAAAACAGTAGTTCACGCGCCGTATAATAACCCAATTCACGGGTAGTACTGGTACAATCAAGATCGTCACTTAGGACTCATAGGACAGATAGAGTTGTAAATAAGATTATGTACGTTTATGTATTGTGATATTAATGTACATGATCATTTATAATTAAACCTTGTACACCTTACACACACAATGAATGAATGATACATGACTTTGTGCATGTATTTCAAAATAAAGCTCTGGACAACTCTGCTGAACTTTGAGCAATCTGTTGTATAATGGCGTCATGTGACAAGTTAAGCAAGATCTTTCTTTCCACAGACATTAATAACAATCCCTCGAGTCTTTCCTGCACCATCATTGATCTTAAGCGTGTTTTTACACGCTTCAATACTGAAAAACTACGTTCAGCGGTACACGAGCTAATAGGAATAGCGCATATAATGCCATAAACTTTGCACAATTCAGGGAAAGCATCCTTAAGATGGTATGTTTCATTACACAGAATGTGTAACGCGGTTGTGAATGACGATGCTTTATCAGTGCTCTGGATCGATTCTTCTGGATCCTTTTCTTCAATTTCATCAATATTTTCATTTTCGTCAGCTTCAATTGCATTATCTTCATATTCCGATACATGAACTGGGAGAGTGCAAAACAATTTGCTGTATACTCTAGAAAAACACAACAGCTCCTCAGCACATTTGAAGACATCAAGATGGTATCTCTCACAGAATGGTGTAACTTTGGGGATAAGGTCACAAACTACTTTGCTTGTCTGCACTATCATGGAGAAGTTGCTGGGATGAAATACAGACAACATCTCAAACAGTCCTCTATTGTTCTCAAACCTGTCACGTAATGAACTAAGAATTTTGTCATGAACGACGTATAAAGTGTTACGTTTCCAAATCTCTTCAGGTGTCTGCAATGAATGTTCCTCTGAAGGTCCTAGTGCTCGTTTAGAGTTTATTCGTGAAAAGCGCCACTCAAATGTGCCCAAATCAGAAACAGCTGCATCAATTTTTGCTAAGATATCGAAAGATCCATTACGCATTTCATCAAGTGATGTAATAACGCAGTCAGTCATACTCAATGCTTGAGATAGATCAATATCTATTCCCTGAAGATAGCGGCTGAGTGGCCCAGTGTGAGCAAATACCTCACGAAAAAGGAAAGCTGTTGCTAAAAACTGCAGCAATCCGGCTGCATCCGATCTTAGTTTTGACTCGAACGATATGTCTGCCTGAATTCGGCTTAATGCTTCTAACACACATTCGAAACGTTCCAGAAAGGTTGTTAAACACAGTTCCCTTGAAAACCATCGAACAGTATTTAGGCTTTTTAAAGAGCGAAGATGCAATCCTTCAGATCTCTGAATGTCCTCAAACACAGCATGAGCCTTTTGAGATTTACTGAATAATAAATACATTGTTTCCAGGTTGCCAAACAATGTCACGACATCTACTGCAACTGCAGCTGAATCAGCCATAACAAGATTTAGTGTATGCGCGTAGCAGTGAATGTATACAATACTTGTATTAATTCGTTTCTGAATAAGTGCCTGTAAACCATTGTAGCACCCGCTCATATTGGACGCACCGTCGTACGCTTGAGCAATAAGCTTATCAAAGGAGATATCTTTTGACTTCAACGTTGTGGTTATCAAATCATACAGATTTTCTGCAGTAGTACCTGATGCTTTTTTGCAAGCCAAAAGATTTTCTGTGATGCTACCATTGCGATGTACAATTCTTACGCATATGCTGACTTGTTCATGGTGCACGATATCCGGAGTAGTGTCAACAATCAGCGCCCATGCAATGCACTCTGTAATTGCTTTGACAATTTGATCCGTTATCAGGCTTGATATGACATGTATAGCTTTATTTTGAGTGTCACTGCTAAGAAATGTGAGGAGTGAGCCTCGTCCTCTTCTTCCTTTTCGTTCTATTTGCTGCTGTTTGACCTTTTCCAAATGTTGCTGCAGTGGAATATCGTAGTTGGAGATCACTTTTAGTAATTCCAGAAAGTTTCTCAAGTTTTGTGAATCTTCAGTCAAAGATTCCTTGTGCCCTCTCATAGGCAGGCCTTGGTGACCCAGAAACATAATGGTGTCCACAATGCGTTTTAGAATTGTTCTATTGCTCACAACTTCAGCCTTTCTGCGAGTCAGCTCTGCTTCAGCTTGCTGGGTTAAGGAATGCTCAATTGTCCTTAGCTGTAAAAATGTGGCTTGTGCAAGTACTGAATTCCTATGTGAGTTACAAGCTTCGTGTTGCAATGCCGAACTATGTTGCTTTTTCCATGAACGAAAACCAACCAGAGTAAAAGCAATTCCTTGATTACGTCGTAAGTGTTGTCCTCTCAAGACGGTGTCGCTGAACAGAATACATGGCACACAAAAAAGGGCATCCTTTGATGGTGAATATGATACCCACTGCCTTTTGGTACCATCGGCATGGTAAAACACTTGGGGAGAACAATGTCTGGAGTGTGGCTGCCTTTTAGTGGAAAGTGTACTTTTATCTGGCTGATTTGGTCCGTTCTTAATAATGTACTCCTTCTCAGATGTGCTTAATTTTAATTTCACTAATTTAGCTGGATCAATAAACCCAGTAATTTTGTCTACAATCTCTTGAAGCTCTAACGATGAGGATACTTTGTCTTCAGATTGATTTGCTAATGATTGGTATTTGGAATTGGAACCACATGCATCGACAGTGGGAGCTATGGTGGGCTTCTCTACGCATGAAACGTCTGCAGCTTCACTGTCACTGTAGTCATGCGATAAGCTGTGACGTTCTTGCAGTAAGGAGTTTTCATTAAGAGGAGTAATACAAGTTCCCGTAAAAGGGAGAGTAGATACAGGCGTGCATGATTCCAAACACGAAATGGTTGGCAAGGAATCATCAGAAGTAAGGTCTAAGGCTACTGCTGGGGGATCGATACGAGCGACTGCAGACGTGGCAATTTCAGTAGTTTGCAAAAAGTTCCGCATAAAAGAGCCTAATTTTTGTTCCTCATCATTTTTTGCCTTCTTCTCTTTACGATAAGAAGCTCCTGATTTGCGCTTACGCGATTTGGCTTCCAATGACATATGGAGGTCAGTCAAACGCGAATTCTTTTCAACAGAATTATATCACTGGATCGAATCAATAGTGTGTGCGGCTTACCAGGGTACTAACAAAGAAGAGGTCACCAACGTCTCTCAACTACTCAATCAACGGGTAGTTACAACGAACAGGTAACCAACGTCTCACAATTGCTCAACCAACTCAAGCTCACCAACAAGGATCGACAACAAGCAGTAAGAATACGAGATCACACTTTTAATAAAGAGCACTGCGTGAGCACAAACAAACTAGCGATTAACACCTGTAGATTCTTACGACATTGAGTCTAGCCGGAATCTTTAATAAAACTAGTTAGTTACAGCTTGTAAATGTACTACATAATTAAGCGCGATTCGTATATAAATTGCTTGGCGGCTCGTGCGCCCCTATCATCATTTTGGCGCCCCCCTTTTTAAGGCCCGCTGGGGGAGCAATTGCCCCTCCTGCCCCCCCCCCCCCGGCCACCTCGCCACTGCTGAAGATGCTTCACTATCTGATCCAGAGATAATATCCAATCGAAATTCGTAAACACAGCTGCATGGACAATACCAGCACTTCCGTTGATCTTGCTCGTTTCAAAACTCCGGTATAGATCGAAACCTAGAGGAAGTTGATCTCAAGAATATGATCGTCAGGTTGAGTAGGGTCAGCCAGTCCAAAGTCCCGAGAGATAAGAGTAATGTTCGGCAGCGTATGTGACTAGCTGTCCTTTCAATGATTAGCATATCAGAGACACTATTCGCCGTTTGACCAAGTCGAGATGTCCACAAATCGAGCAGAATAAAATTATGTCCTTACACCGGTGATTACGAATTACTACAGACTGTATGCTCCTCAGAAGAAAAGATTATCAAAAGAAGTCGATATGAAACATCTTCCAGAATGGATTCCAACTTCACTGAGAGTTTTCTTTTGGTATTTACTTTTTGCATTCTGCGCGCTGAATTACTGTTCCGGTGTTCTTTTAGCTGCACACTTGGACTGCTCAGGTAGGTGTTTATTGCTCGTATTGCATGACGAAATTGAGTATAACTACGATCTATATACGTAGCTAGTGGTTTGCGGGCGGAACGAATAACTACAGTATCCCTACCCCTATATAAACCCGCCCTTATATCAACATTGGGAAAATATATTTCTTATTCATAGTGATGTTAGGCTAAGGATTTGTGATCCTAGCTACATTTACTCGATGCGCACAGAAAACGTAAATCCCAACATACCGCCTTATTTATTATACTTACCGCACTTTCTTAACCGCGTAATCCCCAATCTAAAAGCAAATAGTAGATTGCTGTAACCAGTATTTGAAGCAACTAATTTCGCGCGTGGGTGGGTGTTTATCGATTGCTGTGTTCAATAGCCGTATCAGTAAACAAGTACATATACGGTTCCAAAAACACTCTCCTTACTGTCGTTTCTGAAAAAAGTGGTCGAGAATGTAGCTACCTGTGGGGAATCTTTGGAATTCAAACAAGACAATTCAATAATTGCCGTTTCGCTCATGCTTTAAGCTTCGTGAGTGAAAGAAGGGCTTTTGCATGAAGCAAAGTGTGAACACCTGGGCACACATGTGTTCACACTTGACATTAATTCATAGCAGCATCTTTTTGCATCGTTACTTTTATAAATGTATCATCTATTCTGCATTGAAATGGCGCTAGACTGGCCACCGATCTCACAACTCTGGCCGTAGATATCTGCATGAAAAGAAAATGAGCTATTCAAAAGGATGCACCCTAATCCTCTTTCTTCCAGTTACTATAACGCTCTTTAGCTAGTGGAATGTAAAACCATCCCTGCTATTGGCACTAGGCATTGTTGGCAGCATGTTTCCTCCAATCATCTACCAGCTACAACCACAGCATTAGCGTCAATCAACATGTGCATAGAACAGCGCCATGGTCTGGAGCTGAATTAGGGATTTGGGAGGGTGATTTTAAGACTTTTTGTAAAAAAAAAAACTATTCATGATAGGTGGTCATAAAATCTCCAACTTCATTATGACATTGGGTTACCAGAATTCCCCTGAGGCATGCTCCAAACCAGATGCAGTTCTATAAAAACTGGCTGGCATCTTTGTTATTGGTCGATTGCATCACAGTGCTAGAGCATCGTGGAATTCTGTGGCAGATAGATTGACGTGATGGGGAGCAATTAGCAGAGCATTAACCATGATGATGTCTTTCCCTCTATTGCCCGTTGTATTGTTTTTGCCTAGGGCTTTAAATATTGTGATGAGGTAGAGAGCCCTCTGCCTTACGTTTGATGGCATCCATAATGTATCTGGCGCCTGTTCTGGATGGATATAGGCAATTTTGGCACTTCCGTTGGATTGTGAACTCCCATACCACCAAATCGTGCAGGAATTGAGAATAGCTACTTGTCGTGATAAGAGATGGTACCTTCAAAATCGCTGGCCAGAAATACTGGTTCTAGTAAGTTTTGCCTACCAGTAAAAATTGGCTATTTTAACTATGTTTAATGTATATTATCTTGTGGAGAAGATTTAAATAAAAATTGCTGTCACCTTTAATGGTTTTCACTGCTACAGCTTCATGATCACCACTATATCTACAAAGTGTTGCTCCATATACAACTCCAAATGCTCCTAAATTAGTAAAAAAATACTGACAATTATAATAATAGATAACATTGCTCTACCTTCTCCAATTGACCTGGGCTCAAGGTTTAGCTGGTGGCTGTAAACCAACATGTCTGCGAAAACTACTTTGTACTGTTGAAAATCACTATGACCCAGCTGAACTGGTTCAGAAATGGTATCATATGCAACGCAGCTATCTGAACCAGAAGAAATTATACAGTAAGAAAGTATAAAATACACAAACTCCTACCCAGTTTAATAATTTGCACTCCAGATGGTGATTGTGAATTTGAGGAGACATTTTGCCTGCAATTAAAGTAATAATAGTAATAATAGTCATTATTTATACGAGTTAATGATACCTCATGGCGAGCATTTGGCTGACTTTGCGTACTCTGCAGGTTATGGAGAACTAACTGCTATATCCAGTCATTATAATAATAACACTTTTACCTGGCCTTCCTTTTCCACGCAGCAAATATGCATAATATCATCACTAGAGCAAGGAAAATGGTGATAGATGAAGAAATGCTGATCATCAGAACATAGAAATCCCATCCTGAGTATTGAAGCACAACATCGTTTGACACATCACCATGGGGCACTCAGGTTATGTGATAACGTTATATGATACATTAAGCATGAAATGTTTTTCCTCATGCAAGAATTTATGTATATGCTGCATAAAAGTTCTGGGAAAATGTTTAGTCTTATAAATTACAACACCGAAGTGGAATAAACTGTCACTATCTTAAGAGGCAGTATAAACCTAAAACTAAAAATTGGTCCAACTAACCCCCCTCCCCTACAAGTATTGAGGACCGATATCGCGATCACATCCAAAGATATTTCTACAACAAAGGTTACTAGATTTTAAAGATTCAGTTCTATGACTGCTTTCCATGATCGCATCAAAAGTTCTTGAGAATTACAACAAAGGTCAGTTTATTAAGATTCCTACCTGTTCTCGGCTTATTTCCCCACATACGTACTATATATACAATCCTCCCCCCACACACACAAAACGCACACACGCGCTCACGCTGTTAAGTCCACACACACACACACACACACACACACACACACACACACACATACACTTACACACGCACACACATACATACACTGGCTGTCCAACAAACAACAACAAACGCAAATGTTCAGTTCTCGTCAAACACATGCACACATACTGTGGCCCATGGTATGTCACGCAACAAAACAATTGACATAGAAGTTGACATGCAGCATCGGACAAAGAGGGTATGACATAGAGCGTAGGACAGACGGTATGTGTGTGTGAATAAAAACTGTGTGGTGTGTGTGGATTGAACAATGTGAGGTGCAGTGTGTTTGGACTAAAAGTGTGTGTGGTGTGAACAGCGTGGTGCCATTATGGAGCATGTGTATGCGATTAGAACTGAACAGTGTATGTTTGGACTAAAACTTGTGTGATATGGTGTGTGTAGTGTGTGACTAAAACATTTGATGTGGTGTATGTTTGTGGTGTGTGTGGATAATGCGTGTGTGGATTGAACAGTGTGTGTGTGAAGTGTGTGGATGGATGCAGTGAAGTGTGTGGATATGTGTACTGAAGGTCAAAATTTTTTGGTGTGGAATGTGTGGATTGAATTGTGTATGCGTGTGTGAGTGTGTGTGTGTGTGTGTGTGTGTGTGTGTGTGTGTGTGTGTGTGTGTGTGTGCGCGCGCGCGCATGCCAGTGTGTGCATGTGTGGATTGTTCAGTGCGTTCGTCTGCGGTGTGTGGTAAGGAAGCCAAAGACAGGTAGGAATCTTAACAAGTACTAACCTTTGTTGTTGTTCTAAGACCGGTTTCAAGTAAATAGAATGTATTTTTGTCGAACCTACTTTTTAGAAAATTAGTCGGAAAGGGTGGTTTTAAGTAGAAAAGGACATATTCTGACAGCCCAACTCTTTCTACGACGATTGGTGCTATTACTAGCTTCGTATCTTTCACGGCTACGTAGCTAGCACCATTTAAACAGACGCGGTCGCCCGTTTTTCGATGCTCGAATGCATTCAGCATTCAATCAGTTGCAGCTCCCATGGAAGAGCCCACCATTGCTGAAGAGGTCAATGAAGTCCCTCTCTTGCCTATCCCTTCTTCCAGCATCCCTACGCAAATGCTCGACACCATGCCTATCACCATCAGAGATGTGCTGAAGTGCAAGAAGCCTTACAAACCCATTGATGTAAGAACACTTCTTGTCCCTCTGATTGATGTGCCCCAGGCTTATATTGCATCACCGGTCACCACAAGCAACAATTATGCAGGGCGTTTGCATTTTCAAGCTAAGGTAGACAAGCTGTATCTCACAAAAGGTGTGACTCTTCAAGAGTACAGGCACTCCCATTCCCGTATGAACAGTACCACGGTCAACCTTGAAGTGAAGATGATAACATCAGCCACCTTGCTTGGGAAGCCAAAAAAACGCTCACCGAATAAAGATCTTAGGTGGAAGGAGCTAGCAAATATGTTTGCAATGAGATCCAAGGTTTTAAAAAATGACATTGCAACCATGTACAGGGAGTATCTAGTGAAACAGAAGGCTGCAATGCCTCGGAAGCCACCAATTGGAAAGAGCATGTTTTACACCAAAGCCAACAATATCACGGGTGGTGGAAAACAGCAGGAGGGCACGGGCAGGGGTGGATTACATAAAGGTCAATTTCCACATTGACAATTTTGCCATTGTAGACAAGGTCATTGATGCTCTTGCTCCCCTGTATGATGTGGACCACACCCTGCGCAATGAGCTTTGTGGTCTGCGCTCTGATGCGTACACATTTCTTAGCTACGGGTATGCATGCATGTGAGGAAGGGAGTGAAGGCATCAGCGGAGACTGGAGTGTACAGCCATCAGCCTCCAGAGCATGAAGCCCAACAGTTTAATACATACCAAGAGCTGGAAGAGCTGAATTCTCAACCAGATTTGTTTGATGAGCCAGCCACACAGGAGGCATTTATCAGTCAGGTTCGACACCAGCTCAGTTTGTGTGCAGAAATGAGTGGATCTGTGATAGACCAGAGTGAGATTAATGGCGCAACTACACACTCACCAGCATATGCACTAGACCTGGTTCCTGACAGAAGACCAAACAGGAATCCCAAGCTTGGTGGTTACCTAGGGTGCAGTGCTTTCAGGGGAACATTCCTGTTCTATGACAGGCTGAGGCATGTGGCTTTAGCCAAGCTGGATCAAGATCCAACAAGGCTTTCAGAGATAGCCAATGTGCTGTTGTCCATCTACCAGTGTGAGCGTCGCACTTTTAGGTACATGGCCCATGTAATGCTAGCGGCCCAACAGTCCCACAAGATGAAGCAGGCCATTGCGGTAATGGACTCTAGCACCGCATATGTTGTGTTCGACTTCAAGCAGAAGTTCCTGGCCAAGGGCATTAGGGAGGGAGGTGACTCATACTATGGGAAAAAGGTCTGCTATGGTGGGGAGCAGGTGTGTATGTCAAGCCAGACTGTGAAGGTGCCAGGTTCAGTGAGTCTCCCAACAAACTCTATGTGGAAGTGGATTTCACAGAATGTTTACAGGCAGAGACAACAAAGGATGATGGTGGTGTGTTTGCAGAAGATGCTAATGATGTGCAAGAGGATGAGGATGTACAGGAGTGTGAACAGGATGAGAATGTGCCACAGGGCCTACAAGATGAGGATGTGCCAGAAAGAAAAACAGGATGCGGATGTGCCAGAAGGTGAACAGGATGAAGATGTGCCAGAAGGTAAGGTGAACAGGATGAAGATGGGGGCGATGAGGATGCACAAGCAGATGAGGATTTGCAAGAAGAGGGTGATGAAGAGGATGGTACACCTGCCCTGCACTTCATTAACTGCATTGTCCAAGGTGAGCAGAGGGCTGATTGCAATGTTGTTATGTCATGTTTAGAAGCAGCCCTTCATGCCTTGAGACAGTGGTTTCCACATATTGCCAAATTAATCATGCAGAGTGACAATGCCAAAATTTTGCTGCCAAGCAGACTAAGCTGCTCCTGCCTCATGTGTGCTCAGCTGCAGGGCTGAAGCTGGTGGCCTATTACCACAATGAGGCACAGAGTGGCAAAGATGTCTGTGACACCCACTTTTCACACCAACAAACACAAGTTAATGCCTATCTGGTGCAGGGAGATGGTGGAAGGAAGGTCTCACCCCAAAGCAGCTTGTTGTAGCTTTAATGACCACTTCAGTTTGCAACACAACTGTGTTACTAGTGAAGCCAGTGCATTACAACTGATGATAAGCAGGAAGTCCAGTTTTTCCGCACTCTTGGCAGAATGTGCCATCAGTCACTGTTCCCATTCCTTCATGCCATGCCTGCTCACTCAGTACCCCTATGGGTACAGATGGCATAAACTTCACTGGTGTTACAGTGTTATTGAATAGTGATAGTGAAGACACATGTGTGCAAGCAAAGAAAGACAAACGTCAATGCACTAAGAGAAGTAAGGGTATGAGCAATCGAGAGATGCAACGTCTGCAGAAACGGAGGGAAGATGAGGAGGCATTGAAGAGGTTAAGGGCAGTGTACCCACAGTGTGCTGAGTGTCTCTACCATTTCAAATCACACCAGCTACTTGTGGAACATGTGTGTGGTGGAGTAGTGATATGTGTGTGTGGTGGAGTAGTGATGTCTCATAATATGCTCAGTAATGCGATGAAGCATGCCGATCAGCGTCTTTCATGGATGGACTTCTTTGTAGAAGGTGCTATTGATCGGGCTTCAAGTATGTTCGACACTGAGGTGACGTATGCAACCTTTGAGTCCAATTTTTATTCTGGTTGGGCCCATACCATGAAGTGCATGCATCCAGAGTTGACTTCGAAGGTAAACAGCATTATGCATCAGGAAGCCCGAGGCTCCACGAGCTAGTAGTAAGCATGGAAGGACAGATGGACCAACCTCAAGGCAAAAGAAGGCCAGGATAACCTATGAGCAGCTAGATTTAGAGGACTTGTCCCAGTGGAAGAAGCAGGAATTGGAGGCCTATCTCAGTCACCACAAAATTGCAAAGACAGGGAACAAACCAGAACTCTTAATGTCTATTGTCCTGAGTGGCCACCCGGGGGTACAATTGGACACCCGGGTGGACAGCAAAAAAAGTTTTTGCCGTTCGGTCGTGGAAGGGACCTAGTGGCATTTAACGGTACCGGCTTATAGAACAAGCCTTTCTAGGATCGGGCCGAGATAAGTAAGGCTTAAATCCTTTCGATACCCGTAAAACGAGCCGTGCTAGTGGACCTATCCATTACGGTCCGTGCGGTACGTACATATCGTATACGAGCAGCTGCTATGTAAGGTAAGTTTTTTTTGCCAACGTTCATACAGATAGTAAAATAGCTGTTTCTCTGGACTAGTGTTTGTCAGCAAAAGGTGATAGAGAGCTTTCAGCTGTCTGTTTAGGCCTATGTTTAAAAGGTCATGTACGAGTATAGTCTATACGCGTACATGTTCTTTTAAACATAGGCCTACCAGCAAACAGACAGCTGAAAGCTCTCTATCACCTTTTGTTGACAAACAGTAGTCCAGAGAAACAGCTATTTTACTATCTGTATGAACGTTGGCAAAAAAAACTTACCTTACGTAGCTCGTATACGATATGTACGTACCGCACGGACCGTAATGGATAGGTCCGCTAGCACGGCTCGTTTTACGGGTATCGAAAGGATTTAAGCCTTACTTCTCTCGGCCCGATCCTAAAAAGACTTGTTCTATAAGCCGGTACCGTTAAATGCCACTAGGTCCCTTCCATGACCGAACGGCAAAAACTTTTTTTGCTGTCCACCCGGGTGTCCAATTGTACCCCCGGGTGGCCACTCAGGACAATAGACATTAATGCGTGTTTCAGAACACATGCACACTACTATAATTGAGCGACAATAGTTTGTAGTTGCTTGCTGTATTGATCTGTAAGGGCACTTTTGCACAGTGGATGTGTACAAGATGTGTACTATCAATATGCGGTGCTTTACGATGTGCCGTTGATGTTTAATATTTAGCTCTGGGGTCGAGACTAAGCTACCAATTACTTGTCAGTACAGGTGGTTCCAATGCTTCCGTACAAGTAAAGAGTCTAAAGTTGTACGAAAGCTATGTCTCTTGTTGAGGTAAGAACGTTTGGACAGTTTTTTAACTTTTAAAAAGAAAAAAAAAAGTGTACCTTTTTTCGGGACGGGTCTAACCGTTTCACTTCTAACGAATACTGCAAACGAGCGGAACAATGCACGAGGCTTAGTGTGTAAAAGGTTGGGTTACTATGTACGCACGAACTTGCGACATTTAGCACTCGTTCGACTAATTTTCCAAAATGTGAATTCGACAAAAAAAAAGCCGAAAAAACATTCGATTTACGTTGAACCGGTGATAAAAAATTTCGATGCGATCACGGGAAAGCAGAGAACGAACAAAATTATCTACCCTTTGTTGTAGAAAAACATTCGGATGCGAGTCCTCAATTACACTAGTATCGGTACTCTCACCTATATATAGATCAAATAATACTCCTCATTTGTGACGTACTTATGGCCTGGAGCTGAGTGACGGGACATATATATCGCTATACAATAAAACATATGTCATGTCATGTTTATTAACATGTGAACTCGCGTATATGGGCATAGCTATGGATTCGGAAATTTCCGGATGATGTTGATGCAGTGTTAATACTCTTTCTGAAACGATAAGGTCTTATCAGAAAGCTCATTATACGACAGAAACTCGAGAAAGCCACATCGATCGATCTACCATATGCATGTTATTTATGCTTTATTCACTTTAAACTACCACAAAAAGGCACCGTGTAATAAGAAAACGCCGTGTATATCGTACATGCATTATAATTGGCAAACTTACCGAAGCGGTGAAGGCTCTCACGTCATCGTAGCGAAGCAATAGCAGAAAAATTAAACTGCTTTCTAAATGAGATATTGGTGCTACCACCATCCATGTCGCATTCAAGAACGTTAGCGTGTGACTATTATACGAGTCTTCTAACATGCCGCAGACATAATTATACGAGATACTTGAAGAATTATCTGGAACTACGATAGTAGTTCCTATATCCCTAGAAACACTCAAATAGAATTAAAACTAGAATTATAAACTTTAACGTAGAATATCGTGAAAACTACATTTTTTTAAGACATTCAGTGCACAGATATTGTATACAGCATCACACTACATATAGAATCCCAAACACAAATCTTAAGAGCGGAAGCTGTAGCGGAACTAAGGCAGTGCGATTACGGGGATATATAGATGGTAAAAATTTTTAGCTTTTATTCAATGCAATGGAATAAAAGAGAGGTAGACGCTAGTATAATTTATGCTTTTAAAGTGTAAGTGGCTTAACTGAAATGAGATTATAGTCAATTTATAGAGATAGCTGTTCAGCATTGGGTAATAATCACGCAGTATGTAGAATAACACGCTCAGCTATTATCCCTAGAAACCTGCAAATAGAATAAAAAATAGAATTGTTTGCTTTAAGAGAACAAAAACGTTCGTGCTTTACCTCGTCGCCAAATCTTCTCCGTCGTCAACGTCGTCGTCGTCTTCTTCTAATTCTCGGGTGAGAATAACTCCGGAAAGGAATGGTTTTAAAGAACGCCAATTATACTAATCACTTTAGAATCTCCTGGAAGGACATCTTCAAGTATCAGATGTATGAACAAAAGCATACAACTGACATACGTAATCATTACGTAATGAGGAGTGTTAAATTGAAGCGTTCCCATGGCGACATTTAGGTATGTATTTAGAATTGTGCAAACAAAAGAGGAGAGCTAAACAACGAGAGGACGAGTTAGAATTCTCCCGCGTTCCTTGCAGTGATCCCAAACAAAAGCGGGCGTCTGCATGCTCGTGACGGTAATTGAAGCGGGGGGGGGGGGGGGGGGGGGGGGCACTTGCCAGTATTAATAATCGATAAAAGATGATAATAAAAAATAGAGGAAACAAGTAAAGAAAAACATTCTCTAACGAGAAAGTTGGTGGGATATAGGAATTGTAGGCAAAGGTGGTGTAAAAAGGAAGGGAACAAGGTGTTTGGAAAAGGAAAATGGGACAAAAATCCTCTATTTAGCACATGTACATGTAACAACCTAAAGAGTGCTAAATATAGGATTTTTGTCTCATTTTCCTTTTCCAAAAACCTTGTACCTTCCTTTTTACACCACCCTTGCCTCCAATTCCTATATCCCACCAACTTTCTCGTTAGAGAATGTTTTTCTTTACTTGTAATAATTATAATTATATAAATATGTACGCGAAAAGAAGTCTCGCAAAAGGAGGATTGACGAATTAAGAAATGGCTACCCGTATTAACAGAGGACGTTGGTTATTCATTTGTGCATTTGTTGTCTGTAAACTCTTTATGTATTGTTGTTCCTATAACATCAACACCAATTAAAATAAACTAACCACAATCATTATCGACCTCTTCTGTTATAGCGGAACAAACCTATTGGTGTGCAACCAAGCATCTAGGCTTACTGTTCAGAACAAAAAGATGTTACACTAATGGCCCTCATATGTAAGCAACAATACGGCCAGAAACAATGCCGGTCAGGTGTAAAAATCGTACACAATGAATGAACAAAATGGCCAGAAGCATATAACGGTAGGGTGAATTTCAATCCAAATCTAAGCAAATGAATTTCCAAAACAATAGTTTGGATTGAAATTGGGATTGATACTGACCTTACTGTTATTACAGTGAAATTAACATACACGGATCCCATAGAATACTTTGTTACACCAAACAAACACATCAGAAAAAACGCTAACTGTTCTTGCACTATCCAAACAATATTAAAACAGGCTGCACTCACCACTAATTATATAACCACAATAGAAATATGCCAGCTAGTTTTACACTCTGACACTATATAAGCACGTCTCTATATGGTGCTGATTGAGAAACACTAAGAGCGTCAAAGAGGCTACGCTATCACCTATGTAATCCAACTCAACAACTATCATCATTATTACTGGCTCGTAAAAATTGGGGTTTAAAAAGTTCACATTTTTATCATCGATTATTAGAGAAAACTAATGAAGAAAAAATTCTCATATGCAAAAAGTAATGCAGAGGTGATGTAAAACGGAAGGGAACAATTAAAATTTTGGTTAAACAATTTTAGCATGTGCAAATGAAACAGTAAACAGAGCAAAAATAGTTTCTTCTTGATCTCTTCATTTTTACATCATCTTTGCATTAAATTTCTATATCTCACTAAATCTTTCATTACAGCAGGGTTAGGGTTAGGGTTAGGGTTAGGGTTAGGGTTCATTACAGAATGCTTTTCTTTACTTGCAACTTTTATTTGTGTTTATGCCTTATTATGGGTTGCAACAGAATATTCTGAGGATGAAATAGTATTGATTCTACATACGTGAATATGATGGTTTCTCTAGCCATGGTGGAGGGACTGTTATTAATATTTCTTCAATTATTGCTGGTAATGTCGATAATGTTCCATCGCGAATTATATCATAGACCATTAGTAAATATCTCCCAGTCTCAACCGTTTCATTCGATATTTTGCAAGAAGTGCTGACAGAAATGTAGGAAAACCGTTGAGAAACAATGCAGAATGTTACTCCTTTCGCTATATTAGTAAGATTAACCAGACAGCCAAGAGCATATGAGCCAGCATTGAAAATACATTCGCATTTGATCTCAGCCCTCGATGATATATTCACATATACGTCCACTACGTCATGTGTACCTAAAGGTATAATAATAAATATATATATAAACTCGTGCTCATTAAAGCATGCGATATTGACTCTTACTAACTGCAATACTAGAAGTGGCATTTCCATAATTGTTGTATGCAATAAACGTGACGTTGAAGTGATGGTTGGGTTTCAGAACCAATTTGAAAAGGCATGTTCCATTGGATAATAAAACATTCATTTCCAAATTCTCCAAATCACCAGATTCAGATAAAATCACAACATTATAGAAACATGCTCCAATTTGTAACTGTGAAAGGGAAAGAATCATAAAATCACTTAATGAAAATATTCACAATGCAACTATCTATTTCCACGAAAATGTCGATCCCTTGGTTTATTTATGTAGGATTTGAGATGGATTGTGAAATCATTAAGAAAATGTTAACCACGGCTAGCGAGACCGCAGACGAATGCACAAAGTAGCGAGGCTACGTTAAAACCTACCTAACCGAACTCTTACACGTCAGTACTTATCAGAATTCAGTTGTCATCAATAGTAATAAAAAATAGAGAAACAAGTAAATAAAAACATTCTCCAAAGAATGAGAAAGTTGGTGGGATACAGGAATTGAAAGGTGGTATTAAAAGGAAAATAACAACTGCTTTGGAGAAAGTTAAATAAAATAAATAAGTAAACGAAATAGATCCATAAATGTGCTCAATTTAGGCTTTGTCTGGATTTCCTTTCCTCTAAAACACCACCTTTAACTACAATTCCTACATCCCACAGTTTTCTAATTAGAGAATGGTTTCTTTTCTTTATAACGAGGGGTTCAAATTATAACAATTCTATAAAAGTAATCATGGAATAAATTGTTAAGTCGTCAAGTGGTTTATTGTTTACAAAGAGGTCCTGTGAAGAATGGGGTGTGTAATAATTTTTTTAATTGCCAAACATTATGGGCTAGTTGAACGTAATTCTACGCATAGGATGCATCATTGCGCTTGGCGGAGCCCCAGACTCCATACAGGTATGCATGGTAAAGGCATTAAAACTTCCCATCAACTCCAACAACAATCCAAAACCTTCTTAAATCGATCACTAAAATTATGTGCCGATGTGTCATAGATAGAATAACTATTACATTCCAAACTGCATTTTTAGCTATACAGAATCCTGTTTTGATTTTCTGTATAGTGCTGTTGAAATCTTTTAAGTTCTTGAAAGCTAGGTGTCATTATTTGTTTACAGCACAGATATACATTTTTGGTCATGGGAGCCTGGAATCAGACCTAAGCATCATTGAAAATGATCGGAACCTACGGAAGCAGTATGAAGCCTAAAAATGAAGACATCATAAAAACGTAACTCTCGTCTGGAGGGACCAGGTGAATCGGATAATTTCCCTCTTTGCTGCAATCCAACAGTACCTCAAACAACAATAGCTTTGTGTTCCATCACTTCCATGACATCAGACCGCGCGTTTTTAGAAGACAGAAAAGCTCGTGCCCATGTCTTGTACTATTATTCTCTGCCATTTCTAATCTTCCGTCTAGCAGAACTGAGATTTAAACGATATCGAAAGGAACCACTCACTTCAACATGTATCCGGATTTTTATTGTGCACAAATGTATAAGATCGTGCATACGATTATCTCGTGAATATCGTTAACATTGACATATCCGGGAATATAATGTAGGATATTCGAAGAAATTCAACGAAAATATGTGTTTACATCGTTTAATATCGTTGTGCGATTCGCCTACGTGTATTTCATGCTGGGTTTGGTGTATGGCACATCGGGCGAAACTTAAGTTAATTACTCGAGGCTATATGTTAAATGTATAATTCTGTGACAGAGAACAGAGCAGTTGACATAGAGCATAGGACATAGATCGTGAACATTTATGACTGTGCATGACATACCGTATGACAGAGCATATGACACAGAGACCATTACATAAAGACCACGACACACTGAGGTCGGAGTAGGCTGAGCGGCCGGGGTACGTCATTCCAATACCGACCACTTTCATTATGCTGCTGAATTTGTTCTGCCTTTTCTCCCCAATTTCCTCCTGTGTCTCTTAATCGATCCCCTCTTTACTGGGTCAGTTTGTCATTGTCGCCCACAGACACATTCTTGTTTACGGACTTCGCTTCATAGGAATCATAGCGTGGCTTTGTACTGTCTTAACTAGTCCCGCTTCCGCTCGTTGCTTGATTACTTTCTCTGATTACGGAAGGCATAATCTTAGTCTAGCCAAAAGTACACATGCAGGTTAACGTATTTACTAGTAGCTCTGCTTTGAAAGCGTGTGTGTTATAATTACCACTCAAAGTTATGCATTAGCAAATTATAATGAAGAGTTATCAACAATTCAAGGTCTGGAATTCCAGTGACATTCCATCTTCAGAATGCATATTCACGTAACTTATATGACTATGAAAACGTGGTGAGTGTATTTATTGGAAAACTTAATTTCAAGTGTGTGTCTTGAGGTCAGGCGATTGATTGTAATATTTAATAGCACCAGATGTATATAAGCATATTGCAAGACATTTCGTTAAACATATAATTCAGATAAAGAGCCTAACAGCCTAATGGACACTGCGAAAGCAATTCAAGGTCCTTATTGCGATCTGAAATAATGTGCATCAGAGGCTCGAGGTCCTACTTTCACAGACCAACAAATATGTTCACTGAGGCCATCGACCTGTCCTACTCCAAATGCAATTGAAAATCCGTCTGTTTTCTTTCATTATCTAGCTGCTTATTAATTTCCATTTGTAATGTATTATGTGTGTACATTTTTAAAACCGGTTCCGTGAGAATCGTATGTATTTTACGCACTTTTTGTCGAACTCAATTTTTAGAAAATTAGTCGGACGCGTACGAGAGCTAACTGTTCCAAACTAACGTGCATCTTGTAACCCAACCTTCTACTCTATGTTTGTCGCTAATTGTAGCGTTGGGCATACTTTCGCTCCCTTCCTGCATTCGTCTGAAGTGAAACGGCTAGACACTTCCCGAAAGAAAAAAAACACATTTTTCCTGGTCCTTTTAAAGGTTAACAAACTGTCCCAATGTTCTTACCTCAACAGGAGACATAGCTCCCCTGCGATGTTTGATCCTTTACTTCTACAGAAGCATCGAAGCACAATCAAAGCTTGGGGTTGAAGCATCGATCCTCGACCCCAGACCAAATTATTGGATGTAATGGCTGATAATAATTTTTGACCCTTCTCAGCTACAAATAGTATGAGGCTATAAATCAACCGACTGAACGCAATTTGAAAATAACAGCCAGCTTCAGATCTGGCAGCAGCATTTCTTTTGTGGCCAAACCAGTGACTTCTATCAATCTACTGGGTTTTCAGAATCAGGCCATACACAATCTTTCCTTGGTCGACTGCGCAAACGCTATAAGCACAAGTGGCACTTATACAATAAATTTCGTCTGTGATTTGTGAATAGGGTATCAGAACTTTCGGGTCTGGGTACCAGAACTTTTGGGTCTGGGTACCGGAAGAAAGTGTGTTGTGCATCAACCCAGTGCCGGATTAACCGTTTAATACACCTGGCGCACGGTAAATCTTGTGGGCCCCTGCGCCTCGTATAAATGCAAGCGGGGGGGGGGGGGCGGTTCTCCTTGTGTTGGCGGCCCTAGGCAAAAAGGGTCTTGGCGGCCCCTCCATCCTCGCTCGAGGTGCATTTTCCGGGTTTGAACATCACTCCTTCCGATATCATTCGGTTTCATCCACGCGTAGCTAGTTTGTTTCGAAACAGCATTTCTAATCTTTTTAATGAAGATACACATGCAAAATAATTACCTTATGCATGAAAGCGATTTTTCTAGTTCTAGCTTCAACCAGAGATAATATATAGAACGATTGGAAACCCACCTACGCAACACCCATTAACGCGGATAGGGCTAGCTAGGGCTATATATTATCTCTGCCTCAACGGCTGAAAACGAATCAACTGATAAATTTTAGTACTGCATAGCAGGACGGATTCAGGATTTCGGGGCCAGGGTGGGTGTTATGCGACAGGCAAGGATACCTGGGTACGCCTCCCCCCAGCACTGATGTCCGGATATGGGCCATCGGGGTCTGGGGCTCCGCCCTAGCTGCTGTGCAACTTTTTCACTTTTAAAAACAGCATAGTTATCACAGGAAAAAAACGCGTGGAATCATTTTCGAATCATTACGTGATATCATGTTCAATCACACAGTGATTTTACAGAGGATTTTAAAAAATCCTTTATAAAATCAAAACGGCCTGATTCGACGCGTTTTTTCCCTGTGTATTGCGTACTAAGTAGCATGATAAAAATAAATACAATACAACAAGAAGTACTTGCTACGCTTCCCCCGATCCACTAGTCCAAGAATGCTGCCGTCTCATTTCGATCAAATCAAAGGTAAGACTTCAGGAATATCTTTCGTAATTGATGGATTCAGAAAAGTCTTGATAAGCTTCAATTCTGAAAAGCTTCGTTCTGCAACGGTGCAACTCAGCAACTGTAGTGGAAGCTGTCAATAAAATGCGCACCGTACATATACTGTGACGATGTAGTCCATTTTTATATGGGTGTTCCGTTGGGCCGATTCGCCGGGCCTTTAACACACGCGCATGAGCACGCTGCTTTACTGTTGTACATATCCATCTGCGCCCCGGTTAACCCGGCGTTGCATCAACCTTATATCCAACCAGGCAGGTTGAGCGCATTTCACTTGTGCTGTTCTCTATTAGGTAACTAGAAACGTCTATAGGTACCGTCAAATGCGTTTGAAACTGCTCCAGAAAAAAATGTACTCGGCAGCTTTCGAACATCGATATAAACGGGTGACCGCGTCAGTTAAAATCAATACAAGTGTAGCGCATGCGCAATGTATAGCCGCTTTGTGTGTAGACATGCGCAGTGAGTCCATCACTGTGCTTATAATGCTGTGCTAATTTGTACAATATAGATTCCGCTATCATTAAATCATTGGCTGCTACAATTGGTGTCAGAAGTGGGATTTTGCGCTAGCCGAAACACCGAATGGCTAAAAAGGAGGGCGAGCCTCACGTCCCGCCTGAAAAGGAAGGCAGGAAGCTGTTCGTTTCAGCGCTAGGTCACCACCGCGGTTTGCGAAAGGCTCCGACTTCAACCTCTGGGTTCAAAGACTGGAACTTTACTTCAAGGAAGCCGACGTTCCAGCGGAAAAAAGAGACGAAGAACTGGTGTCGCTTCTTGAAGACGATGCCTTCAGGATAGTAAGCCAATTGGGTTTTGTTGGCGGTGATGGGGTAGAATATGACTCGGTGAAGACGTGCTTAAAGGAGCAGTTTGCACCCAGAGGAGTCGAACTTGAGTGGCAGCGTAAGCTTCATTCAGCCAATCAAGAGAGGCAGGAGACTCTGTTGGAGTTTTCGGGGCGGCTTCGGATGCTAGTGGACAAGGCTTACTCGTCGTGGTCTGCAGACAGACGACTGGAAATGGCGCGTCAGCAATTTGTTCATGGTGTTTCCTCTCCCTCTATACAGATGAGGCTTTTGAAAAAGGGGCCCGGGACCCTAGAGGCTGCACTGGAACTGGCTAGACAGTGGGAGTCAGCCGAATTAGCTCAACGAAGCCTCCGCGGGGAGAAGCAGGTGCAAGGTAGTTTAGCTACTTCAGAGGAGCAGCCGCAGCAGCCTCTATTGATGCAAGGTGCACAGTCTACAGTGGAAGAGTTAGCATTGCAGGTTCAACAGTTGTCCCAGCAGTTAAGTAAGCTGCAGGCCGGACGAGAAGCTGGGGAAAATAAAAGCAGTCCAAGAAGGGCCATTGTCTATTGGAATTGCAAGAAAACGGGTCATGTTCGGCGCAACTGCCCTCAGCGGCAGGAGCGGTCAAGCGATGGCAGGAAGGACAGGTCAGTGAAGTATACATCAGCCGTGGCATGCACGTTAACACTGCAGGGTATGGTGGAGAGGCGGCCTACTCGTATGTTGGTTGATACGGGATCTTCAGTTACCCTGTTGCATGAAAGAGTGTGGAATGATATTGCGGGTGGCAAAAAGCTCAACGCGTCGCAATGCCCAGTAATGGCTGTCAATGGGGAATCCCTCAGCCTATGTGGACAAACAAAGGTTGACCTTAAGGTGGGCAGACATGTTAGAAACCATACTGTCCTTGTAGTACAGGGTATGGCACAAGAGTGCTTGCTGGGAACAGATTTCTTGGAACAATACCAATGTGTTATAGATGTAAGGGGGAGGACAATGGTAATGGAGGGAGAGACAATACCATTAGACAGGATGTCTGGGCGGTGCATGGCGACCTGTCATGTTTTTGTCCAGGAGACGACTGTCATTCCACCTTATCATGAGGTGCGATTACAGGTTCAGCTGGAAGATGAGAACACAAATGGGGATTATGTGGGATTGTTTCAGCCAAAAACGGAGATGTCTACTCATCATGGTCTTCTATTTGCCTGTTCTGTGTCCCCTGTCCATAATGGCAAGGCAGTCGTTCAGCTTGTGAACCCGTCTTCTGTTCCTGCCACCTTACACAGTCAGGAGAAGGTTGGTCAAGTGTCTCCACTGGAAGAACTGGATGGAGTTAATATGGTTGAGCCTGCACTGGACACCAACCCTCCAAGCAGATCTCCAAAAGTTGTTGGTAAAGCAGTGGAGGAACTTATGGGTGATGTATCTGGGTTGTCAAGGGAGGAGCATGCTAAACTTAAAAGAATTTTACATCAGTTCGCAGATGTCATTTCCATAGGTGACGGAGATTTAGGACATACTAATGTCCTACGGCACAAAATTGACACAGGAGACGCCCTTCCGGTACATCAACCAGCAAGAAGGCTTCCATTTAATCAGCGTGACATGGTTCAGAAGATGCTCCAAGGAATGCTTCATCAGGGAATTGTGGAACCATCAGGAGGAGCCTGGGCCTCCCCTATCGTCTTGGTAAAAAAGAAAGATGGTTCCTTCAATTTTTGTGTTGATTTTCGCCGCCTAAATAGTGTTACAAAAAAAGATGTTCACCCCCTTCCCAGGATCGATGACGCCTTGGACACTTTGGCTGGCTCTAAGTGGTTTTCAACTCTCGACTTAGCGAGTGGCTATTGGCAGGTCGAGATGGATCCAGCCGACCGAGAGAAAACCGCCTTCATCACTCCGTTCGGTCTGCATCAATTTCGAGTGATGCCATTTGGTTTGACAAATGCACCAAGCACCTTCCAGCGTTTAATGAGTATGATATTGGCAGGTCTTAGTTGGGTAACTTGTTTGGTGTATCTTGACGATATCATCATATTCAGTCAAACAGTCGAAGAACACTTGCAGCGGCTCACGGAGGTGCTTCGCAGGCAAAGGAGGCGGGGCTGAAGATAAAACCTAGCAAGTGTCATTTGCTGTGCAAGAGTGTGCGCTACCTAGGGTATGTTGTTTCAGAAGATGGTATTGCAGCAGATCCTGAAAAGATCAAATGTGTTAATAATTGGCCTACCCCCACTGATCATGAGAGTCTGCGGCAGTTTTTGGAGTTTGCCTCCTACTATCGCAAATTCATCCACCACTTTGCAGACATCGCTGTACCACTTCATGCATTAACGGAGAAAACGAAACCGTGGCTTTGGACTATGTTGTGTGACGAGGCATTTCGTACTCTGAAGGATAAGTTAGTTTCACCCCCTATCTTGTCTTTCCCTCAGTTTGACATGACCTTTGTGGTGGACGCTGACGCTAGCCAGGAAGGCATTGGGGCAGTACTGTCACATCAACACAATGGAAGGGTGATAGCATATGCCAGCAGAGTGCTTACCAAGACGGAGCGTCAATATTGTGCAACAAGACGTGAAATGTTACCTCTGGTATGGTCAGTACGCCAGTTTAGGGCATACCTGTGGGGGCGTAAGTTTATTGTCCGTACAGACCACAATGCCCTGCGTTGGTTACGTAACTTTAAAGACTCCCAGGGTCAGGTAGCACGGTGGCTTGAGATCTTGGCTGAATATGATTTTGATGTTGTTCATCAACCAGGTTTACAACATGGCAATGCCTATGCATTATCAAGACTTCAATGTAAGCAGTGCGGTATGCAAAGTGGTGGTGCTCCGTGTTTGTTCCACAATGCATGTGATGCTGACAGCTCTGTAGGGTTCTGCGGGGCAACACCGTTGTCTCAATTTGAGGTACAGTTAAGTGCTGAATTTTCTTTCTTACCACGGGGGGACATTCAGCAGGTAATTTCCTGGGTGAAGGGTATACGACGCCCACTCCAGCTGTTTGTCCATGTGAGGGCAGCTATACTCTGCAGACGCTGTGGGCACAGCACAAACATCTGGTGGTAAGGGACGAAGTCCTTTTTAGACAATGGGAAGATGTTCCAGGGAAAGGACGCAACAAACACCTACAGTTGGTAGTTCCTCGGAGTTGGGTGTCCACCGTCTTGCAGCAGCTTCATAACTCTCCCAGCGGTGGCCACTTTGGGATAGGTAAAACCTTGGAAAAAGTGCGTTCCAGGTTCTACTGGCCAGGTCAGCGACGGGATATTGAAGATTGGTGTCGAGCCTGTGAGCAGTGTGCAGAAAGAAAGTCGCCTGCACGACCAAATCGCGCCCCAATGCAGACTGTTTTGTCGGGTGGACCGTTCCAGCGGGTGGCAATGGATATTCTAGGACCCCTTCCAGTAACAAAGAGAGGTCACAAATATGTTCTTGTATTGGGTGACTATTTCAAAAAATGGGTGGAGGCTTTCCCAATGCCTAATATGGAAGCTAGTACGGTTGCTAATCGGAAGTTTCGTTAGAAACTTCCATATAGGATTTGACCCCGACTATGAATGTCATTAAAAAAACGCGACCCGTCTGTAACAACACTCCCGACGATCGGATCGTATAGCTTGTTTTAGCAATCGATCTAGAAGTCAAAAATGAGTAGTTTCGTTTTTGTGACATGTCGCTGAACCGCGTGGTTGTTGAGAACAAGAGTGTACTGCCCGTCCTCGTACCCAGTCTCGGAACAAGGGGCGGGTCGTCTTCTTCTTCTCCTCCTTCTTCTTGGCAACGCATAACTCATGACAGGAACATTTCTAAGCGATGAAAATTTCACCAATAGCTTCAGAATCGGCTGGAGGACTCGCTTTTATATAATATAATACTTTGATAAACAATCGACTATCAGCCTCCTATGTCTTGTATAATTTAATTACGGTATCTAAAGATAAACGGGGATGACAGGATGACAGGTGGGCGAACCAGCTTCTCCACATCACATCAATGATACCGTCGGGTAGTCTGGGGACCCTAGCATGATGTAGGGTCTGGAACCACGCTTATACCAAACTTGGTTAGAACGCGCACTCTCACGTGAACCGAATCAACACCAAATCACACTAATCTGTACGTGTAGAAGACAAGCTGTCACAGCATGAGCGCTAGCATCTCTGAACCCGGGACGATCGGCGCCTCTATAGCTTCTCCACGTGCACCCACAGTCCCGGTAGGATGCTGAAGACGTGTTAGATTTTTTTTTTTTTTTTTACATGTGCTTGATCGTCCATACAGATCGTCCCGGGTTCAGAGATGCTAGCGCTCATGCTGACAGCTTGTTCTCTACACGTATACTGGTTCCAGACCCTACATCATGCTAGGGTCCCCAGACTAGATCATCACGTCCCCAGACCCAACTATTTTGCAGGATATGTCAGCGTAGTGGTTAGTCTCGTACCCAGACGTATAATGGTATAAACGTCTGGGTACGAGACTACGCAATCGCCTGTGAAACATTGGGTCTGGGGAAACATCATATCCTAGTAGTGACTTGTCATGATCATGTCATGTCATGATCATGTTGACGAGTAGTGGAGTGAATCGTCCAGAGAACTTGTCCCTATTTAAGTATATCTGGATTGAAAGAAATGAAAAGGGAGAAGCAGCCATACAACAGTCATTGGGTTACTTGGGTATGAAAAAAAATTAAGAAAACAAGTAAATAAAAACATTCTCTACGAGAAAGTTGGTGGAATATAGGATTTGATTATGACATTGGTGGTGTAAAAAGCAAGGAAACAAGGTCTTATCAGAAGGGAAAATGTCATAGTCCTATATTTAGCACATTTCTAGGGCATGTGTTGTTTGTGTGCTAAATATAGGACTATGACATTTTCCCTTCTGATAAGACCTTGTTTCCTTGCTTTTTACACCACCAATGTCATAATCAAATCCTATATCCCACCAACTTTCTCGTAGAGAATGTTTTTATTTACTTGTTTGTTTGTAGCTCATTTTGTCTGCAGATTTGGAGCGCCGGATGCTCTGCACACAGATCAAGGCAGAAATTTTGAGTCGGTTCTATTAAAGGAAGTGTGTCAGCTGCTAGGGGTATGCAAGACAAGAACCACGCCCTATCATCCGCAGTCAGACGATTTTGTCGAGCGATTTAACCGAACCTTGCTCAATCTTCTCAGCATTGTTTCAAGGAGTGATGAGCAGAACTGGGACCTCTGCTTGCCTACAGTCATGTTAGCCTATCGCACGAGTGTGCAGGAGTCGACGGGATGTACACCATATTATCTTCTCTTTGGACGGGAGGCCCGCCTTCCTGTTGACGTGATGTTTGGGTTGCCCCCTTCTGTTCCTTTACAGCAGGTAAACCAATATAGTAAAGACCTGAGAGCTCGTTTGGATACTGCCTATAAGATGGTGAGAGAACGCTTAGGTTTTAGACAATGTCGTCAGAAAGCTGTGTATGACAAAAGAAAGGTGGGCGGGGCATACGGGGTGGGTGAATGGGTGTGGTTACATTGTCCTGCAGTTCCCCGGGGGAAATCTCCAAAACTGCACTCTTATTGGAAGGGTCCCTACAAAATTATTAAGGTGTTGGGTAATGTATTGTATACCTGATACAACACAGGGACTCCAGTCGCAAGAAAACAGTGGTTCACTTTGACAGGTTAAAACCATGCGCAAGAAGGGCAGATCAAGAAAAGTTGGAGCAGCAACCGGTACCAGTTCAGACTGATCCACAGGACACTTCCCGGCTGGATGATGAGGAGGAAAATTGGATAGATGTTTCTACACAAGAGGACAATGCTGAACGAGAGCAACCTGCACCACTGGATGAAGAACAAGGAGAGGGAGATCCACAGAGGGATCAGCAAGAACAGCAGCAAGTGGAGCAGCTACAACTGCTTCAAAGGTCGGCCAGATCAAGACGGAAACCGGACAGATGTGGGAACAATATATATGATTGACAGCTATCCGGAAGGAGGGGGGGGGGTAGTGTAGCGCATGCGCAATGTATAGCCGCTTTGTGTGTAGACATGCGCAGTGAGTCCATCACTGTGCTTATAATGCTGTGCTAATTTGTACAATATAGATTCCGCTATCATTAAATCATTGGCTGCTACACAAGTACGTTACCATTCATGATGTGAAGCTAGGAACAAGTCATAAAAACATTCTCTATACGAGAAGGTTGGTGGTATAAAGGAATCAAAGGTGATGGTGGTGTAAAAAGCAAGGGAACAAGGTTTCTGATTGATAGGAAAAATGAAATAGACCTATATTAGCAACATGTTTAATGTGCTTGCTAATATAGGTCTATTTCATTTTTCCTTTTCAATCAGAAACCTTGCTCCCTTGCTTTTTACACCACCATCACCTTTGATTCCTATATACCACCAACCTTCTCGTATAGAGAATGTTTTTATGACTTGTTTCCTAAATTTTTCTGGTGGATTTGGTACTGTATTTAGTTCTTGAAACATATATACCCAGGTAGCAAAAACGTCAACTTGTGTGATCATGACATATTTATTTTTCAATCTGCAATTTTGATGAGGTGTACCATTATACTAGTCCCCAGCCTACCTCCATTGAGGACCAAAGGGTGGCAAAAGCGAAGCCATATAATACATAGGATAAAGGTACCCTAAGTAACCTGATCTCACGCTATTATCAGACAAACCGTGCACCGTAACAATTAACAAATTGACGTAAGCAACTTTGGCAGTGCATACTATACTATAAAGCGGAGAGAGACGCAGTATCTACCGCTGTAACTACAGAAACTATTCCTTCCATTTTAGCGATATACCATGCATGCTCATAATTTATGGATCCAACATTTATCAATGCTGTAACGTACCTTTGGGTGGTCGTTTTGTTGGTCCTTTCGGTACGCGCTTGACATGCACACGTTTGGCAGATCTGGCAGCATCTGCATGGATCGTTCCACATTTAGATGCTCGAATTGTCCTTGAGATTGCATGGTATTAATAATTAAAACCATCGAATTTAATAACGCTGGTTAATTTATACCGGTGCGTCATGACCATTGTGATAGCTGATGTAATGTGCTATTTGTAGATCAACACCAAATAAAGAACTACTCGCTTTATTTAATTGCCCGATCGGTTATGCGTCTAACAGACACCCAAAGATAACCTGCGGACGCATCTTGAAGCGATTGGTACACTTGGCGTGCGTTACATACGTTCCTGTCGTGAGTTATACTATCCCGAAGGAAGAAGAATAAGAATAAGAAGAAGCCGACGGAGGAGAAATTTTAGGTGGGACTGGGTACGGACGATGGGGACGAGTATTTTTGTTCTCTAGAAGTACACCGTCTTATGACAGATACAGCGCAGAGATGTTCTCTTTTTTGATATCGCTCGATTGCCACTAAGCGAAGTGACCCGATTCTTAAATGTCCCGCTAGACGTGAGTGACATTTTTATAATGACTTCATGATACTGCAGGATTCCTATATGGAACCTACTCGCGTAGGTTCCGATAGCGCCAAACGTCCTATAAAGAGTTGGGCTATCGGAAATTCGGAATATGTATTTTGTTACGTAAAACAAACATTTTCCGACTAATTTTCTAAAAAAGCAGTTGGACAAAAAAAAAACATTCGATTCTCGCGGAACCGGTGTTAAAAATGTCCTTTTAACAATGACCATACGACATCGTAATGTCATAACTTTAAGCGATTATCATCTTAAGTACCGTTGGGTTTGGCACGAAACTACCGCGAGGTCAAGCCGTAGACATTGGATTTTACAATTACTGCAATACTAAAATATGAACGATGATTGAACTAGCTTTAATTTTGCATGACTTCTAAATAAAGCATCATAGTATCTAGAACTGATAATGTAGCTATCAATCCGTACGCATGTATCACTTACTACATTTATGTTGACAGTCGTATTGTCCTGCGGTAGAAATGGAAACTGGACCGTGGTAACACGTGGAAAAATTAATGGCGGTGCTGTGGATGTTGTAAAGATAAAATGTTTCACTGCAGTAGTAACAAACGTACAACAAACGGACAAGTATGCTATTTATGTCATGTAGACAATTCAGTTAAATGCCTGTTGAGGTCATGTGCATCCAAACATATTTGCCCCTTGTGAGCCTATGTGACACAACCTATCGCACTACTATACGATATGCGATATTTTACGGGAATTTGAATAAAAATGCATATACATGAATAGATACAAGTGCCAGAATTTACATGATGAAAATGCAACACGATTTATGTGTTAGTCAATTCGCTTCTCCCCATCTCCATCCACATATGGTGACACCTAGCAAGGGTTTGACAAGTGGTGGGCTCGGTCCCCGAACCCCCATGACAAGCCGCCAAGAACCGCTACTGGAAGTGGGCAGGAAACCACGCCTGTGAACTGTTATGAGCAGTGTGAAGTGGTGAGAAAGGTGGGGACGTGAGGTAGAGGGAAAGTGGGGGTGTGAGGTGAAAGAAAATGTGACAACTCAAAGGGAAAGGTGAGGGTCGTGGTGATGGAGGGAAAGGCAAGGGTGTGACTTCTGAGTGCAAGATATGAGGAGATACACGCTGGAAAATGGCAGGAGCAGATGCTAATCCGAATTGGAACTAAACAAGTAAATAAAAAATTTCTCTCTGAGAAAGTTGGTGGGATATAGGTTTTGCAGGCAAATAGTATACTGGTGTAAAAAGCAAGGAAACAAGTTTTATCAGATCAAGAAGGGAAAATGTAATAGTCCTATATTTAGCACACTTTGACTAAGGCATATGTTGTTTCTGTGCTAAATATAGGACTATTACATTTTCCTTTCTGATAAAACTTGTTTCCTTGCTTTTTACACCTGTATACTATTTGCCTGCAAAACCTATATCCCACCAACTTTCTCAGAGTGAATGTTTTTATTTACTTGTTTCCTTAATTTTTTTAAACACCCAAATAGGTACTTTTGCTTAATTAGACTTGATAAGACCGTATGTAGGCTTTTAGGCTTTTGTGTATCAAAGCCTAAAAGCGAGTCTTCCAGCAAATTCTAAAGCTATTGGTGCAATTTTCATTGCTTAAAAGTGTTCCTGTCCCGAGTTATGAGTTCCCAAGAAGAAGAAGCAGAAGCTGAAGCAGGAGACCGCCCATTATTTTCAGTATTTTTCGTTCTCAACAACCACGCGGTTCTACGACGTGAAACAAAAAAAAACTACTCAGTTTTGACTTCTAGATCGATTGCCCCAACAAGTGATCGTCGGGAGCGACGCTACGGTATGGTCGCGGGATTATAATTAAATTCATAGTCGGGGTCAAAACCTATATGGAAGTCTCTAGCCAGACTTCCGATAGACCTTTGTGAGTGTTGATTGTGAGACTCTCCTTGGATTTCTTTTCCACCATCAGATGCAAATAAGCATAGGCTAGGTCCAGTTTAGTGAAAACTTGTTCTCTGGCAGGTGTGATGCAAACAGGTAATCAACTAGTGGTAAAGTTAGGTAGCGAGTCTTTGGGGGGGGGGGGGATTTAAACCACCCCTCCCAGCCCTTCAGTAGAAGAAGAAAAGAAGAGCAAATACAATGATGCAGCAGAAGCACAGCGTGCTTCATTTACACCACTAGTTGTGTCCATTGATGGAGTTTTGGGCCGAGAAGCAGAATGTTTCATACAACTCCTTGCTGACAAAATAGCTCAAAAATGGAAAAAACCTATGCTGAAGTTGCAGGATGGATACAAGCCAGGCTGTCCTTTGCCATTCTGAGGGCTACCAATGTATGTCTTCGAGGATCTAAAACCAAATGGAGAAGTGGAACAGGATTTCATGATGGAGCTGGACTACCAGACCTTACATTTACATGTTGAGATGTTTGTCTGTGTGTGTGTGTGTGTGTGTGTGTGTGTGTGTGTGTGTGTGTGTGTGTGTGTGTGTGTGTGTGTGTGTGTGTGTGTGTGTGTGTGTGTGTGTGTGTGTGTGTGTGTGTGTGTGTGTGTGTGTGTGTGTGTGTGTGTGTGTGTGTGTGTGTGTGTGTGTGTGTGTGTGTGTGTGTGCATAAATGTGTGTTTGTGTGTTTATCTACATACTGTTATCTTTGTATGTAAGTATATATGTATGGATGGATGGATGGATGGATGGATGGATGGATGGATGGATGGATGGATGGATGGATGGATGGATGGACGGACGGACGGACGGACGGACGGACGGACGGACGGACGGACGGACGGACGGACGGACGGACGGACGGACGGACGGACGGATGCATGCATGCATGCATGTATGTATGTATGTATGTATGTATGTATGTATGTATGTATGTATGTATGTATGTATGTATGTATGTATGTATGTATGTATGTATGTATGTATGTATGTATGTATGTATGTATGTATATGTATACATGTTGTACCCATCTCATAGTACTATCATATCATGCACTATTCCTACTTTTTTAAAAATTCGGTAATATTATTCATAGCAGGAAATTAGGCAATCTGCATTGATAGTTATGAATAAATCATTTTAACCCCCCCCCCCTCTTTAAATGCCACGCCCCCTTTGTACGTCCGCTCCTATTAAAAGGTACTCTTCCGCGTTATTATACTGGTTTTTTGTAACTCTAAAGTCTCCATAGATTCGTAACGACAGGAATCACCAGTGCTGCCCAGTCCGAAAATTGGGCTAGTGAGATTTCATTCTCTCTGTGCAACTCCTTTTCTACACTTGCTTTCCAGAGCCAAGGGCAGGGGTCACGTTGTGTAGAACTGCTGATGAGTTGCTGGATCCATGTATAGCTTTGCTGTGACTCCCTTGATTCTGCCAAATTCATCCCTGAAACGAGTGTTGGTCACGCACCTTTTCACGTTTCATGCAGATTAGATGTATCTTTGACTTTGTCGAGTTGATTCCAGGCACTTGACTTATAATGATATCTCGACCAAGTAAGCTTGGGCCATCACTAGCAGACACTATCATTCTGAGCTTCTCCTTCTGATCCTGGTAGCCTGCAACTACATCTATCGCTTCTATCACCTTGATTGCTTCACTTGTATATGAAGAAAGCTTGACCGCAGCACGCGCAAGGGTTGGCCTTTAGTCTTTCCTTCTCCAGTAAAGCTTGAAAGTTCTCTCAGCGATGAATGAAATTGATGCCCTTATGTCAATTTGCATTTCTAACGCCTTCCCATCGACAAACACTGACACCACGAAGGGATCAACGTTCTGTCCACGATCCTTAGAAACGTTGGTACAAACCTTACGTGACTTTGAATTGCCGCCGTCTTTCCGTTGCTTCGTAAATGTGCTCTTTTTCCCAAAGGTATGCCGGACATTCTGATTCTTTGTGCCGACAGTCCGGTGCACGATGCTTGCCACATATAAACATATAACATGGAGGGAACTCCTCGATGTCGCTGTGTCTTTTGAAGTACATGTACTGAGTTCACGGTTGGTTTCGGCTTTGGGCTCTACTTCAATTAGGGTCAACTATCGGTAAAACTTTGAGCCTATCGGTAATTAAACACCTCTCGTCAAATATTTACCTACGAAAAGCTTACCAATACGCTTTCTTACTAAATGGTAATGATTACCGCTAGGAGGGCGTGTCGAAAGACTATTAGTCACTCCCATCTTTTCTATCATGCAAATCTATTACTACATTTTCCAACCTACTTATTGCGTATACGTCTATGATAATTTCTGTACGGTTGTCATCTATAGTATAATCTGGCATTCGTGATCCAGTACGTTGTACCGCTAGACCTATAATATCCTCCGGAATACCCTGGTGTTTTGGCAAGGAAGCTGCAATTGCAACTTGATCATCTGAGACCTTTGCCTTTTTGGATGACGAAGCTATGCCTGTGATGTTTCTTCAGCTACAAGTAAAGAAAAACATTCTTTAACGAGAAAGGTGGTGGGATATAGGAATTGAAGGCAAAGGTGGTGTAAAAGGAAGCGAACAAGGTACTGGGAAAAGAAAAATGAGACAAAAATCCTAAACTTAGCACTCTATTTGGTTCTGTCACATTTACATGTGCTAAATATAGGAATTTTTCTCATTTTTCTTCTTGTTACCTTCCTTTTTACACCACCTTGCCTCCAATTCCTATATCCCACCAACTTTTCTCGTTAATTTTATTGTCGATGATATCTGCGAATACTGGCAAGTGCTCACTAGTTGTAGTTATGATGTAGCCTCTTTAATGGAAGATTGTGCACTTATGCAGTCCCCCCCCCCCCCCCCGACCTTCTCCCAAGTCACGAGCAGACGCCCGCTTCTGTTAAAGATCAGCATTGTACCGAAGCGGGAGGACTCGACCATTTAGATTTTGGAGGTATTACTCTCGTCATTTCGCTCTCCTCTTTGGTTGACGTGAAGGCATTTTGAAAAAAAAAAAAAAACTTCTCTAGCCAAAAGTGGTGCAAACTGCGATCAAACGAAATTCCCACCTGTTATAACACTGCACAATTCTAATAATACGTGAATATTGCCATGGAACGTTTGAGCACTCCGCATTACGTAATGAGTAAGTATGTCAGTTTCATGCTTTATTCATATACCCGATACCTGAAGATGTCCCAAGTGCCGTGTGAACTCTCCGTAATTGCAGCGGAATGAGTATTAGTACAGTTCCTTGCTCTGAAGCTACTGTGACTATATCAACATGCAATGCACAAAATTCCCTCAAAGTAATTATTAATTACACAAATTCGGTTAATTTTGACCACTGTCATGAAAATGAGTAAGAAAGTTGATTTTGTTATTCAGTGAGAAATTCTCTTACATGCAGAGCTGTAATGAATGAATAAGAAAGTGTCTTCCCGGTTGCTTAACGGTATTGAATAACCGGTAAGCGGTAAGGATTTGGCTTTTCGGTAGTTGACCCTACTTTCAATGTGTGTACTGATACGGCCGCGCTTGAACCTGCTGCTGCAAGTCCTCTATGTTGCGATTTGCCGACAAAAGTGCTTGGGCAATATACTGAGCCTTTT
The DNA here is from genome assembly GCA_963681505.1 of Eunapius fragilis. NCBI lineage: Eukaryota > Metazoa > Porifera > Demospongiae > Spongillida > Spongillidae > Eunapius > Eunapius fragilis. The sequence goes on along the minus strand of OY811975.1, from coordinate 8,261,446 downwards.
TAAACGTTAGCCTGTGGCATAGCATCTCCTCCAAGGAGGCTCCAACGTCACAATGCATTGAAGTTGCCGAAGTTCCGACACAAATGTTGCCACGTTCTCACAGTTTTGTCTCGTCCTGAAGTTGAATTTCAATCGCTGAATATTCATTTTGAATTCGGGTTGAAGTCATTTGCAGCAGTGCCGCTAAGTCCCCGTAGGACCTTTTCTTCTCTGCACTGAATAAAGTACTGCTTCAACATCTCAATATTAGCCGTCCAGTCTTCTGTCCGCTGTCAAACTTTTCGATGGTCCGGTGCCTCGACATGTCATTTCTTTGGATCCATTTCTTTCTCTATCGGATTCCGACTCGTCGCCAATTTATGTTGTAACCAACTATCTGGGTCCCGCGAGGTAGTCAAATGCCAAACAATAGTAATGGCGGTATCTGATCTCGATAAGAGGTCGGGATACTACTGGTTCCGCCAGCCATATCGGTCGCACTGCCTAGTCTAACCACTAGGATTAACAAATATATCACAGCATGAAAGTTTGGATTTACAATATATTTACTACTGTTCAAATGTGGTGCAAATGTGTATGTAAATATTGTATATGTGACATTTCCGCTATAGTAAATGAATCCTTTATATTTACTATTGTGTTGATGTCACACATACAATATTTACTAACACATTTGTACCATATTTGATCTGTAGTAAATATATTGTAAAACCAAATTCTCATGCAGTGTATGTGCATGAATGATTGCAAAAATGAATGAGGTTCTTATCTGATGTGTGCGTGTGCGCGTGTGTGCGTTTGTGTGTGTGTGTGTGTGTGTGTGTGTGTGTGTGTGTGTATGTGTGTGCTTTGGCTTTACTATTTAACACCACATGCAGGCCTGTGCATGTGGTACTAAACACCTGGATGGAGTGCATGCTGTAGTGTTATTGAATTTTTTGTGTCTTACACTCCTAGCTTAATCAAATTTAATTAATGGCTGCAATAATTTCATATAGCTACTCTGAAGGTGTAAATGGAAGGAAACAATAAGAGAAAATGTTGTACACTAAGTCCTGTATTCCGCAGAAAAGCATTATGTCCTATAGATGTTAACTACTTCATTTTCTCTTATTATTCGACTCTTGTTTCCTTCTGTAACAGAGCATGAAATGTACTAGGGACGAGCACGCATGTGTGAGGGGCTTTTTAAGTGTGTGTTTGTAAGGTTGTAGGTGTTGACTGTTGTGTACATTTTATTATTACATTGGCGTAGTCGACAGCATGGCTACAGAAGAAAAGGGAACCGACCGAGGAAGTAAGCGTGGGCCCGTGATTCAGTCTGCGGAGTTCTCTGGATAGGGCGATTAAGGTCCATGTACTTTTCCACAATTTAATTTCTCGTATTTCTATTTATACAAGAAGGGCAATTTCGGCTCAATTGGCAATGTTTCACGTGATGGAGTTGTATTTGTGATCTAAATCTAGCGCGTCGCAACATAGTGATTAAGTATCGTTGTCTTCATTAATATAGTGAACAGTGCTCAATCCGAAGCAGAATAATCGTCTGGAAGCAGTCCCGACCTGTCTCGAATCACCGGAAACTACCCCTCGCACGGAACTCGTACACCATGTAGGCAGAGACAATTATTATCTCTGATGCAGGCATATACGTGCGTATGAATATAGCGGTAAAATTGCATCCTTAGTGTATTCATACCATGTCGAAGCGCCAACAGCATATTTCTTGTGGTGTGTTCGTGCGTGTGCGTATACGTGTGTGCTTGTGCGTGTGTACATGTGCGCATGTGTACTTTATAGAGTTTTTACCATAATCCCCCTCCTCCCCTCTAAAAAATATTACATTGTTAACAGTCTGTTAAAGGGTATACATACACGTGTGCATATGAGATGCAAAACTACATGGCTACATCCATGAATGGACAAGTTAATGTGAAAGCATGGTAAACACCAGTACTATGTTGGATGCACAAGATCATACATATTCGTCCATGTCCATGCGAGCGAGCTTTCTCACTTCAACAAATACACGTGGCTTATGGAATTCACGTGGCGAGTCATATATACATGTATCTAGGAGGAGTCATTTCCACATCAGGCGTAAATGACCAGGGGAGTCAATTTATGCCTGGGAGTCATTTATGCCTCTGACACCGGCAGCAGTATAAGCACAGGTAGGTATCGATGCAAGGTACAAAAAGTTTTTACTTACTCTGCTAAGTGCCTTAATCAACACTTTTATTGTAAGATTGTCAAATTTTCCCATAGAGAATGTATGGGAGGGAACCATCTTTTCATTCGCATCCTAAAGCCATACTGATGTATGTATAAATGAGTTGAAACTTATTTTAGAAAGAGGATGCATCAGTACTATGGTGCATCTATACTATGACTTACTCTGCTAAGTGCCTTAATCAACACCTTGATCGTAAGATAGTCAAATAGCACTCTTGAACACAATGCGTATATATAGGAACATCTTTTTCTAGCCTCCTTGGAGTATGTCAAGGATCTGTTCATAGGCCTTCATTGTTTCTGTTGTATACATTGATGACCTAATGACCTTCCTGATAATGTTTTGTTTTCTGCTTATATCATAATGTTTGCTCATGACGCCAAAGTTTATCTTTCTTATGCAGATCATTAACCATACCATTTGAGAAATTCTTGCACAATTTCTGTTCCTGGTCGCAACTTACCGTAGCTTACAATAAGTGATCCATTCCGCTAATTGGTTGTCAAAGTAGTGATGTCACACAGTACTCACATTCAGGAATTTGCATCACCTATATGAGTTATAGCTTGGTTCAGATCTTAAACGCAGTTCACACTGTCAAAAGATTCCATGCTATCAACACGAACTCTCTACTATTGAAAGGCTTCCGTTCTACAGATGAAGCTCTCCTTGCGCATTTATAAAACATCCGTGCATCCACTACCAGCTACTTTGGTGGGATTTTGAACTATTTGATTCAACTACATGTTGTAATGGTACTTATTGGACCACGACACTGGTCTCGCTGTTACCCAGCACCATATATGTTGACAGAGCATTGACAGGCACTTGAACAGTCCGAATCGCTGCAACAGCCCGTAATGCTCATAGGCATATATTAATGCGTTTCGGTAGAATGAGTATTGAAGAACCATGAATCTTCCGATTCGTACATCCCGCGGAGCACAACGCATAACCATTCTCTTTGTCTATAAATAAGCACTGTAGTATTCAAGTTTGGAACCCGTGGCTCCACAAAGATATTCAATGTATTGAACGGGTTGATTACTCGAGGTTTATGAACGACGCCTTTATGTTTCTTTTTTGCATCACTGAGGGAGGGTTATCAGTTCAAATCTTGGAAAACGTTCCATATAAGCTTATATAGTGTGTAACAAGAAATGTGATCTAGGCGCGTGCTTTAATGAGACACTGCAAAACTTTTGTGGAGTGCTTGTCTAGATACATGTCAGGTGTACTGCATTTTACTCATGTATGCCGTAAGGCTACTATTCCAATCATCATTGGCGTTATGTAAATGCAAGCATAGCGAAAGGACGTTTTATTAGTATACTGAGATAATTGGGCAATTCGGCGCAATTATCATTATTATTATTATTATAAACGATGCGAATAGGCCAGTCGGAAACTGTGCCAACTATATACAAAGCGCAGTTTCATGGTGACTGTCGGTCATTTCTACCGCGCATCAATTTTCGCGTATAATGTATGAACTATATAATCCGTATGAACGAAAAATAGAGAGCTGATAATGTCTAATCTACCTTCGTCCCATATATAGGACAATTGTCGTATATATCGGACATTTTCCACAAGTATAATGTGTGTAAGTCAAACATTTTGTCAGTAGTGGATTTATCTAAACATCCAAAATTTATACATGGCAAACAATGATCCAGATAGGACAACACGCGGGTAGATTAGAAATTAAAACTTCTATATGCTCACTTGTTATTGACGATTCAAACGGGCAATAACATATGCAATACAATTACATGGGTTTACGCTCTTACTTCCAGGTATCTTAATTTCTGCAGTGGCCGTAGCTGGATTACCCTGACATAGTGCGGCTACAGTTGCCTTATACTGATTGCATGGATCTGGAGTGTTCATGATCAGCTGAGTTGCCCTCACTGTTTTGTTATACACACTGGTTCCATTTCCATTCCTAACCTGCACAACGTATGAATATAAAGAAGCAAACTGCTCTTCTATTGATGGTGTCCAGGAAAGCTGAAAAGAATCACTGTCAATGGAAGTGACGGTCAGGTTGATTGGGGAACCTAATTAGATGGAAGCTACATAAATATAAGGAACATAATACTTTGGTATTAACCTTGTACTCTTAGAAAGGCAAATGCAGACTCATTAAGTAGGGTATAACAAGTGACTAATGCTGTATATGAAGCAAGAAGAGTTAACGTTGAATTTGCTCCTGGTCTTGACATGAGTAGATATGTCATCGGAGAAACTTTAGTATGACGTATTGCGTCTTCTCCGTTGATCAGCCAATAAATCCGAACCGATTCGTTACTTGTGCAAACGAAAGTGGCACTTGAATTCCAGCATGTTGTCATGTCGGTGGCATTAATTGTTATGTAACATGACCCTAAGAGGTAAATAATTGGCAATGTAACTGCACTTATGGTATATATGCATGCAATGGCGTATGCATGTCTCTGTTTATACGTAAACCAACCAAATGGTAGAAGCAACCAAATTAATTGAATACACCAACACCTGCAATAAAATAGTAGAACATGTGTTAGAATATTGTTTTTCCCATTGATATAACTAGGTCGAAGCTTATAGGGTTCAAGACCGTCATATTAGCGTACAAATCACTGTAATTTCGGGGGTCCTGTTCATCTAACTGTTACGCTGTACAGATTTTGTGCATGGTTTCCAGCACGATTTGCACAAAATAATTCACCCGACCAGATATCATTCGAATCGAGCAGAAAATGGCTTTGCACGCAATTTCCACATCTATATTTGTATATCTGGGTAACTGATTAAAGAACAAATCAATAGCGACAGGACCTTATATGTATTTTAGGGTCCTGTTCCAGCCATTTGACCGTTCTTACCTCAAGATGTCACTGTTTGTAGCCCTTGGGTGCAAGATACCAAATTATAGCTTCGCATGTAAAAATGATATGGCATACAGTATTGTAGATGTAGCATTAAATCCATCATCAATTTCATTTGAATGCTATAAATATCAATCCACAAGGGTATTGATTTCGTTGAACGTTCCATGCATATATTTCATTAACTTGAGTTAACCAAGAATGTCCCGACAATTGTATAGTACAGACAATTCAAGAAATATAGAAGCATGCATGCATATTTTGAATAGATTTAGCTATTTTCTCTTAAGTGTAATACAAATCTTCTCAATTTTAATATAGTGTCGGGAATGGCATGTTTTTAACGATACATGTTCACGCACATACGCGTTTCGCGAGAAAGTTTGTGTAACTCAGACCATAAATTCACGTGCAACATTTGAGTCTCACAGCTCACTTGAAATGCAGAGAATCAAACCGGCACAAAGATGAGCAGAGCATTCTAAACATCGCCATTACATTAATACCAAACTAACTTTAAGCTATAATTCTTTTATACTTATATTGTTGTTCTGCTTTTCAATTATCTGACACAAACATCCTTGTCCAGAAATGTATACATCATCCAGGTATTACACCGATGTATACAATGATCTAGTCAATGAGAAGACATCGGTACCTTACCAAACGGACTTTTAAACTTTAATTCTCATGCAAAATTGTTTTCTGATCTCGAAGGCGAGCTAGTGGTTTCCATGCGGGCACATGCAATTAGTTTTGTCGCTAATTATATATGCATCCGTGGACACAAGCTCTGAAACAATACAAATTCAAGCATTCATACCAGGTATTGGATTATGTGCTAATAGGATACAAAAAAAGTTCCTGGTTCTATACAAGCAATTATACGCGATGGATTGTCTAGCTTTCAGAATTGGGATATAAGAACGAGTAGTAGAAGTATATAAGCATGGTTTCGCGGTTAATTGAGCATCAAACAAGAGATACAATTACATGCATGCATTTTTCCGATTCCAGCTACATGTGAAAACCGATATTTCCCAACGCCACAATTCTAGGTTGCTTAAGTATGTCAAGACAAAGTATAAAAAAGAAATTTTGGGACCAAAATCTGTTTACAAAAGAAATTATGAAACCCTCCAATCCCTAATCTGGAACTGGAATGTAGAATAAACTGCAAAATCAAATTTAACAAACAATTATTCAGTCAAGTATTATTATTTAACAAACAATTATTCAGTCACAGTAACATGATGTTGTATTCTCTGTCCTGTTTACTGTTTCCGTAACATCACCTACCACATGCATAATTAGACAACATGGAATTTCAAAACACAATACGCCGAGAATATATACAATACCACTTTCGTTGCTAGGGTTTGTGATAACGGTGGACGGATTCATAGTAATTGGGTACATGTGTGACAATGTAGCGGGCGTATAGTATCGTCCCCAGACCCACGTGAATGTCCACGAGGTAGGATTGGGTCCTCATAGTGCTAGCAAGTTAACACCTTAGGTGCTTAGCAGGCGTAAGACATGCACGCACATACATGTACCTGGAAGCTGTTGAAAGATCATTTATGGCAGCTGCAGCTTGAGAGGGAGAGCATACTAAAGTCTGTGGAACAATCGTGAATTATACTACCAAACGACTTATGTTGCACAGTTAACTCGCACTCCCTCGTTCCCCGCCGAGTTGAAGTCGACTACTTTACATGTAGAACGTGTTAACTACAGAGTTCAAGGAACGCCATGCCATGTGATTGCTGTCGTTTATACTACTGTACACTGACGGTCGGCAAGCCAGCCTATTTCAACACGTGATCGGAACCTACGCGAGTAGGTTCCATATAGGAATCCTGCAGTATCATGAAGTCATTAAAAAACGTCCCTCGCGTAGCCAAGAGTCGGGTCACTTCGCTCTTAGTGGCAATCGAGCAATATCAAACACTGTGCAAAAAATGTAGTATACGCTAGCGTATGTTTTTGCTTATATTTCGCGTATACCATCAATATACCAAGGGTAGTGTATATTTCGAGTATCCACCTGGTATATGTCAAGAATCCCCAGGTGACAAATATTCATTGTGCGTATTCTCGAATTATCACGAATACGCACACCGCAATGAATTATGCAACACATCCAAATCTAGATAACTTACATGTATAACTTTGATATTAATTTGAACCGCTGTATGTCTCCAATGAGAGTTCGAACGTAGAGCATTATGGACATAGGCGGCGTTTACCAGTTGAACTATAAGCGTCGGTACGTATCTATGATATTAATGATGCATGGTTTGGGCTTAACATGTGGTAAGGGAAGTGAGGGGGGACAGGAATGGCGGTGTGTTGGCAAGGGTTATGTGTTAAGACATGTGCCACGTGTGCAGTGCAGTGCTAGGTGGCAACACTTGCTATGTTGACGAATGCGTAATTGTATCTAACGGGTGATAGTTATATGTTGACCAGTGGATCATTGTGGATGGCAAGAAGCTTTGCTTTGGAGGCCATTTATTGCGCACTGGCACGTAATCACCACAACACATTAAGGCTCAGATGTCCCTGAGCTTTGCTTGAAGTGAGACCTTTCTACCTTAGAAGGGGTCATTGGAGGCACGTGACTTTGGTGGGCGTGGCACTTGATGGTGAGTGGGACAATTAAATATATTGCACACATTAAGGCCCAGATGTCCCTGAGCTTTGCTTGCAGTGAGACCTTTCTACCTTAGAAGGGGTCATTGGAGGCACGTGACTTTGGTGGGCGCGGCACTTGATGGTGAGTGGGACAATTAAATTTATTGCACACTGGCACGTAATCACCACCACACATTAAGGCCCAGATGTCCCTGAGCTTTGCTTGCAGTGAGACCTTTCTACCTTAGAAGGGGTCATTGGAGGCACGTGACTTTGGTGGGCGTGGCACTTGATAGTGAGTGGGACAATTAAATTTATTGCACACTGGCACGTAATCACCACCAAACATTAAGACCCAGGTGTCTCTAAGCTTTTATTGCAGTGAGACCTTTCCACCTTGAAGGGGTCATTGGAGTTACCTGACTTTGGTGGGCGTGGCACTTCATGGGTGAGTACTACAATTTAATTTATTGCACACTGGCACGTAATCACCACCAAACATTAAGACTCAGATGTCTCTAAGCTTTTCTTGCAGTGAGACCTTTCCACCTTGAAGGGTTCATTGGAGGCACGTGACTTTGGTGGGCGTGGCACTTGATGGGTGAGTGGGACAATTTAATTTATTGCACACTGGCACGTAATCACCACCAAACATTAAGACTCAGATGTCTCTAAGCTTTTCTTGCAGTGAGACCTTTCCACCTTGAAGGGTTCATTGGAGGCACGTGACTTTGGTGGGCGTGGCACTTGATGGGTGAGTGGGACAATTTAATTTATTGCACACTGGCACGTAATCACCACCAAACATTAAGACTCAGATGTCTCTAAGCTTTTCTTGCAGTGAGACCTTTCCACCTTGAAGGGGTCATTGGAGGCACCTGACTTTGGTGGGCGTGGCACTTGATGGGTGAGTACTACAATCTAATTTATTGCACACTGGCACGTAATCACCACCAAACATTAAGACCCAGATGTCTCTAAGCTTTTCTTGCAGTGAGACCTTTCCACCTTGAAGGGGTCATTGGAGGCACGTGACTTTAGTGGGCGTGGTACTTGATGGGTAAGTGGGACAATTTAATTTATTGCACACTGGCACGTAATCACCACCACACATTAAGGCCCAGATGTCCCTTATTAGGTAAGCTTTTCATGCTGTGGCTGTGAAACTTTTCCATGTCTCAAATATACAAACATTGAATTCATCAGTGTGAGTGTGTGTAAATTATTATACAACATCAGTTTTGTGACTTTGTAGATTGTCCTTTACCCCAATGGTCACTTACAATTATGTGACTATATCTCCCCCTTCCTCCCACTTTCTCTTTCTAACCCCTCCCTTTCTCTCCCACTTGTACTAGATATCACTGAAGGTCATAAGTAATATGGAACCTCGACAACAGACTACAGTACTTGCCATAAGACTGCACTCTTGTTGCCATGGCTACTTTGGCAAGGAAGCATTCTACATCACCACCACCATTGACACCAGACCATCATCATTGTACATCAGCACAGTCATGCATGTGTATATATGCACATATTGATAGACTCAGAACATGCATGAACGCATGCGTAACGTCCGCACTAGAGTTTTGTTTGTTAATTCCCTAAATGGTTGTTACCATCACATGATTCAGAGACATTACAATGCTACCTTCAACACTTGGAACAAAATGTATGTGGTGTGAACACCCCAGCAATTGGGGATGGTTCGCCATGCACCCACTTGTTTAAAACTATACACGGCACTCAGTTATTAATGCAATTCGGTTAGTAATTTCAATTGGAGCCAAGCACCACGTGGCACTCGTCGAGAGGAATATTCGAGAAAGAAAGAACTGTTGGTCTTGGTTGGTTGCTAAATGCGTAGATCGTAGTTGGCGGCTCTTCATCAGACAGATTAGTACAATACCCCCTTGCTGAGCATACGTAGTTGGCTTGGATCGGTAAGACTATTTCAAATTATGAGACGTATCGTAACTGCATTGTGTCGCGATCAGGTATTTCATCTTCCCACCATTATTATTTTCCGTAAAACGTGGATAGTACCCCAACCGGTGGTAAGTAATCGGTGGTAAGTAATCATCTCCTTTTTTTATTTTTCACGAGTCAAATTTAGAGGCGTCATGAAAATTAGCAAAGGCTAACAACTTCTGTTTGATAGAGCGGGTAAGAAATTGCGTTTTAACCCACTCTTGCTGCTTATCAGTGTCTGTTGTCAGTTTGAATTGAATACAATATGAAGAGCGGAGTTAGAGAAGTACCAGATTGCTCTGGAGTAAAAGGTAAAGGCTTCGTTTGTTATAACACCTATATATTCCCTGCAGCAGATCCAGCTGAGCGTGTCAAGCAATCCCGCCGTCAGTGTAGGCCTCTAGCTGTGGGCATTTGTATCGTATGGATGCTCTTTTTTTTTTTGGCTGTAGCTATGAGATATGGTGACAGTACAGGGAACTGAGGGAAGCAGTTTGAAGCCTACGCTCAACTACTTCCGCGCGTGTCGTTAGAAGAGGTTGCAATGGATTTCTGAGCAACTCGTAGCAACGGCGAGTTGGAGGGCCACTACAGGAGTATCTCCTTCTTGGATGGCTGAAGAGCTTCAACGTTGACTATTGATTGTATTGTTTCATTATTGATTTAAAAATTTGTACGTAATCAAGCTAGTATACAACGTACACAATCGGATGGTGTACCCAATACAGTATACGATCCACGTAGGTACTAGGTACAGCGAAGTGGTATCCGGAGACGTTAATTCGAGAATCCTCCATAACCTCACGTGATGTATTTGAGGATACTCGAAATATACGCAGTGCGAAATTGGTTCTATACGCAAAATATACCAGTGGGATACTTCGCGTATACGCACGCGTATATTCATGCGTATACTCGAAATATACGCAAAATATACAATAGCGTATATCCTATTTTTTGCACAGTGAAAAAGGAGAACTGTTCTGCGTTTTATCTGTGTCATAAGACGGTGAACTTTAAGAGAACAAAAAATACTCGTTCCCATCGTCCGTACCCAGTCCCACCTAAAATTTCTCCTCCGTCGTCGTCTTCTTCTTCCTTCGGGATAGCATAACTCACGACAGGAACGTTTGTAAAGCACGCCATGTGTACGAATCGTTTCAGGATGTGTCCGCATGTTATCATCAGGTGTCTGTTAGACTCCTAACTTATCGGGCAATTAGCTGAAGCTAGTAGTACCTTATTTGGTGTTGATCTACAAATAGCACATTACATCAGCTATCACAATGTTCATGACGCAGCAGTATAAAATAACCAGCGTTATCAAATTCGATGGTTTTACCATGAAATCTCAAGGACAATTCTGATTCCACTCGAGCATCTAAAAGTGGAAAGATGCTGCCAGATCTGCCAAACGTGCGTATGTCAAGCGCGGTACCGAAAGGAATAACAAAACGACCACCCAAAGGTACATGTACGTTACTGCATCGATAAATGTTGGATCGATAAATTATGAGCATGCATGATATATCGCTAAAATGAAGGAATATAGTTTAGTTACAGCGGTAGATACTGCGTCTCTCTCCGTTTTATAGTAATATGCGCTGTTTGAAATGTGTGTATAAGGCCAAAGTTGCTTACGTCAATTTGGTCACATGTGGTGCATGGTTTATCTGATTATTACGGTGGCCCGGTAGGTCGCGCTCTCGAGCGATGAGCTTCGAGCGGTTTAGACGTTGTGCTCAAGACACAAAAGCTGTTAAGCTCAGAGCTATGACGCAACGATTCTAAAGTGGAACGTAAGAAAGGCAGCTCATTGTTAGCGTAGAGGCTATCATCCTTATCAACTTGACAGGCCTCTATGGTGGCCCGGTAGGTCGCGGTCTCGAGCGATGAGCTTCGAGCGGTTTAGATGGCTTAGCCTGCCAAGTTGATAAGGATGATAGCCTCTACGCGAACAATGAGCTGCCTTTCTTACGTTCCACTTTAGAATCATTGCGAAGCATGTTGCTAAACTTTCCGTCACGTGACACCGTAAACATGTAAATGACGTATTATATCCTATCCATCCCATAGTTCTCCCTGAGCTCTGAGACTAAACGCCTTTGGGACTAAACGCCAACTCGGTCTGAGTCATTGCGTCATTGCTCTGTGGCTTTGGGCGGAGCGCTAATTGCGTCATAGCTCTGGGCTTTGGGCTTACGGCCGCAACGCTAACTGCGTCATAGCTCTGAGCTTAACTGCTTTTGTGTCTTGAGCACAACGTCTAAACCGCTCGAAGCTCATCGCTCGATAGCGCGACCTACCGGGCCACCGTAGGGGGGGGGGGGGGGGGGGGGGGGGGGATGCCTTTGGGTGTCCTGTACTTGGCGGCACTAATCTTTGTGCTAGTGGTACAACGGTTTCCCGTTCGCTCGCCATCGCAATACGTAATCGTTATCTTTGGTTTGAATATTGGCAGCATTGTTAAAACTCGAGATTGTTCTAGATCTCCTACACAGCCAAATTGTTACAAGCTGTATCAGATATGATGCGCGTATTATTATGTGCCAGATATGTATATCACCCTTGTATCAGATATGATGCACATATCATTTCTGTGCCAGTTATGTACAAGACCCTATGTACCAGACTGCATGTCAAAACCACTTGTCAACATACATTGGTACAGACAGACTGTATAGTACTTGCTACATAGTATGTTAACATTTTTGGTTCAGCTTTTGCAATTTGGTTGTGTACTATATGCCCCAAGCGTATCACTATGACGATACGCGCGACTTGTTCAAATAATACCCTTTTCACATCACGTGCCCATTATTAACGAGAATGACGTAACTACTTTTCAATTGTAATTAGTTTTTTGTCTTGATTTTAGTAACGCAATGCCAGACTGTAATGCAGCCAGAATAAAGGGTCGACTTTACACTAATTTTTAGCATTCAATAGGTATGTCTAATATTCAATTTGAAATAAAATATATGTATGTATATATGTATGTATATATGTATGTATGTATGTATGGGCAATTTCTTGATAGAACTTTACCCCATATATTTCCTTGGACGCGTGCGCGGGAAATGTGATGGACGTTTGCAAAATTGCACACTGCGTGACATAGTACCGTATGCAGAGATTGCAGAGACTGCGTACGTTAACATATGCAGATACGTATGCAGACATGCGCGTATGCAGACCGATATCCTGACTCGTATCAAGATATACACATACCATGAGCAGTATGCAGATGGTTATGAAAGGGGTTTAGTATTGCACAAGTATTTGGTGCGTTCAGAAACGCGCGTGTGCAGTATAAACCCGTAAATTACAACAGTGCGCAGTAATAGGAATATTGAAGCGCCTAAGTAAGCTGAGTCCGAAGTAAATAAATGTAAAGAGGCACCTAAAATATGAAGCAGAGAGCACCGGAGGTTGAAGGGAAAATGAGCGAAGCCCCCTCTCTTTCCAGCCAGGGGGTATTACCGTATGGATGTGCGCCATAATCATCGCATGCAGTATTAAAAATATGTGGGGGGGGGGGGGGGGGGGGGGGGGGGGGGCACTGGTCTCCTGTGGCCCTTGGTTCCGCCACCCTGCATACCCAATGCGAAGCTTTAACCGGTGATATGTTCAGAGTTATTACTGGGTGCTACAACTAGAGCCATTATTAGTTTGGTGCAATGTATGTTTGGTGTATCTCGTTTTGTTCCCCCCAAACAGGTGCTCCTGAACACATTTCCAAACTGCTAGTGGCATCATCATGGAAATTGTGTCCATTGCACACTACATAAAGGACCTAATAGTGGCTTACTTGACATGGACATGCCCATCAAGGTGACTGGCCTGATCTGGCCAGGGCGGCTTGTAAGCGTATTACCGTGGAATATCTGCTTCCATACATGTACATCATTGCATGTCCAGTTCATAGATGTCACATGTTCTAATAATAATGGCAATACATGTCTTACAACCTTCCCATTTGTGCTAATGAATGCCCACCCTCAGGTCCACAAGGCTAAATCAAAAGTCCCAACCTTGTCTCACTCTCAGGGAGTGCTAAAGTACCAGTTCGGCTAGCTGTTGCAGACCTCCGACTACTTGACTCTCCTGCTGGACTGGATGGCAGAGGCCACGTCACCATTAAGCCTCGTCTTTAAACATGGTAGGTGCCCTGGTCCATCAAAGTAAAAGAGCTTAATCCACTGCCGCTTTGCCTTGCGCTGTGGGCAATGGATTGTAAGACCCACATACTAAGTAACACTCTTGCACGAAGGATTTTTTTCTCCAGTCCTAGTTTACTAAGACTTTGTTTGGAATTTTGTTTGAAATGAGAGTATATGTGTGTATATGGGTTGAATGTGTGTGTCAATGGTGTACATGTGTGCATGTATGTGGGTGGAGTGTGCATTTGTGTGTGTCACTCATATTGTTATTTTTAGACACCTTGAAGTCTGATTTTATGCATGGGGCACTAATTAGGCATGTCTATATTGTCATATTATGCCAAATTTTATATGTATTTGTAACCTTGTCATTAGATGTAAGTGGGACCACATATCAGGTATGTGCATTAGTCCATGTGTGTGATCACTTTTTGACTTGCCAGGTGAACTTCTGACAATACAGCACTATGGATCTACCTATGCCTGTCATGATGTGGATTTCATAACATGTAGTTCATGGACTGATTTCATTTTGCCATTGTTGATTTTTACAACCTTTCTCTTGTACTGACGAAACATTGATGACATCATACATGCACCTCATGTAAAAGAATTGTTGACCGCAGTTATTGTCTTGTACTACAAATTCAGCGGCCGTACAAAAATTAATTTCTGACGATGAAAGGATTTCAGTAGCTACCAAATACTCAGAATGCAGTGCAAAAGTCACTCAGTCATGTCATAGTTCTCTGGCATAACAAAAATGGGCTTGGCAGCATAACAAAGAAGAACGCACCAGCCAAGAAGTGTCAAAAGTTGTACTACAATTTTCAACTATATAGATGTTGCATAAAAATCAACTACTACCTATTACATTATATTAGTATGGTGCATGAAGTAGCAGGAATATAAATGCTTCTCTTATACTTAGTCACTGCGTGACATAGTACCGTATGCAGAGATATGCAGAGTCTGCCCACCGTAGCACATGCAGATACGTATGCAGACATGCGCGTATGGAGATCGATATGCTGATTCGTATCAAGATGTGCAGATATCAAGATCAGTATATAGATGGTATGAAGGGGGTGCAGTATGATTGCAGTACCCGATGTGTATCAAACCAGCTTCGAAACGCGCGTATGAAGTATAAACCCGTAAATAAAAATAGTGCGCAGTCATAGGGATATTGAAGCGCGTACGTTGTATCTAGTAACCGGATGGATCGAGACACGCTATAATCATCGCAAGCAGTATTAAAAATACGTACCAAAAACACCAAGTGATTGTGTATGCGTCGTGTGTCTTGTGTGTTTGTGTAAGTAGGTGGTAAATCAGAGTGTACAAAGTTTGTCTCGCTACGCGCATGCGCAATAATTTGTGCACATGTTGCTAAAATGTTCTAATGGGGGACTCACCATCAAGCCCTATATACGAAACGGAAGAAAGATAAGTCTACTGGGATGTTAAACTAACAAGATCTGTGTAGTCAATCTAACTGCAAAAATCAGACAAATTGAATTCTCAATCTGCTGCGGATTGACTACACAGATCTTGTTAGCATACACCGCGTATGCAGGTCCTACGTATCTTCAATTATGCAGATCCGTGGACACATTGTAAAGGATTCGAATAGGTGACGTGCACAGAGTCTGCATACGTTCATCTGAAGTATGCAGACAGGTGACAATCATTATTCTGAAGCCGTATGCAGACTGCGATATCATGCGTATAAGCGAAGTGTTCGTTCTGAGACGTTTGCAGACCCTGCACACGAGTCGTGTAAAAAAAACTACCCATGGGTCGAATGCAGACGCGTGGCGACCAATATACAGGACTGCACGCTCGAAAAGTATACTTTCCATTGTGCTGAATATTGAAGTTCCTTTTTTTATTAAACAGCATTATGGTCATGATGTTCTGTATGCATGGAAAAATAACCATCGCTACTGCTGTAGCGCGCGCAAAGATAATTAGCATAGTTTACATATGTGGTCAACTTTTTCAACCCAAAAACATAGTATACGCTACCGTATATTTTTGCTTATATTTCGCGATACTATCAATATACCAAGGGTAGTGCATATTTCAAATATCCACCTGGTATATTTTAAGAATCCACTGGCGACAATTACTCATTGCGCGTATTCTCGAATACGCAAACCGCAATGAATTATGCAACACATGCAAATTCAGATAATTTACAACTTTGATATTAATTAGTTTGAACCACTCAAGAATGGGCATTCCTGAAGATTAGGGTCCCCACGATTATTCACGTTTTTAATGATATTCATAAGCAGATAAGCTTCTCAGTTTCACTCGTCCGTGACCAGCATTATGAATGTATTTATTTCACGCGCCTTTTCTGGGTGTTCCCTACCTCCCCGGCCTCAGCGACTTGACCGCTAAAACGCACCACCAGCCCGGAAAACATTCGGTACCACCACACCACGCTCCACAATGCTACCCAAGCTCCGTTAATTACCACGGATTTACATAGCGTGAGGCGCGAAGTGGCAACCAGCAAACGCACATGCGTGCATAATCCATCCCAACGGCGTACAATATATCTCCTGTTCCCGCAAGATGTTAACAGACACGCTGCCTCACGCACGCCACTAGAATGTTTACCTATGTTTATGGATTACGCGAGATCCCTGTGTTAGAGTCCCACATGGCAGCCATAATCTACGAAGAAGCTTCTGTATTTCATTGTCATGCTCACGTGATCAGAATTACAAAATATTATACGTTCATTGAATCTCACCAACAGTGTGTTAATCAGCTGGATTATAAGCAATATGCAATACGTGTCTATACGTTATACGTACTAATAATGCTGTTAATGAACATTGCAAATGGAGTGTTTCGTCCATGCTCTTTCCTCCAAATGTATTCAACGATATACGTAGGGAAGAGCTCTTTAGACGTCCCATGCATCCGTTTGTATTTGGATTTAACGTGGGCCCAGGAGCTTTTAATAGTCTGGGTGTAAGCACCAGACGTAGGATCCACAAATTTCGTCAGTTTGATTGACATACCCAAGTGTTGGTAGCTACACGTATGATGCCCACTCATCCGTCTGAATAATGGAACCTGCAGCGACGTTCCTTTGTATCAATGGGAGTATAGTAGCAGCATCTCTCGCAGCGACAACATTCTCTTTGTTCCACGTTACATGCCCCCCGATTACCCAGCGGCCATCTCTGTAGCGGCCGCGATTGTACTTTCTTTTTCCAAATTTGGCCTCGTCAATTTCTACAATCTTTCCGGGGCCACCAATTACAGTCAGATTTCTGAGCATGTATTCGGCGCATGTATCGCGACAAAAATTGTACCAATCAATTACTGTTTTTTCGCTGACTCCACTCCACCTCACTGTGGTACGGACTGGAAACTCTTCACTCCAGAGTACGTCAGTTCTAGAATCGTACCAAGGCTCAAATGGCTTTGTGAAAACCACGAATATTGTCGAATGGATGCACTCTTTCAGCAAACATGTTTTGGACATCGCCACCTACGTGCAAAAAATTGAGTTATAGATAAGGAAGCGACCTCAGAATTTATGTATTTATAAGAAGCATGAAAAATGTAGTAAAATAACCTGGAGCCGGCAATCCCATCATTTCGTTGCACGAACAGCATTTGTTCATTTACACGCAAGACAAACTTTATGGTTCGAAAGAAAACCGTTTTTCTTGCACCACTGTAGGGTAGTCTCATGGTCCACAAGAACCTCTTCAAGAATTGAAGACGCTTATACGACCAAAACTCCAAAGGAAGAATATACGGACCGAAACTCATTGTACCAAAAGTAAATATACGTTAATGCCTAATGTACCGGGCGTCCTCCCGGCCGGGGGTACAATTGTCTACCGCGGTGTACAGATAATAAATTTATTCACGTTCTGCCAGTTTAATATTTGACGGTGCATGCACGTTTCTCAGGTCCTTTGGAGTTTGGCCCGAAATCTCCAAGCTATAATACTTTTTCTTCGTTCCGAGTCAGCGCGTCAAAGTGAAGCTATTCGATAGCGATACGCGTGGTTACGTATCGCAATCGAATAGCGTCACTTTGACGCGCTGACTCGGAACGAAGAAAAAGTATTATAGCTTGGAGATTTCGGGCCAAACTCCAAAGGACCTGAGCAACGTGCATGCACCGTCAAATATAAAAGGGATGTTAAACTGGCAGAACGTGAATAAATTTATTATCTGTACACCACGCCAGGTTCATTAGACATTAAAAAACTCGCTGTAATTGATAAGAGTACGTTTATCGTTGGAATTTTATATATCCTACCCGAACGATCTTGCGGGAACCAAATGACCAATCAACGTTCAGCGCGCCTTCTGTTAGGGCACCAGATCCTATCATCCTATGCGTTATGGCGCGAACGATTCAATCACCAAGCCTATTGCGGTGTCTATGTTAGCATGTAAACGTCCCTCACCAATCCTCATACATGCCGCCTCCTGATCCTAAATGCGCTAAAATAGTTAGGATGCGCACGAATTTTTAAAGTAATGCACTTGTATAATTTTGATTACGTGAGCATGGCATGAAAAAATTAAGTAGCTTCTTTGTAGATTATAGCCGCCGCACTTTGAATTTGGAACTCCAACACAGGGATCTCGCGTAATCCATAAACATAGGTAAACTTGCGAGTGGCCTGCGTGACTGAGGCAGCGTGTCTGTTAACATCATGCGGGAACAGGAGATTGTACGCCGTTGGGATGGATTTTGCACGCATGTGCGTTCGCTGGTTGCCACTTCGCGCCTCACGCTATGTAAATCGGTGGTAATTAACGGAGTTTGGGTACGTGTTAAATCAACACTCAATTAGTAAGTGCGCAGATGGGAGATTCCATGAAAGTATAGGCGTCTATGGCTCACGTGCGCCGTTTCCAATCCCTCTATTATAATATCTATGATCTAAGTAACTGCTTAGATGTGTCTAAATGCTATCTAGCTTGCCTTTTCCGTGCACGAGAGGTACCGTAACATACATCTGTCCGCGGCAGGTTAAATGAATATAACCCACAAAACTTGAAGACATTTGCACATAACGCGTAACTTTGGTTACCTTTGACAGTACGCGTTCCACACATCAACTCATTCTTAACATTTAAAAGCAAAATTGGACTTTGCTGCGTGTGTCTAATTCACACACAATGTACCGAAACACGATGGGTCCGCTACCTGTTCACCAAGCAGTTGTACCCACACGCTGAAGCCATTTACAACAGATACAGGTTCGTTCCACAGAGGGAATAATGCAATGTTTTTCTTATAGAAATGAATGGTTGGAAGCTTTTCTAAGTTGAGATATGTTCCGAAGAGGCTGACATGACAGATACGGTACCTACGTAAAGCACATGCATGCTTAGTGAATTGCATGAACAATAGGCACTAACCTGGAACGTAAGACAAGTGGGAGTACGAAGAATGCCGAAGATAACGATATCTGTGTTGAATAGCAGTGAAAGTTGGGGGAAAAGCGTACGCTACAAAAGGGTTAATCGAAACACAGTTCGCTTCAAAGGGTCCGCCGCCTACAATTGACAATTCAATGGATCACGTGACGCGTTTCGTATCCAGGTATTCTTCTATCAATGCTGTAACTTTATCATCAGTGCATTGATATGGCTTCAGTTACACCTGAGGTTACTAGCAGATAGTGTGATTGCATGGCATGAAACTAATTTTCCATTTTAGTGGGCTACTGTGGTTGGAGGTTAAATGAGTATAGCTTTCAAGCCTAGGCGTATGGTTTTGCACATACATAATGTTGCATGTACGCACTTCCTTTTTCACTCCCTGTACGAACCAAAGGATATCATACTAAGCGAGTATAAGGGTGGCCATGAAAAGGCTATTCTTAAGAATAGCACTTTACTCGTTCAGTTAAATGATGCCTTTTGCAAGACACACCCATGGTTGACGCAAAAGGTGTGTACCAGATCTGTACATGCTGCTGTCAGTAAAGTTAGTGCTGATGCAGTGCTTAAAAAGGCACTGAATGAAAAAAAGCAGGGGACTTTTATTTTAACATATATTATTATTACCATTAAAAGTGCTGTGCTGTATTAACTGTTTATATTACTGTACCTTGTTGCATATAACATGTTACCTCATAACTATTTTGTAGATATTAATTGGCCACTATGACGACTCCTGTTCTTTTTTAGTCTGCATAGGTACATGCACAACGGATTAATTAATAATGTGCATGAACAAAGAAAAAATGAATGAGTCTATAAGGAAGTTGGTGGGATATACAGGATTTGATGGCAATGGTGGTGTAAAAAGCAAGGAAACAAGGGTCTGTAATAGTAAGGGAAAATGTCATAGTCCTATATTTAGCCCGCTTGTAGCATATACTATGTTAGTGTGCTAAATATAGGACTATGACATTTTTTACACAACCGTTGCCTTCAAATCTTATATCCCACCAACTTTTCATAGAGAAGGTTTTTTATTTACTTGTTTTTAGTATAAGTTTTGAGTCTATTTTTAGAATTCAATTTGAAATAAAATGCTAGATGACCGCCGATGTATGGCCATTTCTCCATATGACAGTTTATACGGCCGTTTATTCTTATTGACCTACTGCTGCACTCATATAAGTAGCTTTCTTTCTTTTTGGGTATAGGGGCTGATTCGTTTCGTAACCAGACTTGATAGCAGCATGTGGTGTAGATCGCTAAGTTATGGTACGCATGTGTCATTAGAACTTCACATGTGTTAGTACGATATAGTCATCTTTTATTATATCACCCTCATGGTCCTGTTTCTTTTTGTTTAGTCCTATTTCATTACCTTCTATTTCTTTTAGTTGCAGTAACTTTTAATGGTAGTGCGGTGTCTTTTCAGGTCTCTCATGTCTCTCATGTCTCATAGCCTCCATTAATGCACTCATTAATGCACTCATGCCCTCCACTGTAAGCTCATATCCCTCTACTAGGTCATGTTCAATAGCCTCCATGTCACAGATGTGTTTTCATGTGTAACTGGACTGGTGTGTTGCATGTATTGGACTGGTGTCAGTGACGTAGGCAATTGCCCCATGTGGTTCTGTGGTGAGGATGGCTATCAACTTTGCTATGACCAAGTCTATGGAAGCAACCTATAACAAGTTGGAAGCAGCACTGCCGATGCAGGCCACTATGGTCCAAAAATGACACCAAGTCCTCTCCTCCCCATCACTGCCCTCTTATGTTGATTTATTTGAGGTGGTGGGCCACCTAATAATTAATGCCCTTGTGTTTACGACTCCACAATAATGAGACATGTACTGTGTTCCTCATGTCCACCTCAAGCACAACAAAATCCTCATCCATCCACTGCTCCTCAGTGCATCCCCTCAGTGCATGGGCCATCTTCTCTGCAGGCCGGGGTTGAAAGAACACAACTGCCTCCCCTTCTCCAAGGCACACAGTCATGCACTTCCCAGTCAGTCCCCATATTGTGTCCCCTATGGCCTGATGTCTGTACACCACCCTTAGAGCCGTTGGACACTTCCTCTTCAACCCCATCCAGTTGAACAAACATACACGAATAAAAGCATTCTCTGAGATATTTCTCTGTGAAAATAAATTGGATTTGAAGGCCGCGAATTTCGGGTGTGAACAAAGGTAATGCATGGAAAAATCCATCTTTAGCACCCAGGCCTACGGAAGTATTCCAGCGTTTTGCAATTGTGCTAAGTACTTGTGTATTTCCATTTTATACTCAGTCAACCTTGTTCTGTACCACAAATGCCTTCAAAATCCAATATAGCTCCAACAAATATTTTTATATTAACATGTCTAATGTGACAATGCGCGTGTGAATTTTCCGCGTGCAGCCTAGGCCTATAGGTATATTTGTCGCTTCCGTTATATGCATGCCATTTTGTAGACGGGTTAATCTTTAATTGTACTCCTTTTCTCTGAAGTATATAAAGTCATCAAGTGATTAAATATAATATAAGCTTTAAGCAATTTCATACACTGAGTCTCATTGATTATCCTCCGATACACTCTTATTTTGCTTGCCCGTACAAATACGGAAGACAAGTTTTGGGCACGTCTGACTCATGCAAGTTGCTATTGAAGCACTGTGGCCTGTATAGGTATCTTTCAAAGTCAACAAACCCGTTGGATGTCTGCGAGGATTTTAGCATCTCGTTGGTGTACCCGTTATCGCTAAGTACGGAGTTTAGTTTCTCGTAGTTGTTCATTAGGTTGGCATAACGCTTCGCCATTACTATGTCTTCATAGGTGGCGTGGAAAAGCTTGAAAGCCTCCTCCGACACATTCGGGAAGGGTCGATGGATGAGACGAGACAGCTTCAAGGGGGAATAGTGTTTGCCATTCATGTCACGTGGGCACACAGGGGCGTAGGTCGTGTTGGTGCAGCAGGCCATAGTAGGCTGTTGGATGCAGACCTTGACACACCCGGGCTGGTTCTGAAGGTCGTATACTCCAGAGGGTGTCGCCCCGGATGTCCCCGGCATAGGGCTGGTGTTCATCGAGTAAATTGCAAGATTTTTATATGCCGCTCCGTTGGCCTGCCAATCGGACCACAGCCTATCGATAAATCCGTGATGGAGGAAGAAGATGGGGTCGTCTGCGGACGCGGTCGTACACATCGTGCCTCCGATGTTACAATGGACGCTGTTATGAAAGTTGAATTGAATCTGGTTGTGCCATGTCTGGAACTGATTCACAGTCATCCTCTGGGCCATAGCCACCGCCGCACAGTCTGGAAGAACGTTGTTAAAGCTGCGAGAGAGAGGGTCACCGTTAGGTTTTGTCCAGATCTGCCACCGGAACGGTCCTGTCGCGACGAGGAGGTCATTTGTGCTTTGGTCGCCATTACCTCCAAAGCCACACTCTGCGTTCCAGATGATGGAGTTCTGCCATCCTTGTGACTCCAAGCTCCAGTCCCAGTATGGCACGGTGATGCGGCAGTCGATTCTTCTCAGCACGTTCTCCAGCTGAAGCAGGTACCAACGGTGCCATGGTAAGAAGTAAGTCATGGAGTGAATTCCAGAAAAAAAGAAGTCAGGGTGGAGGTTTACAAGGCTGTCGTAGCACGGTTTCCATTGTGGCTGCGTGCTGACTGTCACGACTGCATTGATGTATCGGCATCGCTCTGTCTGTGTCATCGAGCGCCACTCTTTGCGCACTCGACAGCAGTTGGTCAGAAATCCACCCGCGCACGTGCATCTCCGTTCGCACGCGTCGTACTGCGTACCTGATCCAGTACATCTCTCTGTAGAAACAAACGTAATTGTTGCGTGAACCATGCAATAAGAACCCTGCAAAAACAGAGGCTTACGTTGAGGCGCAGAGCATTCGTTCATCGCCGTACACCCGGGAAGAGGCGGGCTTTGACGTTTCATGAACTCATGGTCCCCCTCGCGCTTCTTACCACTCGGTTGGGAAGGGCGCCGAGTCGATTGATACGGTTCGTATATGCATTTATCCGGAGACGGGACCTTCGGAAACGGGTTGCGAGCCGACGAGTCAACGTGCTGGTCGAAGGGACCGAGGTATGGGCGTCCGAATTCGTCATCGTTCAGGTCGCAGAAGTGTTGAGGGTATCCATTGTTGGGGTCGTGTGGAGCAAAAGGATCAAACGGATGGAAATGGGCTGTAATGAGATGTTGCATGTAGTAAATGCAGACATACACTATATGATGTATACCTTCGGTTGTAAGTAGTTTCACACACAAAACAATGATCAGAAGTTTGTTCTCCATTTTGTAAATGTTAAATTTGTAAGTCTCATTTACCCCTCTCTATATATAGTGTTTGGATGTAAGGATTGCAGATGCCTCACACGCGTGGGCGTTGGGGTGTTCCATGCAGTTGCCAGTAGACAACACACAACAAACTCTTTGCAGGGTACTTTTTTTTTTTTTAAGTCACTTCCGGGCGTTGCGGCCGTCATAACCGCGAGTGTTGAATGGGTGTATACAGATTATTGGCAATTTATTCATGATACATAACATATACTGCAAACAGACAACATCTAATTAATGGCTGCATGACGTCGCCTATGTACGCACTATAGTAATTATAATTTATTTTCGAAAATTTATCTTAAGGTCATTATCATTAAGGTCTTAATGTCATTGCCGCTCACGCAGTCTTCGATCCCCACCCCCTCCCCCTAAACTTTAAGTTCATTATCTGTCTTCAATATAGACATATAGTTTTAAGAATTGCTAACCATGCATGCTATAGTGAAATTACGATGAAGATAGGACGACACAACTTGACTTCAATAACACATGTGTTTGAGTATAACCAAGCAAAAACTTCCCTTGCAGCAGCGCCGGTAAATGCATGACGTCCCCACCTCCGCGCAGCGAGGTAAATGGTACTAAACAATTTCATGTTTGTTCCACGCCCATGTAGAGGTAAGGATGCGAGAATATAGGACATGTTTGGGGTGTGACGATCGGTTCATGCACACTGCCACGCCGCATGATCTGGTGCAGTATATAATTGCAGAAAAAGTAGTTTGGGTTGCGTGTACTTGGGTAGCTGCAATTGACGCCGACGAATGTCAAGAAGCGAGCGCTTTGTGTGAAATAATTAGCTACTACAGAAGCTTTTGTGCAAAAAAAAACGCATCAGCATGCACTCGCGCATTGGCTATGGTGTACTGCGCACGCGGAATAACATTAAACGTCGCTCTATATGCACCAAGCAAGCGCCGTTTCCTTCCTTCCTTCTTGTATCCAGCGATATTGACATGAAGTGGCGGCAGTTCAGATACTGAACTAATTAACATTGGTAAAGTCATTGTGAGCGGCCAGTGTGATGAATTCTAAGCAATGGCACTATGTTTGTTTTTCATGATGCGATCATATGAAAACGCGTCAGTCCTCAATAAGAGTTATCTGCGCAATACACATTATACAT